>CM033272.1:41886999-43086999 GCA_019343175.1 Oedothorax gibbosus | reverse complement strand
CTATTTTAAGTTTTACAATTTAAAAAAATATCTATTATTATTCGATATTTTTTATTATCTGACCTATATACGGTCCCAATTTGATTGGATAATCTAGGTTTTACTATATTTAAAATATAATTCTAAAAAAATTAATACTAAATTAATATATACTATATATATTATACTATATTAATATAATTATACTTTTACTATATTTAAAATATAATACTAAAAATATAATTCTAGGCTACTAGAGAAGCTCTGCCAATTTACTGCGAAGAACAGAGGATTGTGGAGGCCATCAAAGAAAATATGGTTGTGATAATTCATGGCGAAACCGGCAGCGGAAAAACCACTCAAGTGCCCCAATTCTTGTACGAAGCCGGTTTTACCCAGTAAGTGTTGATGTTGATTTGGGTTTCTATTATTAGTGCTAGATAAGTGCCTTGTATTTAATTTTTTTTTATGATAGTACTGTTAATAAATATTGCTAAAAGCCTAACAACTTAACTGTCAGCAGACCGGCCTTTGATCAGGGTTTGGAAAAAGCCCTTTTTCTAGAAAAATTCCAAATAAACTTTTTGGTTTAAATTAGGTTTTCTTGGTTTAAAACAATTTTTTAGTTTTTTTTTCTGTCTTGTATAAAACTTTTTCTTTTGTTCAGCAAAAGTAACATGAAAGGAGAAACTTATGGGGTCTATTGGGGCAATTATAGCCATGGGATAATTTTAATATGGTTATTTTTTTAAAAAAAAAAGAATTGATAAATACATTTTTATCCTTTGACACATGTTTTAAGGGGGAATGGGCCGCTGGACCGGGGGTCTCCCCCAGCGTTAATCCTATGGAGAAAAAAATATTTTCTCTGCCACATTTCTCCGGCTGTATTGAATATTTTTGCAAGCGTATTTTTTTGTGTGATAAATGGAGCTGACTTACAGGTCCCGACCTTCCCACTTTTTGAAATGGGTTCGAATATTTTTTAAAAAAATTTTCAATAAATAATTTTACACAAAATATTCGAAGCAATTTCAAAAAGTGGGAAGATAGAGACCTGTAAGTTATCTACATTTATTATTTAAAAAAAAACCGTTTGTAAAAATATTCAATACAGCAGGAGAAATGTGGCAGAGAAAATAGTTTTTTCGCCATTGGATTAACACTGACTTGAGGCACTTGAGTTTGGAGACCTGCGGTCCAGCGTGCCCATAATTCCTTAATGCACAGCTTTTTAATGACAGAGCTTGTTTGTTTATATGTCAGAGCTTATATATAATTTTAAAAATATGTTTATATAAAAACTATAGGTGTAGGATTTTTTGGGAGTGAAGAGGTTATGGCTCTCAAAGTGCAAACGTCTCTAAGTATCAGTTATACTACCTAACATACTTATTGTAATATTAGTTGTAAAATATGTTTTTGTTTAGGTTAGTTTTGAAATATCATCGCACTAGAGCTACACGAGGGCTATTGGCGACGGGCGTCGTAATTTAGAACCACAGTCAAGTGACAAGCCGACACCTGAGTAGACACCAACAAAACCGTTAAGGGCGACATCGCATACAGCGATGAGACTCGGAGCATATTTAACATGCACACTCTCTCTACATGGGGTATTATTTTGTTTTGGCGATGCACGGACCCGAACCTGTTACCTCCCGCGTGCAATGCGAACTCCTTAACCAACTGGGCTCCCCAGGCCCTTTTTTAACGTCGGCAGTCCTTAAGAGGGACTGTCAGTCCCATAGAGCTAATGCATTAGTTTTGAAATCATAACTTTGGCAAAAGGATTGGTTTGCCATTTTTTCCCATTCTCACCAGGTATGGGAATCATCATAACATCCATTTAAAAACAAAATTAAAAAGAAAATAACATCCGGTTATTCAATTATTAATTAATAAAGTTTTAAAATAGTGTCGCCATCTGCTGTAATTTTTGGCATTTTAAAACTTCAAAAATATATAATTAAATAGCTAGATAACATTTTCGTTTCAAATTTGTTTCATTTTGATGTTATGTTGATTCCCATACCTGTGGAAAAAGGGCTAACATGGCCAAGTAATACTTCTGCGGAAGTTATGATTACAAAACTAATGCATTAGCTCTATGGGACTGACAGTCCCTCTTAAAGGTTTTAAAAAAAAATTCTCATTGTTGATAAAAAAACTAAATGCGGTAGAACCTTTAATCAAGGTAAACATCTAACAAAAGGGTTTAATCTTTTAATTTCAGGAATGGCAAAACAATTGGGATCACCGAACCCAGAAGAATCGCCGCCATGACGATGGCCGCCAGGGTCGGCAACGAAATGAACGCGCCGCAGAAAGTGTCTTACCACATTCGGTACAAAAAAACTGTGGGCAAGGACACGGAAATAAAGTTCATGACTGACGGAGTGTTGCTGAAAGAGATGCAGCATGTAAGTTGTACAATTGAGTTCTTTGAGGTGATGTAACCACTCAACTGAACTGAACCTCTGGAAGGAGCTTGGAAACGCTCGCCAATGGGGTCGGTGGAGCGCGGCAACCCTGCACGAGCAACCCAACTTTTGCCACCAATCCTATACTTTACCTGTTAAAATAGGCATTTTGAACTAACTTTTTCAATAATTTTTTAAACAGAAAATTGATATGTTATTGCTTTAGGAGGATATTCTTCATATAATGAAGTTTCGGAAACAGGAACTTTAAAAAAAAAAATAGAATTGCAGGAACAATCTTTAAAACTTAAATTCCTTGGGGTACTATTTTGACGATCCAATGCAAACTGTCAAGTCAAGTGTCAATTGTGATCTGCGAATACATGCCAAATGTGGCACATATTCTTCCTAAAGCTGTCGCCAAGTGACCCAAAAATAGGCTTCAACAGCTTTTCATGGGATGCTCGTTCCAGAGTTTCAGTTCAGTTCAGTGGATGTAACTCTCCTGTTTTCATTTTTGCATTTGCGCGATTTCATTGGCTGTTTCAATTTCACTCTCAATGATCAATTTTTCAATTGTGGTGTTCTATTTTGTAGTTCTTTATGTGCAACTTGTTTTTTTCTTGTTATTTATAATACTTATTATTTGTTTCAATTTGTTAAAATTTCAAGTATGAAAAGCAGAAATTTTTCAATTGAAGAGCTCAGTGGAAGAACACAGTCTTTGTCTGCATTTGCAGCAAGACTGGATAGCATTTTGCAGTCTTCATTTGAGAGTGACTCAAAATGTCAGTGCATTTGGTCAATTTTTTTAATATTAAAATTGGCATATTTCTCATCTTGAGTGACAACAGTTCCACAGGAATAAAAATAAAGTATCGATTAGTTAATCAATGTAGTGGCAGAGCTTATCGAATCGTACCGGTGTGGCGGTTCAGCACACACGCGACCTCAATATGCCAACAACTAGGTGGCGCTGATTTACAGTGACGTTCCTACCACTATTCTAGATTACAACATTAATAGTAGTATATAAGCCGAGGTAACTCATCTCCACCTTGAGGATCCTTTTGGTAGACTGGGTTGCTGAGGTCGCTACACAACCAATCACCGAAACCATCATTGAAATCCAGGAGACAAAGTAAAACTGATTCTATGTCATATTGTAATCAGCATGTAAGTTATACAATTGAATCAATTTTTTACAGAAGCCCCATCGGTCCCAATTTGATCAAAATTGAGTTTTTGATGTTAATCAATACTACTACTACTCCCTGGCACTATAGTCCATGCTGGACCATGGCCTCTCTAACAATGCGACTCCAAAGTCGCCTGTCTCTGGTCTTCGCTTTCCAGTTCTTAATTTTAATGGCCTTCAGATCTCTTTCCACTTCATCTATCCATCTTTTTCTAGGTCTTCCTCTCTCTCCCTGACATTGCCCCTTGAAAATTTTCTTTGTGCATCTGCTATCGTCCATTCTTTCCATATGTCCCAGCCATTGGATTCTCTTTGTTTTTATGATGTTAATAATGTCTTTCTCTCCAAATAGTCCAGCCACTTCAAAATTGTATCGCCTTCTCCAAACATAATCTTCTTTGATAGGTCCAAATATGGCTCTTAAAATTTTTCGCTCCCAAGTTATTTAACATCTTCTCTTGCTTTTGATTCAAGGTCCAGGTCTCCGACCCATATATAACTGTTGTTGGTCTTATTACAGTTTTATATATACATAGTTGTGTTTTCCATGTAATTACTTTAGATCTTATTAACTTTTTAAGTGAAAAGAAACTTCGATTTGTTAATCAATACATCCTATGTAAACGCACATTCTGTGAAGAAATCCTGTTATTCCACTGGTTCGCACAGCCACGGGAAGAAACCGAAAATAGTGTTTTGTGGAGAAACCCTTTAAGGGGGAATGGGCGCGCTGGACTGCGGGTCTCCAAACTCAAGTACCTCAGTGTTAATCCAATGGCGAAAAAAATATTTTCTCTGCCACATTTCTCTGGCTGTATTGAATATTTTTACAAACGTTTTTTTCTTTAAATGATAAATGTTGATAACTTACAGGTCTCTATCTTCCCACTTTTTGAAATTGCTTCAAATGTGTAAAAAATTTTATTGAAAATTTAAAAAAATATTCGAACCCATTTCAAAAAGTGGGGAGGTCGGTACCTGTAAGTCAGCTACATTTATCACATAATATAAATCTGCTTGTAAAAATATTCAATACAGCCGGAGAAATGTGGCAGAGAAAATAGTTTTTTCTCCATAGGATTAGCACTGATGCACTTTACATTGGAGACCCCCAGTCTAGCACGCCCATTCCCCCTTAAGTCACCGACTTAATTGTTGATCTTTTTCTCAGATAATTGTTGGTCTTTTTCTCAGGAACGTCATAAGTCCAATATTGTATACGACTGTTCTTCGTATTTTTTTTAAAAAAAACTTTCTTTTGGCCTAAACTTGTTTAGAGATGAATAAGCAAAATTTAAGCATAGCATAATTGTATAATGTAAGTTATACTATTGCCAATAATGATTTAAAGGATTGTTAAAAGTGAATTTTCTTTATGTCCTTAACTGTTGACTGTTTGATGTTGACCTTTAATCTGTTTGATATGATACAGGTTTGCCACAGTCTTTGAAAAGTCCTTAATTTTTTTAATAAATTGAACATGCAATGAAATGTATAATGTATTAATATTTATTTATGTATATCTATTAATGTATAATTTTAAAGCTCTTATACACTTGAATTTTTTAAGGTAATTGACCTCTCTCCAAAATAAAGATGACTTTTTTTTTATTATTGGCAAATGTAAGTTTATTTTAAGCATTTAGTTGATAAAGAATCAATATGAACTATTTATTCTGTCTTTAGTTTTATATCAGCTGTGAAGTACTGAACTGTTTCTTATTACTTAGAATTTTTAAAGTTTTTTTTGTTTAATTTTATTGTAATTATGTTTATATTCTACGTGTTATAATTTCTTACACATTGCTCTTGTGTTTAGAGATAACTTGGTTGTTTTGGCGTTAATTGCGTCCTCAAATGTAAACAGAAGTCTTCAAATGCGTCTTCTTATTTTACTTTTTTGATTTATTGTTTATGTATAATCCAAGAAGGCTGAGCAAGTGATTTTAGATGGATTGTTTAATAACTAAAAATTTATTTTATAGCACATATTTAAGTTCATTTGAAAGTTAGAGAGCTCTTATTCGTTTTCTAAATGAATTTTTAAAAATCATCGTAAAATTTAGGTGTTGCATGTTCGAATATACAATCCTTGAAAATGTAGAAAATATATCCTTGAAAAGTCCTTAAATAGTCTTTGATTTTTTTTAACCAAAAAGCGTGCAACCCTGTGATTAGTAGTTCTCCTAATCACTTAACATTTTTGGCATGATTCAAAATTTCAATGCATTTGGTTATTTGGTTAATGTATTTCATTTCTTAAAATGGACATGTTCCATGTCTTGAGTGGCCACAGTTCCAGAGGAATAAACATTTATTTGTCGATTGGTAAATCAATGCTTATTGAAAGAGCTTATCGAATCATATTACTAAAACCACCATTGATATCCAGAAGTGTTGTATAAAGAAACCAGTTTCTCACTTTCTTGTGCATCTTCTCTCACTGCAACCCTGAAATTCAGTTCCGCGTTTTATTCAAAAGACTGTGTTCATCATCATTTTAAGCTTTAAAAATAATGTACGATTAATTGAAAATCACGAATTTTTCTAAAACAATGAAGAGAAATTTTAAGATTCGCATTGAAAAGTCCTAAACCATGCCTTTTCTACCAACCGAGATTCATGCGATACCCGATTCCGACGCTTGGACCAAGCGAAGAAGAAAGAGAGAAACCTGTTTCCTGCCGCCAATGTCCGCCAAGCAGACACAATTACGGGACGACTCCTAATAAATCAAGTGGTTCTTCCCCTGTACTCTTCAATTGTAAAGTCATTCTAACTTCACTTTTTTATAATAATAGAAAGTTTAAATTCAATCATGCTTCGATTTTTTTTGTTAAGTTTTGATAGCATTCTTTTTTTTTAAATTTGTATTTTTAAAGTTTCAATTTCAGGAAACGCAAAATCCAGAATATGATTTATTATTTTATCATCTAATGTTATTTAAATACTTATTTCTTTCATAGGATTTTCTTCTGTCAAGATATTCTGCTGTAATTATTGACGAGGCTCACGAGAGATCGGTCAACTCTGACGTATTGATCGGTCTTCTGTCTCGAGTAATTAAAAAACGGGAGAAAGTAAGTCTTATTAATTGTACATAAAATGTATTTTTAGTTATCACATATCATCATTTAATATTTTATTGTCATTCTGTTATTTTGTGTATATGATTTTATATTTCGTAACATGACAAATACTTATAAACACATGTTTGATTCTATCTCTTTACCCAAGTAATAACTTTTATTTAAATAATAATGACCAATATTCATGTTTAGCTTCCACACTACGTTTATAACGTAAAAAGTGATATTATATTATAATCGTTCAGTCCATCTGTCCGTCATCCACTTTCATAGCCCAAACTACAAATGCTACAGGCAAGTGTGATACGTCAAAAAATTCAGCGCATCTAAATCATCAGAATACAACAGTAAAGAATTTGAATTTGAAGTGCTTTAATTATTTAAAAAACTGCAAAATTTAATGCTCATTTAAAAAGCATAAGAAGCCATTTTTATTAGAATTAAATCACCATTGAGATTCGCAACAATCACTCGAGAAACTTAAATTTGTAAAAATAATTAATTAATAGAAATTTGTTTTTGCGACAACAATCAGTTTGAAATGACGTCAAATATATTTCACTACGAGATTCTTTGTAAGTTGATATGAAATGTTTTCATTCTATTTAAAAGCGAGGAATATTACATATTTATTCTTTGAAATATAAATTAATTTTTGCAAACGATAAGTAATAATTATTGAATTTTCAAAATAAAATAAATGAAACTAGCCAAATGTAGCATGTAAATGTTTAATATCGAATTAATGCTGTGTTTGTCGCCTTTTTACCTGTTAAACACAACTGTTGTGTGGAAGCGGGTTAAGTGACAGATCCTGTTACAAACCTACTTGTTTCCTTTAAGGATTGGGAGCTGAGTCTCCTAACAAATAGGAAAAATAATTTCTAAGCCAAATAACTCCAGCTGTATTAAATATTTTTCACGGAAGTTTTTTTTTGGGATAAATGTAGCTGGCTTAGAAGGCTCTATAATACCACTTTTTTAATTTTTGTTTTTGAGGTAAATTATATTTTGAATTATGATAATTTTCTAAAGTGATTATGCTCCCATACGATCTACATAGTGCAGTTAAATTTTTCCATCGGTTAAACCAGATGTGAGTTGGTTTGCGGATCAGGACATGTTCACAGCCTATAGCTTTATTTCTATCGCATACCCGTGATTCGGATTCTAGCCTATTATGGTTTTAAGAGATTATTATTCGACAAAATGTTTTCTGAATATTTTCTCTAGTTATAATCTGATTCACTTATTTGACTGCTTGAGTATTTTTAAAATTGTTGAATATTTTGTATAAATTATTAGGAATTATGAAAATTTTAAAGAGGTTATAAGCCTGTAAGCCAGCTACATTTTTCATACAAAAAAATTCTATAAAAAATATTCAATATAGCTGTGTAATGTCTTAAAAATTATTTTTTCCATTGGATTAAAACAGAGTGAAGACTTTGGTTTGGAGACCCAGTTACCATTCCTGTTCCCCTATAAATATGGTTAATTTCTTATCGGAAATACACGAATAAAATTAATAATGAATTTATGTAATAAAGATGAAAGATTTAATTAAAATTTGAAGATTAATTAAGATTCGATCACACTTTGATCTCTTCAAATATCGGCTAACCCAACTCCCAGTGCAATCCATCAAATCTGATTCACTTATTTTGCTGCCTAGTAATTTTCACGAAATCCACTGTAGACATTGCAAGCCTCATAATGATTGACAGTTCAGAATTATCAAAAGTAAAGAGTGTCTTATAACTTTTGTAGCTCCGGTTCAGGCTAAGTTGGATCAACCAGAAAATTTGTTCGATTGGTTCTAATCGAGGGTCCGTGAGTCGTGACCTTGTGATGGCAAGATGTCTTATAACCATAGATATCATAATTAAAGTATTAGATTGGCTGATCACGTGACCTCCAATGCTAACGACGGGATGCGCATGGAGGCTTTTTTGGAGGGCTTAATAGCCAGTGTTGCTGCCACTTTAAGGAGAAAAATACTAAGAAAAAAATACTATTTAATTCTAAAATTATAAAAAAATACTAGAAAAGGATTTAAAGTCACTATAAATATTCCAAAATGCAGCTAGTATTTTTATGATTTTTTTGTAATTTTAGAATAATTCTAAAATAATTTTTAAAATTAAGTTAAAAGTTTAGTTTTAAAGTTTAAAGAGCATATTAGTATTTTAGAATATTCTAAAATTACAAAAAAAATATCGTAAAAATACTAGCTGCATTTTGGAATATTTGTAGTGACTTTAAATCCTTTTCTAGTATTTTTTTTGTAATTTTAGAATTAAATAGTATTTTTTTCGCAGTATTTTTCTCCTTAAAGTGGCAGCAACACTGGCCATTAAGCCCTCCAAAAAAGCCTCCATGCACGTCCCGTCGTTAGCATTGGAGGTCACGTGATCAGCCAATCTAATACTTTAATTATGATATCTATGCTTATAACACTTTATCTATTCCGATTTTAGGATTTTAGCAATTTCTATTCCTTGAAATTTTCTGGAAAAGTACTTGAAATTTTTTTTCTTGGATAATTTTATGAACCATGCGAAACTTAAAAAAAACCAATTGCGATATCTTATTTTCTCCCTTTACCCCTGCCCTAGGTATCTTCATATTTTTTATTTTGTCATTCATTGTTGGTTTTTCATTTAATTTTTCATTGGGGTTATGCCAGGGTTGTTATGTTTAAAACATTTTGTTTAAAACAATTGTTTTAAACATGTTTAAAACATAGTAATAAAAAACATGTTTAAAACAATTTAAAAAAAAAAAAACTAATTTATGCTAATTATCAATGTGGTACATAATTTTAGTTAATTAAAATAATACCAAACATAAACTATTACATTATTAGTTTATAAATTCTTCTATTAGCTCATCTGATTTAATCAAAGGAAGACACTGAATCGCCAGATAATCGAAGGATTTCTTGTATTCTATGATTCTTCGACAAAGAAAGATGCAAGGCATATGCCTAAAATTATTGGGGATGGAAGTAAATATAGAAGACCAAAACGCAAAAAGAACCGTGTTTTTTAAAAACTCATACAACTTGTTCAATAACCAAAATTTAACTGTTTAAAAAAAACATGTTTTAAACAAAAAAACATGTTTAAAACAAAAAAAACATGTTTTTTTTTGTTTTTTTTAAAAAAAAAACACATTTTTTTTTTTTAAGTTTTTTTGGTTAAAAAAAACTTTTTCCAACCCTGGGTTATGCTTTATTCAAAGACTTATCAAGGATTCACAGTATAATAATGAATAAGTGTGGATAATGAAGATGCGTTTCTTTCAGGACAAAAATCCTCTGAAATTGATAATCATGTCGGCCACGATGCGCGTGGAAGATTTCATAGACAACACGAGACTGTTTCAGATTCAGCCAGTTCTCATAAGTGTAAGTATTTTTGCAGGGATCGAAAAGTTACTTTTAAAAATTAACTTTGTTACAGTTACTTAATTAAAAAAGTAACAGGGGGCTGGGAAGCCCAGTCGGTTAGGCATTCGCCTAGCATGCGAAAGGTCCCAGGTTCGGGTCCGGGCATCGCCGAAATAACTGCCGACCTATAAACGGCCCGTGCAGCCCAAAATGTCCGACGAATATTACCCCGTGTAAAGGGAGTGCAATTTTAAATATCCTTCAAAGTCCTAACGCTGCGTACGATGTCGCCCCTAACGGTTGCGTTGGGTGCCTACTCGGGTGTCGGCACGTCACTTGACTGTGGCTCTAAAATACGATGCCCGTCGCCAATAGCCCTTGTGTAGCTCTAGTGCGACGATAATTCAAACTAAACTAAACTAAAAAGTAACAAATTAGCTACTTTTAGAAATTTCAAGTTATAAGAAACCAACATGTTACCGTTTTTCATAGAGGACCAAAATTAAAAAAAAAAAATAGTGACAATCGGGAAAATAAAATGCTAATAATGAAAATTCAGTGTTGTTAAAAGTTAAATTTAAATAGTTAAGTTTAAAATCAACGCCAAACTGTGCTGAAAATATCTGCTATATATATTATATAATATGTATTTATTTTTCAATACCCAGTATTGTTAATTGACTATTATCAAATAAATATTATTAACTATTATTAAACTGAAAATTAATAGTTGAAAACTGCTGTAGGTTTTAGTGGAAGATCATTGTGGAAAATCATGTAGCTTATACCAAGTTTTTTTTTTAGTGATAATATTGTCAAGACATGTTTTTGTTATTATTTGAGACGGTGTTAATAATTTACTTACA
The DNA here is from genome assembly GCA_019343175.1 of Oedothorax gibbosus. Classification (NCBI taxonomy): domain Eukaryota; kingdom Metazoa; phylum Arthropoda; class Arachnida; order Araneae; family Linyphiidae; genus Oedothorax; species Oedothorax gibbosus. The sequence goes on along the minus strand of CM033272.1, from coordinate 43,076,050 downwards.
CAATTTATTAAGTCAGTATCGTAATTAACAATAATTAAATATTTTAGGTGGATTCTAGGCAACATAGGGTGCAGATTCATTTCGATATTCACACACCTGAAGATTACGTTTCAGCTTCATATAATAAGGTAAAGCTTTTATTTCACCATTTACTACAGCAACCCCTCGTTATATCGCGCTTCCCGGGAGACAAGCAAAAAAAACCGCGATATAACCGATTGCGCAATATAACGAGCGACTTGATAAATATTATACTTTTGATGTATTTTGGTCAGGTTAAGCAGGATTTCGCCTAAACTATTCGTGTTAGATTTTTTTAACATAAGCTCAAAGCTTTATATTATTATTAGAATTATTTTGAGAAGTTGAAATGTCAAAGTGACTCAAATGAGTTTTGATATGAAAAGGTGAATCCTAATTTATTATCGACAAAACAATTCATTAATTTTGTCTGGCTCTAAAACTTGTTTTTTTTTCAATAATTAAATGTTGATATGCACTTTACTCATGAGCAAGTCAAGTGTGGGATCGTCTTCTTGAATCTCTAAATCGAGAAGGATCCACTTACAGTCAATAGTGCTGCCCTCTAATCGCATTGCTCTTGAATGGTAGTGGTGCTGCCCTCTAACCTGCAAACAAGGTAGAAATCATAGATATTATAGTTAAAGTATTAGATTGGCAGATCACGTGACCTTTGATACTAACGACGGGAGGCACATGGAGGCCAAATAAGAGGGCAAAATGGCCAGTGTTGCTGCCACTTTAGGAGAAAAATTCTACGAAAAAATACCATCTAATTCTAAAATTACAACAAAAAAAATACTAAAAAAGGATTTAAATTCACTAAAAAGATTCCAAAATGCAGCTAGTATTTTTACGATATTTTTTTGTAATTTTAGACTTAGATGGTATTTTTTCGTAGTATTTTTCTCCTTAAAGTGGCAGCAACACTGGCCATTTTGCCCCCTTATTTGGCCTCCATGCGTGTCCCGTCGTTAGCATTGGAGGTCACATGATCTGCCAATCTAATACTTTTAACTATGATATCTATGGTAGAAATGAACTCTTTGGTGCCGTTGTTGAGAACAATACCTACTGCCGCATCACTTCAGGGATTTGGGATTGGTACCAAATACCTACAATAACCTTCACACAGACAGACAATTTGACTGATTTCAAAAATCGTGATTTTCTAGTTATTCTGAAATCGGATTTCTGTACCAATTATGGGGTCTGGGGAGCCCAGTGCGTTAGACGTTCGCCTAGCATGCGGAAGGTCCAGGTTCGGGTCCGGGCATCGCCAAAATAACTGCTGACTTATAAACGGCTCGTGCAGCCAAAAATGTCCGACAAATAATACCCCGTGTGGAGGGAGTGCACGTTAAATATCCTTCAAAGTCCTAACGCTGAGTACGATGTCGCCCTTAACGGTTGCGTTGGGCGCCTACTCGGGTGTCGGCTCGTCACTTGACTGTGGTTCTAAAATACGACGCCCATCGCCAATAGCCCTCATGTAGCTGTAGTGCGACAATAATTCAAACTAAACTAAACTGTAACAATTATGAAATCAAGGGATTCCAGCATTTCTGAAGTCGGGGAACTTCGTTGATTTTTAACTTCGGCAACTTCCAAAAATTAAAAGCGAATTTCTGGAAATCCTAAAGTTTCAGGAAACTCTGGGGTGCAATTTCAAGTAGAGAGGACGGGAGAAAATAAGCAATTTTACCCTGTATTAATTTTTCCTGAACTTTGCTCAGATATATAAAAAAAATTGGAATAGAAATTAAAAATAATTTTTAAGCACTTTCTGTTATGGCTGCGTTAGCGGTTTAGTTTTTGTGTACTTCTAGTTCTTGTTGTGTTTCAACCAAGTTGGGTATTGTGGCAGTTGTCGAGTTGGGTTATGCAAATTTCGAGAATTTGGATTCGGCTAGAGGGGTGTTTTATAAAGGCTGGTGATGCGTGGCTCAAGGTTCGCTTGTTTTGTCGTTGATTCGAAAACGAATTGAAAAATCTGAATAGTTGTTACTATATTTGGCGAGAAATCGCAATTTTGGCAAAAAATATTCAATTTTATCGCTAAATTCCGTCGCCAATTTGGAATTTGAAATTTACCGGATATTTGAGCTTTCCAGTTAATCGGGAGCCGGATAAACGGGCTTTTACTGTATATGGGATAATCGGGGTTCTACTGTATAAATAAATAACCCCACCACTTTACCAAGGAACATGTATTATCGACTACTTTTTTGGTGTTTAGGTTTGCAAGATTCACCGCCAGTTACCCCCGGGCGCTATACTCGTATTTCTTACGGGAGAAAAGGAGGTTCAAAATCTGTGCAAGATTTTACGGCAGACATTTCCGTTCAAGGCCAAACCAGACCCAAAGAAACCAGACGTTGACTCAGAAAAAGACGAAACTGGTGAATCGCCGGCCGTGGATAAAAGTCGTCGAAAAAAGAAAAAACTTCCGCAAGAGAGCGATTTTTGTGACATGGCGTTTGATCTTGACAAGTAAGTGTGGAAAAGTTTGTTAGTTGTCAAGTTTGATTTTCTTCATTCCAATTTTGCCAACTGTAGCGTCATAAACATTGCTGTCCCTTGAATTAACACTATAATTGGCCAGTAGTTTTGCCGTTAATTTATAATACATTTTGAATAGAAAAAAAAAGTTAAAATGATCTAATAATCACAAAATATTAACAAAGCTTGTTTTTTTATTAATAGCACAGCAAAAATGTGTATTTTTACCGCTTCAAACCTCAAATTCAACTAAATTGGCGAGCCTCTCATAAATAGTTTTAAAAAAAGTCTTTGTAAAACATACTTCCAAACATACAATTGTTGAAAAAATATGTTTATAAAAAAGAATGTATAAGGATTTTTTTGGAAAATTTTTGGGAGTGAAGAGGTTATATATACAGCGTTCGTACGCTTCCTGAAATTCCTGAAAAACTCCTGAATTTCATTTTTATTTTTTAAGGGACCTTATAACTCCTGAAATTTGTGTATCATCTCTTGATATTTTCCCCCTCTCCTGAAAAAATTGACGACAAGAATAATTTTTCTCCTTTCTCAGTCGGTTTTCTCTTGTACTTTATCAGGATGTCTACTGGTCGAAAAAGTCATGAAATTAAAACAAAGGTCACGAAAATTTAAAAAATCGCCAAAAAAGCCAATTTTCCCCCCAAAAAAGGGGGTTGGCTTTATCACCAAAGCCTCAAATTTTCCACAACATTTACACCCCTTGTTTCCTTCATTCTCGATCTAAGTCACTAGATCAATACAATAATAAACACACATATTCAAATTTATTTCGCTATACCTCCTGAATTTACATCTCTGCACTCCTGAAAAACTCCTTAGAAACTCATGAATTTCACTATCATAGATAGAGTACGAACCCTGGTAAAATGAATCATTTCATTGAATCAAAATATTGTTTCATGGTTATGATTCCATTTTAAGTGGCAACTACTCTAGTTATATTAGTAAGCTAGTAGATTTGTAAAATTAAGGAAAGACTACACGTGCAAAATACGCATCACGTCGAGAACTAACAATTAAACATCATTATGGTGGATGCCGTGAATAGATACCAATCTTATTTCATCTTCAAGATTTAACCGCTTTTGGGTCCTTGTTTTTAATAGATAGTATCTAAACCTTAAGTTTGATTGAAATTTAGTTTTATTTTAAGGACATGGGATTTTTTTGGGGAAATTTGATGTCTCGTGTATAAGTCGACCCCGATTTTTACGGCACTGAAATTGTCCAAAATTTCTCGGCTTATACACGAGTATATACTGTATGTTATTTTATCCACTCTAGTTTCGCCGTTGAACCTTTGGATACCGAAGACCAGCAACACCAGCTATCCGACACTGAAGACGACTGTAATCTGTTAGGGGGTTTGAGATCTCTGAATTCGTCGAAAGAGGGTGACATGCCCCTCCATGTGTTGCCCCTGTATGCCATCTTGCCCTACGAAGAACAACAGAAGGTGATATTTGACTTCTTAATTGGGAACCTCTATTGAAGCCCATGTTAAAATGGTCATTTTTATGTACCTTTTTCTCATGAACTACTTCAAACACCTTTTAACAGATAGACATATGCTTTTAGAAATAAACAAAATATTTTTTTAATTTATAACGTTTCGAAAACTAGTAGTCACCTTTTCATAAAAAATCATTGAAATTATTTGTTTAAAAAAAAAGTAATTAAAATATTTCTTTTAAAACATATGTCTGTTCGTGTAAAAGTACTTGATATGTATCGAATGTGTCTGACACTGAAGATGACGGTAACGTGTTAGATGGTTTGAGATCACTAAATTTGTTAAAAGAGGTTGACACATGCCCCTTCATGTTTTACCCCTGTATGCCATCCTGTATGGCAGAAAATAATCATCTTGCCCTACGAAGAACAAGAAAAGGTAAGATTCAAAATAAAGTTTCGTATGGTCTTAAAAATTCCTTATTTTCTAAAACGTTTTTTATGGGTCTTAACTCTGTAGCTGCCTCAGCAGTATCCCATAGTCTACCAAAAGGATCATCAAGGTGGAGATGAGTTACCTTGGCTTATATACTACTATTAACGTTGTAATCAGGAATAGTGGTAGGAACTTGGCTGTAAATCAGCGCCACCTAGTTGTTGATGGCATATTGAGGTTGCGTGTGTGGTGAGCCGCCATACCACTCCCCTCCTAGAAACAACAAGGTAAGAAACCGTGCACAGGCTGCTTTGCTGTGCGTTGTGCTGCGGTTGAGTTGTGTGCCAGCGTTGGCCGTTGAGTTGAGGGGAGCGATGAGTTGCGTGCAGCGTTCAGTGCATTAGCAGCGAGTAGCTAACCGTGGTTGAGCGCATCCTTGCAGGAGCATTGTTGGGAGTGGGTGACGATCACGTCTTCGGGTCACCACTGTAGCTGCTTCAGTAACCCACAGTCCACCAAAAGGATCCTCGAGGTGGAGATGAGTTACCTCGGCTTTAATACTACTACTTTCGTTTCTAAACCCCTAGCCCCCTTTGTCCTTATTTTAATTGTATATAAAAAATACATAAGGAATATTTTAACTCATTTACAACAAATGGCCATTTGACTGACCAAAAAAATTACTAGGCATGACATCCAGCAGAGATGGACAGTAATAAATAGGATGAGTATAAAAGTTTATGTATATGAACTTTTGTCAAAGCAAGATTATAACCTCTATTCCTGGCACTTTGGTTTTGGTTGGATTGATGATGATCTCACAGCTTAGCAATGCATTGAGTGATGGATTGAATATACTATTTCTTCTGATTTACTCCAATTATACAAATTTCTGATTATCTGAATGTGTCTGACGCTGAAGATGACTGCAACTTGTTAGGGGGTTTAAGATCTCTAAATTCGTCGAAAGACGGAGACATGCTCCTTCATGTATTGCCTTGTATGCCATCTTGCCCTACGAAGAATAACAAAAGGTAAGATTTAACTTTTTAATTTTAAAACTCAGTTGGTAAGGCTCTTTCCTTGCATGCTAAAGGTTCTGGGTTCGGACCCGGGCATTGACAATAGCCCTCGTCACTGCTCAATTGCCTCGTGAATGCAATGTCATGAATTTACTGGGAGTGTTGTAGAGTGCTTAAAAAATCTGTGAAATTAATAATTTTTCCAAAAACATTTTCTATGGGTCGTAACTCCTTGTCCTCTTGACTCCAGAGGTACACATATGTGGACGTTAAAAAACCTCACTTTACAACTTTATTTTGTAATTTTTCTTCTATAAACTAGAATATTCAAACTCTCCAAAAATATTGATAACAAAGCTACTGATTTACTAATATAAATAAAAAAAATAATAACTACTACAAAAAGTATAACTCAAGCTGCCAAAACAGCACCCGGCGCTTTGGTTTTGGTTGGATTGATGACAACCGAAACTAGACCTACATGATCTCGCAGCCTAGCAAGGCATTGAGTGATGGATTGAATATACTATTTCTTCTGATTTACTCCAATTATCCAAATTTCTGATTATCTGAATGTGTCTGACGCTGAAGATGACTGCAACTTGTTCGGGGGTTTAATATCTCTAAGCCATCTTGCCCTACGAAGAACTAGAAAAGGTAAGGTTTAACTTCTTAATGTGGGAACTCCGTTGGTCAGATACTTGCCCTGCATGCAAAAGGTTCAGGCCAAGGCATTGCCAAAATAACTGCCGACCTAAATATGGTCTGTGCATCCAAAATGTCCCACAAATAATTCTCTGCTTTGTTGAATTGTCACTTGACTGTTGTTCTAAATTACGACACTAATAGCCTTCGTGTTGTAGCTCTTGTGTGACTAGTTCAACTAAACGGAACATAACCACTTAATGGCAAAGTTTCGTATAGTCCTTTAAAAATCAATTTGAAATTTGTTAGCAGTCAGAAGACAGATGTCCGTCCAGAGACAAAAAGTTTGAAAATAGGTCTCTGAGCCTTTTAACAAAAAAAAAAAAAGAATTTTTAAGATCCGACGGCTAGAACTGATTTCTGAAGGGGGTACAGACAGAAAAAAGAATAGCATCTTCAGCATCATGTTAATACCTACTTTCCAATTTTTGAAGTTTTTTCAAATTAAAAAAAAAGTAAACTAAAAAAAAATCTAATTTTTAATGACCTATAAAGTGCTTACATATGTGATTTTAAATGGACATTTCCAATCACTGTGTGAAGGCTTAACTGTTTATAGTTAACATAATTTGACACTTTAGTATCAGAATCTTATCCTAGTTTTTACTCCCAAGGTTTTAAGTTCTTACATTACTACTACTTACTATATATGATACTTACTACATATAATTACTACCAGCGTGTAAAATACTTTTTTTTTGTGTATAGCAGTTCTGCTACACCAAAGTATTTGTGTGTAGCAATTTTTAATTAATGCATAGCACTTTTGAATATTGTCCATCTTTATCGACGCACCGCTAATTCCGTTCATTAGCGATGCGTTGAAATTTTTTTTTACATTGTAAGTTATCTACTTGCTTTGCACATAAAGCGCACATTATTTTAGTAACAACGTTACCGTTAGATTCGTACTTCAGCCACACTCATTATTCTGATCCAACGACGTGATCCAGTTTTTAACAGTTCGTAACTGAATTGCCATATTTTACTTTCGTTGATTTTCGCAACACAAATAATAACGAAATGGAAATCTTGCTAAATCTTTCTGTTCTGGCCCGATTATCGGCAGTTTACACTAACTTTTTGCTACTCACTTCCAGTCTGGTATGGAGTTGAGATGTTTCCGTGCCCGAACGAAAAGCGGCCAACGGACTCGAATTGAGATAGAGCTCCATGACTTAGACAACTGAACTGAAGCTATCTGACTTCGAATCGTTTGCAAAAACACCATGTTTATGACAAACGGAGATGCTTTGTGAGTATCGCAACTAAATGCGATACAAAGCTAAATCGGTATAGCAAGTTTTCATTTTGGTGTCGCGTTTCGCGATGCGATACTGCTTATTTTACACGCTGATTACTACATATGATTTTAAATTAATTGAATTAATCATTGAATGAAGTGCAACTTTATATTTTACATAATTTGGCCTTTTAGCATCAAAAGCTTATATCCTTGTTTCTATTTCTTTGCATAGGTTTTCCTGCCCCCTCCCACTGGCTCCAGATTGTGTGTTGTTGCTACAAACGTGGCTGAAACTTCTATCACCATTCCTGGACTGAAATATGTCGTTGACTCTGGAAAGGTTAGTCTGTCACCAAGAAGTAATGTAACTAGATAATTATACAATTTAAAATTAGTAATTTAATTAAAATTAGTAATTTAATTACAATTACTAATTTACACAAACTCTTACTATAAACTCTGTTACAAAGACAACTCATTTTTAACAGCATAAATGCCCATAGACCTAAATGTTATAATATTTTTTAATATGTTGCTATTCTCGCCAACCAAATTAGAACAAGTTAGGGATGACGGTTTTTCAGAAAAAAAACCCAGTTTTTTTACAACGCCGGTAAAACCGGGTTGGTTTTACCGAACCTTAAAAACGGGTTTCCACAAAATTGGTTTTTCAATGGCAAAAAAACCTTTTTCCATTTTTTAAAAAGTTTTTTCAGTTTCTTTTTAATTAATTGAAAAAATCAAATAATATGTAAACTTTACTTTCGAATTTAAAAAAAAAAAAATGCACAGTCAATTTTAAATGCTTAAAGTGTTTTGTTGAAAACTAAGTTCTAGGTTTTCTTCCTAACTCTTACTTTCTTATTATTAAAAATAATAATGTTCCTTTTTTTATTCCGTTTTTTCTAATCGTTTTAAGTATTTTTATTAATCTTTGCATTATTCCATCTCTATTTCCTTTTCCTTTTTTAAAAAAAAAATTCAATTCCTCCCATTTGCTATCTATGCCGTTAATTATGGCAAAACTAACATTTTAAATAAAATATATATAATTTAAAAAAAGCTGATGGTGGTTTTTAGACGCAGAAAACCGGTTTTCAGTTTAGACCGGCCTCATGAAAAAACCGGTTTTTCAGTCAAAACCGAGGGCAAAAGACCGGTTTCGATTTTCCGTCCCTAAAGTGTATCAAATAAGGGTGGCGGGAACTATAATAACGTCCATTGCTATCTATGCCGTTAATTATGGCAAAACTAACATTTTAAATAAAATATATATATATTATTAAAAAAATGCTGATGGCGGTTTTTAGACGGTTTTCCCTGCAGAAAACCGGTTTTCAGTTTACACTGGCCTCATGAAAAAAAAAACGGTTTTTCAGTCAAAACCGAGGGCAAAAGACCGGTTTCGATTTTCCGTCCCTAAAGTGTATCAAATAAGGGTGGCGGGAACTATAATAACGTCCATTGCTATCTATGCCGTTAATTATGGCAAAACTAACATTTTAAATAAAATATATATATATTATTAAAAAAATGCTGATGGCGGTTTTTAGACGGTTTTCCCTGCAGAAAACCGGTTTTCAGTTTACACTGGCCTCATGAAAAAAAAAAACGGTTTTTCAGTCAAAACCGAGGGCAAAAGACCGGTTTCGGTTTTCCGTCCCTAAAGTGTAACAAATAAGGGTGGCAGGAACTATAATAATGTCCATTGCTATCTATGCCGTTAATTATGGCAAAACTAACATTTTAAATTATATATATATTAAAAAAATGCTGATGGCGGTTTTTAGACAGTTTTCCCCGCAGAAAACCGGTTTTCAGTTTAGACCGGCCTCATGAAAAAAACCGGTTTTTCAGTCAAAACCGAGGGCAAAAGACCGGTTTCGATTTTCCGTCCCTAAAGTGTAACAAATAAGGGTGGCAGGAACTATAATAACGTCCATTTTTAATTGAGTCCTTGGTTATAACACCAGAAATGATATGTTTATATGATATCCAAAATGCTTTGTTGAAGAAAAAAAAATAATAAATGAAATTTGTTTTCATTGATAGAATTTTATTTTATTTGCTGAATTTTTTATTTATTTCCTGCCTAAAAATAATTGACCGAATAAGTACAAATTAAGGTGGCCCAACACGTTCGGAGTGGACCACTTTTTAAAAAATATTAACTTGAAAACAACTTTGGTAGTGTTTTTGTGTGTATCTGAAAGAAATAACTATATATAGCAAGTAAAATTTGGCATACATTCCAAATTTTTTTAAAATATGGTCATTTTATGCATGTCTTTTGCAGTTTTTTGTCAAAAACTTCAATTAGGCTAGAAAAAAAACTGTTCGACCTATTAAGAAAATAAAACCACCAAGTTAAACTGTAAACTTATGTCTAGGGAATATACCTAAAACCAAAGCATTTTATTTAAAAATAAAATTGTTATTAGTAGTCGAAAAAAAGACAGTCCGATTTTCAACATTTTTTTTATTATGTGTAAAAAGGATTAATAGGCCAAAACAAAATAAAAATATATATTTCTCAAAAGTTTTTTAGGTATATTCCCTAGACAACAATTTCTTAAATTAGTAGAAAAAAGAATTTTTAAATATACTCAATAACTTTTTGAGTCACTCATCTTTTTCCAACTGAAGCTATTTAATGAAAAACTGAAATGCTAGGAAAACACATTTAAAGTTTCAACATCTTGGTTGCTTCTAGTGCTACTGACCTTTACTAAATTAATCACTACTTTTGTTCTAATTGCGTCACAGTTAGAATGAAGACAGTTTTAGAAACAAGAAAACCTGGGTAATCATATAAACAAATAAAAAGATAATTTTTTTTTCCGAAAATGTTATTTTCAACGTGGGGAGATACCTTAAACTACTACCAATAGCACATAGGATTAAAATTTATTCAATAAATGTCATTTTATAACTAATTAATAATATGAATGCATAATATTATTTTACATGATTTATTACACTTAATATTGAACCTTGGTTATAGGGTTACTCGTCATAACGGGTGGTCATAACGTCATAACGGGTTACTCGTCATATAGGGTTGCACATCATAAACACTGAATGACGCTATAACCTGTTTAGATTATATGAAATGGTCGTTTAAAAATTATTATTGTAACTTGTTTGATAAGAAAAAGTATATAAACGAATGTTTTCTCACAAATAATTATCATTTTAAATCAATACATCAATCTTGCAGGTCAAAACAAAAGAGTACAAATCTAAAGGCGGCGGAATTTCAAAATTCGAGATCGGGTGGTGTTCCCAGGCATCAGCCAATCAGAGAGCAGGGCGTTGTGGGAGAACAGAGGGCGGCCATTGTTACAGGTTATTAAAAGTTTTGTTTAAATTTGTATCATTATAAAATGATAAAATATCTATACAGTAACCCCTCGCTATATCGCGCCTTGTATCATGTCTACCGATTTAACTCCCTTTTTTCCCTTATCTACTATTGGCGAGATGCAGTTAATAAACTTTCGTTCGTTGATATTTGCCGGAAAACAGGTTTTACGAGAAAAATCAAAGCAACTAAATTTAGATGGATTTTTACTAAAAAATGAGTGAAATATGTATAGTATTACCTGTGCAATAATGTGTTTTGTTTATCGTTGTTGTTAATAATGCCACTTGGGAAACCCAAGCTCCACCAAATGGGTGCGGTTCCTGAGGAGAGATGCCCGTGTAGAGACTACACGGCAGGAATCCGACTTGGCATCGTGCTGACAGATGCTGCCATCTATCGCCACCTCCGCAATTTAGACATGTCCCTGGAGGGGGGGAAATAGTCTCCAGGGACCTGTACCCGTGGGAAACTGCGCCATGACCGCCCACAGATTTAACGAGCACGTACTCCGCATATACTCGGTGGGTCTTCAGTGGTATCGGGACTCGATCGCGGGACCTTCCGATCCCGAGAACGAGACCTTAACCACTAGGCTATCCACGGCTTGTTTAATGTAATTAATAATAATAAGGTCTTTCTAAATTTTTGTTTCTTACTTTAGAGTAGTTATATTATTTAATACGATTTAGTTTTATCTTTCAAATACATACTGTGCTTGCTTTAAAAATTTTGTTGAAAGCACAAATGCATCAAAAGTATAATATTTATCAAGTCATTCGTTATATGGTGCATTCGGTTATGACATGAGTGTTTGCTTGTCTCCCGGGAAGCGCGAGGGGTTGCTGTATTACAATTGCTTTTGTTTTATTTATGTGTATTTCTTAATCTTTTATTGCAGATTATTTTTTATTTTAACATGAAATGCGGTAACTTTGGTCCAAGCATAAAACCCTAGTTCTGTCTTTCTTCTTCAATATTTTTTTACTCATCAAGTCAAGGCAGAGTTGCCACCAATTGAAAAAAGCAATCACATTTTTAGCCTACTTTTCTTTTTTTACTTCGAAAGAATTAAAAAAAGGAAAAAGTAGGTATTGACATGCGGTCGATGTCTCTGTCTGTCCGTACCCCCCTTCCAAAATCTGTTCTATCATTCGGATCTTAAAAATTCTTTTTTTGTTAGAAAGCTATGACCTCAGATACCCAACTTTCATACTTTTTGTCCGCCTGTCTGTACGTCTGGACGGACATAAATCTACTATCTGTTGCCCAATTTCCCATTGAATTAGCATTGAAATTCAATTTTTAGTCATTTAAATCACTGTTGCCAAATCAACAATGGCATGAGAAACTTTATTTAAAAATATTTGAAGCAAAATAATTTTTTCATGAATAATTTTGGAATGACGTCGTAAAATGTAGCACAATGTGATTCTTTGATTGTTCATTAATTGTTTACCATGAAAGCGGCAAGGCATATTTTTTGCATATAACTACAAATAGTTGTCAAATATATTTCCTACCTGAAATGTATTGATTTAAAAAGGATAATTTAAACTACTACCAATGGCACATAGGCTTAAAATTTATTCAATAGATTTTATTTTATAGTTTTAAGTAATAATATGTATTTTACATTATACCCTACACTTAATATTAAACCTTGTTTATAACATGAATCGTTAATAATGTCATAAACATTGCAGCCTCTTGAATTACGCTATAACTGGGTTATACTCATAGATATCATAGTTAAAGTATTAGATTGGCAGATCACGTGACCTCCAATGCTAATGACGGGACACGCATGGAGACCAGAATAAGAGGGCAAACAGGCCAGTGGTGCCACCACTTTAAGGAGAAAAATACTACGAAAAAATATCATTCAATTCTAAAATTACAAAAAAAATATCGTAATAATACTAGCTGCATTTTGGAATCTTTTTAGTGACTTGAAATACTTTTCTAGTATTTTTTTTTTTTTGTAATTTTAGAATTAAATGGTATTTTTTTTTTAGTATTTTTCTCCTTAAAGTGGTGGCAACATTGGCCTGTTTGCCCTCTTATTCTGGTCTCCATGCATGTCCCGTCGTTAGCATTGGACGTCACGTGATCTGCCAATCTAATACTTTAGCTATGACATCTATGGTTATACTGTATTTTAAAATGTTCTGAAATCTTATCTGTATGTTGCTTAATTAAGTTTGCAAGAAAAGAGTTTTTAATGATTTCAACTTTATATTAATATAAAGTTTACTAATTTTATATTAATACTTTATTTATAATTTAGGTAAACTGCTTGAGTTCTAAAATGTGTATGTTAAAAACAAATATTGTTGCATATAGTTTAGGGTTTAAGTTACACTTGCATTTTTAACAAGATGTTCTTTTCAGAATATAGAAAAACTTTTAGACACTTTGCCTTTGTTCATAAAAATATTCAGTTTATAATTTTTGAACTTAGTAGCATTTTAATTTTTTAGAATTTATATAAAAATCATATTTCTTAGCTAATAACATAGAAGTTATCAATTTAATTGACTGCTTTTGAAATGAGTACCGTATATACTCGTGTATAAGCCGAGAAATTTTGGACAATTTCAGTGCCGTAAAAATCGGGGTCAACTTATGCACGAGACATCAAATTTCCCCCCAAAAAAATCCCATGTCCTTAAAATAAAACTAAATTTCAATCAAACTTAAGGTTTAGATACTATTTATTAAAAATAAGGACCCAAAAGCGGTTAAATCTTGAAGATGAAATAAGATTGGTATCTATTCACGGTATCCACCATAATGATGTTTTTTTTGTTAGTTCTCGACGTGATGCGTATGTTGCACGTGTAGCTCTGGCACAGGGCAGTTCAGTCAACCAGTCTTTAAGGTGTAAAGAAAACAACATCGGTCCGTGACCTTGGCAGCATAGTCTTCACGCTTCACTGAACTTAGTTTCAACTAAGATTCTCCATTCAGGGTCGGCAATGTCAAGGGCACTCGGAGATGAAACCCGTTTTATTTTCATTGGGGTTGAAATTTAGCTTGCAAAATAAATAAAAATTACGATCCCGTTATGAACCGGCTTCTTATTTTCTTCAGAAGGCTGGCCTTATTTCCTACCTCGACTTATACACGGGTCACCGATTTTGGAAGGATATTTGGTTTAAAAATGGGGGGTCGGGTTATACACGAGTATATACGGTATTTTATTTCCTTACACATTGATACAATTGAAAATACTCAATAGCACTCATTAAAGTTACTGTTTAGATTATTAGCTGTATCTGTATGTTTCTATATCTATGTTTTGTAACTCATTTTTTAGGTTGTACTCCTCGGCAGTGTTTGAGAACGATTTCCCTAAATATTCCAAGCCAGAAATCCTAAGGACTCCGGTGGATGATGTTGTACTTCATCTAAAAGTAAGGAATAACACATAAAATTTTTAATTTTAAAATCAAAAATATTTTAGAACAAAGTTATAGATTTCTGGATTTATTACTATATCCAATTTTCATTTTTAGCTTCCACACTACGTTTATAACGTAAAAAGTGGAAGGTATTATAATCGTTCAGTCCGTCCATCTCTGTCCATCTGTCACCCACTTTCACAAAACAAACCGTAAGTCTCACAAACAAGTGGGATACGTCATTTTGAAGCAAAAAAAGTTAGACTACATCCCAAATTTCATTTTGTTGGGTCGTTATGTATGAAGAAAGATGTATAGAGAATTCTAACTTGGAATAAAAAATATGCAAAGTTTTGCTTTTATTTCTGAAGCATCAATTGTACTAATTATATATTTTTTTAACTGTAAATTAAATTGTGGCGACTAAAATATATTTGTTAAAAAAATTGCATCATTATTCTACGAATTTCAAACAAATTTAGCAAGCGATAATGATTGCGAAAGAAGATTAATGAGAATAGTTAATTTTGGCGTTTAAAAGTTTGAATTAGAAGTCCCTGATAGGCGAATTTCTTTCTGAGGTGTTTGAATAGTGCATTTCCTGCTGTTGAGCATAAATATTGTGTGGAAGCGGTTTAAGTGACAGATTCTGTAACAAACCTACTTGTTTTGGATTACAATATTCATTTTTATAAAATATTCTACAGCAAATATATATGTCTTATTTTACAGACTTATTTTTTCAACTGTTCTCGATCTGTTTCAGGCTCTCGGTATCGAAAGAGTTGTTGGCTTTCCCTTTCCAACCCCACCTGATACAGATGCCCTTAAGGTAAGTGTTTGATGCTACAGTATTTTTTTTTTCAACTTGTTATTCAATTCAACAAAAGCGTTAGTGTAGATTTTTGTTAGCAATATTATAAGTTTTTCCCTCATGCAAATACGGTTCCCTATAGCGGTGATGTCATCGGGCTACTGCGTAGATCAGTGACGTCACGGCATCTTGCTGCGGAGTAACGCGTTGGTTTGTTTACGTTCTGTTTCACAGGAGCTTCATTTCGCGTCACGGGTATCAAGGTTACGCATGCGCAATGCGGTTTTTCAATTACCGCGGCTGCGGTGCATTTATTGTTTAGCGGCGTATTTAAGCTCAGGCTTTAATATTCCTTATTCTCTTTCTTTTTATAAGCTTTAAAACTTCTTACTCTCCCTTTTCTTCTTTTTACAAGCTTTGAATCTGATGGTGATTTGAGTTGAAGCACCAGTGAACTGTTGACAACATGGCGAAAAACGCCCACTGTTTAGATACCTTTATTTTTGAACTTTAATTGTAAATTGTTTATGGTTTAATTTTAATTAAAAATTATTTTGATCAAATTCGTTTCTTGTTTCGTCACTTTGTCAAGTTTCATTCAACAATTTTTAGCCTAATTTTCTTTTTTTAATTCAAAAGAATTAAAAAAAGGAAAAAGTAGGTATTGACATGCGGTCGATGTCCGTCTGTCTGTCCGTACCTCCCCTTCCAAAATCGGTTCTATCATTCGGGACTTAAAAATTCTTTTTTTGTTAGAAACCTATGACCTCAAGAGACCCAACTTTCATACTTTTTGTCCGCCTGTGTGTACGTCCGGACGGACATAAATCTACTATCTGTCGGCGAATTTACCATTGAATTAGCCTTGAAATTCAATTTTGAGTCATTTAAATCACTGTTGCCAAATCAACAATGGCACGAGAAACTTTATTTAAAAATATTTGAAGCAACATTATTTTTTCATGAATCATTTTGGAATGATGTCATAAAATGTAGCACAATGTGATTCTTTGATTGTTCATTAATTGTTTACCAAGAAAGCGGCAAGGCATATTTTTTGCAAACAATTCTGCTTAGTTTTAATTTACATTTATTTTTTAATGCAGTTTGGAGCAGTTTCATTATTTTCGTTATTAATAAATATTTAATTATTCTTCGAACTACAAATAAATGGAGCAGACGATAAATAATATTAAGTTATTTGTGAAAGAACATTAAGGAAAATAGTTGATTTTGGCTTTTAGAAGTTTAAATTATAGCTGGATGCTGTGTTTAGCGATTTTTTTTCTAATGTGTGTAAATCTAGTGTAGAAACGATTGTTGATGATATTTGCTGTTATGAACCTAGTTGTTTCCCGATTAGAATTTCAGTAACAGGAAAGTAGGCTATTTTAGTTCTTTAAGAACTTCTTGTTTTTGTTGTGCCTATGATATTAACGAATCAAATGGATCGGAGAGTCGTGGTTACTGCTTCTAAAATTTGCTTGATGTTGTCATCATACATTACATGCAATGACAGCAAGACTCTCAATTCTCTCAGATGAACACTCAAATATGTGGCATGGTGTCACCATGGTTAGCACAGTATCAGTGGCGCCGGAACTTATTCTTTAGAGGTATGGCAAGAAATGCCTCTATCTTCCCTCTTCCTATAGATGTTTTAAATATGATATTATATTATTTAACAAATGAGTATTTTTTAGGCAATCAACCAATATTTACATTTATTAGAAGTTAGTTTTATTTCATTTTTTTAAACATATCAATTAGAGTATTTTTTTCTCATTTTTGCATTAGGATAAGATCAAAGTGGGAAGGCAGTATGGTTGAAAATACAGTTTCTTAGGCTTTGTTTTGGATATTTATTGTGAATTTATACGAAAAGTTTCGAACTACAGGGTGTTTCATAAATCCCGGTACTCTTGCTTTGAAAAATCACTGAGCGTTCTGTTCTGAACGTAAAATACCAAACAATTTTAGAAAAATAATAAACTTATAACAGGAGATAAAATTAAAAAATTCCTAATAGAATATGCACAGTGATTTTTCAAAGCCAGAATAAAGTGACTTTTGGGACACCCCCTTACTCATATAAAAAAAAACATTTTAAGGTTACCGACTAGAAAAGAAGTTGTGATTTAAAGAATACTTGCAAGCTAAATTGTTTTTGTTGGATTCTTTTTCACACAGTCACTTTTGGGTTTGATTCTGTAGAATGAAAACAAACAAACAAACATATAATCTGGGCAAAAGTGGTACATATTGCAGCTGCCATACCAATTCTGGACCCACTGCAAAAGCTGGTATGGCTACTGCCATACCGGTTCCGGCGCCACTGCACAGTATCCTGTAGACTCTTCTGCCCTCTCTGTCATTCTTCTGTGATGGTTGGTTCTCAGCACATTGCAGATTTGGCAATATATAAACTTTTAATGAGAAAAAAAGCTTAAAATTATGAACCAAACATTAGACATTACTACTCTCATTACTACTCTCTGCTTTCTCCGGCGTCTCCTTCCTATTCTGAACTATACTCTAGACATAAACGCCTTGTTCAGTCTGCATTTGCCATTCCCCCTCTGCACCATTGGTACAAGAGTAATCGTCCCGGCGGATCTCTATCCTTTCGGTGCAGCAGACAGGAGCAAGCTACGATAACACGATTTCGTTGTGGCCACCTAAGAACATTGACATATAACAAAAAAAAGGAATTCCCAAATTGTACCAAGTGTTCCAAAGGCCAAGCCACTCCGGAGCACATCCTTGAGTGCTTGGGACTCGATAAAGAAGATCTTCTTGAGCGACCATTGTTGGTTATTGATTTCTTGAGAGTGTGCAATATCATGGACCTGGTCTAGCTCTGCTGGGCAACAGGGATCAGCAACAACAATACATTCAAAAATAATGAAAAATCTTATCCATAGCTGTATCACATAAGTGATATAAGAAAAAGTATTGTTATTCTTAAAGATTTTTAAAATATATTTTTACTTTCAGCAAGCAGAGAAGCGACTGGTCTCTTTGGTGCCCTAAAACTAAAGCAGAGTATGTATTTGAAACATAAAACAAAATCAACTTAAATAATATAAATACCCAAAAGAAAGAAACAAAAATTTAGAAAGGAGGTTATTAATTACTATAACATTACACATTATTGTACAGGTACTATATACATATTTCACTCATTTTCTAGTTTAAAAAAAAAACCTTTTTCTTTCACTGTTCATGCACCTACTCCCAACTCATTAGCAACTGAAATTTGGGTAGAATCTTTTTTATTTTTTTTTTCTATTGCGTTCAGTTTAACTTTAACTGATACATAAACCTACTTCCTTAGCAGCAAAAAGTTTTTAAAGTAAGAACTATGTGAAGCTTCCAAATTGAATAAAGTCTAGAATTTTACTGCGTGCTACGGAAAACAGCATAGCCTCGCCTATCTTGACCGTATGTCTCATGTCGATTTTCAGGAAAGTATGCATCGAAAAAAACAGTTGAAAAATTAGGAGACATGATGCAAGGCGCGATATATCCGAATGCGCAATACAGGGTGTCTATAAAAGAACTCCGTTTTTAAAAATTCATATCTCACTAACTATAAAGATAGCAAAATTTAGTCGATTTCTCTGAAAAGAGTAGCTGAAAAAGTTTTACTCATACCAATTGGAATGTTTGTATCAACTGTTGCCGGCGCTGCAGGGCGTTGACCCTAAAATGACGTCGCGAAATTTGAAATGATGGCGACTCCGCAACAAAAGGCTCAATGTGTTATTTGGCTCATAGAAACAAAACGTTTTTCTTCTGGGGCATATCAAGAATCTTGTGTATGCAGAGAAATTCGTGATGTTCAACATCTCAGGGAATGAAAAGTCAATTGTGTGGCAACCGTCCCCCCAGACATGCTCGCCAGGACATGGGAAGAGGTAGAATACCGTTTAGACGTCTGCCGTGCAACTAACAGGGCTCATATAGAGCTTTACTAAGTGTTAAAAAAAACTTGAAAATGTAAGCTTTTCAGTCATGTATAAAACATGTATGTATGTTTTTTATTTCATTAAAATATTTTGCCACAAAATCCCGGAGTTCTTTTATAGACACCCTGTATAACGAGGGTTACTGTATAAGAAA
The DNA here is from genome assembly GCA_019343175.1 of Oedothorax gibbosus. Classification (NCBI taxonomy): domain Eukaryota; kingdom Metazoa; phylum Arthropoda; class Arachnida; order Araneae; family Linyphiidae; genus Oedothorax; species Oedothorax gibbosus. The sequence goes on along the minus strand of CM033272.1, from coordinate 43,056,932 downwards.
AAGTATTGTTGTTCTCAAAGATTTTTAAAATATCTTTTTACTTTCAGCAAGCAGAGAAGCGACTGGTCTCTCTTGGTGCCCTTCAAAATGTCCATAAAAGTCAAAGCTATAAAGAATTTGAAAAATGTAAGTTATGGGTGGCCAAGACCAACTAAAAATCAAATCTGTTTTGTCCGATCCCTTGAAACTGTTATTAGCAAAGAGACTATATTAAATTATGTATTTAGTGCGACTAATTATGTAGTAATTGTTATTAATATGCAGTAAATACTAAAGATATATTTATACAAACTAAAATATAATGGTAAAGGAGGTTAGAATTTTATCTGTGACACATTTGAAATTTAAAAATGCAATTGTACAAATTAGTTAATTAATTGAAGCTTGTTTTTATTTAGCAAATATTCATTTAAAAATGAAAAATATTTAGTATTTTATTCAATTTACTTTAACATAGCTTAACTTTTAAAAATGTGAGCCAAAAATATGTTCTTCCACTAAGCTTCTTCAATTGCCTTTGTATGTATTGATTCATTAAGTGGTAATGAAAAATCATCTAGCGTTACACACCCTTAGTTTGCATTTGTTATAAGATATTATAATATCTTTTAGGGGAATACTCTGCAAAAGTGACCCCGCTTGGCATAGAAATGTGCCTTTAAGTTCTCGCTATGCCAAACTGCTATCTTAAGCATGGTTGCATGAGGCATATAGTAGCGATAGTCAGCACAATGAATGAATGTAAAATGAGTTGATTTTTGCTTCCACACCATGTTTATAACGTAAAACATGGAAGGTATTATAATCGTTCAGTCCGTCTGTCTGTCCTTCCGTCACCCACTTTCATAGCCCAAACTACAAATGTTACGGACAAGTGTGATACGTCAAAAAATTCAGCGCTTTGAAATTAGAATACATAGAAAATGTCAGAAAAGAAATCGAATTCGAAGTACTTCAATTATTTTAAAAAAAACTGAAAATTGAATGCTCATTTAAAAAGCATAGGAAGCCATTTTTATAGAATTAATACATGCCATTCGCACAACGCTCGAGAACTTTAATTCTTTTAGACAATAAATTAAAATTAATTTATTTTTGCAACATCGATCAGTTTGAAATGACGTCAAATATATTTCACTACGAGATTCTTTGTATGTTGATATGAAATGTTTTAATTCTATTTAAAAGCGAGGAATATTACACATTTATTATTTGATATATAAATTAATTTTTACAAATGATAAGTAATAATTATTGAATTTTCGAAATAAAATAAAAGAAACTAGCCAAATTTAGCATGCAAATGTTTAATATAGAATATCAATGCTGTGTTTGTGGCCTTTTTACCTGTTAAATACAACTGTTGTGTGGAAGCGGGTTAAGTGACAGATTCTGTTACAAACCTACTTGTTTTTAATTATTATTTTTCTAGTAATCAACATGACACTGTGCAATTTTTGAGTCGTATTAGAAGTTTCTAGGAAATTTGTTTTTTTCGGCCCTCTTTAATGTGGGTTCCATAACCCAAAAGACTATGCACGAGTCATGGACGAAATATTATTTTCTTTAATTTCTGTAGTTTCTATTTATTGTTCAACTTTATTACTGTGAATCTAGACTACAATCTATTGAATCTTTAATATACACTGCTCAAAACAATTAGGGGAGCACTTTGCGTGCTTATGTGAACCCTTTCAGTTCCAACGTTTTATTTTTTATTCTAAAAATCTAAAATTTGTTAAATAGATTCATTATGCATCCAGAATGAAATGGTAAAAAACAGGGGGGAAAAAATCTTAATTTTTTAACTAAAATTTAAGGGGGAAAAATTTGAATCATGACTTTAGAATAAATTATAACAATAATTTTTTCAAAAATTTATTTGTTAAAAAAAGCTAAAATCAATGTTTAAACATCTAAGAATGCAAGTGTGAAGTATTTAGGGTCCATTTATTTCATAAAATTTATTGGGAGTGAATTTTATTTTATGTTTTTCGTATTTTCATTTAATTAAAAGAAACATTATTTCTTCAAAAGACATGATTCTTCCATCTACCGATAAATAAGTACAAGATCAACTTAGTGGGGAAAAAATCGCAAGCTGATGATTACAAATGGAATCATTCGGTGTGAAAGGGTTTACATCATGCATTCCCCTAATTCTTTTGAGCAGTGTAGTAAAAAAAGCCGCCAAAACTGCACCACTTAATTTATGAGTTCCTCCTTATCCTATAGATTAACATTTTACTGTTATAATATGATGTTATTATTTCATCTTTTAGGGGAATACTCTGCAAAAGTTACCCCACTTGGCATAGAGATGTCTCGTTTGCCCTTGAGTCCGCGCTATGCCAAAATGCTGCTCCTCGCTCTGAAGCATGGTTGTGTGAGGCACATAGTCGCCATAGTCAGCTCTCTCACTGTCCCAGACATCTTTCTAAGGACTAGTGTTTCCACCACAAACGATGAGGTACATATTGTATTTTACTTTTAATTACATAACATAATGTACAGTCCCTGGACAAATTATTAGACACACTGCAAGATTTCATGTAAAATATTAATTACCGGGTGATATTGTACCGTTTTATTATTTGAAATTGAATTTTTTTTATTTTTATATTATCCAATCAATTACCGATTTATTTGACATAAATAAAACGGCATTCATTTAGAAAAGCATAAGTTTATTAAGTTTTAAAGAAAAGTGAAATAAATGTTAGTAAAAGTCATTAGTTGAGCCACCTTTAGCCGCTATCAAAGCTTTAACTCTGCGCTGCATGCTATCAATGCAAGACTGTACTGTCTCCTGCATTTGAGGATGATGATTCCACACATAAATCATCTTATAATAAATCTATATACATAAAAAGCAACTTCCGTTTGTTTGTTTGTTTGTTTGTATAAGACACGAGATCTAAAGAACCACGCAACAGATTGTCACGAAATTTTGCACAAAAATTCATCTCATCTCCCAGGCATGAGATTCTGCCGACTTTTGTCGGAATTTCCGACTTTTCTTAAATTTCATCAGTTTCCGACATTTTAAAAAAAAATTGTGAAAAATTCCGATTTTTAGGGGACAAAAATTTGGGGCGATTTTTTTCTAGGAAAACAAAAAAAGATAACGCGCCAAACAAGACATATCTCGCCAAGCTGAGATCTGACTGGAGGCCGTGTCAACAGAACAGTTACAAAAGTTCAACAAGCTATGTGGACTTGTCTGAAGTGGGGGTGTTAGGACTATCATCCAAACCAACACTACTCACTTGTTGTCCTTATCATTTGTAACGTACCTGCTTCTTGTTCACTCAACTCGTATCGTTGTTCTTGTTGTTTAGAATATTGGCAAATGGTACCGCATGGTACGCGTGTTTTTTATAGTTTGTAGAAATCAGAAGATGTGAATTTGGTATTCAAGATCAAAGTATAAGGTATGTATGAAATATTTTAAGTTAATTAGTAATTAATATGATAATCTAAGGTTTTTGCAATTTTATGCAATGCATGATATAAGGATAATATTATGCCGATTTCCGCGATCTATATTTATTACGGAAACATTACCGCGAGTTGATTTTTTTTTTTTTTGTACGTAGGTTTAATTTTTCGGTAATTAGGAACTTTAAATAAATTAAAAAGTTAAAAATATAATGTGTATTTTAATATATATTTAATTAAATAGTTTTAAAATATAAAGGATTTTATGGAGTTTTTGCGCTTTCTTATTACCCACACGACACGCCGATGCCACCGTAATAATCGCGAGGACTTCAAGCTGCTAATTGCCTTTAGAATAGTATCAAAACATATTATTCATGGCAGTCGTGTTTTAAAATAATACTTGGAAAAAAATTAACTTTTGTTTTCAAGGTTGATTATGAACTTGAATTTTGATGGGAACAAGTTTAATTTGAACCCGAATCTGCACACTGGGGGAGGGGGAGTCAATCTTAATGCATCTCATTTAAATTTTGTCTTCTTGCCGAGTTTTAATTAAAGACCGCCATTAGTATTCCTTACATTTAAAGAATACATGATTATTTTTAGAATATACGTTAAAATATTTCCAAATGTCCGATTTTTGTTCCTATGCGAAATAAACTTAGCACATTGTTATGATCTTCAATCTGTTTCCAAGGTCATTACAATTATTTTATTTGTTTGTCATTACAAGGTTTTACTTTTTTTTCCAGTCGTTTTAAATCGGCCAGACAATGGCGGCTATTCGAAGAGACATTGTCAACAGAGATGATGATTGTAGCACTCAAGGGATTGATAAAGGAGTTAGAAATTCGTGGTGTTGGAATTTGGTTAGAGAAGCAGGTGGATGGAGTGTATGTTCGGGACGTGATTCGAAAAGTGAAACTGCCTGGAACAGCTTATTGCATCATATGCAATAAAGACATCCTCTATGGCAATAGAGGTTTTCTATGCATATCAAATCATTTGAAATCCACAAAGCATACATCTCTCCTCAAGGTAAGGCAGAACAATTTTTTATTACCTGGAAGTAGTAATCTTGAAAACGACGAAAAGAATTCCGAATATGGATTGCATCCTATGTTCCATTCAATGAAAGTTGCAGCTACGAAAACCGCACCTGAATCTTTGACACCTCTGGCCGACCGTGTTACAAACTCCCAAGCAATGGTGATTTCATTTATAGCAGAAAAATCTCTGGCCTTCTCAATAGCACCTGATATAATTGAGTTGGCAAAAGCGCTAGCAACAGACAAAAAGGCTCTCGATAAACTGTCTATGCATCGTACAGCTGCTTCTTACAAATTGCAATATGGAGTAGCAAAAACTTTTAAAGAAAAACTGTTTGAAGATTTAAAGACGTCCTTCTTTTCATTGAACATGGATGAAAGCACGAGTAAAAATCATGAGAAAATTGTGTCTGTTTTAGTAAATTTAAAAGATGAGAACAAAAGAATAGTCACAAAGCATCTTTCTTCATTCTCTGTCAAAACAGTTGACAGTGCATCCTTATTCAAAGGCATTTGTGACATCTTTGAAACCAATGATCTCCCTTGGGAAAATCTAGTTTCTGTGTTGCTAGATTCCTGTAATGTTATGAGAGGTAAGAAAACAGGTTTAGAGACACGAATCCGTCTCAAGTGTCCCAATTTACTAGACATAGACGGCGATACATGTCACCATGCACATAATTGTGCAAAAAAGTTTTGCAAACCCTTCGATCATTACCTGGAATCTTTATTTGCAGACATCCATAATGATCTAAAATACTCACCTGATTTGCGAGCAGCATTAGCTGAAATATGTGACACAATTGGTGTGAAATTTACGATGCCACAATGTTTCGTAAGTTACAGGTGGTTGTCGGCATACGATTGCGCAGTTGATTTAAAACGATTGATTGGGCCATTGACATTATTCTATTTTTCCTTCTTGTCTAAGCAAGAGAAGATGGACTTTTTGCACATAATTGTTAAAGTGTATAAAAACTACAACATCAATGACCTTTCTAGAGATTCTATTCGAAATCTTCAACGAAAGATTGGGGAGAAAAATATGACCGAACTCGGAATTCAACGCAAAACTCGCATCACTCAAAAGCTTTTTGGAAAACAGCTTTTGACAAAGTTAATCATGGGTGTTTTCATTGCAGTATTGCCTATGTTAAAAGAATATGTACTGATGTTTGAGCATGCCACACCATTAATTCACACATTACATGATAAGCAGATGGAACTTTTAAAAAATTTCTTGGGGTGTTTTGTGAAACCAGAAGTTTTAAAAAAAATCAAAGGAAGACATGTAAAGAATCTTAAATTGGAAATGGTTTCATTATTTACCATTTAAGTCTGTGTTTATTGGAGAGATGGCCAAAAAGTTAATTTCTGTTTCACCTAAGTCACAGTGTGATACCATTAAAAAATTTCAATCTTGCACCATGGAAGCATTTGCTGGTTGTGGCAAAATGTTACTTGCAAAAATGCCAATAACAAATCCATTTCTAAAAGCTGTATCCAGTATTGATCCTGCATGTCGACAGAGTTCATTGTCTTTAAAGTACATGAAACAACTCCCAGATTTTTCATCTAACGTCATAAAATCAGAAGAAAAGGAGCTATATGATTTAGAGGTCGTTAGGTTTCAAAATGATAATTTAAGACCACAAGGGGAAAATGAAGGCATTGATGAATGGTGGGGAGAAGTTGTGGATAATAAAAAGTATCCATTATTAAGCAAACTTGTGTTTGCTTTGTTGACATGTTTCCATGGGCCAAAAGTGGAAGCAAGTTTCAGCCTTATGAATAATATTGTTACATCAAATTCCAGTCGGATGAATGTGCCAACATTCAGTGCTTTTCAAACTGTGAAATATGAACTGTCCTCTCAAAAGAAATCTGCAGTGTCTTGTTTTGCTAAAAAGGATTATCTTAGAGAACGTGTTGACAGAAAATTATGTAAGAACATGAGATCTTCTTTTAATTCTTATAAGGAGGAGCAGTCAAAGAACAGATCCCTGAAAGAAAAAAAGGAACAACAACTTCATAATGTTAAGTTGGTTAAAATTTCTAAGTTGACTGCAAAAAAACTGACCCTTGAAGCAGCCAAGACACAGAGATTAAAACATAAAAAAAAAATAACCAAAAAATCTAAATGTAATCCCCAATCAAAAACCACAAGCGAACAAATCCAACTACTACCAGTACAAAATGGTAGCGTCAAAGAACTTGAAATAAAGGTGACACATAATGCAGGACTTTCTTCTGATGAAAAGCAAACTAGTGAAAGAAATTCCAGAATTGAAAAAAACTTTACTGCTTCAAAAGTGCAAACTTCAAAAGTTAGCTCTACTGCAAAAAAAGTTAAGGAAAATAAATTGACACATAAAAGGAAACTCTCTTCTGATAAAGATACTGAAAATGGTAAATCAGCTAAAGTAAAAAAAACTGTAACTGTTTTAAAAAGAAACCACACCATTATTGATATGTTCAAAAATTTGCAGAAAAAGTAATGCTTAAAGTTAATGTAATTTGTTGGAGTTGTAAATATGGTAATTTGTTGGAGTTGTAAATATGGTATTGTAAACTAAATTTTAGAAATATGTTGTAATAAAAAAATTCTAATGCATTATACAGTGTTGTGCAATTATTGCATTATTATTTTTAAAACTGATTTTAGATGTAGTTTGATGATGACAAATTTTTTATGTTTGAAAGTCGGTTTCGCGTGTTTTTTGTTTTTTTGCAAAAATTTAGCTTACGCGCTTTTCAGACTTTTTGCTCTTTACCCACTCTCATGCCTGATCTCCGGAACAAACATAGGCTAAGAATTTTTCAAATCAGACCATTCCTTCTATCGTTTCGAACGTTTTTCTGAAAAAACTACACCACTTTGGCTCAAATCCGATCATTTTTTTACTTTCCTGATGCCATCGGCTGAAAAAATTAAATAAAACTTTTAACAAAAGTAATTAAAATTGAAAATGTTTATTTTATTCTGTTGCCATTAACTTCAGAAACTAAATTCATTATTTGAAAAATAATTGACATGTTTCAAGTGACGTAATTCCGGCAGTCTCCATTCCCGGATTTTATTGTGGGTTTATTTGATGATTTTTTCATTGATTTTTCTGTTGACTGCATGTATGCATATTTAAGCAAAAAATGTATCGTTAAGCTATTACTGAACTATGATGGTTAATAAAGGCCTTCGCACTAGAGCTGCATATTAGGGTTTTATGTCTTTATTTTTTCGCCAAATACGTTGCCAAACTCGCCAAATTATTAACTAAAACTCGCCGAATGGACATTTTTTTATAAATAATTTATAAGCTGGTTGGTTGTTCGAAGGTCATTGTGTTAGAGCTGTATAATGTGTGTGTTTGTAGCTATATCTATTAATTACAGCTAAAAAATTAGAAATAAACATGTAAAACAAAAATCGTTTGCTAGCTTTTTAGCAGTTAGAAAAATATTTAATATTAAAAATAAAAATCGTTTGCTTTAGTATCTTTATCACAGTTTAAAAAAACAAATAAATATAAAAAATGCAAATCGTTTGCTGTTTGCTGGAGTAGCTTTATAACATCTAAACAATTAGATCATGTAATTCACTTTCATTAAGAATATTTTATTTTCTGCACGCAGACCAAGAGTGATCAGTTTAAAGTGAGATTTAAATTTTAATTACTTTGGAAGAACAGATTATACCAATCTTTGTCCTAAACGCATTTTTTTCTGCCATTTTGTACTGCTTATATTGTATTTATATCTACAAAGTGTCAAAAAAAAGTTACTTAATTTATTGGAGAACTCCCTTGAATTGCGTTAAAATAAATGTTTGAGACCCTTTTAAGATTTAGCTTTTTTCCATTTTTAATTCTTACTGATTATTTTTTACTTAAATATGTATTCTTTTTAATTTGCTCTTCTTATCAAAGGTATTTTTGAAATTAATATTAATTATTACTATATCCAAGTTGGGTAATTAAATGGAAAATTACTGGGTAATCTTCATATCTTATGTAACTAAAATGAAAGAAAAAAAATAGTTAAATTGACTGTTAAATTATTTTTCCACCTCTACCCGTGCAACGTCGGGTATAACAGCTAGTAATTAATATAAATTAATCGTAATCATAATTATCTTAAAATAAATACAAATATGTAGTCTACAGCAATTGTTTTAAATACAAATCAATAATATTGTAGTTTAAATATACCATTCTTGCATAAAAACTCTTAAGAAACATAAAATTACTAAAAAAAACAAAACAGTGCCTCTAATAATCAGTCTAAGGTAATGAAAGTATTTCGAAAAAGTATTAGAAACTCTGAAATGGGGGTGTGGGGTTTTCTACACGTTTTGGAGGGTGCCTATTCCGAAAAAGGGGTTTATAAACACTGGCCCGTTAGAACCACTCTGTAGCTTAAACTTTAAAAATATGGACTTCTAATTTGGTTTCCGAGTTTTGATACCCATCGGCGTCATAATAAGGTTTTTGAGAAAATCACTCATGAAGAGTAACTGCCACAGGGTTGTTATGATTTTACCCGACCCGAAAAAACACGGGTGGGTTTTTAAAAAAAAAACCACTTGAAAAAATCCATCAAAAAGCCCAAGTGGGCTATTGAACTTAAAATTGCCTTCACTGAAAATTAAAAAAAGTAAAACTTTTTATACATCCAAAAAATATACATTTCATATCATTTTTAATTAATATTTTAGTATTATTCTTAATATATTTTTACATTTTTGTACCTTCAATATTTAAAATGCATTTACAAATTTAAATTTATGCTAATTATTTAACAATTAAATATAAATAATAATTTTTTAAAATTCTAATTTAAATTTCTATCGTTAAAATATTCCTGATTATATAATTTTACACATACACAAATAAACAATACTTGGTTCTAGACAATACATTTATAAATTTAAATATACATTTATTTAACAACCATATGGAATAATTTTTATAACTGTTCTAATTTATATTACATCATTCCTGATTATCTCTCAAGATGTTATGTTAGTTTTAAAAATTGTAATGTATAGATAAATAATTAAAACTTCCCTAAATATATCACAAAATCCTGAAAAACACAAACACATCCAAAATACTGAAAACAACCATAAAACCCTGAAAAAAAACCAAAAAACCTAAATATATCACAAAATCCTGAAAAACACAAACACATCCAAAATACTGAAAAAAAACCATAAAACCCGAAAAAACCCTGAAAAAAAACCAAAAACCCTAAATATATCACAAAATCCTGAAAAACACAAACACATCCAAAATACTGAAAAAAAACATAAAACCCTGAAAAAAACCATAAAACCCAAAAACCCAAGAGGGTTGGGTTTTTCATGAAAAAACCCGGGATTTTAACAACCCTGAACTGCCGTAGAACTTTTAGGGTTTAAGAGTATTGTAATTGTACCCCCCCCCCCAAATTTTTTTACCTTCAATTTGACTTGGACATTGATCTAACATTCATCATTACGAGCGATCATACACAAAATTTTGTGTAAAGGTACCTCAAAATTTGTTGTGCCTACAGTCCTGCGATTTTCTAGATCTAGCCCTGGCTTTTGAATTCACTATGTTAAAATGTAAAACATTGAAGCTTTATAAAGGCTATATCTGTTACCCACTTTCGTAGCCCAAACTACAAATGATAATTACGTGTGATACGTATCTCAGACTGGGGAGAGATGTTTAGTTTTATAGGAATTTGCTGTAAGAAAACAATTTTGCTTCTATGTATATTTAAGTAAATTTGCAAAGTATGTAAGTACTTAAAAAAAACTAATTATAGTAAAACTGTTGTTGCTGAGTATCATCTTAATTCTTAATGTAAGAAGTGTATTAAAATAACTGGAAACTGATGTCATTCACACTTACCATTTAAATTGTTAAAGATTTTAGTTTTTTTTAAAAGCACTTAATTATGTTTAATCAATAAATTTAAACTTTGATTTTTTTTTGCTGGGCACACAGACCACTTTCATTAAACGTGTCATAGTTCAAGGGAATTCCTAATTTAATTTCTGGTTCCTTTTAAATTCCAGTCCGAGCGTGAGATTTGGCAATGTTCATATTAGTCGCTTTGCGCCCACTTGGCGATGAATCATACAGTTATTTCGTGTAGAATTTTTTAAGTTAAAGAAATCACTATTTTATCTAAACGCTATTTTATAAACCTTTCACCTTTTTTAATTTTTGTATTTATATAACCCTAATTTGCATTATTTGATAAAATGAAACAAATTCAATCCAGAATTGTTGAATTTTTTTTACTGAACTAGGTATTAATTTTACTTATAAATTCTAGGGTGAGGAAGAAACTCAGGTTGTCCAGGAAGGTTTTAAGAAGATTGGTGCAGGAGTGGTAAGCACACTTTTGGTGAATAATGAAGCATATATTCTCTAATTTCTTACACTTTTTGAATTTTGTAAAATTGAAAACATAATAAATATATGTCAAATAAGTCGACAGGGAAACTTCGGAGTAATTATAGATCTTTTATTAAGAGTTCTTCATCAGGAGAAAGTTAATTTGTCGTCTGCAGCCGACTTGAGAATGTGATCGAATGTCCACAAAAATGGCGAAAAATCTTGTGCTCTGCTTCACTAACCAATCAGAGTTATGAGAAAGTTTGAAAGATCAACTTTAAAAGTGTGATGGCTAAAAAGTTTCTGTGGGAACGAATTGATCTAGGCGACTGTTTGTCGCCGACAGGGTGTGGTTGGGATGTTAAAGTAATAAGTGATATTAAGTCATATATGAAAAAGATAATTTAAGTTATTAAGTTTAATTGGGGTACAAAATATAAGATTTTGAGGAGGTTAAGTTATGATATGTCATATATATAATCTGTGTAGAGTTTCTTAGGTCGATAATAAACCGCCAGATAACAGCAAATTACCAAGTACCAAGTTAATATGACTTTCAACTGAAAACCAGGGGGATGGAGAGCCCAGTCGGTAAGATGTCGGTGTTGCGTACGAAGGGTCCCAGGTTCAGGCCTGGGCATTGCAAAAATAACTGCCAGCCTATAAATGGTCTTTGCAGTCTAAAAGTCTAATGAATAATAACCTGTGTAGCGGGTGTGCATGTTAAATATTATGATTCAAAGTCCTGACGGCATGTACAATGTTGCCTTGGGTGTCGGCTTGTTACTGTACAGTCCCTGGACAAATTATTAGATGCACTGTATTTTTTGTAGTAATTTTATGTTTCTTAAGAGTTTTTATGCAATAATGGTATATTTAAATTACAATATTATTGATTTTTATTTAAAAGAATTGTTGTAGACTACATATTTGTATTTATTTTAGGATAATTATGATTAAGATTAATTTATATTAATTATTTATTATAAGATTATTTATGTGTGGAATCATCATCCTCAAATGCAGGAGACGGTACAGTCTTGCATCGATAGCATGCCGCGCAGAATGAAAGCTTTGATAGCGGCTAAAGGTGGCTCAACTAAATATTGACTTTTACTAACATTCATTTCACTTTTCTTTAAAACTTAATTAACTTATGCTTTTCTGAATTAATGCTGTTTTATTTATGTCAAATAAATCGGTACTTGATTGGATAATATAAAAATAAAAAACAAATCAATTTAAAATAATAAAACGACAATATCACCCGGAAATTAATATTTTACATGAAATCTTGCAGTGCGTCTAATAATTAGTCAAGGGACTGTAGTTTTCAATTATGACACCGGTGACCAATAGCCTTCGTGTAGCTCTAGTGCAATTTTAATGTAATTTAACCTAACCTGAAAACCAAGGGAATCAAATTAAAGACTTCAAATTTGGTATATGAGTGCTCGGTACCATTTAGACGTCGGAATAAGGTTTTCAAGAAAATTCACAAGGGGTCAAAAGGCATTCACAAGGGGTACCTGCCATAAAACTTTTTTGTTTTAAAGTTATTCAAATTACCTTAAAACTTATAAATTATTTTATTACCTTTAAACATACGGTCCCTGGACAAATTATTAGACGCACTGCAAAATTTCATGTAAAATATTAATTACCGGGTGATATTGTACCGTTTTATTATTTTAAATTGATTTGTTTTTTATTTTTATATTATCCAATCAATTACCGATTTATTTGACACAAATAAAACAGCATTAATTTAGAAAAGCATAAGTTTATTAAGTTTTAAAGGAAAGTTAAATTAATGTTAGTAAAAGTCAATATTTAGTTGAGCCACCTTTAGCCGCTATCATAGATTTAATTCTGCGCGGCATGCTATCAATGCAAGACTGTACCGTCTCCTGCATTTGAGGATGATGATTCCACACATAAATCATCTTATAATAAATAATTAATATAAATTAATCTTAATCATAATTATCCTAAAATAAATACAAATATGTAGTCTACAACAATTCTTTTAAATAAAAATCAATAATATTGTAATTTAAATATACCATTATTGCATAAAAACTCTTAACAAATATAAAATTTCTAAAAAAAATACAGTGTGTCTAATAATTTATCCAGGGACCGTATGCATATTTTTATTGAGATAATTGAAAATCATGTAGTGTTACACACCCCTAGTTTTATTTTAGAGGCGAAAATTATTTTAAATGGATAACAATTGGAGAATTTTCTTTTCTAGGGTAATTCTCAATTGCTGGGAGACGTGATGGTGCTTCTACGTACAGCCGCCTTGTATGAGCAGTCTAAAAACAAAGGAAAGTTTTGCGTCAAGTATTGCATCGCTAAAAAATCCATGGAAGAAATTCAAAAGATGTCATGGCAACTTATAAGGGAAAGTAAGAGAATTTTTATATGTAAAGACAATTAATTATAGTCATTGTAGTGTTAGGTAATATCTGATCAAGATGCAAAAGCCTCATTTATATTTGTATCTTAAAATTTAATTATATATTCCTATATTTCCACCTATTTTAGTAGTTCAGACAGTTTTAAAAATGATTATACTTAACACTTTACCGAACAGCCGTCGATTAATCGATGTTTTGTTCTCAGCGCATACCGAACGGCCGTCGATTATTCGACGTTTGTTCCCCAGCGCTTACCGACCGTTCGTCGATTAAACGACTTTTGATCTTTCTGTTAGATTTGGTTAGGTTAGGCCGTGTTCAGTCTACGCTTCGATCCATGACCGGTGAAAGGGCATAGTACAACCGGTGATGGCGGTGAAAGGGCATAGTATGTTCGAACCGCTACCGGTCGGTAAAGTGTTAAGACTTTTTTTGTTCTGTATACAGTACAATTGAATTAGTACAATAGAATTCTTACCTTTTTCTTTGCAAAGAGAAAAAAAAAATTTTAATAAAAATTATTTTAAAAAAATTATCTTAATACAGTGTAAAAAAAATAATCAATGTATTTAGAATGTGCTTTTAAATATGATGCGCATGGATCGATATGGATTTTTTTAAGTCTCTTAGTTACAACAACAAAATTTAAAGGTGCACATACTTTTAATTTGGTACACAAATTCGTAGTGCCTGTCGGACATCATTAAAAGTTTTTGAGAAAATCGCACATGCTCAACGGTAGCTACCATAGGATATTTCAGGTTTTAAGATTATTAATATTACCCTATTTGGTCTATAACTTTGGCCCAGTGACTTAGTGGTAGTGCTTTGCATTGCCACGCCACAGGTCCGGGGATCGAATCCCGGATTGGGCAAGGTTGACCCATCCTTTCATCCCTTGAGTGGGTCGATAAAATGGGTACCAAGCATGCTTGGGAACTAAACACTGGGACCTTACCGGGACATATGCCTAGCACCCTTGAGCCCCAGGTCTTGAAAGCTGAAATGGGCATGGCAGGCCTTGGCCCAGTAATGAACTGTTGCGCCGAGGATTTTTTAAAAATTTTTTTTAAATTTAATGTATATTTGAAAATAAAACTAATATACATTTTTCCTCAACAGTGAACCGAAACTTTCCAGATTTCGCAATCCCCTTGGATGCTGAGATAACCCCTCCAGATGATAAATTAGTTGCTACCATCAGAAAAATCTTGGCTGCTTGTCTAATGGACCGTGTAGCAAAGTAACGAATGTCTTCTAGACTATTTAGATTTAGGAAATAAGTAAAATTTGTATATGGAATTTAAATTGTTATTTATGCAACAAGTGTGAAAAGTAACACTTTTTAAAACTAGCGGATTTTATTTCACTAGCGAGTGAAATTATGACACGCGTTTTAAAAAGTTTACTTTTCACACGTGTTTCATACACTATTTTTTATAATTACGTGAAAAATATCAAATCTCATTGTTTCAAAAATAATTCACATGCTAATTTTTTTACGTAAAGAAGATCAGCATCGATAAATCTCTGGAACTACAAAAAGCAAACTTAGTTTTAGCCTACTTTTCTTTTTTTAATTCGAAAGAATTAAAAAAATGAAAAAGTAGGTATTGACATGCGGTCGATGTCCGTCTGTCTGTCTGTCCGTCCGTACCCCCCTTCCAAAATCGGTTCTAATCATCGGATCTTAAAAATTCTTTTTTTGTTAGAAAGCTATAACCTCAGATACCCAACTTTCATACTTTTTGTCCGTCTGTCTGTACGTCCGGACGGACATAAATCTACTATCTGTCGGCGAATTTCCCATTGAATTAGCATTGAAATTCAATTTTGAGTCATTTAAATCACTGTAGGTATTGAAATGCGGTTGATGTCCAACTGTCTGTCTGTCCATCTGTCTGTCTGTTCGTATGTCTGTCTGTTCGTATGTCTGTCCGCCTGTCTGTCCGTTTGTCTGTCTGTCTGTACCCCCCTTCCAAAATCGGTTCTAATCATCGGATCTTAAAAATTCTTTTTTGTTAGAAAGCTATGACCTCAGATACCCAACTTTCATACTTTTTGTCCGTCTGTCTGTACGTCCGGACGGACATAAATCTACTATCTGTCGGCGAATTTCCCATTGAATTAGCATTGATATTCAATTTTGAGTCATTTAAATCACTGTAGGTATTGAAATGCGGTTGATGTCCATCTGTCTGTCTGTTCGTATGTCTGTCTGTTCGTATGTCTGTCCGTCTGTCTGTCCGCCTGTCTGTCCGTTTGTCTGTCTGTCTGTACCCCCCTTCCAAAATCGGTTCTAATCATCGGATCTTAAAAATTCTTTTTTTGTTAGAAAGCTATGACCTCAGATACCCAACTTTCATACTTTTTGTCCGTCTGTCTGTACGTCCGGACGGACATAAATCTACTATCTGTCGGCGAATTTCCCTATGAATTAGCATTGATATTCAATTTTGAGTCATTTAAATCACTGTAGGTATTGAAATGCGGTTGATGTCCATCTGTCTGTCTGTTCGTATGTCTGTCTGTTCGTATGTCTGTCCGTCTGTCTGTCCGCCTGTCTGTCCGTTTGTCTGTCTGTCTGTACCCCCCCTCCAAAATCGGTTCTTTCCATCGGATCTTAAAAATTCTTTTTTTGTTAGAAAGCTATGACCTCAGATACCCAACTTTCATACTTTTTGTCCGTCTGTCTGTACGTCCGGACGGACATAAATCTACTATCTGTCGGCGAATTTCCCATTGAATTAGCATTGAAATTCAATTTTGAGTCATTTAAATCACTGTTGCCAAATCAACAATGGCATGAGAAACTTTATTTAAACATATTTGAAGCAAAATAATATTTTCATGAATCAGTTTGGAATGACGTCATAAAATGTAGAACAATTTGATTCTTTGATTATTCATTAATTATCTACCAAGAATGCGGCAAGGCATACTTTTGCATGCAATTATGCTTAGTTTTAATTTACATTTCTTGTTTGGAATGCCGTCATAAAATGTAGAACAATTTGATTCTTTGATTATTCATTAATTATCTACCAAGAATGCGGCAAGGCATACTTTTGCATGCAATTATGCTTAGTTTTAATTTACATTTCTTGTTTTTTAATGCAGTTCGGAGTAGTTTCATTACTTTTGTTATTATTAAATATTTATTCTTCGAACTACAAATAAATCACGAGCAGATGATAAATAATATTTAATTAATTTGCGAACGAATATTAAGGAAAATAGTTGATTTTGGCTTTTAGAAGTTTAAATTATAGCTGGGTGCTGTGTTTAGATTTTTTTTTTCTAATGTGTATAAATCTAGTGTAGAAACGTCTGTTGATGATATTTACTTTAGGAACCTAGTTTTTTTCCGATTATAACTTCAGTAAGTATTTAAGTAACAGGAAAGTAGGCTATTTTAGTTCTTTATGAACTTCTTGTTTAGTTTAAAGTCAAACATTTGAACTTGGATACTGATTCAAAAATAAAAACTAATAACATTCACACGTATAATATTTATAAATAAAGCAGATCAATAAATTTCTGGATTTATATTAAATATCTGGATTTATATAATATTATGAAATAGAAATTTTACTTGAAATGTTGGCATCTTATGAAAAGAGTGAAAAAAGGCAATTTTTTTTATCACTGTTTCTGAAAAGTATAACTTTTCGCACGCATCTGATATTAAAATTATAGTGTAAAGATTGGAATTTTTTCACGCAATTATAAAAAATAGTTTTTGCATCCCTGAAAAGTCTTTTGATCGGCCTTTTATATTAGAAATGCTGTTTTTTTTATTACAATAAGGAATAAGTAAATAGTGTAAGAATAATAAACTTTTTCATCTGCATAAAATTGATATTTACAGCATATTTTAATTTTGAAAAAATGCAATAATATTATTGTGTTTCTGTGAATTATTTAATATTGTGATTTCATTTCTTGTGCAAAATAGAAACTGCTTTATATAAGCATTCAAAGATCTTTAGAAAAAACTTATAAGAAAAATCTTGGCTGCTTGTCTTATGGACCATGTAGTAAAGTTAATAAGGTTTCTATGTTATTTAAATTAATTATAATATTAAATTAAAACAATTTTTTTAATATTCTAAGTTTTTAATCATAATGTTTTAGGTTTAAAAACCAGCATTAAATAAAAAGCAAATATAAATTTTATTCACTTCAAAGTATTGTTCCTAATACAATAACATGGTGGTCAGCACAAATATTTAGGTCATTTCATGTGCAAAAATAAACTGGTTTATCTGTGTGTTCACACATCTTTAAAAAAAACCATATGAACATAAATAGATACAGTCCCTGGACAAATTATTAGACACACTGCAAGATTTCATGTATCAATCCATGATGAACAAAATACGTTTAGAAGGACATTTGTGTTCCTAAACTTAAGCTATTGAATAGAAAATACTATCTGCTATACTTAATACATATATCAACATCTTTTTTAATGATATGGCATTCTTTGGTATGTTTTCATCATTACTAAAAAAAAATACAGTGCGGCTAATAATTTGTCCAGTTACTGTAGTTATTTGTAATCTTTAAATACAATGTATAAGTGTAATATAGATAGATTAGATGTTAATTTAAATCCAAATTAAAATATTTTATTTTACTTTTTAGGAAGATCCCAAGAGAAGATACGAAAGATGAGAAGTCTTTAAAAAATGCTTATAGGGTAAGAATTTTCTGAAAATATACCGAGTATTTTCTGATAAAAATAAATTGCTTAAATAAACTGCCTAATTAAACATTCCCTATACAATTTTTTTTCTGCAGGGAAACTAGAATTTAATATATCATTATCTTCAATTGGCCATATTACTTCAGGGTTCCCACTGGTCCTTGAAAGTCCTTAAGAACTCCTTGATTTTGAATTTTGATTTCAAGGACCCATTAGTACTCCTTGATTTTAACCAAAAATCTTTGAAAAGTCTTTTAATTTTATTTTTGATTTTCAAGACACCCTAATACTCCTTGATTTTTACCAACAATTTTTAAAAAGTCCTTGATTTTGTTTGTCCACGGCATTCGAATTTCGACAAGTCATTCCTAAAACTTTGTGTCAATCAATGATTTTTTTAAATTATCATCTAACATTGTATCGCTTATAACTGTGATTTCAATTAAGTCCTAAACAAGTCCTCAAATTTTTTAATAATGAAAATGCTTTCTGATAATGATAAATATACATTGAATTAAAAGAATTTAGTATTGTGAATCTGAGTTATTTTATGAATTTTGTCTTATTGGAAGAAATGACACATTATGATTAAAGGTCCTTGAATTTTTTTTATGGTCCTTGAAAACTCCTTAAAAACTCATTGATTTTTATTTTGAAATAAGAGTGGGAACCCTGTACTTGGAAAGTCATTTAAAAAAATCATTTTATTATTTGCCGCCCAAATCGCTTATTTGGCAAACTGTACATTATTTATTAATAGTCCAATATGATCAAATTTATACCCGTTCTTCGCAGGGATTAAAAAAATATCAAATCGTTCCAAGTATGTGTACCATATAACCTGTTATAGGATCATAAACTTGTTATTGTTCCCGCTCGTTATAAAGTATAAAATCCTGTTTTATTGCCTTAAAATTCCAAAATGAAAAATATACGCTATCAAATGCACCCAAACCTTTGAGCTCATTTGGCGCATTTTGGGAAATAATTTGGCGAGAAAATAGATATAGCTACAATAAAATCCGAGAATGGAGACTGGCGGAATTATGTCACTTGAAACATGTCAATTATTTTTCAAATAATGAATTTAGTTTCTAAAGGTAATGGCAAAAGAATAAAATAAACATTTTCAATTTTAAATGTTTTCGTTAAAAGTTTATTTAATTTTTTCAGCCGATGGCATCAGGGAAGTAAAAAAAAGATCGGATTTGAGCCAAAGTGGTGTAGGTTTTTCAGAAAATTCGAATTTTCTCTAAAAATAGAACATTTTGAAACCTGAAAGTTCAAAAATCATAATCTAAGTTAAGTATGAACTACGCATTTGTGCCAAGTTACGAGTCAAACAAATGTCTAGTTTATGAATCTATAAGACACATACAAACCTTCATTTTTATTATTATAGATATTAAAAATCTGAAATGGAGATTTTGTGTTTTCGACACGTATTTGAGGTTAATGACTCTAAAATAAAAGTTTTTAACATTAGTCCATCTGTCTGTCTCAAATCAATTAACAGCTAAAACAAAAAGAGCTACAGATTTCAAATTTGATACACAGGTTCCTTATACCTGTCGGACGCCAGAATAAGGTTTTTGAGAAAATTGCACATGCAAGGGCTGTCATAGAACTTTTTAGGTTTTAAAGTCATTGAAATTTCTTTATAAGATGTATAATAACTATTCAATCTATGGGGCCTGGGGATCCCAGTCGGTTTGGCATTCGCCTAGCATGCGGAATGTCCCAGGTTCGGGACCGGGCATCGCCAAAATAACTACCGACCTATAAACGGCCCGTGTAGCCAAAAATGTCCGACGAATAATATACCCCGTGTAGAGGGAGTGCACGTTAAATATCCTCCAAAGTCCAAACGCTGCGTGCGATGTCGCGCTTAACGGTTGCGTTGAGTGCCTACTCGGTTGTCGGCTCGTCACCTGACTGTAGTTCTAAAATACGACTCCCGTCGCCAATAGCCCTCGTGTAGCTCTAGTGCGACGATAATTCAAAACTAAACTGAGTTGTGTAGCATTCTGATGAAGTTTGGTGTCTTGTGTTCCCGCTAAAACATGTAAATTTCTACGCAATAAAACTATTTGCATTGGGTTTTTTTCTTGAATATTTTCATCCCATTTGTGTCATGTGTGATGTTTCATTGAGTGTTCATCATATACTAGTTGACTGTTCAGCATTCACACGGAGCAGGATTAAACATTTTAACATCTTAAACCAGTCTATCCATCGCATTTTATCTCGTCCCCCATATCATGCTTTGTTTTCCTTTTAAGTTGATATTGGATTTTATTCTTTGTTTTAGTGTCAGTTTTCTAAATGTCATGTGTACATTTAAAACACCGTTTTAGCCTTTTTTCAAAATCTAGTGGTTTATTTAGTTCTTAAAAAGGTTCTGTGTAATTTTTATGTTCCATTTTAATCTTTGAAAATTACCTAGCATTTGGCGCAGTATGGTCTTAGATCAGGGTGTCCAGCCGTCGGGAAATTCTGGAAAATCGGGAATTGTGCTTGAATTTTTTAGCGTCGGGAAAATCGGGAATTATGCTTGAAATTGTTGAAAATTCCGGTGTGCACCGGGAAATTTCAAAACTTTCTGCAATTTTCGAGTTTTAGAGATTTATGAAGATAAGCCTTTTGTACCTTTTATTACGAGGTTTAGCAATCGGCCGATTTATAAAAAAAAAATCTCATTTGTAAATTTCAGATTTGCTAATTTTTAAGAGTTCGTGATTTTTCCCGTGGATGTCTAATTCCTTCAAAGTTACGACATTTGTCTTCTCTTTTTTTTAAGATCAAGAATTTCGCCGAATTTAAATGTTATTTCTTATGGTTTTAATGTTCACGATTCGTTTGCGGATTTTCGAAGATTCTCGATTTTCTGTGGTTTTGCATTAGCCTAGATTTATAATTTGGGCGGAATTTAAGGTTATGCGATTCCCTAATTTTCCCCAGATCGTTTATTTTTCAAGAGTTAAATTTTCCTCTGTTAACTAGTAGTTAAGCATATTTAAAAAAAAAGTGATATAATTGATTATATGCGAGCATCCTTGAAAAATTTGGAAATGAGCCTTGAAATACTTGAAATGTGCTTGAATTTTTACCAGCAATTTTGCTGTAGATGCCCTTGTACCATAAAACCTAAACATCCTTGAATATTTTCATGCACATTATTTATTAATATTATTTTTTATGGCCTTTATATCATAGCTGTACCGTACTTTCTAATGTACCATCGAATGGGGGGACCTCGAAGGTAACTAACAAGTATAAAACCCTAGTACTGACTTCTTGAATAGGGAGCTGGGTTAGCCCAGTCGGTTAGGCATTCGCCTAGCATGCGGAAGGTCCCTGGTTCGGGTCCGGGCATCGCCAAAATAACTGCCGACCTATAAACGGCCCGTGCAGCCACAAATGTCCGACGAATAGTACCCCGTGTAGAGGGAGTGCACGTTAAAATACGCTCCAAAGTCCCGACGCTGCGTACAATGTCGCCCTTAACGGTTGCGTTGGGTGCCTACTCGGGTGTCAGTTCGTCACTTGACTGTGGTTCTAAAATACGACTCCCGTCGCAAATAGCCCTCGTGTAGCTCTAGTGTGACGATAATTCTAAACTAAACTGAGTTGTGTAGCATTCTGATGAAGTTTGGTGTCTTGTGTTCCCGCTAAAACATGTAAATTTCTACGCAATAAAACTATTTGCATTGGGTTTTTTCTTGAATATTTTCATCCCATTTGTGTCATGTGTGATGTTTCATTGAGTGTTCATCATATACTAGTTGACTGTTCAGCATTCGCACGGAGCAGGCTTAAACATTTTAGCATCTTAAACCCGTCTATCCGTCGCATTTTATCTCGTCGTCCCCCATATCACGCTTTGTTTTCCTTTTTAGTTGATATTGGATTTTATTCTTTGTTTTAGTGTCAGTTTTCTAAATGTCATGTGTACATTTAAAACACCATTTTA
Source organism: Oedothorax gibbosus (assembly GCA_019343175.1). Taxonomy (NCBI): domain Eukaryota; kingdom Metazoa; phylum Arthropoda; class Arachnida; order Araneae; family Linyphiidae; genus Oedothorax; species Oedothorax gibbosus. Next base: position 43,034,934 of record CM033272.1, on the reverse strand, counting down.
GCCTTTTATCAAAATCTAGTGGTTTATTTAGTTCTTAAAGGTTCTGTGTCATTTTTATGTTCCATTTTAATCTTCGAAAATTACCTAGTATTTGGCGCAGTATGGTCTTAGATGCTCTTGTGCCATAAAACCTAAACATCCATCCATCCTTGAATATTTTCATGTACATTATTTATTAATATTATTTTTTATGTTAAACAGTGTTTAGATTCAGAAGATCCAGTCTTCATACATCCCGCATCAACAATGTTCCAACGTCTTCCAGAGTATGTCGTTTACACAGATATCATAGAGAGCTCAAAATTATACATGAAAGGTAAATACAAGGCACCCAATTTTTAATACAATGTTTTGGCTGAATTTGCGTAGTAAAATTTAATTATTTAAAAAGTCTAAATCTACAAATCAGGACTTTTCTCGAAGAAAAAAATTTACTTAAAAACAAAATTGGAATTTTGTTTAGCAATATAATGTATTAAATAACGTTGCAGATGTTTGGTATGCAAATAGGGATTATTTCTTTAAAATCCTCCCCAAAAAATCATACTTTTCCAAATTGATAATGGTGCTAAAGTAACAACTTTTTGCAAACTTATAAGCAAAGGTTTTTTTTCAAGCACAAATGCATAAAAAAAATAAAACTGTTTAATATACATTAAATTTATTTTTTTTGCTCATTATAAAAACACCCCGCATGATGCAATTTATAGAAGCCTTAACTTTTTTTTGGAATAAATTTAATCCCCTTTCCTTAAAAAAGTGTAACTGTATGTACTTGAATGAATAACTATGTATTTAAATATTTTTACATGCAGTAGACTCCCTCATAACTGGACTGTTTAATCATATCTGTGCTTTAAACTGGGGAGCCCAGTCGGTTAGGCATTCGCCTAGCATGCGGAAGGTCCCAGGTTCGGGTCCGGGCATCGCCAAAATAACTGCCGACCTATAAACGGCCAGTGCAGCCAAAAATGTCCGCCAAATAATACCCTGCGTGGCGAAGTGCACGTTAAATATCCTTCAAAGTCCAAACGCGGCGTACGATGTCGCCCTTAACGGTTGCGTTGGGTGCCTACTCGGGTGTCGGCTCGTCACTTGACTGTGGTTCTAAAATACGACGCCCGTCGCCAATAGCCCTCGAGTAGCTCTAGTGCGACGATAATTCAAACTAACCTAACCTGTGCTTTAAACTGCCAATTTTTACTCGTAAAATGTAAAAATGAGCTGAAAATGACTGTTTTTCTTATAATGCTGATAAAGTGTGACTTGTTATGCTTGAATGCATTGAACAAAATGGCTCCTTACTTCAATTGTGTATTTTGTAAGGTGAATGATCATAAGTGTAGAAATGGACAATCAAATGTTTGTTTAATCCTTAATTTATTTTACTTCTCCTGTTTAACCCAATTTTCTTTTTACCAGTTTACTCTCGGTCCAATTTAATCCAGTTAAGGGGGGAATGGGCGCGCTGGACCGGGGGTCTCCAAAGCGCCGAAGTGCATCAGTGTTAATCCTATGGAGAAAAAAAATATTTTCTCCGACACATTTCTCCGACTGTATTGAATATTTTTGCAAGCGAATTTTTTTTTTTGTGATAAATGTAGCTGACTTACAGGTCCCAGCCTTCCCACTTTTTGAAATGGGTTCGAATATTTTTTTTTAAATTTTCAATAAATAATTTTACACAAAATATTCGAAGCAATTGCAAAAAGTGAGAAGATAGAGACCTGTAAGTTATCTACATTTATTATTTAAAAAAACCCGCGTGTAAAAATATTCAATACAGCCGGAGAAATGTGGCAAAGAAAATAGTTTTTCCCATTGGATTAACACTGATGCACTTGAGTTTGGAGACCTGCGATCCAGCTCGACCATCCCGCCTTAAAAGGGTGTGTCTATTGTATTTGTAATATTAATTATTGCCCTATATGTAATCTTAATATAAAATTAACCGATAAATATCATCAATGTATAAAAGTACAATTAAATACATAATCAAATCTTTATTAATTTGACAGTTTAACCTTATTTTCCCTTAGTTTCATTTCAGCCTGTTAAAAGGTTGTCTAAAACTAAACTAAACTCCTCAGCGCAACACGCCATTACTGGGCCAAGGCCTGCCGTGCCCATTTCAGCTTTCGTGACCTAGGGCTCTGGGGTGCTAGGCATATGTCCCGGTAAGGTAGTCAGCCTCACGCGGAACCCCAGTGTTTAGTTCCCAAGCATGCTTGGTACCCATTTTATTGACCCACTCAAAAGGATGAAAGGATTGGTCAACCTCGCCCAATCCGGGATTCGATCCCCGGACCTGTGGCGTGGCAATGCGAAGCACCTACCACTAAGCCACTGGGCCTCTAAAAGGTTGTCTACTGTACTTTATTTTCTTTCTGCACTAATTTTCCCCTTCCATTTATTTGCAGGAGTCGTTGAAATAGATGCTGAGTGGCTACCCGAGTTAGCCCTTAGTTCGTGCGATCTGTCTCCTCCTTTAGAAGAACCTCCTCCTTCTTATAGCTCAGAGAAAGACAAGATATACTGCTGCTCTGGAGGGACATTTGGTTTGTACCACATTTATATTGTTATGAATTTTGTTGTTGTTGTTACTAGTGCCACTTGGGAAACCCAAGCTCTTCCCGCGGAGCGGGCAAGGATTAAGGCAAATGGGTGCGGTTCCTGAGGAGAGATGCCCGTGTAGAGACTACACGGCAGGAATCCGACTTGGCATCGTGCTGACAGATGCTTCCATCTATCGCCACCTCCACAATTTAGACGTGTCCCTGAAGGGGAGGGAATAGGGTCTCCAGGGACCTGTACCCGTGGGAAACTGCGCCATGACCGCCCACAGGACTTTCGAACCCACAGATTAACGTGCATGTACTCCGCATATACTCGGTGGGTCTTCAGTGATATCGGGACTCGATCGCAGGACATTCCAAGAACGAGGCCTTAACCACTAGGCTATCCACGGCCTTTAACGAATTTTGTAAATAAGTTCAATGGCAATGTTTCAGAGGATGTAACGCTCTTGTTTTCATTTGTATCCGTACAGGATTTCATTGGTTGCTTCAGTTTCACTATCAAAATGACCAATGTAGTTGAAAAGAATTTTTACTTTCTATGCAATCTTTCTTTAACAAATGTTTTGAACAAGCAACCGCACAGCAAGAAGTTGGCATTTAAAAAAAAAGTAAAATATTCTTAGAAAACTCATTTTCAAATAGCGTGAGGCTGACCACCTTACCGGGACATATGCGTAAGCACCTCAGATGGTCACGTAAGCTGGCTGGCTCTGACAGGCTATTGCGCCTTAAAGTTTGTTTTTTTTAGTTTTTAAAACAAAAGTAATTCCAAACAACAAATGAAAACGAAACGTTGGAGCTGTTGCCATCCACGACGTGAAACAAACCTCTTTATTGTATTTATTTAGTTTAATCATTCGTAATCCATGCTGAGAGCTTGCCGGAAAACCGTGTTATGTCATTGGCAAATTTGACCACTAACGTCATATATGACGAAATGTCTCAAAACTTCGAGAACAGGATATATTCTGTTCTCGAAGTTTCGAGACATGTCGGCCATTACATAACAGGGTTTCGCTGGATTGTTCTATAAAGATTGCCAGCGCCTATAAAAGCGGCTAAGCTTGTATTTCATGAGTCATTCGAGTTTTCTGATGTCTGAAGTGAAGATCTCTGGATATTGAACGAGTGTAGCTTTGCTGTGTCACTTATAGTACCTACTTAGAGGTACCTACTAGAAGGAAAAGTTTTTTTTCATCTATATTGGTCATTTTGAGAATGAAACCGAATCAATCAATAAAATCCAGTACAGATACAAATGAAAACAAGAGCGTTACATCATCTGAAACATTCCCATTATGAGTAACCACCCTGTAACTGCATTTCTCTGTTTCTCTAGGACCCTGGCAGTGGGACCTTCCCATTGTGAGAGTGGAGATGCCGAAAGGACCCCTTCGCTACAAATGGTTCTGCCGCTTCTTTCTCGAGGGGGAAATTTGCCCCACCCTGGCCCAATACGTACCCTGTCTCCTCTCGCCACCAGACACTATGCTTAAGTCATGGGCCAGGTAAGATCCTACCTACTAAGGTTTTAAATTTGAAGAGTACAGGGGAAGAACCGCTTTATTTATAAGGAGTAGTGCCGTAATTGTATCTGCTTGGCGGACATTGGCGACAGAAAACCGGTTCTTCTTTCGCGGTGCCAACGTGTGACTCGTGTCCGCTGATCTCTGGCGTAAATCAGGGTTGCCGCGAGAGAAAAACAAAGTGAGTAACCGATTTCCTCACACCAGTTTAGGCGATGCCTCGCTTTCATCGCCAAAGAGGCCTGATGAGGAAAGTTTTCTACGAAATTAAGCGTTTTTTCCCTTGTACTCTTCATTTATGATTGCTATTTGTAATATGGCACCAAATCTTTCAATGGATATGAAATGTTTTCATTCTATTTAAAAGCGAAGAATATTACATATTCATTCTTTGAAATATAAATTAATTTTTGCAAACGATAAGTAATAATTATTGAATTTTCGAAATAAAATAAATGAAACTAGCCAAATTTGGCATGTAAATGTTTAGTATAGAATATCAATGCTGTGTTTGTCGCCTTCTTACCTGTTAAACACAACTGTTGTTTTAATTAATGGTTTATAAGGAATAAAACGATGCGTTTCAGCATGCACTAACATTGAGTGAGTGGTTTGTTTGGGCTTACTCGGGTTGCTTGGCGACTTGTTTTCTCCCCAAGCATCTCCTTCTTAACTTTAATGGTTTTAAACCTACCTTTGTTTGAGACTCTGCTGCGAGATTAATCGCATAATAACATCCTAATGAGGTTTTTGTGAACATTGCACATGCCCAAGAGAGACCATAGAACTTTTTAGGTTTTAAAGTTATTGAAATTTGGCTGATTTAATTTGTTTAACAATCGGCCAAAAAGCGCTATCCGCCGAACCCTAGTTTTTATTATAAGTCGTGCAATTGCGGATTTGTTGCGTTATACGTGCTTATTTTTTGGTGAAATGGGTACTTAAAAAGTGTGTAAAGGTGCTTAATTTTTATAATAAACTTTTGCTACGCACCCCAAGTTTATTAAAATTGTATTAGTTGGTGAGTAATAATAAGTGCTTTAGTCCCGATTGCGTTGGTTTAGCCTTGAATTTCACATTTTAGAGCCTTGAAAAGGCCTTGAAAGTCCTTGATTTTTTTCTCTCAAAAGGTGTATGAACCCTGAATTACCTTATAAGGTATATTATTGAGCGGTAATTGAATATTGTGTAGTGTCACACATTGCTAGTTTATTTTTATAAAATAAAATGCACTTACAGCATGTATTAATTTAAAAGTTGATCGTATGCAGACTTTTAAAATCTGTTTTTTGATGAATAGTTAAACATATTTTATGATCTTAACTCCTATATTGTTTCATTTAAGGAAACTTGTTTTTCAGTTCAATAAGAAAATATTCATTTAAACTCAAAATGCACTTAAAATATATATTAGTTTGTGTGAATCAAATGCAGAATTTTTCTGTTTTTTTAATGAATAGTTAAACACATTTTATTATATAAATTCCTATTTTCGGTTTGATTTAGAAAACTTGTTTTCCAGTTCAATACTGAAATATTTATTTTAAACTCAAAATGCACTTCAAATATATATAAGTTGAAGTGTGAATCAAATGCAGAATTTTAACAATCTGCTTTTTAATGAATAGTTAAACACATTCTATTATCTTAATTCCTATTTCAGTTTGATTTTAGGAAACTTGTTTTACACTTCAGTATCGAAATATTCATTTAAACACAAAATGCACTTAAAATTTAGTTGGAGTTAAAGTTTAAGTGTAGCGGTCATTGCGGAATGAACATAAAGTATGTATGACCATATGCAGACCCTTTTAAAATCTGTTGTTTAATGAATAGTCAATAGTTATTTATGCAACTAGTGTGAAAAGTAAGGCTTTTTAAACGAGTTGAATAAATTATTTCACGAGCGAGTGAAATAAATTCACGAGTTTAAGAATTAATTTATTATTATTATTATTATTATTCATTTTAAACACAAAATGCACTTAAAATTAAGTTTGGAGTTAAAGTTTAAGTGTAGCGGTCATTTGCGGAATGAACATAAAGTATGTATGACCATATGCAGACCCCTTTTAAAATCTGTTGTTTAATGAATAGTCAATAGTTATTTATGCAACTAGTGTGAAAAGTAAGGCTTTTTAAACGAGTTGAATAAATTATTTCACGAGCGAGTGAAATAAATTCACGAGTTTAAGAAGGACTATTTTCAACGTGTTGTCATACACTATTTTTTATAATAACGTGCAAAAAAAGTATTTATTAAATTGGCATTTATTGACTGGCTTATTAATTATTTTAAAATCACATGCAAAAAAGTATTTATTAAATTGGCATTGGAAATAAAGAATCCAAAGATGACAAATAAAGAATCGCGTTCAAATAAAGAATTTTACACCAATCACAAAGCCACCGAATGAAATATCACGCTCAAATAAAGAATTTCACACCAATCAGATGCTCTTATTTACTTTGCCGCACTGGTGCGTAAAAGTAACTTTGAAACGCGATTTCGTTAAAAGCATCACTTTTACCACGGTTATTGATTTGAAAAAATTAGTTTTTTTGCACGATATTATAAAAATACATTTTATGACCTTAATTCCTATCTTGTTTTTCAGCTCGATACCAAAAACAAGGTATCTGCTTCAAGCAGTGATCTCACAGGAAGTCGACTCCAGAGAATCCCTGAGGAAAGTGTGGAAAAAAGACCCAAAATGTAAATAGATTTTTAAAAATTATATTTATAGTATTTAATTAAATTTCCTGTTTTGCTGCAATTTTAAAGATAGGCTCAAAGTGTAATACGCTACTAGCACTAATTTATACATGCAAGATTAATATAATGCAAATGCAAATTAAATTCAACTTTTAATGAAAATATTTAAAATTGAAAATGTTTATTTTATTCTGTTGCCATTACCTTCAGAAACTAAATTCCGTATTTGAAAAATAATTGACATGTCTTCCGTAGTGACGTAATTCCGTCCAGTCTCCATTCCAGGATTTTATTGTGGGTTTAGGTTATGGATTTCTTCATTGATGGTTCTGTTGATGCATATTTGTTGTCACTTTGTTGCACAGTGTTGTCACTGATCAATAAACATAATAAATAACTTTTCAGTGAACTAGTCTTAACTGAGCAAAGCCCAATTTACACTCCTGTTGCGTTTACTGATGTCGTTTATATATATTTAAAAAAAAAATCAATGTATTGAATTGTGCTATTATTTGGTCATAAACATAGTACCGTATATACTCGTGTATAACCCGACCCCCCATTTTTAAACCAAATATCCTTCCAAAATCGGTAACCCGTGTATAAGTCGAGGTAGGAAATAAGGCCAGCCTTCTGAAGAAAATAAGAAGAAACCGGTTCATAACGGGATTGTATTTTTTATTTATTTTGCAAGCTAAATTTCAACCCCAATGAAAATAAAACGGGTTTCATCTCCGAGTGTCCATGACATTGCCGACCCTGAATGGAGAATCTTAGTTGAAACTAAGTTCAGTGAAGCGTGAAGACTATGCTGCCAAGGTCACGGACCGATGTTGTTTTCTTTACACCTTAAAGACTGGTTGACTGAACTACCCTGTGCCAGAGCTACACGTGCAAAATACGCATCACGTCGAGAACTAACAATTAAACATCATTATGGTGGATACCGTGAATAGATACCAATCTTATTTCATCTTCAAGATTTAACCACTTTTGGGTCCTTATTTTTAATAGATAGTATCTAAACCTTAAGTTTGATTGAAATTTAGTTTTATTTTAAGGACATGGGATTTTTTTTTTTTGGAAATTTGATGTCTCGTGTATAAGTCGACCCCGATTTTTACGGCACTGAAATTGTCCAAAATTTCTCGGCTTATACACGAGTATATCCGGTAGTTTAGAAATGGAAATGCACGACTAGAAGAAATTACATATTTTAAACAATTGTTATTATTGCCTTTAGCATGGCATCTGTTAATTATTATTATTATATTTGTTGTGTGTATAGTCTATATATAGTCTAACTCGCTTATAACGAGTGCTGATTTAATGAGAACCCGAATTCACTGAGGGAAATAGGATATTTGGTTGGTCCAATGTTATGTCTGTGTAAAAGAAATCGTTTTTCACAAACAAACATCCGATTTGCCGAGGAATATTTTTGTACGAGGGCTGTTTTTTTTTTCAACCTCCAATGGGCTGTAACAAAAAGACGGGTCAAAATACAAAAAAGATTTTTTTGCCAAAAGTAATGTACAATGTTTATTTCTCCACATAATTACCTTGGCGATTAAAGCATTTGTCATATCTGTAAACAAGCTTTAGAATACCCTCTTCAGAAAATGTTGCCGCCAATGATTTGAAGGGAGTTGTGAAGGTTTCTTTGAGCTCCACGTCAATTTGGAAGCGCTAAAATCCAAGTCACTATGCTAATCGATAATTCACTTATGTGTGGTACACCTTCGAATTTCCCTAAACACTTGGTCAACTCGCTGAACAATGCTGTATGTAGCGACAGACTTGCTTCCTTGGTCTCCTTCTTCATGAACATCGGTTCGGCCAACTTTAAATATTCAACAGCATTCAGGAACAACACCACCACTCATAAATGTCCATACACTCGACTCATTCTTCGATGAATTTCCATAGCACTGTTCCCTTCTGCCTGCAAGAAACGAAAACCAGCTCGAAAACGCACAACTCCCTCCCAATCATTGGCGGCAACATTTTCTGAAGAGGGTATTTCAAAGTTTGTTTACAGATATGACAAATGAAGAGCTTAGTGGAAGAACGTGCTAAGTGACATGTTTGAAAAAATTGAGATTTTTGTGTCAACATATTACAAACTTCTTTAACGATAACAAGTTTCCCCTTTTTCATAAAATTTAAATAAAGAATATTTTTTACGCTTTACAAGTTCCGTTTTCAAAAGTTCTGAGTGCAAACGAAAAACTTTGAAGCTCATTTTCTCGTTTTCACTTTTTTGTCACTTAGCACGTTCTTCCACTAAGCTCTTCAAATGCTTTAATCGTCAAGGTAATTATGTGGAGAATAAAGCAGTATTGTACATTACTTTTAGTAAAAAAAAATCTTTTTTTGTATTTTGACTCGTATTTTTGTTACAGCCCATCGGAGGTTGAAAAAAAACAGCCCTCGTATCTTGCAAAATTTCTATTGACTACCCCAAAAATCTATAGACATTTCGTAGAAAAATCATCTTCACTCTTATCATAGTACTATGATAATATCATACAATCAGTAAGGAAGGGTCAAAAATCTGACCCAACTAGTAAAGTACCAATATTAGTGTACAGTAAAAGCCCGTTTATCCGGCTCTCGATTAACCGGAAAGCTCAAATATCCGGAAAATTTCAAATTCCGATTTGGCGACGGAATTTAGCGATAAAATTGAATATTTTTCGCCAAAATTGCGATTTCTCGCCAAAAACTTTTCAGATTTTTTTTCCAAGAAAACATTTCGTTTGGTGACATTTGGCGCAAAAAGTGTTTTTGGTTTACATTTTAAAATATCCTACTGGTTTTAGACCATGGGTTGGACGATTTATGTATTTAGATTTTTAGCATTTGAAAGTAACGATTGATTTTTTTCTTAATTAATAAATATATTAATATTTTTTAACCAAAATATTGTAGTCTATTATATATTAATATAAATGCAACATCGCCTATTTGCATATAAGATACAGCCATTATCTCGTATTTTCCGAAAAAATCGGCATTTTTGGTAACCCTATTTGGCGACTTCCGATTAACCGGAAAATTCGATTATCCGGAAGAGTCGATTTCCCTAGCATTCCGGATAAACGGGAGTTTACTGTACCTATAGAAAAGTGAAAAAAAAAATAGCAAAGTTATTGGCTAAACATTTGCTTAGATAGTACGGTAAAAATTTGACAGTGGAATCTAAATTGTTTTATTGCCATTATAATTTGATTATACAGTCAAACCTGATGATCCAAACTGTATTGTCTTTCTCGTTCTACATTTTAAATTGATTGAAGATAAGTTGATTTATGCTTAACACAAACAGTGATAGTAGGCATAATTGTTTTGAATTTACAATGTTCGACTGTACTACCCTATTACAGCTTCAATTGTATTTGAAGAGTACAGGGGAAAAACCGCTTAATTTCGTAGAAAATTTTCCTCATCAGGCATCTTTGGCGATGATAGCGAGTAATCGCCTAAACTGGTGTAAGGAAACCTGTTTCTCACTTTCTTGTGCATCTTCTCTCACTGCAACCCTGAAATTCAGTTCCGCGTTTTATTCAAAAGACTGTGTTCATCATCATGTTAAGCTTTAAAAATAAAGTACGATTGATTGAAAATCACGAATTTTTCTAAAACAATTAAGAGAAATTTTAAGATTCGCAAATTAATTGAAAAGTCCTAAACCACAACTTTTCTACCTACCGAGATTCACGCGATGCACGATTCCGACGCTTGGACCAAGCGAAGAAGAAAAGATAAAACGGTTTCCTGCCGCCAATGTCCGCCAAGCAGACACAATTACGGGACTACTACTAATAAATCAAGCGATTCCCCTGTACTCTTTATTTCATTTTAACAGTTGTCTAAGTCCTAAGTACATTTTTTTTTCCAGATTTATTGCGAGAATACTGGGAGTGGCTCCGTGACGATAAGCATCTAGAAGTTGAATTACAATGGCCGCCTAAACTGTAATTTATTTTCAATTTTATAAAACAAAACTTGTAAATACTATAAAAAAATTGTTTTATTTTCCCACAAAAGGGTTGAGATGTCTTATTACTTAAAAACGTAAGTATATTGAAATATAGTGGACACCTTCTTAATCGGTTTAAATGAGAACGACGTCTATCATAGATATCATAGTTAAAGTATTAGATTGGCTGATCACGTGACCTCCAATGCTAACGACGGAACGTGCGTGGAGGACTTTTAAGAGGGCAAAATTGCCAGTGTTGCTGCCACTCTAAGGAGAAAAATACTACGAAAAAACCCATTTATTTCTAAAATTACAAAAAAAATACTAGAAAAGGATTTAGTCTCGCTAAAAAGATTCCAAAATGCAGCTAGTATTTTTACGATATTTTTTTGTAATTTTAGAATTATTCTAAAATACTAATATCCTCCTTAAAAATATCGTAAAAATACTAGCTGCACTTTGGAATATTTATAGTGACTTTAAATCCTTTTCTAGTATTTTTGTTTTGTAATTTTAGAATTAAATGGTATTTTTTCATAGTATTTCTCCTTAAAGTGGCAGCAACACTGGCAATTTTGCCCCCTCAAAATGCTTCCATGCACGTCCCGTCGTTAGCACTGGAGGTCACGTGATCAGCCAATCTAATACTTTAACTATGATATCTATGGTGGCAACATTAAATATCTAGCCGATAACTGCTACTTTTATCTGTTTTTAGCAAATTTATTACATATATAATGCTTCTTAGTTATAAATTTCACAGGCAAAAACTTTTTTCCAAGTTAGTTTATTAAACATTTGATCACAGTTACAATTCTTTGGGTAAAGTATAAATATACAACAAATACAAATATATACACATTTGCATTTGTAAAATTAAGTAAATAAGCTAAAATATAACCCTCATACAACGTTAAATATAGACATGCTTTCCTACAGAACAAGATAGATTTTATAAACATGACTTGCTTTTATAATTTCACCAATACTGATGTATAAAGTTTCAATTCTATCTAATAAATAACCAAAGAGAGCACACAATTTTACAATATTTTAATAATGTTTTACATTTTTTAAAAAAATATTTGTTTAAGTGATGTGCACTTAAAATATTAAAAAACTCCTTATAACAATAAAAATACCAAGTTTTTTTTACATATATTCTAAAAAACATGCAACAAATATTAAATGTAAAGAAAATCCTTTAAAAACAGAAATTGTATACATATTAAAATGTACTTGTTACACATAAACATCTGAAAAATCTACAAATACACTTAGCGATTATATTATCGGTCATTATCGATGAGTTTATGAATATCATTAACACTTTTTTTAACTTCAATTATTTAAAATGAGTTATTCTTGTAACATAATTTGATCTGCATAAATTGTTCAGGACTATGGTCTTCGTATTTTGTTTATTTAGATAATCTTAAGCGAGGCTCAGTGGCTTAATGGTAGTGCTTCGCCACAGGTCCGGGGATCGAATCCCGGATTGGGCGATGTGGACCCATCCTTTGAGTGGGTCGATAAAATGGGTACCAAGCATGCTTGGGAACTAAACACTGGGGGTTCCGTGTGTGGCTGACCACCTTACCAAGACATATGCCTAGCACCCCAGAGCCCTAGGTCACGAAAGCTGAAATGGGCACGGCAGGCCTTGGTCCAGTAATGAGCTATTGCGCCGAGGAGGTTATTTTAGTTAATCTTAAGCATAAAGTTCTTTTTTGCGGGGCTAATTTTCGTACCAATCGTAGTTAATGGGTAATTACACGTTCCTGGTGCTCATTCAACACAAATTTGAAATCATAAATAAATGCAAAAATTAAAATGCAATTTTAATATCTTTAAAATGGTGGGATTTAAAGATGTGTACATTTTTTTTTACTGTGGTTACTTGACAATGAACTAGTATAAACTGATTTTTAGTGAACACAGGGCCGGATTTCTAAATAGGCTAAGTAGGCTGTAGCCTACAAGTAGGCTGTAACCTAGAGCGGCAAATTTTAAGACCAATTAAAGCGGCATTTGGCAGGCATATAAAAATATTCTTTAAAATAGTATCTTTTATAATAAAGAAAATAAATAATTTACATTAATGCATAAACCGCAATGAGCCGTAAATTATTAATGAATTCAAGAAAAGAAGCGTACAATGAGTACCAAGCGAGGTTCTACTTCTTAACACAATTATTTAATAGTAGTTACTTATAATTACTGAGGATTTAATAAGAAACAAGGCCACTAGTTAAAGACATCTATTCAAATTATCTAGATTCCGATTTAATTGAAGAATGCATTCATTTTAAAAATCACTGCATCACCGGAATAGAAAAACCCTTAGTTAAAGGGGGAGAATATTGTGACAGGTGCGGCAAATCGATCGTAGCCTACAAGCGGCAAATCTTTAAATCCGGCCCCAAGTGAACAGAAGCTTAGTCGTTAATTCAACCAGATATACTATAAAAATTTAGATAAAAGAAATTTGGTATAAATATTGAACCTACAAAGAACATTAAAGTAACTGAAACAGTGTTGCCAAGTGATAAAAGTGCGGATGGTTTAACATTTTCAAATATCCATAATTGAAATGAATATGGGTGGGTGAAACAGTTCTATATAGTATAACTCTGCTGTGTGTTAGTATGATAAGCGAGTAACGTTATGAACAAGATTGAAGTGTAGGAAATCATTTGTATTATGTACAAATATTAATAATCAGTTATAAAATGACATCTATATTGAATGAGTTTTAACGCTATGTGGCAGTTTAATTTAAAATAATTTGTAAATAACATTACTTTAAAAGTATTTGTTTCTGCCTGTTAAACAGCCACCAGTATAAGACAAAAACTCGAGTCAATATTTCTTTTACGGAAAATTTATTTCGAAATTTGGAGACTCTTTGCATTATTTTGTTAAAAAGAAATTAAATTTAAATAGTAAACTAAAAATATTTCTTTAAGGGGGGGGAATGGGACGCGCTGGACGGGGTTCTCAAAGCAAAGTTGCATCAGTTTTTAATTCCTATGGAGAAAAAAAATATTTTCTTAGCCAAAATTTCTCGGCGATAGAATATTTTGCCAAGCGGCAATTTTTTTGTTTATAAATGTAGCTGACTTACAAGGTCCCCGACCGCCCACTTTGAAATGGTTCGATATTTTTTTTAAATTTTCAATAAAATAATTTACATAAAATATTCAAGAAGCAATTTTAAAAGTGAAGATAAGACCTGTAATTATCTACATTTATTATTAAAAAAAAACTTGTGTAAAATTTCAATACAGGAGAAATGTGCAGAGAAATAAGTTTTTCCCAGTGGATAACACTGATGCACTGATTTGGAGACCCGCGATCAACGCGCGCGTGGCGCCTAAGAATTTTTTTTAGATATCAGACAAACATTTTACTGTTACAAACCGAGGACTAAATTAAAATTTGCGTTTTAAGAACGATGTAACTATTAAGGTATATGGGCAGTTGTAACCGAATTTAACTGTATTTGAATAACATAGATAAAACAACCAATTTATAGAATAAAGAATTAGAAAGTACAAGAAAATTGAAAGTTCATAAAATAAAAATGTGCCTATAAAGATATGTTTAGGGTTTCCAACTGCAATATGTAAAATACGAGTTCAAAAATTACAAAATGACAGTATATTTAACTATAGTTAAACTCAGTTTCCTTGCACAGAAGCCACGACCATGGGCGGATCTATAAAACCAGTGGAGCAATCAGATAAAGACAAAATAAAACGGATGAAATTTTCTCTTCATCTGATTGCTCCGCGCGTTCTATAGCTCCGCCCATGGTCTGGCCTCTGTGCAAGGAAACTATGAGTTTAACTATAGCTGTACTTTTACTTATAAACATACTTAACAAAATGTCAAACAACATGATAAATAATAGCGTTTTTTTTAATTAATAAATATATAGTCTTCGATTCACATTTATTCTATGGGCTATGCACTTTTTTCTTTTACAAATTCCAAGTAACCATATATTAGGTTTTAATATTTTATTTACAATACAAATAGCTTTTAATATAGTAAATATTTTCCTATACCAATATGTTAAATTTATTTTATTCCGAATTGAATTATTTCACACTCCAAAACCTTTTGATTTGTCTATTTCAGTTTAACTCTAGTTTAACAATGTTTTTCAAAGGGGCAAATTGTTCCAAAATATTGAGATTCACACATATATATATATAAACAGTTATATACAGGGTTGGGGCCTCTTTTTAGAAATGCCACCATCTACTATTTTACTACAAAAAGTTTATAACTGTAGGTGTGAAGAGCTAAAAAATATTTTTATACTAATTCGATGGTAAAATATAACAGTGTGGGGGTTGGATATATCAAAGCTTTATAATCCAAAATCATATCTTGTACAACATCAACAAAAAAAAAAATCCACAGTTTGCAAAATAACTAAAGCAGTATAATAGATGACTAGCATTAAAAAAAATATTTTATTTAAAATAGAATAAACTAAGGGGCACGAATTTACAATCATTCGATAGAGAGTATTGACTTGGGAATGAGAATCCCTTTTTTTTTTTTTTTAATTCATAAAACTTTTTCAACAGGAAAAATTCAACGCATCCGTTGTTGTTTCAAGCCATGATAAAGAAAAAATACTATAAACCTTCACAGACCCAATTTTTATACAAAAAATTAAATTTCTTAAAGTTTAATTATTTCCTAATATTGAACTTAAAATAAAAATATTACTGAAAGGTTTCAATTAATTAGGAACTCATGAACCAAATTTGAAGTAGTACGTACTTTATTTCGATCTGGTAGAGTAATTTCAGACTGACCAACGTTCAAAAACCCCTTTTTCGGAATCGCAACCCTCAAAAACTATATCACCATTTTGGTTTTTTGACCCCCATCGCAATACTTTCATTACCCAATATTTCATATTAGGTAATTAAAAGTAATAATTGCAATATTTAAAATGACTTGTTATGATTTTAAGGAGGCCCAGTGGCTTAGTGGTAGTGCTTCGCATTGCCACGCCATAGGTCCGGGGATCGAATCCCGGATTGGGCGAGGTTGACCCATTCTTTCATCCCTTAAGTGGGTCGATAAAATTGGGAACTAAACACTGTGGGTTCGGCGTGAGGCTGACCACCTTACCAGAACATATGCCTAGCGCCCCATAGCCCTAGGTCACATAAGCGATTATATTATCGGTCATTATCGATGAGTTTGTGCAATACTCATTACACATTTTCTATATTATTAATTTAAAAGTAATTTATATTAAATATTGATCTCATAAATTGTTGTTCAGGACTATGGTCTTCGTATTTTGTTTATTTAGATAATCTTAAGCGAGGCTCAGTGGTAGTGCTTCGCCACAGGTCCGGGGATCGAATCCCGGATTGGGCGAAGCTGACCCATTCTTTCATCCCTTAAGTGGGTCGATAAAATTGGGACCAAGCATGCTTGGGAACTAAACACTGGGGGTTCCGCGTGAGGCTGACCACCTTACCAGGACATATGCCTAGCGCCCCAGAGCCCTAGGTCACGTAAGCTGATATGGGCACGGTAGGCCTTGGCCCACTAATGGGCTGTTGCGCCGAGGAGTTAAGTTTTTTTTTTTATGATTTAACTTTTTATAGGATCGTCTTTCCCATTTTGTCAATACCCTCTGCATCAAATTAATAGTAATTCGAACTGTTAGTTTTTTTTTATCTACAGGATGCATTAAATTGCCAGGTATCGGCTACAAACCTAAATGTCCAATACTAGAGTATTTTAATAATAGTAGCAATTAAAAAACGGATTTTTTTAGGGCTTATAGGTATTATAATAAAATATTTATTTTTAAAATATATTTTAAAGCTATTATTTGACTTTCCATTTAAATTTATCAATACAATTTTTTAAAGGAACACATTTTTACTTCTAACCCTAAAAAAAGGTTTAATATGTTTTGTAATACCAATACTGATCATTATAAACTATTACATTATCAATCAACAAAACCTATTTAAACTTTAAAAGGGCTGTCCTGACTACGCCACAAAGACAGCAAATGCAACAAAACTTGGCGACTTGGCAAAGTCAGCCCGATGCATTGCATCGCTTGGCTCCCTTGGCGGTCACCAAATTTTGTGGCGTTTGATGTCGTAGTGAGGACATAGCCTAAGAAAAATACTAAATATTTCAAAAGTTAATTAGAAACTTTAACATCTAATGAAATTCAGTCATATATATCTCATTCATAAATATTTTTATAAATCAATGCATATTGAAAATTCAATATGCATAATACAAAATATACACATTTCATATACTTTAGTTAAAACCTGTATGTTACAAAATAATAATTACAATAATACATTTTATCATATTTAAAATCTTTGGTAAGTTGTTTTAATACATCTTTGTAAATAATTTTGAAATAAATCGATATGAATTTTTTTTACAAAAAACAAAAAGATATAATACTTCTAAACAAATGCATTCTTAAATAACACAATATCCCCTCCAAAATTTAACCCTTATTCTCATGATCATCAATTTTTTTTTAAATTTTTATAATTTTCAATATTTTTCTGTTTTTTTACAGCTAAAACAAAGATTATTTAGTGTCATAACCTTTCTAAAATAATTAGTGCAGTAATTAGATTTTTATAAAAGGTAGCATATATGCAACCTTCAGTTTTTAGCTTGTATTTTTTCCAAAAACAGTGGTAATCCAACAACTTAAGCAATTTTTTAAAACTACTGAACATAAGAAATGTAAAAAATTTTTTCACAGTAAAAAAAAATTAATATGAAAGATAATTCAATGAACTTTCCTTGTACAGACGACGAGACCTGATGCACAAACCACAACCCAACAAGTTACCTTCCTCTAAAACAAAAATAATTGTAACTTTGTACATTTTTTCACTCTGAACGAAGCTTCTATACTGTTCTTCTAACAAATAACAATGCAACATACTCGCTGACGTCACTTAACAAATAGAAAGTAGGGGAAAACCCCAGGTAGCATATATGCTACTTTATGAGAATAAGGGTTAATGTGAACGGAACTGTATAAAATAAAAGGTAAAGCATATCTATCACAATATATGCGAGGTTACTTACCAAAAAATAGTGTAGGTTAAGATACAAGTAAATAAAAAAAACATTCTACAACTAAGTTTTAAAAATTGAGTAGGGTAAGAAATATAGGAACTTTTTTTTGAAAAATAAAAAAGTTAATTTTAACCTTATTGTAAAAACCTGAAATATTTTAAAATCCAATTTATATAGCATACATTTTTTTGTATAGGAAAATTAAGTTAGAACCTACAGTTCCCTGGACAAATTATTAGACGCACTGTATTTTTTTTAGTAATGATGAAAACATACCAAAGAATGCCATATCATTAAAAAGATGTCGATATATGTATTAAGTATAGCAGATAGTATTTTCTATTCAATAGCTTAAGTTTAGGAACATAAATGTCCTTCTAAAGGTATTTTGTTCATCATTGATTGATACATATGGAATCCTGCAGTGCGTTTAATAATTTGTCCAGGGACTGTAGTTAATAAACTAGAAATACTACAAGCATATATATGTACTTTAATAATCCTTTCATAATCTGGCAGCATTTTATATGAATACACAAATATACGAAAACTTTTCGATCAGGCCGAAATTAGTTTTTATGAAACAGTTTTAATACATTTCAGGTTTTCATAATACATAAACATTCACCCAACATGACAATGAAATAAATAGTCCAAAGCAAATATAAAAAATTAATAAACCCAATAAGTTCTTGACCTAATTAATAAACCTCCTAAATCAGAATTGTTTTAAACTCTGAATGTCTTATTTCTGCCAATGCATCCCTTTTTAGCATGTACCAATATTGTTTATTAAACAGGTCAAAGAAATAAGATAATACAACACATAGATAATTCCTACAAATTTTGTATGTAGATTTTTTACAGCCCCTTCCCAAGGATTAAATTGTCATAAAAACAACTTAAAACTCTGAAGGTTCATACCAGGGATAATGGAAAGTTCCTTTTAAATAGTAACTCTGACATAGAATTCTAATTTAAAAAGTAACTCTGTTACAGTTGCATAATTAAAAAAGTAACTCTGGTACAGTTACTTAATACAAAAAGTTACTAATTAGTTATTTTAGAAATTTCAAGTTAAAAGAAAATTTGAAATTTAACCATTTCTCAAAAAGAGAACCAAGATTAAAGAAATAGTTACCGTTGGGAAAAAAGTTAATAATGAAAATTCGATGTTGGGAAAAGTAAAATTCCAAATAATTATTTTAAGCCGAAGACGAAAATATCCATAAGAGCGGCGCGAGAAGTAATGGAAAAGTAACACAATTTTTCGTTACTTCGTTGCCATTAAAATAACTAAGTTACAGTTACTTTATAAAAAAAATCTAATGGCGTTACTCTGCGTTACCTAAAAAAAGTAACTGTCACAAGTAACACGTTACTCTAATCCCTATTTCATACAAATCTTGTTTGCGTCTTATACTCAGCAGGGCCTTTAAATTCTTCAAGTACAAGCATGCTTCTAACTAAAGTGGACCAACTTCAAATACTCAAGGTAGAGAAACTTCTACCATTTTTTCTTATGATCCTTAAAAATGATTTTTCATAAATAAAGACTAAAGGTTTGAACAAATCTAAGTAAAAGTTCGTTCAAATCTTGGTAAGCCTGAACACTGAAGAGCGAACCGGTTTGTCTTTGAATCATCAAGGTAGAGAAACACACGCTCCCAAGTCGGCTGGTGGCTGCAGGTAATCGTTCTTTTGGGGCAGAGAGGGGGAGGGGAGGAGAGACCCTTTGGAGGGGGAAGGGGTACCCAGAATCTGGCCTGCAGTGCGGAGTTGACGCAAGATGGAGTGGACGCGAAAGTGGAGAATGGTTTCGAGGGGGTAGCCCTTGTAGTTGTGCCTGAAATAGAAATTTTTGTTAACAGATAAAATTTTGAATAGAGTGAAATTTCTAACAGAGAGTGATATTTCTAAAAAACTAAATTACATTTCTGTAGCCAGGAAATTGAAGAAAAAAAACAACCAGTCTGTTTAAAGAGCAGTATAACTGGCCATTTGTGACCTTATACCTTTCTTGACAAGTACAGGGTGGCGCAAATAAAAGTGGCCCCGGCGTAGAGATAGGAATGCAACGAGACGCTTGGCGAGAAAAACTATTGAAGCCGTCTGAAAGCCTTCAAGTAGAAATAAAAGATTGTGCAAGGGCTTCACTTGGCAAACCTGTTTTTGCATTGGCTGGTTTGGTTGTTTATAGACTAGAGCTGCACATGGACTATTGACGAGTTAAGATTTTAGTCCGAGCTGTGTAAGTGCGCGTTGATCAGATCAGTGCACCAGGGGAAGATGGAATAGTTACCGGAAATCTATTTGCCAAGCATCTGTTTGGGCTTATGATTGTTTTGGCTTATGTTTGGGCTTTATGATAAGTTTGGGCTTATATTGAAGCGATCAATAGCTTCAGTTAGAAAACTTGTTTTGCATTGCTTTTTGACTTGGCAACATTTCTGTCGTGTTCCTATCCCCCAATCCCGTGTTCCTATCTCCAAGACCAATCTCAATGTGTCTGAATTGAGGTGGCGCCCTCTCGGACCAGAAGTCAGATTTCCACCCTCACAGGTGCTCTAGGCCTTGGGACAACGAAAGCTACTTCACCACTCCTGTCTTCCAGACTATGCCCTGGAGGCATACAGCAACAGCCATGTTTGGTTATAACTTTCAAATCTTTTAACTCTGCAAGTAATATCATTCTGCATCAAAAGTATCTTTGTTCGAGCCCTCACATGCATGGTTATAATCTGAGTGCAATGTTCATTTAATTATTACCCCAGACCTCATAAGAAATTTTTTGAAAATTCATAAAAATTAAGTTTGATGCTTACTTAATTGCAATTTAAAGCAAATTAATCTATATTAATTTATATACATCTAATCAGATTAATTTTTACTTAAAATTTAATCACTATAAATAAAAAAGTGTAATAAAATTGTGTGTTCAGGAGCGCTCAAAGTTATGTGCCCACGGGCTACTGCACCCCTTCTGCCTTCCAACCTATGGCTCTGCAGGCACACAAAAACGTCATTTTTATCCATTATAAGTTAAATAAAATCATTTTAGTATTAAAAAAATCTCACCTAGCAGGCTCCAGGAGCTCCTTGGCTTCCAATCCCTTTGATTGGTTCATTTTAATGAGTGCCAATTCAGTCATGGCAAAAGGAACCAAGTAAACATCCTCTTTGATCCGCTTTTCACTATAACAAAAGAAATAACGATCTAAACCAATAACAAAACTGATTTGCACTAAATATATGGGCAATACCCTCTGTTTTCAAATAGGAAATGAAATAATATGGAATTCTATTTAAAATTGATAAATATCTAATCTTTATATACATCTTTTATTAGAATAAATAAGCAAGTTTATTTAATAAATAATAAGTTAATTAGAATAATAATTAGTCTAATAGAATAATTTCTTTTCATGACTTTTTTTGAATAGCCACTCTCTTCCTTTTAAAAGTAAAAATAATCCAAACATGCAATCTCTTCCGCCATATTGCAAGAATTCTATCAGAATGTACACAAATTAACACCCTGTATCTCACGAATACTGGACTAGGACGAAACCTGAAACAAAACTAACAGAATGACACTAATATCAGGTGGAATTTGTTGCAAGAAGCAGTTGCATATAACTTAAATTTCAGCAACTTCTAATTTACCTTTATAAATACTGTTCATATATTTCATTTTCAATTTAGAAAAGAATTCACACAATTATAACAATTAAAATTTATAAAAGCTTTAACATTAATTTAAATTGGTTTCAAGTAAAACTAAAACTATATCTTTATATAAATGACCTTATTTTGAAAAGACTTTGGGCAAATGCTCAGGCTATTGTCCATTTTATAAATACCTACCCCACTGGGCATTAGCTAGACCAGTGGTTCCCAACCTTTTCTGGACCATCGCCTCGTTCTTTAGGTTGATTAACATCCATCAAACCTTTTAATTTTCATGTTATGTCTAATCATAATTTGGGTTAAAGTGTAACTATAAAACAGTTTTATAACACTTACTACCGTTTATAAAAACAACCAAAGAAGCTTTATCCGGTCACTTTTAAATAAAATAGAAAAACATAAAACATATTTTTAAAGAACAAAAGTGAAATAATTAACTAAGATATTTTTACTGGTTTCTAGAAAATTTAAGAGAGTTGAAAGTAAAAATTGGCTGGTTTGGTTATGGTTGGAGAATGGTTTTACTGTACAAAGGTACAACTTTATTTTAATTTTCCCCCTTTGAATACTCATCGCCCCCTGATCGCCCCTCAAGTATTTTTTGCCCCCTTGATAACACATATCGCCCACTTGGGGGCGATCGTCACCAGGTTGGGAACCACTGAGCTAGACCCACATATACTCATACACGAGTTTCCTTACCATGCCATGATCTCCCTGAAGCAGTCCTCTGCCTGCATGTTCCTGTTGAGACTTGTGTAGCACACGCCCCTCAACAGCAATATGAGGCAGTAGTCGTCTAAAGGCACACCAGGGACATCTGGAACAAGACAAGTTTTGTAACAGAATCTGTCACTCAACCCGCTTCCACACAATAGTTATGTTTAACAGGTAAAAAGACGCCAAACACAGCATTAATTCTATATTAAGCATTTACATGCTAAATTTAGCTAGTTTCATTTATTTTATTGCGAAAATTTAATAATTATTACTTATCGTTCGCAAAAATTAATTTATATTTCAAAGAATAAATATGTCATATTCCTCGCTTTTAAATAGAATGAAAACATTTCATATCAACGTACAAAGAATCTCGTAGTGAAATATATTTAACGTCATTTCAAACTGATTGATGTCGCAAAAATAATTTTAATTTATTGTCTAAAAGAATTAAAGTTTCTCGAGCGATTGTTGCGAATGGCGATTTAATTCTAATAAAAATGGCTTCCTATGGTTTTTAAATGAGCATTAAATTTTGCAGTTCTTTAAATAATTGAAGTACTTCGAATTATTTTCTGAAATTTTCAATGTATTCTAATTTCGATGCGCTGAAATTTTTGACGTATCACACTTGTCCGTAGCATTTGTAGTTTGGACTATGAAAGTGGGTGACGGACAGACAGATGGACTGAATGATTATAATACCTTCCACTTTTTACGTTATATAAACGTAGTGTGGAAGCTAAAACACAAAACTTGCAAATTGCAACCAGGGATTGAAAAGACGCTTTTACAATTTCAGCAATCGGCCTAATTTAGGGCTAAATGACAAGGTTAGTACAATAGACCAGTGGTCATAGTGCTTGGCCATGATGGGCAGGTCAAGTCCTACTTTCAAAAATAATCCTGTTACAGTTGCTTCATTACAAAAAAGTAAATCTGTTACAGTTACTTAGAGGCCCAGTGGCTAAGTGATAGTGCTTCGCATCGCCATGCCACAGGTACGGGGATTGAATCCCGGATTGGGCGAGGTTGACCCATTCTTTCATCCCTTCAGTGGGTCGATAAAATGGGTACCAAGCATGCTTGGGAATCGAACACTGGGGGTTCCGCGTGAGGCTGACCACCTTACCGGGACATATGCCTAGCACCCCAGAGCCCTAGGTCACGAAAGCTGAAATGGGCACGGCAGGCCTTGGCCCAGTAATGGGCTGTTGCGCCAAGGAGTTTAGTTTAGTTTTAGCTATTACAGGGACTGAAAATATTCAATGCAGCCGGAGTTATTTGGCTTAGGAATTTTTTTTTTCATTGGATAAGCAGAGAGAAGACTTTGATTTGGAGACCTGGCTACCGATTCCATTCCCTCATAATTGTATAAATACAAATAATGCAACTGATACTGGATAGCAGAGGATTTCAAAATTCTGTCAAATATTATTTACCTTTGGCATCTTCCAGACTAGAAAACACGTTATTCACTCGGCAGAGAATATTCTCCGTCAGTTCTTGGGATTTTGCTATCATTGGAAAACTATTCCATATGTACAGAAGTTCCTAAGAGAAAATTAAACAAAAACTTAACTTTAAAAAAATTGCTTTATTTTTAAACATATTTGAGTGGCTACTTTTAACCTGTTGTCCTAATTTTCTTCTAGTCTGACAGCCTCAGACTAGATTAGCGAATCTTTTGACTTGAAGAAAATCAGATACAAAAAGAGGAGGAGAGTAAATACAGTTCCTGGACAAATTATTAGAAGCACTGCAAGATTTCATGTAAAATATTAACCGTGTGATATTGTACCGTTTTATTATTTAAAATTGATTAGTTTTTTTTTTATGTTATCCAATTAATGACCGATTTATTGGACATCAATAAAACAGCATTATTTAGAAAAGCATAAGTTTATTAAGTTTTAAAGAAAAGTGAAATGAATGTTAGTAAAAATCAATATTTAGTTGAGCCACCTTTAGCCGCTATCAAAGCTTTCATTCTGCGCGGCATGCTATCAATGCAAGACTGTACTATCTCCTGCATTTGAGGATGATGATTCCACACATAAATAAGAAATAAATTAAATAATTATATTATTTTAATTATTGTATTTATTAATTATTCCATTAATAAATACAAATATGTAGTCTACAACAATTCTTTTAAATAAAAATCAATAATATTGCAGTTTAAATATACCATTATTGCATAAAAACTCTTAAACATAAAATTACTAAAAAAATACAGTGTGTCTAATAATTTGTCCAGGAACTGTATCTTTCCACAGAAGAGGCTTGGTTGGGGCTTATATAATATTAGACAAAGAGGATAATTCTTCCAACAGTTGGAAAATTCCAGAAAAAAACCATACCAGAAAAAAAATCCTGCACATGTTTAGTTTTATAAACAAATATTTTAACCAATTATTAATTTTAATTAGTAGTCCATTCTAAAAAAATTTTAATGCAAAATGTCTAATAAACCATTGGAACAAATTAGGTTTTTTTTGCAAGACCTCCAATATTTGCTTGACTTTTTATGTAATTAATTAATATTTTTTTATACAATTCATAATGAAATTAAAGGTGGCCACTGGCAAGCCATGTCTGGCACTTTTAATGTGAAAAAGCAATTAGGCTCCACACTGTTTATGTTTAAAACAAGGTTAGGTTAGGTTTGAATTATCGTCGCACTAGAGCTACACGAGGGCTATTGGCGACGGGCGTCGTATTTTAGAACCACAGTCAAGTGACGAGCCGACACCTGAGTAGGCACCCAACGCAACCGTTAAGGGCGACATCGTACACAGCGTTAGGACTTGGAAGGATATTTAACGTGCACTCCCTTACACGGGGTATTATTCGTCGGACATTTTTGGCTGCACAAGCCGTTTATAGGTCAGCAGTGATTTTTGGCGATGCCCGAACCTGGGACCTTTCGCATGCTAGGCGAGTGCCTAACCGACTGGGCTTCCCAGCCCCTATATGTTTAAAACAAGAATCAGACAACTTATTTTGAATGCAATATTTTTTTTGCCATTTCATCTTAAGAGCTAATGGCCTCCAAATGTTTAACCACAGTTGCACAGTCGGAGGATGGAAGTGTCAAAAGCTGTATTTGAACTCGTGTCTCATATTTGGTCTGAAGGCCTTCACCAAAACAACCGGATACTTTCAGGTTTAAATTTTAATTAATTCACGGTAAAATGGCGAGATTAGGGTGATTATGGCAAATTTTTAGCTCTCATTCAGATAAAAACATTCTTTTTTCTTACCAATGCAGGAACGATGAGGCGGCCATTTTGAGTAGTGAATTTGTTTGATTTTCTAACCACATATTTCTCCAATGGAATGGACTTGCCAGCCAATCGCTGTTTCAGACCAGGAACTTTTCTGCAAGACATTAAAAAAATCCTTAATATATATTTTTTTTAATTGAGCACTTTTTCTTAACTACTTATAAATTAATGCTTTAGTTAGAACATAGGAAAAATTTTATTCTTACAAAAACAGGCAAAAAAAGTATGCAATTCTTATTATGCCAGATTTGATTTTTATTAAATTAACCTTTCAAAATATATCATTAAGTGAAATGGAAGGCGAAGCCGGGTCTACAGACCAAAGTGTCAATACAATGCAAAAAATAACAATTTTTAAGCCAAATTACTCTGGCTGTAGTGTATTGAATATTTTTACAAACCTCAAAAAATATCAAATAATTATCTGATTTCAACCAAAGAACGCTTTTCAAACTTTACAATGTTTTTGGATTTTAGAGGAATCGTACACAACCCTAATCCAAAGTCAGTTATTTTTCTAATTCTGTAATTAAATAATCTGGAGATTTCGTTTACGTTTTTGTTGTTGTTTCTAATGCCACTCGGTAACCGAGCCCGGAGTAGAGAACTACCCCAATTTAAGGTGAAGTGGGGCGGCTTCCGTTTTTATTGAGCGCCACACAGGAGGAAGTCCGACTTTTGCTCGCAGCATGACACATCCGTTTTACAGGAAGGTCCCTTTCACACATCCATTCTCACTCACATATCGGAATTTTGATCCAGATCAAAGGCCGATAACCCCCTGATCTGGTACCCCCAGAGGTATTAATTTGGTATGGGAACATGAGGACTTTGTGACCACGACATATTTAACGTGCCCCAGCCACCATTAGCAACACGGCGGTCTTTAGTCGAATACAAGCGCCGACCCAGCAACCATCAGAATTGCGAGCACCGCCGAGGACAGAACCCACAACCCTTCCGATGCGAGCACGACGCTTCACACGACTGAGCTACCGCGGCTCGTTTACGTTTTTAAATATCCAAAATATCATACTGGGGTTAGAAGATTTATGTATTTGAATTTTTAGTATTTGAAAGTAAAGATCGAAAATCGAATTAATCAAAAATATTGTAGCATCTATTATATACTTTATTATTATTAATCTATACACAACATTGCTCATTTGCGTTATATAAGATAAGATGCAGCCATTATCTCTTGCATTATAGTTCCGGGGAAAAAAAACGGTATTTTTCGGTAACCCTATTTGGCGACTTCTGATTAACCAGAAAATTCAATTATCCGGAGGAGTCAATTTCCCAAGCATTCCAGGTAAACGGGAGTTTATTGTACCTAAAATGTGGCGGAAGTTACAAAATCTCACCCCATGAGATCTGCTATATCCTGCTTTAGCTCGGGGCTTCCCTCCTCCATCTGCATATAAAGCACAGAAGCATGAACATAAGTGTAGATCGCCGGAGACCACTTGCATTCAGTGCGGAGGATACCGGAGCACCTTGAGGCCTCGGCCCAGTCGCACTTAAAGCTGCGTTGCAAAGACAAATTAGAAAAGAGAAGCATAAGTACATTATCAAAACATTAATTAATAGATGTTATCAACACATTGGTAACATTAGTAGTTGTTATCAACACAATGGTAACATTTATCAATATAATGGTAACATTAGTTATCAACACATGAGGCCCAGTGGCTTAGTGGTAGGGCTTCGCATTGCCACGCCGCAGGTCCGGGGATCGAATCCCGGATTGGGCGAGGTTGACTCAGCCTTTCATCTCTCAAGTGGGTCGATAAAATGAGTACCAAGCATGCTTGCGAACTAAACCCTGGGGGTTCTGCGTGAGGCTAACCAGGACATTTGCCTAGCACCCCAGAGCCCTTGGTTAAGACGGAATGGGCACGGCAGGCCTTGGCCCACTAACGGGCTGTTGCGCCGAGGAGTTTATTTTAGTTATCAACACTTTGGTTACATTAATAGCCATTAGCAACCCATTGGAATCATTAGTAGATGTTATTAACACACAGGTAACATTAGTAGATCTAATGACACAATAGACTGAGTTAGGTTGAATGATCTTATTATAGACCGTGGGGCAAGGGTAGAAAAAGTGCTTTAAAAAAAGTTTCGTTTGCCAAGTCGGGGGACCAAGTAAATTATTGATTTTCTGAAACATGTTGATCTATTGATCAGAAAAATAAAAAGTTGTCACAAAAATAACTGCTCAGATTTTTTTTAGAGCCATCTAAAATGTATATTTTAAAATAATTTATATTTGTGTGAACTTAATAAATTTCTGTAAATATGATGTAATTTTTTCTTATTTTATGTTTAATAGGTAGGCTATATACCATACAATTATAAATTTATTTTTCAGAAGCAGACAATTGTTGTCAAATAAGGGTGGGGGAGGGAGTAAATATTAATGCTACATAGGGTATCCCAAGATAGGCAAATACGTCACTTAGAAAACTAATATTTTAAATAAAATCATGTCATGTTACTTATATCATATTCTTCAATAGAGGTCTACTCAAAAATTTACATCTGATACTATGATTTATAAACTACAGGCAAATGAAGCTTTTTTTTTATGTCTAGAAGCTTGAAATGAAAAAATGACTTGTTGTTGACTCATAGACCATCACACAAATAACAATTTTAATTTTTTTTTTTAAATTAAAGGTATTTAAGATTAATTTGTTAGACACAAAGTCATTCCAAAAGAAGAGTTAAGTTTCAGTTAATCATTTTCGCCCGAATCATCGAAAAATGTATAAAATGTATTAAATGCACATTTGGACCCAAAACTCTCTGGGGACATATGGTACCAACACTTTTGGTGTTTTCTGTTTCTAAAGGCTAAGACCTTGCTTTTGATGTATGACACTCCCACTTTTAGTGAGCATTTAAGCTTCTAGCTGAAATTTTGGAATTTATTCTTTGACGAAGCATTTAACATGAAAAAACCCAATTCCACCCCTCTGACATTATTTATTGTTTTAAAGTCCTGGTTTTTTAGGTGTACACCTCCACCTAGTCTAGAACTAACTTTTCCTACTCAACTTGGCATAGGTACATGCAAATTTTTAAATGCAGGCCTATATCTCTGGATGCAAAATTTAAAATGCACATTTGGACCCAAAACTTTCTGGGGACATATGGTCCCAAAACTTTGGCGTATTATGTTTCTAGAGCCATGACCTTTCTTTTGATATATGACAATGTCAATTTCTGTTAATATTTCAATTGTCAGGCCCAAAATTCATTAGTATTTTTCAAGCAATTCTTGTGTGCAGCCAATGAAAGTTATGATAAGATACTATTAACTTCAAAAATGCAATTGAAGGGCCGTTATTTTTCATTATTTCTGCAATATTATACCAATTATAGAGGCTTTTAGCGATTAAAGTTTTAAAAATATTGGTTAATAGTTAGAAAAGTTGAATTTGGTACATGTTGTTTAAACTTTCTTAACAGCGTAATACTGTTTTAAAACAGAGTTTATTGCAATAATACCATCAATTAAATGAACAAAATTAGCTTGCAAGTGTTTAACGTATATTTTTATTTCTTAATTGAGTGTTTTATAAATTTAGAAAAAAAAAACATTTTTAAATAAGAATGTTTGCTTTTTGTACTAGTAAAATATTCCCAAACAAACCAAGCGTAATGTTGTTTCGATACTTAGTTTTAATGCAATAATAAAGTCAATTAAATAGCTAAAAAGAGTGTACAAGCGTTTTACGTGTATTTTTATAAAACAATTGAGTAGCTTCGATTGATAAAACAAATATTTTTAATTAAGAAAGTCAGCGTCCATGTAAAGTTTTCAAAACAAAGCGCCGCGATGGCATAACTTGGATTTCAGATCGAATTTTAATGCAATTATTTCGACTTGCAAAAAAACACTAAATTGTTCTTTGTACATTTTTAATTCACAATTGAGTCATTTCAAATAGGAAAAAAGTGATTTTAGTTGTACTTGGTAGAAATCATAACAAACCTCGTTTTTGCCGATAGCGTAATGCTCTTTTCGGACTCTCTCTCGAAAAATGTAAACAAACCGAAAGTCCTGGCTGAAGTATACATAACAATATTAGTTAATTTTTAGAATAAAGAAGTCTTGTGATATTTTTTGGTCAGAATATTTACTTTTTTACTTCAAAATGAATTAAAAAACATATTTTGTTGTTATAATTTGTGAATTTTTTAATATCTTGTAATAAATTTGCTTACTAGCAACGCCATCTAGTGAGCAATAGGAAAATTTTCATGTAACTAGGTCATTAAAAATAGTTCTACTTTTGACATTCGAATGTCAAAAACTACACAATTTTACACATGACAACTTTTCATTTTTAAATAAAATGAGTATTTTCCTTAATTTTTGCAAAAAAATATCGTGGCCCCTTTCATTGGCAAACGAATATTAACATTTAGCTTGCACGGCCCATGGACTATTAGGTAGATTGACATTTTGCAATGAAATAGAAAAAGACTAAAAATAAATATGTCTGTCACCTGATGAAGGTTAGGTTGACTTATCATTGCACTAGAGCTACAGAAAGGCTTTTGGGGATGGGCATCATAATTGAAGAGCTTAGTGGATGAACGTGCTGAGTGACAAAAAGGTGAAAACGAGATAAGGAGCTTCAAGGTTTTTAGTTTGCAACTTTTCTCTCATTCACAAAATCATAGTTTTTATAGCATGATATTTAAGTTTGGTTCTTCAAAATGCTTGGTGGCTTTCGACCAAGCCGTAATTTACGCAATAACACGAAATTTACAAAATGTGCTTGACACCTCATGCACTTTTCCCGTTCTTCCTCCGAAGTACTTCAGATTTCGGTTAGTCATTTAGTGGAAGAACGTGCTAAGTGACATTTTTAAGGTAATTTTGATCCATACATGTTTCATAATTTCTATACTAACCTTCCGAGTTAAAAATTCTTTTTTTATTTGGAAGACAGGACTTCACAGATCTCTTTTAAACTTTTTATCTGTTTGCCTGTCCGTCCAACATTTTGTTCGTCCGTCCATATCCCTTTCAATTTCCAATCTAAACTGACTGATTTTTTTTTGAAAGTTAAAAAAATCAGATGAATTTAAATTATAATGTTTGTCCGCCTGCCTGTACTTCTGACTTTCTGTCCATCGGTCCGTCTACCCCTCCCCCTACAACTTCTTTTCTTCCCGTCCTTTTTTTAAAGTTCTTTATTTGTTTGAAATGTACGTATGACTTCAGATTACCTATCTTTTTTCAAATATCCTTAACATTTTGTTCGTCAGTCCCTACAAAAAGGATTTTTCTGTGAGTACCATAGTTAAAAGAAAGCTATATTAGTAATTTGAGAACTTCTTGTTACACGAGCTTGTTAGATGAACTTGTTACAGGTTATATGAGCAAGTTTTTACTAAAAAATCACTGAAGCTAATCATCATTGTCAATCTAAAAAATCGTTGGTGTGAAAAACACCCAAGGCGAATGCTCGAAGGTTACAGTTGAGAAGCTAGAAACTTTGTGTAAAAGAGTGCCTATGTTTATGAAAATACAAGAAACCTCTTATAAATAGCCTATTTAATCAGTTAGGAAACTTTTCATTTGTTTTCAAAGTTAATAGAAGCTGAATGACTCTGACGCATGCGCAAATGATTCCATTTCATCCTTGTCTACACGAACAATAAGCGATAAAGAAAGATTCATAATGACGCTTCCGTGGACAGTGTTTAAGGCGTCTACCTCAAGATTGAACTTTCTCAGGAGTGGGGAGGTTCAAATCCCACCTACTTCCAGTCATCCTTTAAGAGGGACTGTCAGTCCCATAGAGCTAATGCATTAGTTTTGAAATCACAACTTTGGCAAAAGTATTGCTTTGCCATGTTATCCCATTCTCACCAGGTATGGGAATCATCATAACATCCATTTAAAACAAAATTGAAAAGAAAATAACATCCGGTCATTTAATTATTAATTGATAAAATTTTAAAATAGTGTCGCCATCTGCTGTAATTTTTGGCATTTTAAAACTTCAAAAATATATAATTAAATAGCTAGATAACATTTTCGTTTCAAATTTGTTTCATTTCGATGTTATGTTGTTTCCCATACCTTGGGGAAAAAGGGCTAACATGGCAAAGCAATACTTCTGCGGAAGTTATGATTTCAAAACTAATACATTAGCTCTATGGGACTGACAATCCCTCTAAAGGCAAATGGGTGCGGTTCCTGAGGAGAGATGCCCGTGTAGAGATTACACGCCCTGACAATCCCTCTTAAATAGGATCATGTATTGGAAAAAAGTAGAAGAAACAAAGGGTTTTTTTTTAAATACTTGAAATATTTCTGAATATTTCAGAAAGAGGTTTATATGAATTACATGAAAACGTTTTTTTGAAAATTACAGGCACCTTATGGCTGCCCCATATATTCAGAAACGTTTCTGATTTTTTTTACAGTGTACAGATTAATTTACTTTCAGAAAATATTATAGAATTTGTAAACATAAGGAGACAAAGTATAAAACTTTATATGAATTATTATAAAAAAAATATTTATTTTACATAACAAAGCAATATCTTTATAAGTTTGACTATCATAAAATGCCCGAAAATGTATAAAGAAAATTACAGATTCAATGCTTATTTACAACAACTTTTTGTTTTTGACAAACTATTAACGATGATTGGCAAGAAAATGTTTGCAATTTCATGCAACTTGATAGGTGCAATTAAATTAATGTTGACTTATTAATTAAATTGTAAAATTTAAAGCTCGCCAAAAGTTGCCAATGAACAGACCGGACATTATATCATAGCTGTACCAAAAATAAAACACCTTTATTAAGTGTACACCAGTGCAATGCCGGGTTTATAAAGCTAGTGGCGTTATAAAAGCTGTAACCAGTTGTCGTTGTAAACTAGGTAATTGTAACAGAGTTTGACTGAATTTCGTATTAGGTCAGCGGTTCCCAACCTGGGGGCGATCGCCCCCAAGTGGGCGATTTGTGTTATCAAGGGGGCAAAAAATACTTGAGGGGCGATTAAGGGTAAAAATATCTTAGTTAATTATTTCACTTTTGTTCGTTAAAATATGTGTTTTATGTTTTTTCTATTTTATTTAAAAGTGACCGGATAAAGCTTTTTTGTGATTGCTTTTATAAACGGTAGCAAGTGTAATAAAACTGTTTTATAGTTACACTTTAACTCAAATTATGATTAGACATAACATGAAAATTAAATGATGTTGATCAACCTAAAATAAGAGGGTCCAGAAAAGGTTGGGAACGACTGTATTAGGTAATTGGAAGTAAGTAACTTACCAGTGACACCAGAGTAACTCCCAGTAACAGAGGTAGTGGAATTGTTTCCACTCTTGCTGAACATTTATGGAGAGTTGATATGTTTCGATGGCCTACAAAAAAGATATTTAGAATTATTGAAAAAGAATAAATACCAGAGCAGAAACGTATTAGATTAAGATCTTTAAACATGTATTCCCTGGAAAACAGGAGAGCTACGGGTGATTTAATACAGTTATTCAAGTTCATAAAACAGGGAGACATGGAGGGCTTAGATTTTACTTTAAATAGCCGGACCAGAGGTCATGATCAGAAATTGAATAAATCAAGCTTTAGAAGGGACGTAAGAAAACATTATTTTTACAATAGAGTTGTCAATGAGTGGAATGCTTTACCAGATTATGTTGTGCATTCGAAGAGAGTAGAAGATTTTAAGAAGAAACTTGACGGACATTGAAAACTGGTAATGTATTAGATTTATTTTCGGACCAACCTTGCTGGGCCTCTGGCCTGTTGTTGGTCGACAATTTTTGTATTTGTATATCGAAAAAAATATATATATAGCATTGTAGTGGTGTTACTTGACAAGCATATTATGAGCCACATGGCATCCATATAATTGCTCTATTCGTCTGGTAGCGCCATCTACTGACTTTCTACTTTTGATTGCATTCGGAAAGCATTATGTAGGAGGCTATGGACCAATCATTTAAATTTTAACAGAGATTCAAATGATCATCTGGCAAAGCTATATCAAATTAGGTATTGGGGGTTGGGATTGAGAAACTTATTGTACGATACAATATATGCCTAAATATTGCAACTATGCTATAAAATAGATAAAAGTACACATTTTAAAGAAATATAAAAATTGTAAGGAAAATAAGTTTTTTTTAAATTTCAAAATGTTAATTACTTAAAAATGGTAAACATTTTAATAACTATGATTACACAGGTACTACTATTAACTAGGTGGTAAAAAAAATAAGTACAATAAAGAACTTATGCAAATATTTTTAAGGCACTTACATCATCAATCTGTCCTCTCAACTGTTTTATACGACCAGAAAGAAATATGAATAAGGCTGCCTAAAAAAGTTAAAGAGTTCATAGGAAAAAAATATTAACAAATACATTTTAATTATAATCTTTTCTTAATACTGTAAGAAACAATAAACAACTTTTTTAGTTAAATAAAATCACAATTTTCTGCTTAGTGAGGGCGTCTGTAAAGCTTAATATTTTGATTAAAGAGTTCATAGGAAAAAAATATTAACAAATAAATTTTAATTATAATAATCTTTTCTTATTACTGTAAGAAACAATAAACAACTTTTTAGTTAAATAAAATCACAATTTTCTGCTTAGTGAGGGCGTCTGTAAAGCTTAATATTTTGATTAAAGAGTTCATAGGAAAAAAAATATTAACAAATAAATTTTAATTATAATCTTTTCTTATTACTGTAAGAAACAATAAACAACTTTTTTAGTTAAATAAAATCACAATTTTCTGCTTAGTGAGGGCGTCTGTAAAGCTTAATATTTTGATTAAAGAGTTCATAGGAAAAAAATATTAACAAATAATTTTAATTATAATCTTTTCTTATTACTGTAAGAAACAATAAACAACTTTTTTAGTTAAATAAATCACAATTTTCTGCTTAGTGAGGGCGTCTGTAAAGCTTAATATTTGATTAAGAGTTCATAGGAAAAAAATATTAACAAATAAATTTTAATTATAATCTTTTCTTAATACTGTAAGAAACAATAAACAACTTTGTTAGTTAAATAAAATCACAATTTTCTGCTTAGTGAGGGCGTCTGTAAAGCTTAATATTTTGATTAAAGAGTTCATAGGAAAAAAATATTAACAAATAAATTTTAATTATAATAATCTTTTCTTATTACTGTAAGAAACAATAAACAACTTTTTAGTTAAATAAATCACAATTTTCTGCTTAGTGAGGGCGTCTGTAAAGCTTAATATTTTGATTAAAGAGTTCATAGGAAAAAAATATTAACAAATAAATTTTAATTATAATCTTTTCTTATTACTGTAAGAAACAATAAACAACTTTTTTAGTTAAATAAAATCACAATTTTCTGCTTAGTGAGGGCGTCTGTAAAGCTTAATATTTTGATTAAAGAGTTCATAGGAAAAAAAATATTAACAAATAAATTTTAATTATAATCTTTTCTTATTACTGTAAGAAACAATAAACAACTTTTTTAGTTAAATAAAATCACAATTTTCTGCTTAGTGAGGGCGTCTGTAAAGCTTAATATTTTGATTAAAGAGTTCATAGGAAAAAAAATATTAACAAATAAATTTTAATTATAATCTTTTCTTATTACTGTAAGAAACAATAAACAACTTTTTAGTTAAATAAAATCACAATTTTCTGCTTAGTGAGGGCGTCTGTAAAGCTTAATATTTTGATTAAAGAGTTCATAGGAAAAAATATTAACAAATAAATTTTAATTATAATCTTTTCTTATTACTGTAAGAAACAATAAACAACTTTGTTAGTTAAATAAAATCACAATTTTCTGCTTAGTGAGGGCGTCTGTAAAGCTTAATATTTTGATTAAAGAGTTCATAGGAAAAAAATATTAACAAATAAATTTTAATTATAATAATCTTTTCTTATTACTGTAAGAAACAATAAACAACTTTTTTAGTTAAATAAAATCACAATTTTCTGCTTAGTGAGGGCGTCTGTAAAGCTTAATATTTTGATTAAAGAGTTCATAGGAAAAAAAATATTAACAAATAAATTTTAATTATAATCTTTTCTTATTACTGTAAGAAACAATAAACAACTTTTTTAGTTAAATAAAATCACAATTTTCTGCTTAGTGAGGGTGTCTGTAAAGCTTAATATTTTGATTAAAGAGTTCATAGGAAAAAAATATTAACAAATAAATTTTAATTATAATCTTTTCTTATTACTGTAAGAAACAATAAACAACTTTTTTAGTTAAATAAAATCACAATTTTCTGCTTAGTGAGGGCGTCTGTAAAGCTTAATATTTTGATTAAAGAGTTCATAGGAAAAAAAATATTAACAAATAAATTTTAATTATAATCTTTTCTTATTACTGTAAGAAACAATAAACAACTTTTTAGTTAAATAAAATCACAATTTTCTGCTTAGTGAGGGCGTCTGTAAAGCTTAATATTTTGATTAAAGAGTTCATAGGAAAAAAATATTACAAATAAATTTTAATTATAATCTTTTCTTATTACTGTAAGAAACAATAAACAACTTTTTTAGTTAAATAAAATCACAATTTTCTGCTTAGTGAGGGCGTCTGTAAAGCTTAATATTTTGATTTTAAAGCATGTTAACTTAATATTTTTTTATGCAATAGAAACAATAAAACTTTTTAAAAAAAATAAAATCAATTTTCTGCTTAGTAAAGATATTTCTAAAGCTTATAATTTTGATTATAAAGCACGTTCAGCTTCAATTAGGTAGGTAGGTTTGAATTATCGTCGCACTAGAGCTACACGAGGGCTATTGGCGACGGGCGTCGTAATTTAGAACCACAGTCAAGTGACGAGACGACACCTGAATAGGCACCCAACGCAACCGTTAAGGGCGACATCGTACGCAGCGTTGGGACTTTGGAGCATATTTAACGTGCACTCCCTCTACACGGGGTATTATTCGTCGGACATTTTTGGGCTGCACGGGCCGTTTATAGGTCGGCAGTTATTTTGGCGATGCCCGAACCTGGGACCTTCCGCATGCAAGGCGAACGCCTAACCGACTGGGCTCTCCAGCCCCCAGCTTCAATTAAATACTATAATAAAATTGAAATAAGTCAAATAAAAATTAATTTTCTTGCCTGCTACACATTAGAGTAACTATGAATTTTCAAACCATTCAAAAAAGTTGTTTATCAACCAAAAATCCCAAATCAAACTACAGTACTATAATCAGGTTACAACGCCGTTCAAAGGACTGCGATGTTTAAGACGTTATAAACAAGTAATATTATTAACAATGTTGAACATTTAATGTAGTAAATCATGTAAAATACCTATTATGAACTCATATTATTAGTTAACGTATGAAATTCTACCTACTGAATGAATTTTAACCTTATGTAATGTTTGTGGTAGTTAATAGGACATATATTTCAAATTTGGCGACTTTTTGCATTATCTGGAGAATAAATAAAATATAAGTAGTGAAAACGATTTTAAAAATATATATAAGAAGGTATTTTGATATCGTGCAGCCCTATATTTTTAGCATTATAACCGAGGGGTTAACCAAAAATTTTAGTTATAGCAAGATATATTTTAATGTTAATGGCTAAGTTTGACTATCATAAAATGCCTAAAAATGTATAAAGAAAATTACTGATTCAATGCTTATTTTCAACAACTTTTTGTTTTTGACAAACTATTAATGACGATTGGCAAGAAAATTTGTGGCACGAAAAGGAGCTTTCTGCTCAAGTTTATCACAACAAACAAAATATAAGACAAATGAAGACCATAGCCCTAAACAATTTATGTGGGACAAATTAAGTTACAGGAACAACGAATTTAAAAGACTAAATATTAAAAATTTTATTCGGAAAATGAGGGTGTTAATGGTGTTCACAAAGTCGTCGTTAATAATTTTCTGTTTTATTACATTGCCCAGTAGGTATATTTAAGCATAAACAGGTAGGTTTGTAACAGAATCTGTCACTTAACCCGCTTCCACACAACAGTTGTGTTTAACAGGTAAAAAGGCGACAAACACAGCATTGATATTCTATATTAAACATTTACATGCTAAATTTGGCTAGTTTCATTTATTTTATTTCGAAAATTCAATAATTATTACTTATCGTTTGTAAAAATTAATGTATATTTCAAAGAATAAATATGTAATATTCCTCGCTTTTAAATAGAATGAAAATATTTCATATCAACATACAAAGAATCTTGTAGTGAAATATATTTGACGTCATTTCAAACGGATCGATGTCGCAAAAATAAATTTATTTTAATTTATTGTCTAAAAGAATTAAAGTTTCTCGAGCGATTGTTGCGAATGGCAATGGCGATTTAATTCTAATAAAAATGCCTTACTATGCTTTTTAAATGAGCATTAAATTTTGCAGTTTTTTAAATAATTGAAGTACTTCGAATTCGAATTCTTCTCTGAAATTTTCAATATATTCTAATTTCGATGCGCTGAATTTTTTTACGTATCACACTTATCCGTAGCAATTGTAGTTTGGGATATGAAAGTGGGTGACGGACTGAACGATTATAATACCTTCCACTTTTTACATTATAAACGTAGTGCGGAAGCTAATAAAATCAAGGTTATATGGGTGTTTAACTGTATGGTTGATTGTTCTAGATACTAAGATCTAGAAAACAATGCTTGAAATTTTTTAAAATTTAGAATCTTACTTAGGAAACTTACTAACATGCAAATCATTTAAGTAAATTTAAACGGCAAAGAAACCTTTTTATTGTTCACGTAAAACTGTCAAGTGTTTGAAGAACTTAATTTTAAATACAGTCAAACCTCGCTATAGTGAACCCTCTACGGAACCAACATTACAGCCACTTTTGATTAAATTAAATTTCATACATAATAAGGTTTTAAAATAATAACAATATGGTCTTTGTATGTCCTGAATTAACTGAATAAATCAACTAAAAGATTCTTAATTTTTGAAATTATCCCAAAATACAAAATTAAAAAACAATGTAAATACATATAATTAATAAAAACAGTAACTAATGTTTTATTTTTTACTCTACATTTCTACATTCTATAAAAGAAAAAGTATGAAGATCTGAAAGAACAAAAAATATAATGAAATGAAATTCGAGTCCACAACAAGCGACCTATCATGTTCTAAGCGGTTCACTATAAACATAGAACAAGTAGGTTTGTAACAGAATCTGTCACTTTACCCGCTTCCACACAACAGTTGTGTTTAGCAGGTAAAAAAGCGCCAAACACAGCATTAATTCTATATTAAACATTTACATGCTAAATTTGGCTAGTTTCATTTATTTTATTTCGAAAATTCAATAATTATTACTTATCATTTGTAAAAATTAATGTATATTTCAAAGAATAAATATGTAATATTCCTCGCTTTTAAATAGAATGAAAATATTTCATATCAACATCTAAAGAATCCCGTAGAGAAATATATTCCGACGTCATTTCAAACAAATCGATGTCGCAAAAATAAATTTATTTTAAATGTCTAAAAGAATTAAAGTTTCTCGAGCGATTGTTGCTGATGGAAATGGTGATTTAATTCGAATAAAAATGGCTTCTTAGCTTTTTAAATGAGCATTCAATTTTGCAGTTTTTTTTAAATAACTGAAGTACTTCGAATTCAAATTCTTTTTTGAAATTTTCAATGTATTCTAATTTCGATGCACTGATTTTTTTTGACGTATCGCACTTGTCCGTAGCATTTGTAGTTTGGCTATGAAAGTGGGTGACAG
This sequence comes from Oedothorax gibbosus, assembly GCA_019343175.1. Taxonomy (NCBI): domain Eukaryota; kingdom Metazoa; phylum Arthropoda; class Arachnida; order Araneae; family Linyphiidae; genus Oedothorax; species Oedothorax gibbosus. The sequence goes on along the minus strand of CM033272.1, from coordinate 42,995,518 downwards.
ACAGACGGACTGAACGATTATAATACCTTCCAAACTGGGATTGGAAAGTTACTTTTAAAAAGTAACTGTTACAGTCACTTAATATGAAATTTACACAGTCACAGTTTTTACAGTCACTTAATATTTTTCAAAGAGAACCAAGACTAAAGAAATAGGGACAATCGAAAAAAGTTCAGGAGAAAATTCAGTGTTGTGAAAAGTTAAATTTTAATGAATTAAATTGAAGCCGAACTGTGTGAGAAATGTCTGAAAAGCTGCGCGAGAAGTAACGGAAAAGAAACTGAAATTTTTGTTACTTGTAACTAAGTTACTGTTACTTTCTGAAAAATCTAACGGTGTTACACAGCGCTACCTAAAAAAAGTTACTGTTACAAGAAACGTGTTACTGTAGTCCCTGTAGAAAAGCAATAATACCTCAGGATATCTCTCCAGCATTTCATTTACAATCTTTTCTGAAGCATCAATATCACCATCTCCACAGCCTATGAGGAAACAAACATTGTAAAACAACAAGAATTTCAAAATTAAAATAACATTATTTAACAAAATCTCTAAAATATTAGATGTTTCTCATAAGAGGGTATAAAAAACTAAAATAAACAAACTTTTCTAATAAGATTTTATATAAACACTACGACTTTTTGAAAAACTTTAATGACTAACACACACAGAAAGTTCTAAACTTTACTTAGCATTAAAAAAAATAATGGTTTTGGACAAGCGTGGTTTGGCACCGGTAACTCCATAATTTTCATAAATATCTTAACTAAGAATAACTTAAGAATAGTGAAATTTTCCCATGGAATTGTTAACTTAGCATAGAACAAACCACATTTGGCTTGTTTCATATGATGTAGATCATTCCAGCTTTCATTCCTGTAATTCATTGGTGCCTACGAGATTGGGAGTTTGAAACCGTAAGCTCCGCCCACTACATTAATTAACCAATCGAGACCTTATTTTCCACTCAAAGGGGCAAAGGTTAGGTTAGTTTAAATTATCGAGCTATGCGAGAACAATTGGCGACAGTTTAGAACCACAATTAAGTGACGAGCCCAAGTGGGCATCCGACGCAACTTTTAAGGACGACATTGTATGCCGCAGTGGGGACTTTGCAGCAGATTCAATGTGCACTCCCTCTGCACAGAGGAAAGATTTGCCTGCAGAGAACGTTTATAGGTCGGGAGTTATCTTGGCAACGCCCGGACTCGAATCTGGGACCTTTCGCACACAAAGGCAAACGCATTAGGACATTAAAAAAATCTAAAATAAACAAACATTTGGATTGAGATGTTAAGTAAACATTAAGAATAGTTGGAATCTGATTAAACAGATGCTCGTTAAGAAGGAGTCCACGGTACAGTTAACACTTACTCACCAAAAATATAAGTCACCAGAGTGTGGAATGTTACTAAGATGAGGGCACAAAGCGGGGACCTCAGACTCTCCTTTATCGCGTACCCCTCGTCAAGCTCCTTCAATCCAATTTGCTGCAACAAATAAAATATCCTTTTATGATAGTCGAACAAAAATAACACAAGATTCACTTTTACTATTTAATTTATAAACAGAATGAGGGGAAGTCAAAAAATAAACTTTGCAATTTTATGTAAAAACAAGAGTGTGGTTCCAATTACAACTCAATAAATTAATAGACAATTAAAGAAATTTATATATTATATATGGAAATTTCAATAAGTTTAAAACCTAAAAAGTTCTATGTTCTTTCCCTTTGCACTTGCAAGATCTTAAAAAATTGACTTCTATTATTTAATTTATAAAGATAATGAGTTTTGGGGACGTCAATTTTTTTTCTGTAAAAAAGTGGTATGAGTTTATGTAAAAAACCATTCAACAGCATAATTGTAAACAGATTTTGAAAACACAAAAACCAGCACATTCAATTGTAACCCCCCCCCCCCCCCCCCCAATTTTTCTTCTTACAGAAAATATCCCCCCCCCCCAAATTTCAGATAATTGTCTATTCATAGATAGCTACTGTCCCACCAAAAACAAGACATCTGGTCAAATTATAGAAGCAAATATTTCATTTCTTAAATATTATAGAAGAAAAATAATAAATAAATTAATAAATAATTAATAATAATTAATAAATTAAAAAATAATATAAATAAGCATATTACCACGTTAAAATTGCTTTTTTTAAGGTTCAAGGATACTTAATCAGAAGAAAATATTCTGGTTGGCCCAACTTAGATTGAACAGGAACTATGTAAAGAACAAACAGTCTTCCGATCACATGGAGACAGAGAACTGTCAATCATTATGAGGTAATGCGACGTCATAGGTGGATTTGTGAAAATTACTAGGCAGCAAAATAAGTAGATCAAGAGCATTTATTAGACTTTTGGACAGGGGAAGATGACCTGGAGGATTACACTGGCCGTTGGCCGATATTTGAAGAAAGCTTAGTGTATCCTAATCTTAATTAATCTTCAAAGTTTAATTAAATTTTTTACCTTTATTATTAAAATTAAATATTTAAACTTGATTTTTATTGAAATTTGAGTGTAGTTTTCATTGATATATATACCGAGAATAGAAGATTTTTTTTTCGGTTGCGTTAATATGTCATGTAAAATTTGGGGTCTCAGTGTAAAAGCCGACCATTATTTTAAGTGCTATGTTTAGAAGTATAGGTTTAATAATATCCATTATATTATGTAACCAAGAATAGATATCACTTGCGGTTTCACTTGCATTGGCAATCGCGTTGAGAACATTTTGATATCCGATTTTGAAAATACCAACCGAGAGGGAATGTTTTTGTCTTACTCCTGTTTTTTTGACACAGAAGGAATTTAAAAAAATGCTAAAATAGCCGCCGATGGTAGAAAAAAGTAGATGTTTATACAGAACTAGTAGTAGATTTTAACACTCAAATTTCAATAAAAAAGGTCGTCTTCCCTTCAAAATAATCGCTTTAGAAGGCTAAATAGTCTCCATTGGCGGCCCTGTAAACGTATCAAACCAATTTTGTTTCGCTAAAAATTACATGGGAGAGGGGGGTTCACAGGGGCAGGTTATTTCTCTTTTCTATCAGCCGATTGACGATGAAGAACGAACAAAATACCAAAGTCGGTCATTTCTTGGGAAATCAAACAAAAAAAAGTCGTTTTCCCAGCGAAAATACCGAATTTAATAACTTTTTTTTATTAAATATGTTTATTGTTAATACTTGGCTAACGAGCTCTTTAGAACTATTTTACGTTAAACAGCAACCTTCATTTTTTTTGTATGGCAGACATTAAAGAACTTGTCTTTAGTTTCAATTAAAAACACAATAGAATTCACTCAGCAACAACAACAAAAAATCCTAAGTAGCGGGCCTTGAGATCAATCACAGGCCATCGTAATTTTTGAAAGTGCCTAAAATTTGGTTGACTGATCTGCCCTGAACTAAAACAAAGAAAGAAACGGCACCTGATCCTACGACGATTACGCTATCAAATAGTAAATATTACGAGGAGTTGTGGTTTGGATGATCGATTTTTTCATAAAAAAAAATCCCAATTCACTACTGGCGATAACTAGCAAATATTACTAGGCGCTGAGGCTGGTTGACAAATCTGATCATACCTAGAACTATAAAAGGAACACTAACCTACTGCGATCACGCGGCTACTTAGCAAATGTTACAAGTCATCGTGGGTAGGTTAAGTTTAGTTCCCGCACGAATTAAAAAAAAAACTTTGATCCGAATTTGAGCCTTTTATTTCCAGAACCCATTGTTTGGATTTAAAAAAAAAATCCTATTAAAACCATCGGAATTGTTTTTCAAGGCCGGAAAACCGATTTTTTCCATTAAATGCTAAAAAGTGACCAATATCAAGGCAAAACAAATCTGAAAAATAAAATTTGCTGTAAATATGGAAGCTTATCCGTAGTTTTGACTGTGTTTCCTTAACTCTGTAGTTTGATACCCTCGTCCGTAGAAACTACGGACAATTCGTAGCAGTTGACAGGTAGAAATTATGTTTGTTAGTACTTTTTTTAAAAATTTCAGGACAATGTGTGAAAATTAAGGACATTTCAGGACACAAATTTTTTTTTCAGGAATTTCAGGAAAATCAGGACAACTACGACCCCTGATGTAGCCTAGTCTGATTTTTTGCTTCAAAATGACGTATCCCACTTGTTTGTGCGGCTTGCGGTTCGTTCTGTGAAAGTGGTGACAGGACAGACGGACGGACTGAACGATTGTAATACCTTCCACTTTCTATGTTATAAACGTAGTGTGGAAGCTAAAATTAATGTTTACATTTGTAGTGTTAATCATTTTACACACATGACTTAAACTTCAGAAAGGTTAATTTTGTATGGAATAAGCCCAAAATATATTAAGAAATACACTAATAAGAATAACTTACTCTATTTCCAGAAAACCCAATGAACTCAAGAAGTTTTAGAACTTTTGTTGGAAGTTGGGATATCATCTATAAAAAAAATTTAGAAAGCTTTATTTCTCAAACCATAAAACTAATAACTTTTTCAACTAACATTATTACTGAAAAAATATTCCAATTTTCCTTGGCAAGTAAATTTATATTTTTTGAGTGCAATAAAAGAATTGTTCATTATAAAGTAAATACACAAAACATAATTGGATTAACTTTACATGTTAAAGTATTTTTAATTTAAAAATAATAAGAAATATCTAACTTTTTATCAACAATGCAAACTATATTGTTCTTACATAATGTATACTATTAAATTTTTAAAAACGAAAATATTCATTAAGATAAATTTAAAAAATTCATTCCGATGATGAACTATGGTTGGAATATTAAAACACTTTTGAATTACACCATTGCATTGGTTCAGCTCATTTTGCAAAAATTTTTTGAAACTTAAAACATAACTTGTAATTGTTTGTTATCTATTCACACTTAAGTTCATTCTTAAGTTAGTTGTATGTTGGGCAAAAGCATGAAACAAAATTTGGCATTGCAAATTTGTTAACAATAAAATACATTATAAACCGAAATAATAAAAACACTCAAATGTTTTAAAAACCTATTCTAAAAACATTGTTTAACATTTCTTTTCAAAGAATAGAAAATATCTATGTGTATGTTTCAAATTAACACAGTACTATGTGCCATCCAATGAGAAAAAAGCGAAATTACTCCTTTTGTATTGAATATTTTTACATATGGTAAATGTAGCTTGTTTACAGAGCTCTATAATTCGAATGTTTGAATGAGTTCGAATATTTGGTTGTAAAATTACAAAAAGTGGTATTATAAATCCCTGTAAGCCAGCTAGCTACATTTATCATGAAAAAAACTGTAAAAATATTGAATACATTTAGAGTTATTTGGCAAAGAAAACTATTTTTCAATGGATTAAGCAGACAGAAGACATAGGTTTACCTAATTAAAGGCTCCAACACCCATTCTGACCACACATGATTCAAGAGACATTGAATCATGTCTTTTGAAAAATTACATAATGTTTGTTGTATTTAAATGAAAATATGAAAAAACATAGAAAAAATAAAATTCGTTCCGAGACTATTTTATAAAAACAAATTGGCCAATAAAAACAATATTTTTAACAACATAAGTTTCCAAATTTTTTTTTTAATTTATTCAAAAGTTAAGATTAAAAAAAATTCCTTCAATTTTAGTGTTAAAAAATTAAGATTTCCCCCCCTGCTTTTTCACCATTTTATTCTCGATGCACAACAAGTATATTTCACAAATTTAAGAATTTTACATTAAAAAAAGGTTGGGGCTGAAAGGGTTAAGGTAATATTAGAGAGATTATTTTAATTATAAGGTAATATTAGAGAGATTATTTTAATTATAAGGTAATATTAGAGAGATTATTTTAATTATTATAAGATAATATTAGAGAGATTATTTTAATTATAAGGTAATATTAGAGAGATTATAGAGGTACTTTAAATTATAAAATTAAATGTGGTGGTTGAAATCTTATTTTTTTCACCATCTATGTCATACATTTTCGAATTATAAAATGTCACGTTACCAAGTTAAACGCTCCGACACCCATTCTGACGCCACTTTCAAAATGCTTCTTTCTCATTTCGTTGCTCCACCGCCTTGAGTCCAGAATGTGCATGCATTCTCTGGAAAACAAAACAGATACATAAGTAAAGTCTGTTTCTGACAAAAAACAAATCCAGATAACTTTATACACAAGATCTAAAAACCATTGTTTTAAATGCTAAATGTTTAATTATATTTTAAACTTTAAGCATGGCCCAAACGATTCATTTGAACTGTAATAAGTTAGAAAGATACATCTCAATTTATTAACAAAATTAATATACTCATAAACAAAACATTTTAAATCTAAGAATAGTTAAGGGCTTTGTTTAAAAAACAAATCCAATGTGTAACAGGATCCGCATATTCTGTTACATGACAAAACAGTACGCCCAAAATACTGTCATTTAACTACAGTTGGTTGAGTTGAATTATCGTCACTAGAGCTACAGAAGGGCTGATAGGCGTCATAATTCAGAACCACGATCAAAAGTGGCGACATGCAATTAGGCCGCCAACTCAACTATTAAGGGCGACATCATAAGCGGCGTCAGGACTTTGGACCATATTTAATGTGCACCCCCTCTACACATGGTATTAGTCATGGTATTAGCAGTTACTTTTGCAATGTTTGGTCCCGAACCTGGGACCTTTCGCATGCAAGAGAAGAGCCTTACAGGCGGTTCTCCACAGCCTTGTTTACAAAATACTGGAAATAGTTGACCTTGGCTTGATTGTCTAAAAAAAAGTTTTAAAAAATCGCTGATAGTCGAAAATAGTTGTTGTTGTTACTAATTCCACTTGGGAAACCCAAGCTCGCGGAGTGGGCAAGGATTAAGGCAAATGGGTGCGGTTCCTGAGGAGAGATGCCCGTGTAGAGACTACACGGCAGGAATCCGTCTTGGGATCATGCTGAAAGATGCTGCCATCTATCGCCACCTCCACAATTTAGACATGTCACCGCCCACAGGGCTTTTGGACCCACAGATTTAACGAGCACGTACTCCTCATATACCGGGTGGTTATAAAATAATGCTCGCTATTTGGAGAGGTCTGTAGCTTGAATGAATAATCCGAATGCAACAAACTTCGAGACACTTACTAATCAAGAAGGGGGAAAAAGAATGGAATCATAAAAAAAAACACCCTCGTCTCTTGACCAGGGTTCTAAATTACGAGGCGTAATTGGCTGTGTTAAAGCTCCTAAAGGAGGCTAGAAATAGGCAGCCGCAATCGATTACTTTACATTAAAAAAGAAATAGTTACAATAATCACCGACAGATGGCGCTGCCAATACAAAAACAATATTGTAAGCATTGGCAAAACCAAGAAGCGGTCATTTCTTGCATTAATGTTATGTAATCGATTCTGGCTGCTTATGTCTAGCCTCCTTTAGGAGCTTTAACACAGCCAATTACGCCTCGTAATTTAGAACCCTGGTCAAGAGACGAGGGTATTTTTTTTTTATGATTCCATTCTTTTTCCCGCTTCTTGATTAGTAACTGTCTCGAAGTTTGTTGCATTCAGATTATTCATTCAAGCTACAGACCTCTCTGAATAGCGAGCGTTATTTTATAACCACCCGGTACTCGGTGGGTCTTCAGTGGTATCAGGACTTGATCGCAGGACCTTCCGATTCCGAGGCCTCAACCACTAGGCTATCCTGCCGAAAATAGTAGCTAATAGTAGCCATTGGCAACCCCGACAATTGGCACTTTTCCCATTTTGTGGAAACAAGCGATTAAGTTGCCAAACAAAATATTTTCAATAGTAAACTTGTATTGTATATACTGTGGTCCTTTAACTGGGTATACTGTGTTTTGTTTACAGAAAATTTTGTTTTTCACCGAAAATTCCGTTTGGAGATATTTCTGCCGTGAGCAGGTAAACTGCAGTAATCGCAACAATGAGTCGTACCATTTTTGATCTGAAATAAAAAAAAAATTCCAGTATGTTTTCTTAATTGTTAGACTAATTGAGTGCTTGCAATAATGGTCCAAGTCATTATGGAAGTTACTGCCGTTTACCTGCCCACGGCAGATTTGCACCAGCAAATTTGCATGGAAAAGTACTAAAAGTTTTGTAATAAAAAATACAGCTGAACCTAGATTATATGCCCCTTATCCGGAACTCTGTTAACCGACCATCCCTGATTAGTTAACATAAAAAAATTTCTCTCACAAGGTAATTTTCAATTGTAAAAATGAAATTCCAAAACCGATTTTTAAATTGGAAAACTCCGTTGATTTTAGGATAAAACTTCAGTATCTCTGGTAATAACGGTTTCTGCTAATAATCCAAAAATTTTGGGAAACTTCTATAATCGTGAGATTACAAGTGCCTATCTGCTTTAAAATGAAAAATAAGCTCTTTTCCTATTTTCCTAGAACACTGTTAGGAAATTTTTAAAAAAAGTAATAAAAATTCAAAAATAATTTTAAGAACTTTCTCTGTTTGCGATCTAGCCACAATTTCAGAGGTTAACTTAGCACTAATATCAAATGTTTACAACTACACAACCATGAGGAATACTATTTAATTGAAAAAATTTTATTATAAAGAATTTTCAATTATTTGACCTGCCTTCGGTCCCAATTACAAATACAAAAATTGTCGCCAAAAACAGGCCAGAGGCCCAGCAAGGTTGGTCTAAAATAAATCTAATACATTACCAGTTTCCAATGTCCGTCAAGTTTCTTCTTAAAATATTCTACCCTCTTCGAATACACCACATAATCTGGTAAAGCATTCCACTCATTGACAACTCTATTGCAAAAATAATGTTTTCTTACCTCCCTTCTAAAGCTCGATTTATTCAATTTCTGATCATGACCTCTGGTCCGGCTATTTAAGGTAAAACCTAAGCCCTCCATGTCTCCCTGTTTTATGAACTTGAATAACTGAATTAAATCACCCCTAGCTCTCCTATTTTCCAGGGAATACATGTTTGAAGATCTTAGTCTGTTATCATAATCAATACCAGATAGATTGGATCAATACAGATTAGATTGGATAATCGAGGTTCTACTGTATATAAAACTAACTTGGCGACTATTCCAACAATACCACTGATATAAACAAAATAATGAAAAATACCACATGGAAACTCACTTATAGGAGTGATAACAAGTCCTGATCCTGAGACTTCCACGCACAAAGTTGACTAAGCTTTGGTCTTCGACGAAAGTGAGGACGGCCGTCAGGAGCAAACACTCAGCATAGCACAGCTCAGCATGTACTTCCTCTGTAATAAACAATCTATTTACAAATGACTGAATCTTATATAACCCAAGAAACAAGTTTTAATTAGAAATTATTTGTCTTTGAACACTTTAATGATAGCTATTGCAGTTAATTAGAATATGAAAGGGTTAAAAAATAGTTGGGGCATAAAATGTACTTTATGTCACGAATTTATTTTCTTTTTTTCCTCCATTTTACTTATAATTTCTAAATTACACGGACCAAAGTGACATTTTGTTGAATATGTGTTACCTTTTTGGTTTTTAATATGTTGAAACCACACACTGTATTAAAACCATCTATTTTCTCTCGCAAGAACAACGAAAAGTAAAACAACAGCCTTCAAAGTGTTACTAATAAGTACCGTAAGGCTCCCGATCTGGAGCTCAGGAAACATTTTGGAAGAATTACCTGATAATTGATATTTCGCTAAAATCGATCATCGCCAAATAAAGTAAAAACAATTTTCCTTTTTTTCCAAATGACAAGAAATGTGCAACTATTGGCAAATTTTTGAGGATCATTTATAAGTAATATCAAAGGGTTTTGACCATGATGGACGTTTATGTTTTTAGAATTTTAGATTTGAAAGTAAGGATCGATTTTTTCTTAATTAAATATTTTAATATTTTTAATACAATTATGTAGATCAATTATAAATCTTTATAAATGCAAAATCCTATTTGCTATAAGATGCAGCCATTATCTCTTGTATTTTCCGGAAAAATCGGATTTTACCAAAAAAAATTTCCGTTGTCGGAAGTCGCCAAATGGGTTCCCAAAACCTATTTGGCAACTTCCGATCAAACGGAAAATTTGATTATCCGGAAGAGTCAATTTCCCAAGCATTCCGGAAAAACGGGAGTTTACTGTACTAATAAGTACTGTCAAGGCATCGCGAGTTGGCACAGGATAACATTTTAGGAAGAATTTACCTTTGTAGACTTTCATGTGCTAAAATCGAACATGTCAATAAAAAAAAATCAATTTTTCCCTTTTTTTCCAAATCGAGCAATGAAAAGTGAAACAGAGAATTTTTAAGTGATATTTATAAGTACCTTCAAAAGGGTTGAAATGTAAAAAATATGTCAGAACTTTTTTTCACGATAGGGCTGCTTTTTGGCCTTATCAGGTCCTTTGCAGACTCTGCATATTATCTATAATACACTTGATTATGCTTGCAAACCAATTTTGAGTTTTTAAACTATTTTCCAGGGATTGGAAAGTTACTTTTAAAAAGTAACTCTGTTAGAGTTACAGTTACTTAATCAAAAAAGTAACTCTGTTACAGTTACAGTTACTTAATATGAAAAGTAACGTGTTACAGTTACTTAATACAAAAAGTAACGATTCACAGTTACTTTTTGAAATTTTAAGTTATAAGAAAAATTGAAATTTAGCCATCTTACCATTTTTAAAAGAAAACCTGAAAATGCTGAAATTATAATTAATAATTTTTTTTATTTAATTTCAATCCTGGTTCAATCTAAGAAATAGGTGTGAACGTGCCCTCTCTCTCTCTCTCCCCACACACACACTTTATTGTTGTAGAACTAATTCAGGTTCAGGCAACACAAAGGGATTTGCACTGGTCGAAACTTGCCGAACGACAACCTGCTTGACAGTCAGCGTGATTTATTTCAAAACCCTTCTTTTCGGTAGAAGCCTGTAATTACGGGTCTTAAAATGTGATACTTGGAAAGGTAAACAGACAAGGAGTAACATTCGTACTTTAACAATTCTGGCTGAAAGCAGTCGTCACGCCTTTAGCAGCCAAAATGGACAATGCATTTTGCTTTTTCCCTCCCAAGAAAATCTCATATTTCGGGAATGCGAAAGTTTGGAAATGTTCCCTTCTTAGGAGTGGAATTTCAAAATAAGCATCAGACAGCCTTCGGAAAGTAACGCAATTTTCATTACTTCGTTACCGCTAAAATTAACTAAGTTACAGTTACAGTTACTTTCTGAAAAATGTAACGGCGTTACCCGAAGTTACCTAAAAAAAGTAACTGTTACAAGTAACGCGTTACTCCAATCCCTGCTATTTTCTGCCAATATAATCAGGTTTTAAAAAGGATGCAAAAATATAAGAAAGAAATTAAAAGGTGAAATGAAAATACAATTTTTAGTCAGCATCAGTGTTAGAAATTCAATAAAGAAATTAAAGAGCAACCTGTGTCATTAACTAAATCAAAACTAGGAGCAAATGCACATTATTTACAAGAATTTTTGAAAAAAAAATTATTGAAAAAATGGCTTTTGAAACTTTTATCTAAAAACTCTGGGCGTCAACTGTAGTTAAATTATTGAAATTTGCAATTATAGAGTAACCAAAAATTTATGAATAGAGAATCACCAGAGTTTTGGGATTGTGTAATCAAGTTGGTCGAGTTTCACAATTTTAGGATAACTCCAAAATTTTGGAATTCATGATATGTTTATCTTTGAATTTAATTTTTCATGCATTTCCAATTTTAAAATCACTTCAATTTGGAGGATATACAATTGAAACAAGCCCATTCTTGTAACAAAAATAAATTTCTTTTAATTAATTATTTAAAAGAATTAAGGTTTCTTGAGTGATTGTTGAGAATGGCAATGGTGATTTAATTCTAATAAAAATGCTTCTTCTGATTTTTAAAAGAGCATTAAATTTTTCAGTTTTTTAAATAATTGAAGTACTTCGAATTTTGTTCTGAGATTTTCAATGTCTTCTAACTTTGATGCGCTGATTTTTTGAAGTATCACACTTGCCTGTAGCAATTGTAGTTTGGGCTATGAAAGTGGGTGACAGACGGATTGAACGATTATAATACCTTCCACTTTTTACGTTATAAACGTAGTTGGAAAGCTAAAACTAAACAAGAAATTACCTTCAGTGTAGAGGTTGTAATCCGGTCGTCTGATCATCTTTGATACAGTGTGCTTCTTTCGTTTTCTTTGGCAGACATCCACTGCTTGCCTCAGAGCTTCGGCTGCTTTTTCGATTTCTTTCTGCAAAATTAAAACAAAACTGGTTTTAACAGGTGAAATAACAACTAGCTTTGTCGCAATACTTTCTTATACTTTGCTTCTCAATAGGGTATTTGACTAAAAAAAAATTATTGGCTTAAAATATTCCTAGGCAAAAAATATTAGACCCGTATTTTTTCTTTTTTCCAAATACCCCCCTAGAAACGGAAAAAAACGCAATTAAAATTTAACTATAAGCCACACCCCCAAAACGATCCCCGGCAGAATTTGAAGGATGTGACGTCACCTGGCAGCAAACGGTTTCGACATGCGGGAGAATCCGTAGTGATCACTGTTGTTGTCGTATTTGATAATAAAATTTCCTTTGATTTATTATTGACAGAGTGAGTAGAGGTGATTAAATGTTTTTTTTTTGTTTTTAACATTTAGCATTTTATTACTAATGGTTGGTTTGCTGCTTTTTAATTTTATGATCCGCTACTTACCTGTCAATTCCCTTAAAGATTTAGGTTTACTTTTTAAGATAAAATTGCACATGGCACCAGAGCGTTTTCTTGTAAACCAAAAATTAATGGCTTATAAAATAAGAATATATAAAACTCAATCTGAACTAACACACATCCTAAATAAACGTACATAAAAATATTAGAGGGCCGCAGTTAAATCGTTTTGTTTTTTTTTAATATAAAATTAGGTTTCTTCATATGAATTTTTCATGTAAATTTTTTTAAACAACCGCCCCATCTGCCAAAATGTCTAGCCTTGAAATTGAATAAAACCAATTAAGAAATGATTATTTTATACACGCAATTTTTGTTATAATTAATAATTTAAAATCTCAGGGATTTTCAATATAAGTCACTCATTTGCGGATTTGTTACTTTATAAGTGCTTATTTTTTGGTGAAATTGGTACGTAATTGTTACATTAAATTTGGGCTACACACCTTGATCAAGTACGGAGACGTAGAATATTTCGGCTTCTCCTAATGATTAACTATCGCTATACTGTGCCGTTCCGCAATGTAAACATTTGGTGATTTTGTTTACTAAGGCCCTGTATTTGAGCTTAAAGTTTGAATTTACTGGACTAACGCTTGAAAACATCGAAAATAAGATCATTCACAAACAACTTAAGCTGTTTTAAATTTAATTAATAATTTTGTACAAGATAATTTATTCAAGTATTGAGTTTAATGAAAAGTTGTACTAGATATTTAAATGCAGGTATGAAAAAAATATACTTGAAGTCTAGTGAAACCAAAATTAGGGGAAAACTGATGTAGCTTTTAATAAATAAATTTTTATAACGCTTTTTCTTTTTACTAGAATGCATAAACAACTTTTTGTAAACAGAAGTGCTTAACTTATTTCTTATTTTCTAGATTAGTACAAGAAAAAAATAATTTTGGGGCGCCATCTATAGGCAAAGAAAAAGATATGAAACTAGTTAACATAACAACATTAAATATAACACTTTCCCTTGTTAACTGGATTACTATTTACACTTTTAGGACGTTTTCATTAAAAATATTAATAGCTTCCTTATAATCCTTTTAAAATTGGTTATTACTTCCGTTGAAGTTTTAATATTATAACTCATCAGAACAGAAATCCGAAGAAGATTAAAAAAAAGAAGGGTCTTACCATCATAGGTATCGATTCTCGGCAAATTTGAGCTGGCCGTTTTTGTGAATCCTTAAATTTTATTTTATTTAAATATTTATAAGCACTAAATTCACAAAGAAAAAATGACTAATCTAAAAAAAACTATGCAGTTTGGACTTAAAGAGCGCTAAAAAGTTTGGGATGGCTGAATTTGAATAGCGTGTGGGGCGGTTTAATGCCAGGTGACGTCAGACCAATCAGCGTAGCGTTTGCAGTCACGTGACCAAGCTTTGAAATATCGCGATTTTAAAACTTGATTTAAATAATATCTGAGTAATTTTTTGAAGAAAAACCAATGAATATGCGTTTTCTAGTTCCAATACTATGTTTATATAACTTTTTTGGGCAGTTTCCCGATTTAGTCAAATACCCTATTTTTTTAACAACTTGAGAAAAATTCTTTGATTTTAAACACTTTCCAAATTAAAACCAACTACATTAACAGAAAATTTTACATTAAAAGTTTAGTTCAGTTTGAAGTATCGTCGCACTAGAGCTACACGAGGGCTATTGACGACGGGCGTTGTAATTTAGAACCACACTCAAGTGACGAGCCAACACCTGAGTAGGCACCCAAAGCAACCGTTAAGGACGACATCATGCACAGTGATGGGACTTTGGAGTACCTTTGCACTCCCTCTACACACGGTATTATTCGTCGGATATTTTTGGATGCACAGGCCGTTTATAGGTTGGCAGTTATTTTGCCGATGCCCTTGAATGCCGATGCATTGCACTTTCTTTTACTATTTTTTAACAATTTGGGAAAATTCTCCGCTTTCAAACATTGTCCTAATTACAACCACCTACATTAAAGAAAAAGTTTGCAATGAAGGATATTAATTACATCGCTTTAAAACTTACATTTTAAGACCAGTATTAGAAATTAGATGAAAAAATTTAGAAGCAATCTTTGTTACCGACTTAATAAAAACTAGGAGCAAATTCGCATTATCTGGGACAGGGTGGTAACAAAATCCTTTAAAAAAAGTTCCCTGATATTTCCATAATTTCCCTGATACTTTCATAAAAAATTCCCTGATACCACAATTACTTTTTAGTCAAACTTTTCTAGTTTGAATTATTGTCATACTACAGCTACACGAGGGCTATTGGCGACGGGCGTCGTAATTTAGAACCACAGTCATGTGACGAGCCGACACCCGAGTAGCACCCAACGCAACCGTTAAGGGAGACATCGTACCCAGCGTTGGGACTTTGGAGCATATTTGGTGTTTGATAAAAATTGAGTTTTTTGCCTCTGCATGATAGGAAGATAATAGAGTTTACTTTCGTAGTTTAGGCCAATCGAACCAACCAGAATATTTTCTCTAGATCAAGAAGTGTTTGCTAGTATAGTGATCTCAAGAACAACCTAAACCTACTGTTTAAATAATCCAAAATGGGAAAAATTCCCTGAGAATTCCCTGATATTTCCAGAATTAAAAAGTTCCCTGAGTATTCCATGATTTCCAGGTTCTGTTACCATCCTGTTACAATGCCACTGTGTGGTTTTAAAATGTCCGGAGTTGTAGCAGAATCACTGGATTTCGCAATTTAAGGATAGCTTTACAATTTACGATCGCCAAAGTTCCTAGATATTGTGATTGCCGCAGTCTCAGGATTTTGGGACTGCGATTTTAGGATCAGATAATGAGAATTTTGACAAATTTTAGATTTGCAGTTCTAAGGTTATTATTTTCAGGACCACCTTTTTAGAAACCACCGCATAAAAGACTATTTTGATATTTTGAAAAAATTAGTCATGATGTATGTAACTAGGGATGCACCGAATACCAAATTTGGCCGAGTACCGAATATTCGGAACACCTAAACCAAATTTTATTTTTTGTCGGATCTAAGTAAGTTGTATTTATTATTCATCAATTTCAATTCAACATAAACATATAAGTACACAATCACACATTAATTTTAATACAATATAGCTATTAAATTTTTAATTGAAGCAACACAGAATAAAGTAGTACTCGTTTGTTATTAAAACAAGCCTTTTAGAAAGTGTAAATTGGTAAAATCACAACACGAAAACGAAAATGGAAGTATGAAAACAAAAACAGAAGTAGATGGATCCGGTGTAGAATGAAAATCAGAAAAAAATAAAACCATGGCTTACAATATTATTATACAATTTTTTTTTTTTAATCTTTTAGTGAAAAAATTACAATTGTAATATATATATTTGGTAATTATTGTTTTTTTTAAAGCCCACTCATTGTAACTGCTAACTTAAAGAGACATGTTTATTTAATATAACTTGAGTAAAGCTTGATTTAACATTATAAATAACTAAAACATAAGAATTTGAGTCTATTATAAAAGAAAACAAGTCCTGTTTGGGAATTTCTAAACGTTTTATAAGATGATAACTAGAAGAAATTTGGAAATTTTTAAATTTCACTATTCGGCCGAATAGTTAAGCTATTCGGCAAACCGAATATTCGGCTAAAGTGGCCGAATACCGAATAGTAACCGAATATTCGGAGCATCCCTAAATGTAACTAAATTTATTTTGAACTGAAATTTAAGGATTTAGTTGCACTTTAGTTTGTGAACGCAAGTTTAAAATCCGGATCAGATTTACTGTACGGTCCCCCTTGGTGCGATGTTTTCGAATTTGGCGATAAATAATTTTTTCTGGTAACCTGTCTGACTCGTCTGAAGATTCGAATTCTATGACTGCGCACCGATGTGTTTTCCAGCAACCCTATTGGACCATTGGTTGAGTTTTCATAAGAAATATTCCCATACAATCTTTTCTTTGAATCGTGGTTTTTTAAAAAGAAGTCGCCAAAATACGGACTTTTGGCGCAATTTTGGAAAGTTCGCCAAGGGGGACCGTACAGTAAATCTCTACCTAAAATCCTGTTTATGACTTATAATAATATGCAGTTCGATATAAAAACTCAACCTAATTTGGGTTTATTAGCCAGATTTTTTTTTTCACAAAATCTAAATGATGTACTTACACTCTCCATGGTTAGCAGTGCTTGCATGAACAGCATAGTTCCTTTCCCCAAAGCATGATAAGTACTTATATGGGACCTACAGAAAAAAAATTATATACAGTCCCTGGACAAATTATCAGACACACTGCAAGATTTCATGTAAAATATTAATTACCGGGTGATATTGTACCGTTTTATTATTTTAAATTGATTTGTTTTTTATTTTTATATTATCCAATCCATTACCGATTTATTTGACATAAATAAAACAGCATTCATTTAGAAAAGCATAAGTTTATTAAGTTTTAAAGAAAAGTGAAATGAATGTTAGTAAAAGTCAATATTTGGTTGAGCCACCTTTAGCCGCTATCAAAGCTTTAATTTTGCGTGGCATGCTATCAATGCAAGACTGTACTGTCTCCTGCATTTGAGGAGGATGATTACACACATAAATCATCTTATAATAAATAATTAATATAAATTAATCATAATTATCTTAAAATAAATACAAATATGTAGTCTAACAACAATTCTTTTAAATAAAAATCAATAATATTGCAGTTTAAATATACCATTATTGCATAAAAAGTCTTCAGAAACATAAAAGTACTAAAAAAAAATACATTGCGTCTAATAATTTGTCCAGGGACTGTAAAGTCAATAGAATGAATTTAATATGTACGGTTGTTACACTATTAAATATGATTACGTTATTAATATTATCAGAAACAAACTTTTATGAGAATCATGAAAAATCCCATCTTGGATGTTTTTTTATTTATAATTTTTGAAAGATTTTTTTTTTTTTTTACAAATACAAAAATTGTTGACCAACAACAGGCCAGAGGCCCAGCAAGGTTGGTCCAAAATAAATCTAAAACATTACTAGTTTCCAATGACTGTCAAGTTTCTTCTTAAAATCTTCTACTCTCTTCGAATGCAGAACATAATCTGGAGAAGCATTCCACTCATTGACAACTCTATTGTAAAAATAATGTTTTCTTACCTCCCTTCTAAAGCTCGATTTATTCAATTTCTGATCATGTCCTCTGGTCCGGCTATTTAAGGTAAAACCTAAGCCCTCCATGTCTCCCTGTTTTATGAACTTGAATAACTGTATTAAATCACCCCTAGCTCTCCTATTTTCCAATGAATAAACTAAACTCCTTGGCCCAAAAGCCCATTAGCAAAGCACAACCCCTAAGCCACAGGCTCTACCATATGAATGTCCAAAGTTATTTGGGAGATTAAAACCTCGATACAAATACTAGGCATATAAATCAGTTTATTACCCAGTTGAATTGTTAAAATTTAATGAGTATTTCTCGCACTAAATTAAATTTAAACACTTTTCATGTGGTTTGATAGATTGAATCAATCTCCAAGCCAATAATTTTTAATCTGATATTTCTTTACAAATTGTAGCACATAAAGCATGATATACGTGTCAGCAGTTTGTTTCTGAGTCTGTTGTCATAGTTTGGAATACTTCTTCCTCAAAAATCTAAATTAATAGCTCTTTAGCAAGTTTTAGCTTCCACACTATGTTTATAACGTAAAAAGTGGAAGGTATTATAATCGTTCAGTCCGTCACCCACTTTCATAGCCCGAACAACAAAAGCTACGGACAAGTGTGATACGTCAAAAAATTCAGCACAACTAAATTAGAACACATTGAAAATTTCAGAAAAAAATCGAATTCTAAGTACTTCAATTATTTAAAAAACTGCAAAACTAAATGCTCATTTAAAAAGCATAGGAAGCCATTTTTATTAGAATTTAATCACCATTGCTTTCACAACAATCGCTCGAGAAACTTTAATTCTTTTAGACAATAAATTAAAATAAGTTTACTTTTGCGACATCGATCGCTTTGAAATGACGTCAAATATATTTCACTACAAGATTCTTTCTACGTTGATATGAAATGTTTTAATTCTATTTAAAAGCGAAGAATATTACATATTTATTTTTTGAAATAAAAATTAATTTTTGCAAACGATAAATAATAATTAGTGAATTTTCGAAATAAAATAAATGAAACTAGCCAAATTTAGCATGTAAATGTCATATATTGAATATTAATGCTGTGTTTGTCGCCTTTTTTACCTGTTAAACACAACTGTTGTGTGGAAGCTGGTTAAGGGTCAGATTCCGTGACAAACCTACTTGTTTTTTATTAGAATTAAAAAACCTAACAAGTGAATTTTGTTCCATCATTGGAACTCATTTAATTTGCATCATGAATTTGCGTTGTGTTTTAAGATTTTTCGCAAAGTTTTAATGGTTTCGAATCGGACTGAACCAGATATTTTATGTTCAAACATAAGTAACAAGTACAGTCGAACAAGTACAGTCGAACCTTGTTAACGCGAACTCGCTTAACACGAAATTTCGCTTAAGATGAACTGAAAGCAATTCCCCGGCCTATAAAGCTTTGAGGTAATGCTAAAAAATGACTTTAGGCGAAATCCTGCTTAACCCGAACAAAAAAACTGAGAATTTGATTTCTTTTCCCTAGCGATTCAAAGTTTTGAAGAACAAAGTTCAAAGTTTAAAAAAAATGGAAAAGTGAAATATATAAAAATAAATTGTCATCAACTTCTAAAAAATATCATGAGATCTACCATTATTCATCAGTTTGAATCCAATTGCTGTTTCTTAAAAGTTTTCTATAGTATGTTCTAGTCCAGCGGTTCCCAACCTGGGGGCGATCGCGCCCAAGTGGGCGATACTTGACGGGCGAAGAGTATTCTGTTGTTGTTTCTAATGCCACTCGGTAACCGAGCCCGGAGTAGAGAACTACCCGATTTTAAGGCGAAGTGGGGCGGCTTCCGTTTTTATTGAGCACCACAAGGGAGGAAGTCCGACTTTTGCTCGCAGCATGACACATCCGTTTTACAGGAAGGTCCCTTTCACACATCCATTCTCACTCGCATATCGGAATTTTTGATCCAGATCAAAGGCCGATAACCCCCTGATCTGGTACCCCCAGAGGTATTAATTTGGTATGGGAACATGGAGGACTTTGTGACCACGACATATTTAACGTGCCCCAGCCACCATTAGCAACACGGCGGTCTTTAGTCGAATCAAGCGCCGACCCTGCAACCATCAGAATTGCGAGCACCGCCGAGGACAGAACCCACAACCCTTCCGATGCGAGCACGACGCTTCACACGACTGAGCTACCGCGGCTCGAGGAGTATTCTAAGAGGGGAAATTAAAATAATGTTGTACCTTTGTACAGTAAAACCATTCTCCAACCCTAACCAAACCAGCCAATTTTTACATTAAACTCTCTTAAATTTTCTAGAAACCAGTAAAAATATCTTAGTTAATTATTTCACTTTTGTTCTTTAAAAATATGTGTTTTATGTTTTTTCTATTTTATTTAAAAGTGACCAGATAAAGCTTCTTTGGTTGTTTTTATAAACGGTTAGTAAGTGTTATAAAACTGTTTTATAGTTACACTTTAACTCAAATTATGATTAGACATTACATGAAAATTAGAAGGCGGCGATGGATGTTGATCAACCTAAAATACGAGGCGATGGTCCAGAAAAGGTTGGGAACCACTGTTCTAGTCCAAATGATCTTTATTATTACTAATTGAACTACAAATTCTATACAGTGTATTACATTGTAAAATTAGAACAATTTTTAGATGTTACTTTTTTAACTATTCACTGGTTCAGTGTAAAAAAAAAATCCTGACGGTTAATACGAAATTCAGTCCAGTTTCGGAGTTCGCGTTAATGGGGTTCGACTGTATCAAACTTTATAAAAATCACAAAAGCTTACCATGGCATCAAACTGTCAAGAGCAGCAGCAAATTTATTCTGGAAAAATAAATTGAGAGCCAATTTGGCTTCTCTGATAGAATCATCCAGTGTTGGGAGGCCATTTCTGGAAATGAAAATATATTGAATAAAAATTGCTCATATAATTAAAAAAAGATTATTAATAACAAGCAGATATCGTTTTCATGATGAGAGATAGGATTAGATCACAAATTATTGATACCCCAATTTTTTTCTTTAAAAATTATATGTTTGTCACCAAATTTCCCATACAATAGAACCTTCATTATTCGGGCCAATTGAGCCCAGAGGTAGGTCGGATAATCGAAAATTACGGATAATAGAGAATTTTCATCAAATCGTAAAAACTATCGCTCTGAAGTCTGTGGACTTCCAATTCGTTAACGTCTGAAATCCTCTCTGGTTTTGCTGTTGTAAACATAGAATTTTAGTTTTAGTTACCTCTGAACAAGAGACTTTCTGGCAATAAGAAAGTTCCGAAACATTGTTTGAAATTTCTATTATTTTCTTTTAAAATATGAGCGGAGTTTAGGGAAATGTGCGTCTTTTTGTTGTATAATAGATATCACTCTCAAGTCTCACGATTTTAGACGATTCCGGAAATTTTTCAAAATTTAGGATTGGCATAAATTGGCTTCTATCTTTTCAAGTTGGCAAAGTTTTGCTATATATCTTAAAATAACCGCAGTTTCCCGATTTCATAAACGCTTTAATTTTCAGATTCAAGAATCGCCACATAATTTAGATTTCAGAATCGCCCGACATTCTCGATTTTCGAATCGCAGAAGTTTGCTCATTTCAGTATCGCCGAAGCTTCCTCACTTTAGATTCGCTGTATACTTCAGAGCTCGGTTTTTTTTTTTAACTTCGGCAAAAACGACCTTAATTTAGAATTTTTTTTATGTTGGTTATGGACGGTTGGTTAGCGGAGAGTTCCTTATAAAAGAGGAACGGATAATCAAAACTACTGTAATTTTCAAATCTTTACATTGGCATGAAAATATAGTTAGAACAAAACAACAAGCTATATAATTGTGAATAAATTTCGTAAAATAACTAATGGCTAATTTAAATACATACACAAGTAATCCATCAACTGCATCTTCAAAAGCCTGAAAATATTTTTTTAAATTTATTACCAACGTTTAATAGGCAAACAAGTTTAAAAAAACTAAATATTCTAAAGCCAGTATGGGTGATTTATGGATACAATTTTACGTGGTATATTCTACATTTTATTTTGATATGTTTAATATTTATATATGCATAATAATTTAAAATTGAAATCAACTCTAAAGTTTTGAAAAAATGCCATCTATAATCATCAAATTTTCCATATATCATTTTTAAATTTGGTAGAGAATAACTTTACGGTCCCCCTTGGCGAACTTTCCAAAATCCCGCCAAAAGTCCATATTTTGGCGACTTTTTTTTAAAAACCACAATTCAAAGAAAAGATCTTATGGGAATATTTCTCATGAAAACTCAACCAACGGTCCGATAGGGTTGCCGGAAAACATCATCGGTGCGAAGTCATAGAATTCGAATCTTCAGTCGAAGTCAGACAGGCCAGGTTGCCAGAAAAAATTATTTATCGCCAAATCCGAAAAAATTGCGCCAAGGGGGACCGTACAGTAAATCTGATCCTAAAATTTATCATATACAATAAACTTTTCAATATAGAAACAAAATAAAACATTTTAGGTCTGTAAAAAGATGTTAAACCACAAAAATTGTAAGGTCACAAAACTTGGCATTTAAAAACTATGCTATATAAGAAATTTTTTTAATATCTTTAGTGAAATTAAAAACAAGGACAAAAATGAATATCTAATCGTCCTAAAAAAATAATACATTTTAATAATATCTTTAAAAATATTAAACTATTTTGTAATGCACACAAAAACTTGCCAAGTCAATACATTTCAGTACACCTATGAAATAATAGCCATTCATTGCCGAGCTCAAAAATTTAAGGTAAAGTTGCTTTACCAAGGAAGTTGCATGAAAAACTATGTGGAATGGGTACCACATTTGGGCTGTTTTTCTTTAATGAAAAAATGCAAAATAATGCAAATTAAAAATGGCATTATACAATAGCTGTTCCAAATAAAGCAGAAATTGCGCAATTGGTCGGGTTTTTTTCCAATTACTTTGGTTTTGTAAATAATATTAACACTTTGTTATCTACAATACAAATGAAACCCTTGATGTACCACAATACGTTAATGATATTTAAAATGAGATGTTGTGAAGTCAAAAGTTTTTGCATTATTTTTTAAATAGCAAGCTAACAATAATTTTTAACATTGTAAACGCAATTTCGAATTTAAAAAAAATAACTTTTCCAAATATCTATGTAGGTATCAATCAATTTAAAAACAATAAAGCTAATTTGATACCTCCTCTTCACTGTCAGAATCTGCCATTAGAATAATTTAAAATGAAGTTATTTTTTACTAAAAGTGTTTTTCAAAGGTGACATGACAGTCAAAGGAGAGAACAAGAAAAATCGGAAACCGAAAATAAACAAAGGTACCTGGAACGTGTAACGGCAAAACCGGCTGAACTATCCTATTGGCGAATAAGACACAATTGTAGAGTTACTATCTAGCAAAACATTTTAGTAGCTATCCACGGAGCCAAGCCATGTGCAAACCAAAGCATTGTCGTAATTTTTAAGAAAATAAACTCACAACATTTAAAAATACCAAGTCTATTAAACATCAATATCAAAACTAATAAGAATACTCCCAAAACTTGCAAATCAAAACAATAATCTTTACAAACTGTTGCTGTATTTAATTTTTTTATTTGCCAAAACAGTAATTTTCAGCCAAATCTAGTAGTTCATTTTCAGTTGCATGATCACGTGCTTATTTGATCCTATAAGAAAACTTTATCGATATTGCGGCTATCATTTTTCACATTGTGCCGTTACAGTTAAAAATACCGGTTAACGAATTTAAACATTTGGTTTGATTTGTTCTAAAATTTTTGTACTGGATTTAGAAATATTTTTATAAAAATTTCTAGAAAATATTAATAAAGTAATTAAAATGCATAAATTTACTGTTTGAAACTAAATATATAAGAAAAATAACTTCAACTTCAGTCAACTTTTTTTTATGGTACTAAGCGTAAATAAGCTTTGTTAAAACTATCAAATAATACGATAGTAAGAAATAAGCAGTTGAATAAAACTTAAGATTAAACATTGAAAAAGTTGAAGAAAATGACATTCCTGTTATATATTTTTGCTGTTAAACTTAAAAAATATATAATTCTGTATTTAAACTTGCATAATTTGTTAATAGTAATAATAAACTTACATAATTTCTGTTTATGCTGCATTTTTCTGACTGGGACTTTTTGCTGTCACTTCTGGTCAGTTTAGATATTTTGCATCTATATGAAAAAAAAAATTAGGATGTGAAATTTTGAAAAATAATGATACTCATTTCACATAGTAGATAGTACCGGTTATTTTTGCTATCATTCTCATTTTAGTTGCGTTTCTACTGAGTAATATTTTTTTATAACAACGTGCAAAAAAGTTCACTTTTTTATATCATATTCATTCATAAATCGTTGCGAAAGACACTTTGTACTAAGAACATATTTCGACTGTGGTAAGTCTTACTTCACGACATTGCTATGAGTGAATCTTTGGCCGAAAAAATAAGATACTATTAATAGTTATGATGCTCCTATTGAACTATCATGTCATAAATAGCTTTTCTATTGATATACTTTTATTTCTAATATCTACATGCAGAAACTAAAGTCTCATAAAAATTATTAACAAATAAAATCGAAACAGAACTGGTAGTGAAACTTCAATTATTTCACGAAAATAACTTTTATTCTCTATTAAGTAAGCAGATCAAAATAAAATTCTGATTTTGCAAGATTTTCTTTTTATTTAATTTTTCGCCGATGGAAAACTAAAAAATGATCATGAAATCACTTATTTGTCAGAAGTACTTTTTGCATTTTTAAAAATGAAGCAACATCAAAAAACTATTTAAGTCACACTTGTATTAAGAGGATCGTAATTAAAATCGAATTTCTGAGGCATATAAGTAGTCTTTTACGACAACAGAAATAACTTCTTTATATTATAATGCTATTTATAGTACATTTGATTCAAATAGAAAATTCTTTTACACTTTTTTTACTACTTGCAATATTGAATATCGCCATGAAACTAAATGATGTATGAAAATCACTCATTGTAGAATACTTTCACGTATTTAAATATGTAATTTTCATCAAGGTTTAGATTCTTACTTTAAAGGTTTATATGATTTTATAGACGTTTGGTTTTGTCTTATAAATGTTCGCCTACTTAATAATATTAAAAAAAGTTTCACAGTGTCTCAGTTATAGTTATTTAATCAAATTCCTATTGTCTAGTTTAACTTTAAAAATATATATAATTTTCGAAAGAGAAATTGTAGAATAGATTTGCAACAAAAAAAAACATCTTCTTGCGCGATATTAGCGTAATGAAGATCTCGAGTATACGCTTATTTGGCAATAACAGTTGTTCTGCGTTTTTGTATTAAATCTGTTTTTTACAGGATAGTTATTCTATGGCGTTACACTCTTTTTAGATTTTGAATCAATTTACTGGTTTATTCAATAAAAAAAAACATTTCACGAAATGATTTT
The DNA here is from genome assembly GCA_019343175.1 of Oedothorax gibbosus. Classification (NCBI taxonomy): domain Eukaryota; kingdom Metazoa; phylum Arthropoda; class Arachnida; order Araneae; family Linyphiidae; genus Oedothorax; species Oedothorax gibbosus. The sequence continues at coordinate 42,970,130 of CM033272.1, read as the reverse complement.
TCATTTCGTGACTTTTTTTCCACATAATATTTCAAATGTATGGTTTTAGGGGTAGAGATTTACTGTACGGTCCCCCTTGGTGAACTTTGCAAAATCGCGCCAAAATCCCGTCTTTTGGCGACTTTTTTAAAAAACCACCATTCCAAGAAAATATCGTATAGGAATATTTCTTATGAAAACTCAACCAACGGTCCGATAGGGTTGCCGGAAAACGTCATCGGAGCGAAGTCATAGAAATCGAATCTTCAGTTGAAGTCAGACAGGTTGCCAGAAAAAAAATATATTTATCGCCAACTCCGAAAAAATCGCGCCAAGGGGGACCGTACAGTTATTCTGATCCGGTTTGGGGATTACAAAGGATTTGCTTTAAGTTAAAGTCATGTAAAATAAGAGCTAAAAATATAGTTGGTTCAACGTTTTAGAATTAGAATTTTCCGCAAATTGGTCTCAATTTTTCACTTACTTCCAATATGAGATTTCCTAGTTTAATGTTTTGATATCAAATTATATAATGCAAAATTCGTGCCATATACAATTTATGTGCATTAAATTAGTTATTGGTATTTCTTAATTTCGAGGATGCAAGCGATAAAGTTGCCAAAAATGTACAACCGCCGCCAAACGGAATATTTCCAATGGTAACCTTTAACTGAGTATACTGTCTTGTTTTCACTGTGTTTTGTCACCAGAATTCGTTTTGTCGCCAAAGAATCTGTTTGGCGAGATTTGCTCCCGTGAAATGAAGTACCAATGGAAAACTTTAAACACAAAATCAGGAATAAATTGTCATTGAAACATTAATTGATGTTCATCTCGAAATGTTAGGTGTTTTCCATGTTTTATTTAATTCCATACACTTTTATATTGACTTAATTCCTCCAACCTTAACTTTACAGGGGGGTTTTTATACCAAATTTGTTATCGTGTTTTTAAATTTAGAGGCTCTACCATGAAAAAAATATGGTGCTGTCATTTCGATGGCACAAGCGACAAAGTCGCCAAGAATGTACAACCGGAATATATTTTAATAGTAACATTTAACTGTATCTTGACGCCAAAATAAATCGGTTTGGCGAGATTTGCTCTCACGAAACTACCGTTTTGTTCGAATTCCTTCCGTTCTAATTGATAGCTTATTTGATTGTCCAAAAAAATCCCTAGAAAAAAAGTCCAAATCATATCAATACTGTTCCTCAAAACATTCTATACGATGTCGAAATTATTTTTGGTATTTTTAAAAAAAAAAAATTGGAATTCCAAAATTTTGTAAATTCCAAATAGGTACCATAAATAATTTCGACATCGCACACAATGTTTTGAGGAACAGTAATGATAGGATTTAGACTATTTTTCTATGTTTTTTTTTGACAATCAAATAAGCTATCAATTCGTCTACAAATATCCATTTGAATGACATTTTTAAACCACAACCAAACAAATGACCATTTGGGAATATCGTAAAATGCCACACACATGAAGGAAAAAATTAAAAGGAACTTACTTCTTTTTGAGTTTTTGGAATCTCGTCTGTTTCACTTCAACTTCAACCGACATTTTATAAATTAAAAAAAAAGAACACTCTATTTAAGATTAAATATAAAATATATTTTCATCTATTCATATTTTTGTGAGAAAAATAATAAATCTTCTTAAATTCTATGTCGGAGAAAAATTCGAATCCGTAACTATCGTCTGAATTTCTCGTTGTCAACTGAAGCGAAAAAATAATGTTATGCGTTCAGTGAACTTGAACACTCGCGCATGCGCAGAACTCGTTTTTGGACGAAATTAAATGGAGCGGGAATTGAAATTAAAGAATGCTGATAGATTCAATTTGTCGTTTGGACACAGAGTTAAGAAGATGGAGACGCTGTCGAGCAAAAACCAAACAAAAATCGGTTCGCCAAGTGAAGCCATCGATCGCCTTGCAGTAAGCCCAAACGCTCTTGGCGAATTATTTGGCGTTGTTCTAAAGAGGAGTTTGAATAGGCTTACTACATCGACTTGGCGATTTCTGAAACTCTAATAAAAACAATAATTACAACGAATTTTCCTTATCTGTAAAGGGAATACCATTTTGTCTACCATTTTGGTGTAAATTCAGATCTTACTGCGTACTAAGTCATTTTTTTTTTTGGATTAAACCCTTTCACTTCTAAAACGGCCCATGCGTCCGTACAACTAAGGATTCGATAATGATATTCCTATAACATATTACGCGGAAACAAAAAAATCCTGCGTATAGAGAAAGTGTTAATCAACGCTTAAAAGTATATGATGCGTTTAACATTGAATTAACGTTGAGTGAGCGGTTTGGGCTTATTTGGGTTACTTGGCGACTTTCTAATGGCTTCACTTTATTTCGCGCCAAGCACCTCCATCTTCTTAACCCTAAGCTGCAATACTATGGAAACATTCTTTCACTCCTAAAATGTCATATTGCATTTGGTGGACAAAGAAAATCGTGTTTTTGTACACCGATTAGGAAAAGAGGTTGCTTTAGAGATTGGTTATCTTATAACAAGTTTTTCGGAATCGCATTTAGTTTCCTTGAAAAATTTATATTTGGTTTTTCTACAAATGGACATATATAACTTCTATACACGAGGGTTGTTTTTTTTTATAGTATCATAGATATCATAGTTAAAGTATTAGATTGGCAGATCACGTGACCTCCAATTCTAACGACGGGACGCGCATGGAGGCCAAGATGAGAGGGCAAAATGGCCAGTGTTGCTGCCACTTTAAGGAGAAAAATACTACGAAAAAATACCATTTAATTCTAAAATTGCAAAAAAATATCGTAAAAATACTAGCTGCATTTTAGAATATTTTTAGTGACTTTAAATCCTTTTCTAGTATTTTTTTTGTTTGTAATTTTAGAATTAAATGGTATTTTTTCGTAGTATTTTTCGCCTTAAAGTGGCAGCAACACTGGCCGTTTTGCCCTCTTATTTGGCCTCCATGCGCGTCCCGTCGTTAGCATTGGAGGTCACGTGATCTGCCAATCTAATACTTTAACTATGATATCTATGGTATAAACACACATACAAAAAAATGTTGTTTTTTTCGACTTACATAATACACACCAATATTAAACCAATTAATAGCAACAATCTGTTATAATCGATAAAATTTGGAGCTCTATTAACTTTCAAAATATTCGAATATTCCATAATAGCCTTTATAATATTATTAAAAATATTATATTATTATGTAAGTTTTAAAATATTCTATATGAAATAATATACAGCGTACAATGATGGTAGCTGCAAGATTGCGTTGGAGGCCCGCTTCGGGTGTAGGCCTCGTCACTTGACCGTGATTTAAAATTACAAGGCCATCGCCATAGCTCGAATGCGACGTTTAAGTTTTGGTTTTCGAAAATAAAATTTCAGTATCCTGCAGTGCAACAGAGAAAATAGAGAGGAAAATAACAAAGTTGGGCCGACCGGCGGCGCAACGGTTAGGGAGCTAGCCTTTGGGGGCCTCTGGGTTCGCGGTTCAAGTCCCGGGGGTAAGGCATGGATGTTTGTGTTTGTCGAGTATATGCGGAGTACGTGCTCGTTAAATCTGTTGGGTCCGAAAGTCCTGTGGGCGGTCATTGCGCAGTTTCCCACGGGTACAGACTACAGGTCCCTGGAGACTATTTCCCTCTCCTTCAGGGACATGTCTAAATTGTGGAGGTGGCGATAGATGGCAGCATCTGTCTTGTATGTGTGTGTATGTCGTGTCCGTCCTTCTTGACGATGGTTTGTAAGCGGGTCTTTGTGACCAAGCACGCAAGCCTGAAAATATATGTCTACCAACCAACATTAAATGAAACAAAATTAGTGGAATAGCTGATCTACACTTATTAAAACTAAATAATGTAACTTGCTTTATTTTATTTGATTTATTTTTCAAATTTAAAAAGCTTTTAGTCTCCTCTTAGATTGTGACTTAAACTACAGCTACATGGAATTACCCTCACCTAGAACCCCTTCCACACATGATTAACTTTACAAACGAAATCGCCAAACACAGCAGTAGATTCTAATTTAAACTTTTAGAAGAGAGAGTGCCTATGAGAAATGCCTATATTCATTTACTTTATTTCGGAAATTCAATTAATGTTCATTATCGTTTTCGAAATTAATTAGCCCAAAGAATGAAAATATAGTACAATGGGCACATTTCAGGCTTTGAGGGGCAACAAAAATGCTGAACAAATATAAATTCTCTCTAGCTTCAATGGGCTTGTTTCAACACAGGGCCGGATGCCCCCTGTAGGCTACAATAATCAATTTGCCGCCCCTGAGACACAGTATTCTCCCACTTCGGGAAAAGATATTAGCTGTTTAGTTGCAAAATAGGGTGGCATGTGCTGTTTAAAATTATCACAACGAATATAAAAGAGGGAAAATCGGTTTATTTGAAATACAATATAATTAGAAAATATAGAAATAGAAAATCAGATATTTCAATTTTCTAAAAACTGACGTACAATTCGCCGCCCCAAAAAAATCGCCGCTCTAGGCTACTGCCTAACTTAGCCTATTTTAGAAATCCGGTCCTGTAAACACTGTCAAAGAAAACCAAACAATCAATGAAATCGCAGTTCGGAGCGCGTGACGTTATAAAAAAAAAACAAATGAGCTTGTTCCAACGCTTTGTCAAAGGAAAACAAAACAACCAATGAAATCGCAGTATAGAGAGCGCGACATCATAAGAAATATTCCCATTGCTGAATCAATGTCACGTGGGGACAGACCACTTATCGGAGCACCCATCGAAGGAAGGTCAATGAATGAAAGCTGGAATTATGTTCGTCACCTGAAACAAGCCAATTCAAACACCTCTCCAAAGAAGAAAAAAGGCGTCAAAGGCGAAAAAATATCTAAATCTAAATAAATTTTTTCCCTTGTGGATAAATATTTTCAAACAAAGACATGACAATCATCCGTCAGAATGAGTCATCTAATTGAGAAACTAATCTAAACAATAGCCTCAATTGTTCCACTCTAATTAAACATTTCCTTTTTTAAAAAAAAAGTTGAGCAGATTCGAAACCTGGCGCAAACTTCGGGTAGAAACAGTGATGCAGATTTTTAGATTGGTTGGTTGGTTGGTTGGTAGACATATATATTCAGGTTTGTGTGCTTGGTCAGCGACCCGCTTATAAACCCTCGTCAAGTAAGACAGACACAACAGACATCACACACACATAAGTGGATCCATCTAATTTTTAGAGACAGAGGCCAACTAGAGGATCCCGAGAATTGGCTTGTCACCCCCAGAGGTATTGATTTGGTATGGAAACTTAGAGGACTTTCGGACCCAACAGATTTAACGAGCACGTACTCCGCATATACTCGGTAGGTCTTCAGTGGTACCGGGACTCGATCGCAGGACCTTCCGATCCGAGACCGAGACGCTGACCACTAGGCTCACTACGGCCCAACTTCGGGTAGAAACAGTGATGCCGATTTTTAGATTCTAAGCGTTGAAATGATTTGAATTATCATCGCACTATACGAGGACGACAGCCTTTAAAATTTAGAACCACCGAAGAGCCGATGACAAGCCGACACCCGAGTGGGCACCCAATGCAACTTTTAGGAGTGACATCGTACGAAACGTCGGGACTTTGACGCATATTTAACGTTCTCTTCCTCGACACAGGAAACTTGGACTTTTTGCCTGCACAGGCCGCGTTCATAGGTCTGAAGTTATTTTGGCAATGCTTGAACATGGGACCTTTATCCATGGATCTCCGCTTCAGATGTGGACCTCGTCACTTGACCGTGTTTTAAAATTATTAGGCTCATCACCATAGCTCTAGTAGCTTGAATATGACGTTAAGTTATTCGCTATTAGCAACAAGTAGGTAGGTTGGTCGGTTTGAAATATCGTCGCACTAGAGCTACACGAGGGCTATTGGCGACGGGCTTCGTAATTTATAACCACACTCAAGTGACGAGCCGACACCTGAGTAGGCACCCAACGCAACAGTTAAGGGCGACATCGTACGCAGCGTTGGGACTTTGGAGCATATTTAACGTGCACTCCCTCTACACGGGGTATTATTCGTCGGACATTTTTGGCTGCACGGGCCGTTTATAGGTCGGCAGTTATTTTGGCGATGTACGGACCCGAACATGGGACCTTCCGCATGCAAGGCGAATGCCTAACCGACTGGGATCCCCAGCCCCTGTATTAGCAACAGGCGTCGTAATTTAAAACCAGTCAAGTGAAGAGCCGAAACCTGAGAAGGCACCCAACGTAACTTTTCGTACGCGATGTGCGTCAGGACTTGAAAGCATGCACTACCCTACACATGGGCCCCTGGCTGACATTTTTTGACTGCACGGGCCGTTTATAGTTCGGCAGCAGGGAATGGAAAGTTACTTTTAAAAAGTAGCTGTTGCAGTTATTTAATAAAAAAAAGTAACTGTTACAATTAACCCTTATTCTCATGATCATCGATTTTTAATGTTTCTAATTTTCATTTTTTTTCTGTTTTTTACAGCTAAAATAAAGATTATTTAGTCTCATAACCTTTCTTAATTAATTAGTGCAGTAATTAATTAGAGTTTTATAAAAGGTAGCATATATGCAACCTTCAGTTTTTAGCTTGTATTTTTTCCAAAAACAGTGGTAATCCAACAACTTAAGCAATTTTTTAAAACTACAGAACATAAGAAATGTGAAAAATATTTTTCAAAGTAAAAAAAATATATATATATGAAAAATAATTCAATGAACTTTCATTGTACAGACGACGAGACATGATGCACAAACCCAACAACCCCAACAAGTTACCTTCCTCTAAAACAAAAATAATAGCAAACAAACCTGAATATATATGTCTACCAACCAACAAAAATAATTTTAACTTTGTACATTTTTTCACTCTGAACGAAGCTTCTATACCGTTCTTCTAATAAATAACAATGCAACATACTCGCGGGGCCCGGATGGCCGAGTGGTTTGGATCACAGACCATTACGCTAGCAGTCTGCGCGCTGTAACGGTTGCGGGTTCGATTCCCGCCTTCGCCCTGAGTGTACTTCCTTTCTCTGTGACAGTAAAAATTCTTTCTGTGTCTGTCCTACTTGACGAAGGTTTATAAGCGGGTCTCTGATCAAGCACACAAGCCTGAATATATATGTACCTACCCTACCCTACATACTCGCTGACGTCACTTAACAAACAGAAAGTAGGGGAAAACCCCAGGTAGCATATATGCTACTTTATGAGAATAAGGGTTAACGCGTGACTTCAATCCCGGCAGTTAGTTTTGGCGATGCTCGGACTCGAAGGCCCGAACTTTTCGCGTGCAAGGCTAGCGCCGTTTCCTGGGAAAACCATTCAAAGGGGTAGGGGAAAAAAGGGTTTTTGAAGCTTGCTTTGTGATCGGCAGGAGTATAGTGGCTATCTAACACACCCCTTAAGAATAGTCGGATGGTTCTATCTCGCCCATGTTAATTTTCCGAACTTTAGGAACATATTTCTCATGAACTATACACTCTTAAAACAAATGAGCGGTTTTAACTCAGTCTGAGTTTATTTCCACTCCTTTCCGTGCCGAAAATGCACTTCTCCTATAGGAGTGAATTTCACTCTTTTTCGGAGTGGGTAAAAGAAATAAAAGACAACAATCTGCGTTCTACACTCTTAAAACGAGCGGTTTTAACTCAGTCTGAGTTCATTTCCACTCCTTTCCGGTGCCGAAAATGCACTTCTCCTATAGGAGTAAATTTCACTCTTTTGTTTTAAGAGTGTACGAGATATCATTATGAACTTTATTTTTTGTTCCTTACATATGGCTCTTTGATTTAAACTGAGGAATTTTAAATATCTCTGCTCAAAAAAATATATAACTTTAAATCTGATTTTTTTAAATACGCATATTTAAAAAAAAATCACTTTAAAAGTATTTTTTATACTGTGAAATATCCTCAGTTTAATTCAATTTCGACGATAATTCCAGTTTCGAATTGCACCCTCCGGAGTCAGAATTGAGTCTTCGGGGTCAACTGGAGCTTTTAATCCCAAGCACAGCCAACCGTGTCTTAGTAATGAAGTCGCTCTTCGGGAATAGGTCACAAGAGTGATGTTAAATCGACCGAGACTATTTGGCGAGGGCCCGGGTGGCCGAGTGGTTAAGATAGCTGCCTCCGCTAACAGTCTGCGCACTGTACCGGGTGCGGGTTCGATTCCCGCCTTTGCCCTGGGTGTAATCTCTCTCTCTGTGACAGTAAAAATTCTTTCTGTGTCTGTCTTACTTGACGAAGGTTTATAAGCGGGTCTCTGATCAAGCACACAAGCCGGAATATATATGTATCAACCCTACCCTACCCTATTTGGCGAATTAAAGTCGCATTAGAGCTACACGAACGAGTGTACAAATTCATAAATATAGATTGAAAACAGAACTTTTTCGCAACCTATTAAGTACAATAGTAGCATATCAGATGTCCAAAATGGTACTTTAATATCTTTTTCTATGATTAAAAGGTCTTAAAACGTCTTAAAAAGAACCTGAAAACTACCTTCAAAAGGAGATAGTCTAGTTAGAATTATTCGAAAATTACAAAACAATTTCGTAAAAATACTAGCTGCATTTTGGAATCTTTTTAGTGACTTTAAAAAAACGTGAAACGCTTTGCTAGTATTTTTATGGTATGTTTTTGTAATTTTAGAATTAAATGGTATTTTTTCGTAGTGTTTGTCTCCTAAAACTGGTGGCAACACTGTTGAGAGACATGAAAACAAAACCGCAGAGCTATTGCCAGATCCTCCGTGAAACAACCCCATTATGGGTGGTTGTTTTTTCTTTTGGAATAAATGCGGTGTCTAAGCAGGTTCCTATTTGTCACTGAAACAAGATGTTTAAAGAAAACAAAAATAAAATATGGTAAGATTTATTTGAACGTTTTTCTACGTAAGAAATCTATTATGCCACAGACTCGTGCTATCAAAGGACAAAGTTATATTTTTTTCATCTTTTTATTTTGTTAGGCTTTTATTTTGTTTATTATACAAGTAAAATAAGTGAACTCAATGCTGCAATCGGAGTTTTTCGCGCCTTTTGTCTTGTATGTCTCCATTACATTTCATACGAGCAAAGTCATAAGAATAAGAGGGTTAGCTTTTAGTTTCTTCATCTAATCAATGAGTAAGTTCCAATTTATAACATTTTCGGACATTTCCTGTTACTCAATGATATTAAAATGATTAACGAGATTAATGATAATGCGTCAAAACTGCAATTTGTTGCATGATTAACATTTATTTCATTGAGATGTCTTATATATTTAACATTTTTAATAAGCTTTCTGTTTTCATTACAATTTTAATTGGTGTTTAAAATTTTAGTACATGTTTTATAAAAACTAGCTACTATTTTTATATAATGACATAAATGATTAATGTTATGTTGAATTATCGTCGCACTAGAGTTACAGGAGGGCTATTGGCGACTGATTGCCATAGATGCAGTTGTGGTTATTTAAAATGGAGACATAAACTTCTCATGCAAATCAAGAAGGTTTTTAATTTAGATAGTATATTGATTAATAATGACTATTAAATTAAATGTGTTCATTAACTACCAGTATATTTAAATAATTAAGTTTTGAGATATGATAAATATACTACTGTTTTTATAAACTAAATAAATGTTAAAATTATTTCTATACAAATCATTTTATTATTAAATTTAATAATAGAAGCTTGTCGTGTGTTTGATTTCTGTACAACAAATCAGGTTATTTAAATTATCTAAGTAGTTAAATTTTAAATAAAAACATTCTATAATTCCTTTTTTTCTTATTTGTTGCACTTAATTTTTATTCAAAAAATCAAACATTAATTATCTATTAAATAATACATATATGAGTTATGTAAAATACAAACTAATTAATGTTTATAAATACTAATTAGCAATCTATATACATAAAAGGCAACTTCCGTTTGTTTGTTTGTTTGTTTGTTTGTTTGTATAAGACACGAGATCTAAAGAACCACGCAACAGATCGTCACGAAATTTGGCACAAAAATTCATCTCATCTCCGGAACAAACATAGGCTAAGAATTTTTAGAATCAAACTATTCCTTCTATCGTTTTTGAACGTTTTTATTCGAATTTTCGGAAAAAAACTACACCACTTTGGCTCAAATCCGATCTTTTTTTACTTTCCTGATGCCATCGGCTGAAAAAATTAAATAAAACTTTTAACGAAAACATTTAAAATTGAAAATGTTTATTTTATTCTATTGTCATTACCTTCAGAAACTAATTTCATTATTTGAAAAATAATTGACATGTTTCAAGTGACGTAATTCCGCCAGTCTCCATTCCCGGATTTTATTGTGGGTTTATTTGATGATTTTTTCATTGATTTTTCTGTTGACTGCATGTATGCATATATTTAAGCAATAAATGTATAGTTAAGCTGTTACTGAACTATGATGGTTAATAAAGGCCATCGCACTAGAGCTGCATATTTAGTGTTTTACGTATTTATTTGTTCGCCAGATACGTTGCCAAACTCGCCAAATTATAAACTAAAACTCGCCAAATGGGCAATTTCTTTTATAAATAATTTATAAGCTGGTCGGTTGTACGAAGGTCATTGTGTTAGAGCTGTATAATGGGTGTGTTTATAGCTATATCTATTTTCTCGCCAAATTATTTCCCAAAACGCGCCAAATGAGCTAAAAGGTTTTATGTATTTATGAGGGAATTGTGATGACATTTATGAGTGCATTTTTTATAATAAATGTTTGAGACCATTTAAAGATTTAGATGTTTTTCCATTTTTAATTCTTACTGATTATTTTTTACTTAAATGTGTATTATTTTTAATTTGAGCTTCTTATCAAAGGTATTTTTGAAATTAATATTAATCATTACTATATCCAAGTTGGGTAATTAAATGGAAAATTACTGGGTAATCTTCATATCTTATGTAACTAAAATGAAAGAAAAAAAAATAGTTCAATTGACTGTTAAATTATTTTTCCACCTCTACATGTACAACGTCGGGTATAACAGCGAGCTAGTACATAATAAATTAATAGTAAAAAACTGCATTTACAATGGAAAATTAAATTAAAAATTAATTTTAATTCAAACAATGTTAATTGCGTTAATATAAAATAATGTTAATTAATAAAATAATGTCTGGTTGCGCCCCAGAGTAGACAGTTACCATGCGAACTTCCGCCGGCCGTTTAGACGACGTAATCGTTAATTTGGATTTGCCTAATCTGGCTAGGCAAAAATCGATTTTGAAAGAACAATATTTTTAAGAAATTCGTTGATAGTTTTTATAAACTTCCCCCTTTGAAAGAAAGCTCCAAATTTCAATTCAATTTTCTTATGTATATATTTTTAATTTTTGGCAATTTGTTATTTAGTTCTGCAAAGTTCCCCCGCTTCGGTTCTATAATTGTAATAAAAAAAGTTTCACGATTTCTGATACCTTAAAAGTATTTTACGGATTTTTAGGGTTTTACGAGATAATTGATGGTTAAAGTTTTGTAGACATAAATGATAAACTAATATTTGCTATTTTTCGGTTCAAAATATAAATCTATTTTGTAGACATAAATGATAAACTAATATTTGCTATTTTTCGGTTCAAAATATAAATCTATTTCAGGTATAAATCAACTACGATTTCTTTAACCCTTTCAGTCCCAGTGATGCCATTTGGCATCATCATGTTTCTGACCATAATTAGAGAAAATAATAGGGCTGACATCTATTGGGATTAATAAAAAATATTTTCTAATAGAAAAAAGTTTGAAGAATCGAATGATGTGCTTTTTGATATCTTAAATGGCTATAGACGAGCAGAAATTTTTTTCTAAAATGATGCCAAATTGTCCTTGGGACTGAAAGGGTTAAAGTTATTAATATTACAAAATTTTGATTAATTTCTTAAATTTTGAACCCCTATCTATAAGCTCGTATTGTTTAAAAACAGACGATTTTTCACAAAATATTGAATTATATTGTAAGATATCTGGCATCCAAAACGGTAATCTATAATCTTTATGATTAAAACCTAAGATCGCTTTAAAGCCACCTGAAAAATGCATTGAAAAGGAAAAGTAATAGCCATTCAAGACGTCAGGAGGAGGAATGAGGGAAAAATGAATATATTCGAGATTATACTCAGGTTAGTTTTCTTTTATGTTCTTGATATTTTAACTCCTGTTATCAAGTTATTGCTTTGAATTGTAACCTTACAAATAAATGTTACATTCAGATTTTTAGTATTAAGTTTTTAACCTATCTTCGATAGGGCTGTCGTATTTTAATTTCTTTTACAATTACATAATTATATAGCAAAAACAATTTCAGACCAGATTTCCCTACTAAAGGGGTTAAATTGTTTACTCTAAATCTACATAATAATTTAGAATGCCACCCAACATTCTTTTGAACTCGTTGCTTGTTACACATTTTGCTTCAATGATTTGTTATTTTCCAGGTGATCGGTTTTTTGAAGCCGAAGGGGATTTTGGAAACGATTTTTTTTCCAGCTTAGATAATCGCTTAAAGTTTTCTCGCACACTGTCACTTACTTTCTCCCATAGATTTAGAAAGAGTAGCAGATCTGCCCCTAGGGTAAATGTGAAGCCACTTCTCCACCAGTAACCCATAAGGCAGTTCGCAGCCAAAACATCCGTGGGGGCCGTAGTGAACCTAGTGGTCAGCGTCTCGGTCTCGGGATCGGAAGGTCCTGCGATCGAGTCCCGGTACCACTGAAGACCTACCGAGTATATGCGGAGTACGTGCTCGTTAAATCTGTTGGGTCCGAAAGTCCTCTAAGTTCCCATACCAAATCAATACCTCTGGGGGTGACAAGCCAATTCTGGGGATCCTCTAGTTGGCCTCTGTCTCTAAAAATTAGATGGATCCACTTATGTGTGTGTGTTGTCTGTTGTGTCTGACTTACTTGACGAAGGTTTATAAGCGGGTCGCTGACCAAGCACACAAACCTGAATATATATGTCTACCAACCAACCAACATCCCGCTGGCCCATGGCGTGCCATAAGCCACCAGATGGCACCATGAGATAAATTCGACTAATAAAAAATATATATTAAATATGATTTAGTTAAAACTTTTTGCCAGTCTTGCTAGCATAAGTTTATCACTGGATATGTTTTGATAATTTCTGGTAGATATGAGGTATTTATTCATAAAAGAAGCATTTTAAAAATGCAATTTTTATTGCATGTAACTCTTCGGCAAAAGTAGTTTTTTGCCGTCCAGTATCCCGTGATGCATTGCGAAAACGGTGAAAAGCGGATTCATCACACAATCGCGGGATTTGTATTGCGTTGTACGGGGATTGCACAATCGATGGGCATATCTGCTACACTTTCTATATCTATGCTTTCTCCTAAAAAGATCAACATCATTTTAAAAGTTTAAGAATTTGACTGCTTGTTGTGGCTCAAGTATTTTATGTTCTTGAATTGGCTCGTTTCAGGTGACGTAGAACCAATAGCAAATTTTAAAAATTCAAATTACAACTGCATGATGCATTCGGCTTTTTTTTTTGTCCAGCCATAATCGTTTTACGATAAGACAAAGTTAGAACACGCGAATGTGTGATACGAATATGTATTTTTTTTTTGGAATAAAATTCCCTCAAAAAGCTTTTCATAAAATTTTTTACGCCGAATTGGCTATTCTTTTTCGAAATTGTATTTATTATCGTTTGATTATAGTTACTGATATCGTTACATTTATAATTATACAAATGAACAGGAAGTCCCGAGAAAAAATTATATAGCCCATTTTCTTAATTTTAAGAAACTGGCCTATTTAAGTTTTTAAGACCGACAGAAACAATATGGACAGAAAGCAAAAAAAAAACATACATATTTCATGTGGCGAAACGGAAAACACCACGAACAGACGGAATATGGAAAACTATCTACCATGTCAACATACTTTAATTTTTTAGTTTGGAAATAGTTATTTATGCAACAAGTGTGAAAAGTAACACTTTTTAAAACTAGTGGATTTTATTTCACGAGCGAGGGAAATAATGCACGTGTTTTAAAAAGTTTACTTTTCACACGTGTTTCATACACTATTTTTTAAAATTACGTGACAAAAATCAAATCTCATTGGTTCAAAAATAATTCACGTGCTAATTGTTTTACGTAAAGAAGATCGGCATCGATAAATCTCTGGAACTACAAATGGCAAACTTATTTTTTACAGAGACATATAATAGAATAGACTGCGCATTGGCAAACCTAAAGCTATCCCCCCCTCATGGGTCACGTGCTGGGGTAAGATTTACCCCAGCACGTGATCACGACCAGTTGGCGAGTTTTTTCACAACGACTTGAACATATGAGGCCGTCAATCTAGTGGTATGAAAAATAAGTTTTGAAAGAGAACAAGGATGAATTGCTATTTCGGTGAAAAAGATTGCTATTTTTGGCAACTTATAGCAGCTGTTTTAATAAAAAAAGCTAAACATTATTTTTTTATAGTTATATTATCGTGGATCTGATCAATGCATGTGGCGCAGAAGGCTAATTCGAATTTTTACAGAATATTTTTATCAAGAAAATAATCCCTGACCTTAAAAAGAACTTATAGAATAATTTACTCTAATCAAAGTATAGGCTTTAAGGAATAAATTACTATAAATATACCTATCTAAACAATCTTACTTATAAATTATCACAAATCTTTTTTAATTTATATTTTTATTTTATAAACTGCACAAAAATTAGGCATCTAACAGAGATAAAACGAATGGAAGCAAATATTTCTAATTGAACACAACAGCAAACCCACGTGACTTGGACATTGATGTGAGTCACCATTGCGGTTTGCCAGGCTAGATTTACCTGATTTTCAGGTCTGGCGACAATTGGCATAGTTCTAACGAAACAGTAGCGATAAGTTGCCATATGTTGCAACCTTTCTCCTCTTGGCGATTTTCATGATTGGTACGCTTTTAGAAGCTGCTTGACAGAGCAATGAGCAGTCCATTCTATTTATGTCTATGAGTTTTTAGTTTAAAGTCAAACATTTGAGCATGGGTACTGATTCAAAAATAAAAAATAATAACATTCACGCGCATAATATTTATAAATAAAGTAGATCAATAAAATTTCTGGATTTTATGAATATTTGAAATAGAAATTACTTGAATTTTGATCTCGAAAGTGAAAATTATTTTTTTCACTGCTTTTGGTGAAAAGTAATTTTTTATCACGTTTATAAAGATATTTCGACGCGCTGATATAATTTAGTGTAAAATCGATTTTTTTCACGCAATTAAATACATTTTTTAATATTAATTTTTTCAATAGCAAGGCAGGTAGAATCGTCGCCTAATATCATGGCTGTGGCGAGGGCGTCGTATTTAACCGTCAATACGAGCGACACGACGCACTTTTAAGGTGCTCGTACGTCGCGGAATTTTGGGCTTATTTAACGTGTACCTTACACGGCATTATCATCGGACTTTTTAGTGCCAGACGTTTATAGTTCTGACAGTGAATCGCTGGTTTGTAGCAAACTTTTTTTTCCCCAAGCCATTAAAATTGTTATTTTTAGGAAACCACCAAGTTTTTACCAAAGTCCAATGAATAGGTATTCAAGTTTTTCTTAGCTATTCATATGCGAAGAACAACTTGTTACTTTTTACTCGTTAGTATCCCCAAACCAGTACGTAATTTCCAGACCAGTAAGCAAAATGACGCTAGACCATCAAGTAAAATAGTTCTAAACCAGTACGCAACTAATTTTAATTTTTCCAAGTAAAATTTTATTGAAGCTAATTAACGTTGTAATGTTGATAAAAGATAAAAAGTATAGCTAATCAATTTGTTTCTGAAACGAAATCAGCGCTAACAATAGAAAAGAAACCAAAAAATGTTTGCCTCTCCTTAACTGCAACTGTAAAGAAAAGTTTTGTTTATTTTTTATTTACAATTTTCACGCTTTCATCAAGTGATTGCGGGTGGTTTAATAATTTTTAAAGATTAGTTTATTATTAAGCTTTAAAATATTAATGAAGTAAAACAATTGGTACAACAACTATTGGTCATTCCGTTTTAAGAATGTCCATAGATTCAGCGAATTTTTTGCCGATTGTACCCGATATGGACCCACCTCTTATTGATCTCAAAATACCGCCTCGCGAAGAATGCATGCACACGAAATATTACTGGTAAATAACGAACGGTAAAATCCTAGTATCCGTCCCGGTGACGTATTGCAAAATTTGGCGAGTGTTTAAGGGGCTATTAATAATTTTCTGGAAACCATGTACACTAATGAATAGGGTATGTTAAACCAAAGTTTCATGCATCTAGATGTTGATCTAGATCGATTTTAGGATTTCGAAGAACTAACAAGCAAAGGCAGTGTTAGGAAAATATGATTTTTGAGTTGTCGCCAAGCTCGAAAAGTCGGTACTAGGATTAACCTTCGATTATGCTATTTCATTTTTCATGCGAGGCATTTGTTATGGTTCAGTTAAGATATAGTGGCCTGTCTTGATTTGGAAATGTTCGTTATGTTGCCAAGCAAGGATAATGTGGCAAATGTTTCACCTCCTATTTCATACAAATTAACAGGTATAGCAACCCCAAGTTAAGGCCAGTGAACAGATAGTCCATTATATCATAGCTATACCCTTTCTTTACCATCTAGTGTTTACTTGAATCAAACCCTTTGTAGCTACTGTAAAAGTAAAAGCGTTAACCATGTAAAACATGTAGAATCAAGCCAAAGCACTAAACAATCTATATGTATATTATAACTATTCCCCAAAAAATAGACATTCAATTTACCAAAAAATATACAGTTCTATAAACTATTTTTTTGGCTAAGCATTATGATACGAGGGAACAGCTCTCATAGGTACCACAAATGAACTGTGACAAACATCGTATGCAAGGATTAGAAAGTTACTTTTATAAAGTAACAGTTACAGTTACTTAGTCTGAAAAGTAACTCATCAGTTACTTTTATTCATTTCTAGTTGTAAGGAAAATTGAAATTTTGTCATCTTACCGTTTTTCAAAGAGAACCAAGATTAAAGGAAATAGGGACAATCTGAAAAGTTAAGAACCAAAATTAAACGTTATTAAAAGTTACGTTCTAAATAATTAAATTCAAGCCGAACTGTGCTGAAAATATCCGGGAAGAGTGGTGCAAGAAGTAACTAAAATTTTCAGTTACTTTGTTACCGCTAGTAATGATAGTAACTAAAACAAAATTCGATTGGTTTGTTTCACACAACACAGTTAATTCCTGGATTTCATTAGTGGCAATTGTGGATTCCTCGATTTCCTGGTATCATAATGTTTAGCCAAGAAAAAAGTTTACAGAACCCCATAATTTTGATAAATTGTTAAAAGTTAAATTATTAAATTTAAGCCGAATACCAAACTGTGCCCGAAGCATACGTGAAGTATGAGAAGTAACAGAAAAGTAACGAAATTTTTCGTCATCACTAAAAGTTAGTTACAGTTAGTTTCGGAAAAATCTAACGGTGTGTATATATATATACCTGAAAAAGTAACTTTTAAAAGTAACCGGTTACTTCAATCCCTGATTATGATTTTTTTTAGTGAAGAAAATGTTTGGAAGTTGTGCGAGTATGTACAGAAAAACCAGTTCCAAAAACTACACCAGTGCTATGCAATCTTTATATCCAATGAAAATAAAACGGTAAGTTTAGGTTTTCATTTTATCGAGATAATTTCAAAAGCTAAATTTATCGAAAAATATTATGGAAGTTTTCTATTTTGTGTTTGCAAATCTTCCTCTAAACAGATTTTTTTGGTTCAAAACACAGTTAAATCAGATCACAGTATGCACAGTACACAGTTAAAAAAGCACAGTATATATATAGTTAAAGGTTACAGTTGGGAATATTCTGTTTGAAGTTGGTTATACAATTTTGGTGACTTTATCCCCTGCACCAACGAAATGGAAAAGTACCACAAAATTATTTTGCACCTTAAATTCCTTTAAAAAGATTTTTGTTTGAACGTTCCTTGCAGTCTCGGAAGCGAACATTTAACGCAGCTCGGTTTGCTTTGTTAATTTAAAGTGGTCAAGTGACAACATAGAGGTAGGAAGGAGAATAGAGAGGTCCTTGTATATGCGCTGTAGCGCACAAATGAAGCAGGCTAGAGCGGTGCATCTTGGGATGCCTCGGTGTCAGTATGTTATGTGTAGTAGCTCGAACAACCTGACAGCCCTGCTTCAAATCCTCTCAACTGGATGACCTCTCTACACCTCCTTCTTACCCCTATGAGTGACAAGGTCAGCACCTTAGCCCTCCACATAAGTATGATCAACATTGTACGCTTACAACAAATTAAAAAAATTTCATTAATTTTCATAACAAATTATGTTAACTAGGAGTGTGTACCACAATTTTCCATTACCACTCATTAAACCAATACACATTTAAAAAGCAGGGTTGTTATGATTTTACCCGACCCGAAAAAACCCGGGTGGTTTTTTAAAAAAAAAAACACTTGAAAACCCCCATCAAAAACCCAAGTGGGCAATTGAACGTAAAATTACCTTCACTGAAAATTAAAAAAAGTAACAACTTTTTATGCATCCAAAAAATATACATTTCATATCATTTTTAATTAATATTTAGTACATTTTTAATATATTTTTACATTTTTGTACCTTCAAATTTAAATGCATTACAAATTTAAATTTATACTAATTATTTAACAATGAAATATAACAAATACATTTTTTAAATTCAATTTAATTTCTATCGTTACAAATTCCGATTATAAATTTTAACATACCAACAAACAATACTTGTTCATAGACAATACATTTATAATTTAAATAGCATTTGTCTAACAACTATACGAATTATTTTTTAATCCATTGTTCTAATATCAATTACATCATTCCTGATTATCTCTCTCAAGATGTTCAGTTAGTTTTAAAAATGTAATTATAGATAATATTAAACTTCCCTAATAAATCACACATCCTGAAGCACTCTGAATATGAAATATTGAAACCTAAAACCTGAAAAACCGAATAAACAAACCAAGTGGTTGGTTTACAACCCGTTAAAGTATTATTTACTTCTATAAGGTAATTTCAATCGCTTTCAACGAAAATGATGAATTTACCTTCTATAAGGTAATTCACACTTCAAAACCGAAAGTTATAGTATGCAGCTTCCCCTTGCTCATACACGATTTTTTTAAAAAAAAACTTATGAAGTTTTTGACAGATACTGGGAACTTGTGTACCAAATTTGAAGTCCATAGCTCTTTTAGTTCTATCTGTAGAGTGGTTTCACCAATGTTCAGAAACCACTTTTTTTTAGAACCTTCCAAAATGCGTAGAACACCAAATCTCCATTAGAATTCTTACCCAATAGCAATACTTTCATACTTACATTTCATTTAAGTACAGTCAAACCTCGATAACTCGACTCCTATAAGTCGATAATCCGCTAACTCGAACTTTGAATCACATCCGATCATTTCATACTTTCTTTAAAAAACTGTCTCGATAACTCGAAGTGAACATCTTCTAAGTCGAAATTTTTGGGATAGATTTCCCCAGTAAAAAACACAATCCAGTACAGACAACACCCTAACTGCGTTAAAAATTAGGTGACTTTGTGAATGCCAACAACCTTATAATAATACAAACAAGAAATAACTGCTTTTTTCAAATGAGATTTGCATGGTATATATACTAAATAATATGTAATGAGGCCAAATTTTGTAGTTTCTATAAAAATTTTGAACCTATTCTTCTCTTGTTCTTTACATAGGCTATTAAAAACTTGAAATGCGTACAACTATAGTACTGTGGCAATTATCAAACCATTTCAAACATGGAAAACTCATCTTACGTGCCTGTAAAGAGGAATGGGAGGCAACTTCGATAACTCGAACTTCCGATGAGTCGAATATTTTTGGATGTTCCCTGGGACTTCGAGTTATCGAGTATTGACTGTAATTGAAAGTACCGTATATACTCGTGTATAAGCCGAGAAATTTTGGACAATTTCAGTGCCGTAAAAATCGGGGTCGACTTATACACGAGACATCAAATTTCCAACAAAAAAAAATCCCATGTCCTTAAAATAAAACTAAATTTCAATCAAACTTAAGGTTTAGATACTATCTATTAAAAATAAGGACCCAAAAGCGGTTAAATCTTGAAGATGAAATAAGATTGGTATCTATTCACGGCATCCACCATAATGGTGTTTAATTGTTAGTTCTCGACGTGATGCGTATTTTGCACGTGTAGCTCTGGCACAGGGCAGTTCAGTAAACCAGTCTTTAAGGTGTAAAGAAAACAACATCGGTCCGTGACCTTGGCAGCATAGTCTTCACGCTTCACTGAACTTAGTTTCAACTAAGATTCTCCATTCAGGGTCGGCAATGTCAAGGACACTCGGAGACGAAACCCGTTTTATTTTCATTGGGGTTGAAATTTAGCTTGCAAAATAAATAAAAATTACGGTCTCGTTATGAACCGGTTTCTTCTTATTTTCTTCAGAAGGCTGGCCTTATTTCCTACCTCGACTTATACACGGGTTACCGATTTTGGAAGGATATTTGGTTTAAAAAAAAGGGGGGGCGGGTTATACACGGAGTCGGGTTATACACGAGTTTATACGGTACACATTTTATTGCAAATTGTATTCATATCATAAAAGCGCACACAGTTCTAGCTAAAAATTATCCAAATATATATACCTTGCCTCATTTTCCAGATTCCCCTTTGGTGCCAAAAATCGGGAAATGCAGAGAGTCTGTGCATTTGGGTATGTATCCGAGAAAAGATAGTTCCAGTACTGTAGATCTCCAATTATCAGAAGCAATCGGGATACAACCACATTCAGATAATCAGAAATTCAGATTGGTTGGTTGGTAGACATATATATTTAGGCTTGTGTGCTTGGTCAGAGACCCGCTTATAAACCTTCGTCAAGTAAGACAGACACACAGACAACACACACACATAATGGATTCCATCTAATTTTTAGAGACAGAGGCCAACTAGAGGATCCCCAGAATTGGCTTGTACCCCCAGAGGTATTGATTTGGTATGGGAAACTTGGAGGACTTTCGGACCCAACAGATTAACGAGCACTACTCCGCATACTCGACAAACACAAAATCCATTGCCTTACCGGGATTCGAACCCGAACCCAGAGGCTCCAAAGGCTAGCGCCCTAACCGTTGCGCCGCCGGGTCGGCAGAAATTCAGATAATTGGAGTGTTTTGTTTTGGAAAAAGGGTATATTTTAAATCAATTATTCAATGTGTGGTTCACCAAGTCGAATGTTAAGTAAAGTGAACTTGTTGTAACATAACAATATTTATTAAACAAAAATAACTATAAAAAAACAACAATAAACTTAACTTATACGAACAAGAGATGAACTCATAATATAACGAACATAACATAACTATCCGCGGCACAACCAGAAGATATAAAATACTAATAACCCAAAAGGTGTGTGCGCACCAACACAGTGGCACTTCTGTATTTATAGAAAACACAAAGAGATCAGAAGGTTAAAGTTATAGATCCAGTTAACTAGTTACAGGTGCACGCCACGCCACAAATGCATTGTCGGGGTGCGATACCATGTAGTTCTAGTTTCAGGTTGTACTTTTTATCCTCTAATGATAATGCAGCATGTTTTCTTTTAGAACCCATTGTAAATGATAGATATCGAAAGTTTACTGTGCTGTACATTTAAAACAGTGGTTCCCAACCTTTTCTGGACCATCGCCTCGTATTTTAGGTTGATCAACATCCATCGCCCCCTTTTAATTTTCATGTTATGTCTAATCTTAATTTCAGTTAAAGTGTAACTATAAAACAGTTTTAATAACACTTACTAAAGAAGCTTTATCTGGTCACGTTTAAATAAAATAGAAAAAACATAAAACACATATTTTTAAAGAACAAAAGTGAAATAATTAACTAAGATATTTTTACTGGTTTCTAGAAAATTTAAGAGAGTTTGAAGTAAAAATTGGCTGGTTTGGTTATGGTTGGAGAATGGTTTTACTGTACAAAGGTACAACATTATTTTAATTTTCCCCCTTTGAATACTCATCGCCCCTCAAGTATTTTTTGCCCCCTTGATAACACAAATCGCCCACTTGGGGGCGATCGCCCCCAGGTTGGGAAACACTGATTTAAAAGATAACTTACTTAAATAATATGCAAGTTCATAAGATCAAAGTAGCTATATGTAATACAAAAGTTTATACGAGACATACATTTTTATACCTGGCCCATCCGTTACTGTTCACATTTCTAATCCTACTAACCCTGGTTAATCGTTAACTCGGTTTAGCTTTTAAAATCGATTTGTCTTGGGAGGTGGTACCCAAAAAATTAAATCCTGTATTATTATCGCTAGCATTCAAATTAAACTATTTTTACAAAGAACTAATAGTCAATAAACATATACAACAAAATAATAAAAATTTAAACATAAGTTTTTTTTAATTAAAAAAAATGAAAATTAACGTTTTTTCAAAATGCTACTCCTCCTACAATTTGATCTATGTTTTGATGGATTTTTTTTGCAAAATATTCCCACAACATCTATTAATAAAAGTTGGTATGGATATTGAGCTATCAGTTAAACAAGAAGGGTTATGTAGCTTTATGTATAAAAATTGCCAAAAAGAAAAGAATTTTTATAAATTTTCCACTTCATCATTTTTTTAAAAAAAATCTATTCACACTAGACCTTATCCCATACCAATTTTTGTTAATCGTACATGTCTCACCGCAGGAAAAAAAATTTGGAGCTCTACATTAATTTACCTAAATGCCTTAGGGTTTTAACCATTCACAAGCTGAAAAAATTAAAAATTGAAAAAATCAGCATAAAATTTCAAAAACCATTTTACCAAACCACTATATCATTTTCAATAAACCTCCACCATTATTAAGTATTCCTTCTTTTTTTGCAATATCCTTACATCACAGCATTCAAGCATGTTTAATTATTTCCTGAGTAGCCCTAAATTTTGGGTAATGCGTCTCCTTACTGACTTTACATTCAATATTTTAAATGGCATATTTAATGTCTTATATTTCCAGGATTACCATGTGATATTTGTTTACCACAGTACCGATGCTTCAAGGACTGTAGTGTATGATGTGGACTGTTCATTGCCATTTCCCGTTCACATACTGACTTTACATTCAATATTTTAAATGGCATATTTAATGTCTTATATTTCCAGGATTACCATGTGATATTTGTTTACCACAGTACCGATGCTTCAAGGACTGTAGTGTACGATGTGGACTGTTCATTGCCATTTCCCGTTCACATACTGACTTTACATTCAATATTTTAAATGGCATATTTAATGTCTTATATTTCCAGGATTACCATGTGATATTTGTTTACACAGTACCGATGCTTCAAGGACTGTAGTGTACGATGTGGACTGTTCATTGCCATTTCCCGTTCACATACTGACTTTACATTCAATATTTTAAATGGCATATTTAATGTCTTATATTTCCAGGATTACCATGTGATATTTGTTTACCACAGTGCCGATGCTTCAAGGACTGTAGTGTACGATGTGGACTGTTCATTGCCATTTCCCGTTCACATACTGACTTTACATTCAATATTTTAAATGGCATATTTAATGTCTTATATTTCCAGGATTACCATGTGATATTTGTTTACCACAGTGCCGATGCCTCAAGGACTGTAGTGTACGATGTGGACTGTTCATTGCCGTTTCCCGTTCACATACGCACATACATAGAATTAGCCATAAGACAGGAGTTCCAGTTTCAACCGTGTTACAAAAGGTATCATTACACTAATGCTGTAATTTGCTGCATACAGTTACAATATTGATTTAGAAACAATTTGGAATTGCCAGTGGCGCCGGAACTTATTCTTTGGAGGTATGGCAAGAAATGCCTCTATCTACCACTTCCTCTAGATGTTTTAAATATAATATTATATTATTTAAAAAATAAGTATTTTTTAGGCAACCAACCAATTTTTACATTTATTCGAAGTTAGTTTTATTTCAATAGTTTTTTTTTTTTTAAATATATCACCTGTAAGAGTATTTTTTTTCTCATTGTTAAATTATGATACGATCAAAGTGGGAAGGCAGTATGGTTGAAAATAGTTTCTTAGGCTTTTTTTGGATATTGTGAATTTATACGAAAAGTTTCGAACTACAGGGTGTTTCATAAATCCCGGTACTCTTGCTTTGTAAAATCACTGAGAGTTCTGTTCTGAACATAAAATACCAAACAGTTTTAGAAAAATGAATTTCTTGAACCAGTCCCTGTGTTCAGATAGTGGAAGGCAATACCAAAAATTTTCCTAAAACATGGGACATTAGCCCATTACTGCAGACCTCCAGTAGGGGAATGTGTAGTATTATCTTACTCGGTGTGGTGTGGTTGTAGGGTAACATATGTGACAAAAATATTTGAAAGCTTAAGTGTTTTTGTTGGATTTTTTTTCACACAGTCTCTTTTGGGTTTGATTCTGTGGAATGAATAAAAATGCATAACATACTGTGAATAATCTGTGCAAAATTTGGTATTGCAGCTGCCATACCAATTCCGGCCTTACTGCAAAAGCTGGTATGGCAACTGCCATACCGGTTCCGGCGCCACTGGGAATTGCTATGCTTGCACTTTGATTCAACTAGTTTTATTAGAAATAAAGTGATGCCAAGTTCTTTCTTTTTTTTTAAAAAAATTGTTAATCTTGTTTTCATTTAAAGTAATCATGATTAGGCTATGTCCTCACTACGACAACAAACGCCACAAAGGCAACAAATGCAACAAAATTTGGCAACCGCCAAGAGCGCCAAGCGATGCAATAGCATGGGGGCTGACTTTGCCAAGTCGCCAATTTTTGTTGTCTTTGTGGCATTTGTGGCGTAGTCAAGACATAGCCTTACAAGGACACATTCTTTATAACCCCCATAAAATGATGGTTTCTTAATTTTTAACCTCTTCAACTCAGAAAAAAATTCTACACATATTCTTTGTATAAACCTTTTTAAAACAATTTTATGTTTAGAAGTGTTTTGCAAGTAATTTTGAAAAATTTGGTTTAAATTTTCGTAGTGTTTGTCCCTACTTGGCAACATTCTGAAAGACTGAAATACAATTTCCTCTAAGCTATTGCCAATCCACTGAAACCACCGAAATTAATGAATCAGCTGCTTCGTATTGTATTTTTGAAAAGCATTTAACGACTTGACTTTATTAAACTTTAGTTTTTCGAATATGAAATTAAACATAGAAGTAAATAAATAATACGATTCATTGTACATTCATGTAATTATTTTCAAGTAATCCTTGAATATGAGTCATGCTACAATCTATTAAGCAGTTACATAAAATTAACAAAAAAACTAAGTTTTTTGAAGTATTGAAAGTAGCTACTGTAATTGTTTCCATCATACGATGGTAATCGATAACAAAAATAAATATTATTTTATTGAATATTTTACATGTCAGAATAACTTAAGTAAAAGTTTTAGCAAACTTAATTTATATACTTAAGTTCAACCAACTGTCAATCGAAATTCTATATTCTGTTATATAAAAAGAAAAGTGAAACAGCGTTTTTATGACTTACTTACAAGTACCGAAGTAGATAAATGGGTTTAAAGGTCCTACTTTACAGCCTCACATGTACATATTTAATATTTTTGAAGGAAATTAAAGTAGCTACTGTCTATTGTTCCAATCACATGGTAACAAAAACAAAAATAAAATTTTATTTTTGAAATTGAGTTAGATAATAGTAAAGTAGAAGAATAATTAGGTAACGATGTCATGAATTCATTTTCCTTATCAAATACAAAGAAAAGACAGGCTTATGTATTAAAGCAGTAATAAAGTTAAACAAAATAAATATTTTGAAGGAGATTAAAAGTTAGTACTTGTATTTGTTCCATCATCGCATGGTAATCGAAAACAAAAAATAAAATTAATTATTTTATTGAATATTTTGATGTTAGAATAACTAAAGTAAAAGTTTTAGCAAGAATTTACTTTATAGACTTTAAAGTGCTCAAACCGAACATGTCAATCTAATATTCTATCTTTCCTCGTTATTCAAATTGAACAATGAAAAGTGAAACAGAGGCTTTTTATGACTTACTTACAAGTACCGTAAGTAGATAAAGGGTTTAAAGGGATCCTACTATACAGCCTCCACTGTACTTTAAACTTAAGAATAGTAGTGTTAGGTAAATATATTACCTTCTGCCATCCTTCAACATGCTTCTCCATTTCAGGTTATTCCGTGTCATCCCAGCACCGGAATACCTCCTCAAGTTTGCCTCGGACAGGTCAATGATGAAAAACGAGGACGGTTCCTGGATTAAGGCACCTCCCCCTTATCCCTGCATTACAACAACCGGTAAGGACATCCGTGCGTTGCACTTGTTTAACATACAGTGGAAAGCCAGAGATCTGATGTGTCCTATAAAAACAGTGAAGTTATTAGTTTTTTTAGAACAATCAAAGAGTACAGGGAAAAAAGAACTTCATTGCATAGAAATCTTCCTGTATTCTGGTGTGCTTGACGGACATTGGGGACAGGAAACCGGTTTTTCTCTCTGTTCTTTCACGGTACAAACATGGGACTTGTGTCCACTGATCTCTGGCGTGAATCAGGGTTGCCGCAAGAGAAAAACAAAGTGAGTAACCAGTTTCCTTACACTAGTTTAGGCGATGACTCGCTCTTGTTGCCAAGAATCCTGATGCAGACAGATTTTTATGCAATGAAGTTGTTTTTCCCCTGTACTTTTTCCCCTAAGCATTTGAAGAGCTTAGTGGAAGAACGTGCTAAGTGACAAAAAGGAGAAAATGAGCTTTAAAGTTTTTCGTTTGCACTTAGATACACTAAATACGGCACTTACAAAAAGGTAAAAGTATACTTAACTTAACGTTTATAAAAAGGGGCAATGTTGTTATCTTTAAAGGAGGGAATAGTGTGTTTATTGATACAAAAATCTCAATTTTTCAAAAATGTCACTTAGCACGTTCTTCCACTAAGCTCTTCATATGTGTGTTGCACTTATTTAACATGCAGTGGAAAGCCAGAGATCTGATAAGTCCTGTGAAAACAATGAAATTATTAGTTTACCTTTTTTTAGAACTGTTAACAATTTAAATTCACTAACATCAAAATTTTTAAATTATTTGAATCTGAAATGTTATCATGCTTATTAGATTAAAATCAAACTAAATCATTAAAAAATAAAATGATTGACCAGATAGAAATTTGAAGGATTTTTTAAAAATTCGAAAAAGATTGACATAAAAAAAATGTATTGGTTGCTAGAATGTTAGAATTAACATTTAAATAGTTTTTAGGCTGAAATATTCATATATCTTTTGGATGCAGAAGGATTGAAATTCGTGTTACAAATTGCATCCTTGGGAAATTTGCAATATGTCGCATTGCCAAATAAAATGACTTTAAAAATAGGCATTCAAAAATGGTAGTCTATTTTCTTTATAATTAAATATTTTGCTTGAATTGAGATCGAAGTTGGAGATCTGGTTGGGTTGAGGTATTTTGAAAGAAATGAGCGTACATGTGATATGCCTTTTAAAACATCCATTTCAGTTCTCTTAATTAAAAAATAATTTTTATTTTAGAATCAACCAACAACATAAAGGATTTTATAAGCATGGAAAAGAATATACAGATAGGAAAAGTCCTGGATTTGTACCAATTAATAGACAGATTTATAAAGCCTTGGAGTGATATTTTATAAATGCAGTGGAACCTTGTTAACGTGAACTCGCTAAAAATTTTGCTTAAGATGATTAAAAGTATTTTTCCTGGCTGTATTTATAAATAGGCGTTGCTTTCGCAGGCGCAAATCTCGCCAAACGGAATCTTTGGCGAAAAAATTATGTTTCATTGTTGCCACAAAATTCCGTTTGGCAAGATTTGCACCCGCAAAATAGAAAAGTACTTTTAGTTTTTTTTTACATTGAGTTAATATTACATTATTTTTGAAATATTTTAATCATTCGTTGATTATAAGTGAAGATTCTTCTAATCGTTAACATGAATTATGCTAAGCAAACGGGTTTGTCGCTACCTTCGAGTTCATATGAACGAGGTTCAACTGTATGTTAGGTTTATTTAAATAAATTATTCTATAACTACATTAATCTTGTTATAGAACAGTGATATTTTATTTATAATCGTATTTATTTAAATAGCTTTTAAATCCTATTTATAATAATTGGATCTGTTATTTTTTTTGTAATGATATTGATTGTGAATTTAATCTATGGAAATAAATGCTATTTTATATAATTTATTTTCTTAGTTGAATATACAAGTCTACATTCATTATTATCTATAGCAGAATAACAGAAATATTTTTTAAAAAATCC
The DNA here is from genome assembly GCA_019343175.1 of Oedothorax gibbosus. NCBI lineage: Eukaryota > Metazoa > Arthropoda > Arachnida > Araneae > Linyphiidae > Oedothorax > Oedothorax gibbosus. The sequence continues at coordinate 42,941,658 of CM033272.1, read as the reverse complement.
TGAAAAAAAATTAGGAATTCGGTATATTTATTAAGTGCAGTTATAAGTAATTTTTTGCCAAATTTGAGTAGTTAATGGTAAAAAAAATTTAAAGTTTGTTACTTATTTCTGCCTGCTAAAAATGACTTTTTTAGCTTCATAAATGTCGAATAAAGCAAAAACTAAATCAAATAATTTCTGTGTTACAAAAGATATCAGGACTTGGCAATAACAACGCATTTAACGTATCTAAGCCTTATAAGTATTTTAACAGTAAAGTATTTTTAATTATAATAATAAACGAAGTTTTTATTGGGAGGTCTTTGTATTAAAACTTTATTATAAGTTCTTACTAAGAAGCCTTTTATTATTTAGTCTAAATCTCACAATTCAATCAAATAACAACGCCGAATTATTTCTCTTAAAAAACTTTGCTTCGACGGATGAGCGTGAACTCATAACTTTACTAAGATTAGCAGCACATTATAGACAAAGTACGCTTTACGTATACTGGAAAGCTTAAGGCATCTTCTTGCTTATCTTTTGCTGCAGGAAATGAGACCATAAATCTTAATACGCTTCTGATTTGAGAAGTGGTCAAATATTCAAATTGTTGATACGGTGTTCTTCCATTATGATCTATTTGTTCTCTCATTTCCTTCACTGCACTTTGGGTTGAAGATTTTATACCGGATTGCTGCCCTTTTATAAAGATGTTATAAATAAACAGTTTTTCTTTGAATATAAAACGTGTTTTTTTCTCTCTGGAAGTGTACAGTTTGTTACAAACACATTTTTTTTTTCTGATATATTGTTTTTAAGAGTTATGATCTCATTTGCTGCAGCAAAAGATATGCAAGAAGATGCTTTAAGTTTTCCAGTATACGTAAAGCATACTTTGTCTAATGTGCTGCTAATCTCAGTAAAGTTATGAGTTCTCCAGCGGTTAAATGCTCATCTAGGAAAAACAAATCCAAAAGAATCATACATATTTTTATTATCATTTTATCAAAACATTTATGGAACAATAAAAGTTAGTTAAAAAAAATATTCAAAATTTCACTGCAATAAATTTCGCATACAATGGCATGTTTCAGGCCACAAAATTGCACGAAATTTTGTGGTTTTTTGCACAGTTTAGAGCCTCATTAAATAAAATTGGAGCAACTACCCACAGGTCTGTGAATTGATTTTATTTCTGCAATACATATGATTGTTTTCCGTTTACTTATGGTACAAGCAGTTAAGGAGCTCTAAACTTTGCAGAAAACACAAAATTGCAAGTTTTTTTTCAAAGTTTAGAGCCTCATTAAATAAAATTGGAACAAATACCCATAGATCTGTGAATCGATTTTGTTTCTATAATGCATACGGATTATATTCCAGCTAATTTTATACCTTTTCAATGTTGGCACAAGGAATACATGATCTTGAAAGTCGTGCAATTTTGGATTTTCAACAATTTCAAGGTCAAATATTTCTGCTAAAAAGGCCACAGAAAATCACTTGATATTATTGAGTACTTCTCTTTGATATGTATTCACTGGAATATACACACGTTTTGGTTCACTGTTGGCACAAGAAAATTTTGAAGGTCAAAACTTCTGAAAAAAACATTTTTTCGAATAACTTTGAATGGCTTGGACCTTTGTGCCCAAAGTCAATCATAAGTTTTTATGTCCTAACATGTACTATGGAACTAGTAGAACACGAAAAAAATTGTCAGAGATTTTTCACTCTTGACACAAAAAGTATTGCCATATGTAAGTTGGTTCGTTTTTCTTCAAAAAACGGACGATCTTCAACCCCCCCCCCCCCAAAAAAAAAAACTTTAAAAAAAAAAATGGCAAAAACCAAAATATACGTGTCCAATAGTTTTAGATAAAGAACATATTCTGTAAATTTCAGCAAAATTAAAAAATGTCGACTATCCAAACCTGCCTTTTTTGCCCGATTTTTAAAAAAACTTGCTCTTAACCTTTAACATCAATACAGCATTGAGCTAGAAGGAAAACTGGAGTGTGTGTCAGCGAGCCGAAAACCCACTCACACCGATTTGAGCGAACAGGGCGGAAAAGGACTATTTTCCCTACACTTGTATGAGACCCCTCTATCATATTGACTTGGGCTCCTAAATGTATTTTAACATTTTTATTGCGAAAGAAATTTAACTCTCTTTAACTTTAAATTATAATTTTTAAAGAAATAACCATGTGGATCACTAACTAAGAACCAGCAAAGACGAACCCAATAGTGGGTAAGTATGTAACGTTTCGCTGCCTATTTTTACCTCCTATCAGAGCTTTACACAGCCAATAACCTGTATTCTGAACCTAGTCAAAGTGACGATCCCAATAGTGAAAAAGGCAAGTTTCTAGGTTTTCTACCCGGTTCGTTGCTGCTACAGTGCCGTGTATTCCTCGACGTTTCGTTATTGAACCGGCTCTTTAAAAGTATTTAAATTAAATATCTATTTGGATTTAATTTAATCTATATCAGTTGATATTAATAAACAAATTTATTAGAACAAAATCAGTCAAAAACATCCAAGTCTGTTTTTGAACTGTAGTGAACAGACCTTCAGCACCAGTAGGAAAAAGTAAACAAACTCCACGTTTTTGATTACAACATTATTGTGTTGCATTAGTGGCAAAACTTCCATAAAGAACTGGAATACCATGTAAGTAGGAAACAGTTTGACCATCTTAACCTGAGAAGTAAACAATGAGAATTTTATCGATAACAAAAAATCTGAATACATGAAGAAAAGGTGCTAGTTGGCGAGGAGGAGCTTGAAACGTTAACGTTGAAATTATAAATGTAATATATTTATAAACTCTTTAGAATGTACATTTTGTATTATCTATAAGATAAGAAAGTTTTAAACGACAGGTTATTTTTACTTTTTTTCCCTAAAAACTTTTATCGGTAAATAATAAGTTGACGGTGCTTCTGTCGCCAAGGGATTTGGCCTAAAAAACAACAACTTGGCGAAACTCGCGTGTTTCCCCATTGCCAGATTCCTTTACGCCGATGCAGTAACCCTAGTTACTTTCGAAAAAATAAACCAGACTCGGGGGTTTTGGTTTGCTTTGGGCAACACAAAACAAACTTTATTCTACACAATGGGCTAGTACTTGCAATCCAGTTTAGTTTTGTTTGAATTTTCGTCGCACTAGAGTTACACGAGTGGCAATCCAGTTTAGTTTTGTTTGAAAATTTTCGCACTAGAGCTACACGAGTGGGAATCCAGTTTAATATCGTTTGAAAAATTGTCGCACTAAGGTTACAGGAATGGTTATCCAGTACGCACGCGTTTGGGCTACGGGCAATTTAGTTGAGTTTAAATTATCGTCGCACTAGAGCTACAAGAGTGAGTGGAAATCCAGTACGCACGCGTTCGGAGCTCCGGGCAATGTTTTTTTCTCTAAAAAAACATCAGTATCCTACATGGGGCAGTACTGTATGGCCCATTGAAAGCCTAAACACTCGTTTGGGGCCACGGGCAATTTTTAATTTACAAAGTAAATCAAAAATAAATTTATTTAGTTTTGCAAAAAATTCCGAATTTAAATAAGCACCATCCATAATAATCGGATGTTCAAAAGCCAAACAAAAAACGAAACCTCACGAAAGACGATAGAACAAAAAATTTATAGAATACAAATAAATCTCACGCGCATATCATCCGCGCAACCTAAATTCCGCGCAGATATCACCAGCGCCAGCGATTGGACAATAATTAATTTAGAACAAAAAATTCCACGCGCCTAACATCCGCTCAAGTATAACCAGCGCCACCTAGCCACAACAAAGATTCCACAACGTATTTCACCAGAAAATGCTCATCACCAAAAAAAATTGTTTATCGCTCCCAACAAAAGCGCCAAATCCCTTGGCGACAGAAGCACCGTCAACTTAAAATTAACCCTTTTATCGTATAATACGAAAAATAAAATAATTAAAAATTCACAAAAAAAACTTTCTTCCAGTTGTTTAAATTATTGTTTCAATAATTGTTCGAAATAAAGTTTTTTTATACATGTTGAAACACTGCATCGCGATTCCAAACCTGTCCCCTACTTGCAGCTGCAGGGGGCTGAGTGGCACAATGAAAGGACGCGCCCACCCTTCGTTCCCCTTTGTGACCGGCATGCACCGGTTTCACTTGCGGGCGAATTCCAGAACTGGCGCGACTGATCCAGATGTTTAAAACTTGCCTATTTGTAATGACCACTTCGATCTTTTCAAACAGAACTAGACACTTTAAAATCAGCTATACAATTAATTAAATTAAAATTGGTTGTTAAGCTCCACAACTCACAACTGGGTAACAGATGAAGAGGGTTCCTTCTATTGAGTTTATATATGTTTGCTATATTTATTGACTTGATAAATCTTGATAAGTTAATTACTATGAATATTATATTAAGTTTAAAACATAATTAAATATTACTATAAAAATCGGTGAGAAATTAATAGCTGAAAAATAAATATTTCACAGCATTGGGAAGAGAATGGTATATCTCTTATTCTCATGTAAACAGTGGTAGAAGTGGAGAACAACGGGGGGACGTCTATAAATCGGCTGCAAGTACCCCCCCGCTCCCACTCACCCAGTCTGATATGTAATAACTTTTTTTCTACTTTGCTTTACAAAACCAAATGTAATGGAAAGGTAAGTTGGTGTAAATAAAACAATATTAAACAATTAAATTTTTCTTCAAACAGAGCAAAAGTGAAATCCAAGTTATTTAATATTAAAAAAAAAGTTTGAAGTATGCGTTTAGTGCGGCAGCTCCGATTTAATAATGCTTTAATAAATATATACTGTAACAGCAATCTCACTTTTTCTTTAATAAAATTATATTAGAATGAATTTACTTTAGAATTCGCCATGATCTGCCAACATGAAGTGGATTTGTTTACTAATATTTATATTTTAAATGATTATTAAAGTTAAATTTTACAATATAACTTACTTAAATAAGCAAAACTAGAAACACGTGATGTAGACTGAGTAATAATTAACTTCGCCATATATTTAACGTTTTAATTATTATTCAATATTTGTAAATTCAAATTTCCTTTTCTAAATTTTTTTAAAAAGCTATTTACTTTTTATTAACTTTTGATTTATCTTAAAATTGTGTTCCACATATGAAACAAAATGTCTTAAAAAAATCAATTTGACGTGATGTAATAATGTAACTTTTTTATTTTTAGGTGTGTCCCACCCAGGGCACATTTATGGAGGGCGCAAAAATCGGTTGCCAAGACATCTTGGCAATTATCTTTGCCTTTGTGTTGCGGATGGGCATTGTCTTCTCCCACCGGCAAATCAACCAGTGGAGGAGCAAAAGGAACCTGAAGTCGATGTCAAGGGAGACAATCGTTGACTACTTTTGCTACTTACGGGAGATTGCCGAAGTTGTGGCGTCACACAACAGCAAGAAGCTCGGTGGCTTTGGTAACTATTATTATTAATTTGTGCATATTTGTAGGTTACACATTAAAGGGATTATATTAAGATTTTTTACTATGGGAATAGGTAACAACACTTTTCATTAAAGGTCGCTTTAAGCATTTGTGAGTTGTTTTAGAAAAAAAAATCTTAATTTTTTTAACTAAAATTTAAGGGGAAAAAAATTGAACCATAATTTGAGAATAAATTATAACTTTAATTTTTTCAAATTTATTTGTTAGTTTGTGGAGAAAGAAATTGGGTAACTATTACTTGCTTCTCTAAATATTTCATCTCTATTAGATTTACAACTAGTATTACAATTTTAACTAAATATGTTTATAGAGCTGGAAATACTTGAGGATCAGATATTTTTGCTTATTATTTAGCATTGTAACAATTAAATCAATTTAAATCTTAGGAAAAAGCATAGAAATTGATGACACATTTCTAAGCACAAGGAAATATCACCGAGGGAGAAAAACCATGCCGATGACTATAACTGTACTCGGTATTTATTGCAGGTAATGCATTTGAAATAGAGTTTACATTCCATGGGTCAATATTAGAAAAATGGTTAATTTGCATCCCCATTTATTTTGAAAATATTGTTTTTAAAATATAGTTCAAAAAGAAATAATAGAATACGATTACGTTACTTATTTTTAGTAAACATGTGCTTAAAACTTTATGTATAGCAAAATTTTTCACTACATTTTGAAGATTTAATAGATGATTGATATTATAATTTAATTTCGTCGTCAGATCCATATAACACCTCTTCTCATCTGTAAATTGGCACTTTTTTATGATATTGACCCCATTTATTTAAATGTTTTGATTAACCCTATACCAGTGTATTTATTTAAATAAGTTTTAGTGATATGTTAAGTACTAATGTTTTAATCTTAAGGGGTTATGGGTGCGCTGGACTGCGGGCCTCCACACTAAAGTGCCTCAGTGTTAATCCAATGGGAAAAAATTATTTTCTAAACCACATTTCTCCGGCTCTATTGAATATTTTTACAAACGGATTTTTTAATGTGATAAATGTAGCTGACTTACAGGTCCCGACAATCCCACTTTTTGAAATTGGGTTGGAATATTTTTTTAAATTTTCAATAAATAATTTTACAAAAAATATTCGAAGGAATTTCAAAAAGTGGGATTATAGAGACCTGTAAGTTATCTACATCTATCATTAAAAAAACAGTTTGTAAAAATATTCAATACAGCCGGAGAAATGTGGCTTGGAAAATCATTTTTTCCCATTGGATTAACACTGAGGAACTTTAGTTTGGAGACCCGCGGTCCAGTTCGCCCATTCCCCCTAAGTTCAATACTTAACGAAGAACGTGGGTTCCTCTATAGCAACAATGCTGTCCGCGTATATAATTCTAGTATTATATAATTCTATAGAAGAGTAATTTGTACTGTTTTATAATTTTGCTACCCTATATCAAGTCTATAAACAGTTTAGAATTATGTTTAAGGATGTAACATTTTCTGAATAGAGTAGTCTAATATTTAAATACAACAAAAATCAAGAAAAAAAATTTAAATTAAATACTTTGCAAGAAGTTGAATTTTAAATAAAAAAATCTTGTTAATCGAAATTTTCTTAATAATGGTAAATGATATGAAATGGCTGAATGATAATAATGGTAAATGAAATGGCATGCAATTAACTTCGAATTATTATAGAATCATTATATTTAACTTTGAATTATTAAAGAATTATATAGAATTATTATAGAATCTATCTTTAGCATCAGGAATTATTCTGATAGTAAGTCTTAATTTAATAATGTTTCATTTAGAATTTATTGTCCAAAATTTACATAAAAATATTTTATTGATTTATGACACTTTATATTTTATGACACTTAAATAATATTTTTATAATTGCGTGAAAAAAATCCAATTTTTACACTATAATTTTAATATCAGACGCGTGCGAAAAGTTATACTTTTTAGAAACAGTGATAAAAAATTACTTTTTTTCACCCAAAAGCAGTGAAAAAAAGTACTTTTTTTCACTCTTTTCATAAGATGCCAACATTTCAAGTAAAATTTCTATTTCATAATATTCATAAAATCCAGAAATTTATTGATCTGCTTTATTTATAAATATTATGCGCGTGAATGTTATTATTTTTTTTTATTTTGAATCAATATCCATGTTCAAATGTTTGACTTTAAACTAAAAAATGTTTGCCTTTTGTAGTTCCAGAGATTTATCGATGCTGATCTTCTTTACGTAAAAAAAAATTAGCACGTGAATTATTTTTGAACCAATGAGATTTGATTTTTTTCACGTAATTATAAAAAATAGTGTATGAAACACGTGTGAAAAGTAAACTTTTTAAAACACGTGTCATTATTTCACTCGCTCGAAATAAAATCCACTAGTTTTAAAAGTGTTACTTTTCACACTTGTTGCATAAATAACTATTTAAGCTATAATATATTATATTAGTTCACAGGCAAAAAATAGTGTTACTATAATGCATTTTACTTATAATAAACTGATTTTTTTTTATTCATTCAACGTTGGTAAATAGATAAAAATATTCCTTATCTTACATTAATTGAAGTGGAAATTTAACTTTCTTCGTGAAAGATATCTTGCATGGCCATGGTTTTGTACGTTTTTAGAGCACATAATAGTAGGTGATAAATCTTATTGGCGATTTTTATTATTGCCAATTACTTTCTTGAATAAATAACTTTCTTGACACCCTCCCCCGCCTGTTAAACCTTTCTGGATCCACCACCCGTACCTGAGGACATTTTTTCTGCGTCTTTAATTATGTGCCCTTGTCTGATCTGATTCGTTATTGCATATTACAGGGAGGACGAGGAAGGAGTTTTTTTCCTGGTAAACGGGAAGTAGAAAAAAAAGGACTTGTGGCCATTGATCAAGGAGCAGACAGACCCGGAAACAACGTTTGTCTACACGGATTCCGCCAAATCATATCATAATGTCGACGAGTTGTTTGACGATGCGATCCACATGACAGTTAATCATAAGAAAGGGGAGTTTGTGGATCGTGTCGTCAAAGACAATCACATTAATTCGATTGAGAATCAGAATAAATTGCTAAAAAAAAACATCAAGTCACATCGATCTGTGAGCGGGATTAGGCAGTATATGGCCTTATATTTTTATATGAGGACCACACTTCCTGATTCCCTCACCGATGGGGAACGAATTGATAGATTTTTGAAAGATGTAAAAAGAGTTTATCCGGGGGTAAATGGGGAAACACTTGAAACTTAAAGTTTTAGATGAACCCACCCCTGAATCAATGGGAATCAGCCATTTGATGCCCAAGGAAAAAGCGACAAGTAAGAAAAATCGCTCAATTACGCTTTTTTTTTTTAATTCTTAATATTTAAGGTTAAATAAGTTAAACCACAGAATAATTTTTTCTCTAGGAAATTTTAAAAATAAGAGATAAACGGCCAAGAAATAATAGTTGCATCTTCTGTTAAAAAAGTTAACTCCTCCACAATGATAATGTGTTATTAATAATAAAATAATTTTACAGCTTTGTAAATTTGTTTGTTATGGCTTGCAAGTTACAATAGCGTGTTCGGTAAATGGACTATCACATTCAAATTTAATACTAAACAAAATTAAAATTTTTCAATAAAAGATAATGTTTAAATAGATACATTTTGTGTCCATAGGTAGGATGATTTTAACTTCAAATTAATTAAGCTAACTTTGAGTATAAAGAGTAGAAATCATTAAAAAAAAAACCTAAATACGATTTGTTTTAAGTAATTTAAATTGCAGTTGATATTTCTTTCCTGAATTAGCATCACAAGCCTCCCTAACCGTCGATACAGATGACGAAGACGATGATTTAACATGCATAGACAACATTGATGATGATCCTGACTGGGTGATAATCGCAGTTCTGCTGTAATTTATAATTGTGAATGATATTAAGTAATTTTACAAGTAAGTTATCAAGTAATTTTGCCACTCAACCACCAGCTCGAACTTAATACTGCAAATGATGCCTTAAGGTATCCCTAATAATGTGAAAATACCCATTTTGAACAAAAAGCTGCTCGAAAGAAAAGTAGCTGTTAAACTTGAAGACTTTAAAAAGATCAGACTTACTAAACTGAACTGTGACTTGCTGAATTGAAAGGTGCATACGGTTTTATGTGTATATATAAGGTAATTCTTGAAAAATTTAAATTCAAAAATTGATAATGCAATTTTTTAAACTGTAAATTTTCCTTAAATTCTTTTGTTACTCATTTTAAAATATGTCTTCTCGAACCATTGAAAACATTTCTTAAAAAAATTTTGCAGCATATATATATTTTTTTTACCCACTTATTTTACGATATGAGGGTTTCGATGGTAAGTTTATAACTTACAGCTGTTTTCCTAGGGTAACATTTTTTGAAAATCTGCAATCTTTAAAAAAAATTGAATATAGTGTTTTGACTACCTATAGTTTCGCCCCATTTCAATGTCCTTAAATTTTAGTGCTTAACAAAGTTAGTACTGTACCTGGTTAGTTAAAAGGAAATTGAAATATATTAAGTACATTATATGATATGTGGCTTTGGAAAGTGGCATTTTGCGTACTACCAAAGCGGCTTGATGGTTTATCGACAGTATCGATAAAAAATTTAGAAAAGAATTTGTATATTAGATTTTTTTTTTCAAGTTTTTCTGTGTATAAATGTGTAGAAAAATTGTGTCGATGATTAATAACTTAATATTCGATTATGCCATTCTTATGACGTGTTACATGGCACCAAAAATTAGCGTAGTTGTATGTAGGGGGTTAGTGTTAAGAGGACTTCGACTAAGGGTGAAATCAAAACTAACTCTTCTTATGTTAACCTACATTAAATTAAAATAGTTAGAAATCCTTTCCTTTTAATTATGTCTGCACTTATCTGTTTTATTGTTTAGGTTTGTATAAAGTAGATGCAGAATAACATGTAGCCTAGTTACTGCAGAATAACATCTAGCCTTTAATTTTAAAATTGGATTTATGTTAATGTGAAAATTGAAATTATTGTAATCTTGGAAGAAAAAAAACTAACCAAAAGTGACTATGTAAAGTTATTGGTAATTGCAATTAGTGAATGTTTTATATGATCTGATCTAATTAGATATACAAGCTATTTTGTCCAGTTAAACTACCGGGTGGTTATAAAATAAGGCTCGCTATTCGGAGAGGTCTGTAGCTTGAATGAATAATCCGAATGCAACAAACTTCGAGACAGTTACTAATCAAGAAGGGGAAAAAGAATGGAATCATAAAAAAAAACACTCTCGTCTCTTGACCAGGGTTCTAAATTACGAGGCGTAATTGGCTGTGTTAAAGCTCTTAAAGGAGGCTAGAAATAGGCAGCCGGAATCGATTACATTACATTAATGAAGAAATGACCGCTTCTTGGTTTTGCCAATGCTTACAATAGTGTGTTTGCATTGGCAGCGCCATCTGTCGGTGATTATTAAAACTATTTCTTTTTTAATGTAATGTAATCGATTCCGGCTGCCTATTTCTAGCCTCCTTTAGGAGCTTTAACACAGCCAATTACGCCTCGTAATTTAGAACCCTGGTCAAGAGACGAGAGTGTTTTTTTTTATGATTCCATTCTTTCCCCCCCCCCCCTCCCCTTCTTGATTAGTAACTGTCTCGAAGTTTGTTGCATTTGGATTATTCATTCAAGCTACAGACCTTTCCCAATAGGGAGCGTTATTTTATAACCACCCTGTATATTTTATGCATTGTTCTCTGCTTGAAATTATGATTTTTGTACTGTCTTGGCAAATGGAATAAAAATCTCATTTTAAATTATTTGTTTAGATTATTTTGTTTTGATTGGTTGATTGAGTTCGGGTTGAGATATGTGCTCGCTCTAAGGCTGCTTCATCTCGATTATTGTGTGTTTGATGTTACTTTCACGGAATGATTAAAATTAAATTGTTGTAACTGTAATATTGTTTAGGAAATCTACCATTTCCTTTTGAGATGTTCAGCATATTGAACTGATGGATTTATTCGAATCTATTTTCCTAAAATATTTTGTTATTTAAAAATGTGTTTTAGGTCAGATTATATATTAAAAAAACCTCTCTCCACAGTCCTACTTTTCAAATGGCTGCCTACGGTCTGATGACAAGGTCACTACCTGAGCTGGTGCTGATCACAGCCAGCCCAGATGATACGGACACTGCTGGCTAGCTGCGTTAAGCACCAGCTCAGGTAGTGCCCGTATCATCTGGCCGTTGCCAGAAATTAAAAAATATATATCGCTAGAATAGAAAAAAAAAGGAAGGATAACATTTAAAATTCTGGCATTTAGTAAAATTTTAACTTTTAAAAAAACTAACTACAATATAATGGCAGCTACTGCCTCTCTCGAATCCAAAAAAATCAAAACTTTAGTATAATGGGTTCATACAACATCTACACTTGGCAAGGAATAAAGCTTTTATCTATATAAAAGCAACTAGTTTCTCAAATCACGAGTACAACACACCTGAAACAACAGGACACATTACAATAGACATCGGGACGTGGAACCCGAGTATATAGGATAGGGTATATCCGAGTATAAGGGTTATCACTCACATCGAGGGTTTTATGAACCATAGATGTAGTGGACTACTTCCAAGTACGAATTTCCGTCAGCTCTACTATTTCGAGCTCGCCGAGCAAGCCTGGAGACTGACCAGTGGAAATAAATTCAAATTCTTATAGCAGACAACAGTATCACATATAAGAATTATTTAATAAGATCTCGATAGCTCAACGGTTAGCGTATCGGACTTGCAAGCGGCAGGCCCGGGATCGAGTACAGGAACAGCCGATGTAGAACTCAAATCGCCCTCCTGGATCGCATCAAGACACACAGGTAACTAGCTACTGGGCATGGACAATCCATAGTAAGCATATAAGTGGTAAAAATATTTTTTCTTTTAGCTCAGACGGGTTATTGAACCGTTTTTTGCTATTTATGCCCCAGGATCGAAAATCCGGAGCTGTCGTGCCGTTCCGTGTAGAGTAGGCTGGTGAACGCTAAATCGGTCTGTAATATGTGCGCACGGTAAGATGATAAGGGCACTACATGAGCTGGTTTGGTGCTCAACGCAGCCAGCTCATGTAGTGCCGTGACGACAGATGACGAGGACACTACATGAGATGGCTGCGTTGAGCACCAACCAGCTCATGTACTGTCCTTGTCATCTGACCGTACGAGAATTACGAGGTTTTGAATTTTCTTATCCGCTCAGGTGTTGGCTTGGTCATTTAACCCAAACCTATCAGTTGCACAATGAGTTACTGGAATCGACCTTGAACCACTGGGACTAGCTCATTGTGCAGCCGTTCGGATTGGTTTAGTTGAATATGACACGCTTAAATAAAATACCAAGCATAATCGTAAGTAAAATTTATTTATTCTTTATATTTATACATTCGTTCAGATCTGCTCAACAGGAAAAACTTTACAAAGCCTCACTTGAGCAGGGTTACAAATTACGAGGCGTAATTGGCTGTATTAAAGCTCCTAAAGGAGGCCAGAAATAGGCAGCTGGAAACGATTACATTACATTACAAAAAGGAAAAAATTTATAAATTGCATAAACGCTTATGACAAATAGTTTCCTGAATATTTCATAGAATACACAAATGTTCACTGTTTTGTGCAAGTTGATTAGCAAGAATTAATACATTTCAGCTTGGTTAGTTACTAAATTCATGGCTACATCAGGCAATTATTGTTATATACAATTTTATTTCTCTTAAGCTGACAGGAATCTTTAATATTTAGGTATTTTTTGGTTTATTTGTTTTAAGACTAAGAATTTACTTTCGGCAATAAAAAAATATTGCACAATATAAAGCACAATATATACTATTAATACCAAGCAAGCACAATAGAAACTATTAATACCAGTAAGTCGATTTAACAGAAATATTAACAATAACATATTAGCAATAACATTACATTATTAACAATAACATTAGAGCAAGAGCCCCCAGACCCATGTTATTTTCTCATTAATAAAATATATCAGATTAGGCAGTGTTTTCATATACTTATAATCTATACATAGTACTCGCTAGAGTGAACCGACGGCCAATTTACAGGTACCAGGGGCAAAAGGTAGGTAAAATAAAAGTTATCTTACTTTCTCAGAGCTGATTTTGACGTTTGCTTTAGAAAATATTGTTAAAAGTTAATGATCAAAACTACCAGACACTTGCCACCAGCTGAAACTTTTGCCAGACGTTTTAAATGTCCCTGTATATTTCAGACCTTCTCAAACGCTTTCTGATAACTTTTTTCATTTTTTTTTATCCCTTATCGACTCAGTTTTATTTCTGTCACCATCAAAGTAACAAACAATTCAAGCTCCTCCCCACCCAAAAAAAGGAAAAATCGAGGAAAGATTATCATCTCTATTTCATTAAATTTGTGTTTAGTTAGAAAACACGTAGCGCCATATCGCACCACCAGATACATGTAACAAAGTCTGAACTTTACAGGAACCTTTAAAGCGTCTGGGAGTATTGATTATTAACTTTTAACAATATTTTTTAAATCTCATTTTCTCAGAGTAGATTTTAAGTATAAGTTAACTTATATTTTACCTAATTTTTGCCCCGGTACTTGTAAATTGGCCGTCCGTTCACTCTAGCGGGTACTATGCATACACTAACAGTATATGAAAACACTGCCTAATCCGATATATTTTATTGATGAGAAAATAACATAGGTTTGGGGGCCCTGGGCTCTTGGACTATTAATACAGATGGTAAAAACACAGATACACTTTAAGCGCGTTTACATGAGCCATCGAATCCATGGAATGAAGAGCAATCTCCGCAATTTTTCCCTCTTGGGGATTTTTCACCCCGGCAGAACCGGTAATTGTAGGGTTCATTGGGGGGTTTCGCAAACCCTCCAATCAAGGAGGGTTTGCGTTTCATTCCATGGTTTCCGCCACTTATACTTCGACTTCTTGTCTGTGGATTCGGAAAAAACATTTGACATAAACACCTTAGCATGTAACCATCCTAAATATATTTTTTAAATTTTATATAACTCAAGCTCTTAATTTACATAACTTTTGTTCAATTTGTTTTTATATAACTTAAGCTTAATTTTTATATAGCTCATCAAAATATTGCTAATCATTATGAAATGAAGGTTTTATAGAAAAGTATTGCTGGCTAAATATACGAGTCCCAATTAATACATTACTCAAGTGTAGTTGTCAAGAAATGTCAGTTGTCCTGCGCTTCTACGTCATCAACTCCCGGTTACCATGTAAACGCCTTATTTTACGAAGGGGGGGGGGGGGGGGGGTTGATTGCGGAGTTTGGGTTAGAAATCCTGCTCGACCACTTTTTCCCCTAATGGAGGATTTGGCATTCCATGGATTCGATGGCTCATGTAAACACGCCTATTTAGGACAATTTAGTGAAAGTACAAGATTAAATATTGCATGCATCCACTGGAGTTTTAAACTCCAGTTAAGATGACTGAATTGAAGTTTTGTTGACTCATTGGCAGTTTCTCTCAGCATTGCCACTTGCTTCAGAATTGAGACTAAGGTCATGTGTAGAGGAGACTGAAATACATCAGGAGCATTCAGAGGAGAAGATTGTCAGATTCCTGGAGATTTCCTGGACTCATTGGCAGTTTCTCTCAGCATTGCCACTTGCTTCAGAATTGAGACTTGGGTCATGTGTAGAGGAGACTGAAATACATCAAGAGCATTCAGAGGAGAAGATTGTCAGATTCCTGGAGATTTTGTCAGCCAAGAAATGAGAGGGATAAAGTCTGAGCCGAATGCAATGACCACACCCTGAAACAGAAAAATATGGTTAATGGGCATATTTTACATCCTGAGAGGCAACAGTTTTATATGAATGAAAATAATGTCCCGATTGGTTAATTGGCCCTTAATGAAAGCATTAATGATTCTACATAATTAGTCCAGGCAACAAAGAGTTAGAGAGGGAAAGTTTTGGAACACAAATTTTGGCCTTGTAACTTTGTTTGGATTAGTTAAGAGGTGAACATATAAAAAGTCCTCACCCCTAGCCCCTGAGCCGAAGGGGAGGGGGGTTGAATGTCCAATTTTTCGGTTTTTTGCTTACATCTCAAAAACTGCGTCCTACCGATATAATTGTAATACATAAAATGAAAGCTGATTAAATTTGCTACAAGTTTCACTCCCCAAGTGTTTTAATATCTTGTATAGTGTTCGAGATATCCGCTCTTGAAAGTCTGTAATTTTGGAGAAAACACTTTTCCCCACACTTTTCCTCTTTTTTGCCCGGATAACTCTTCAATAATGCACCAAAACACTAAATATTGACCCTAGAGTGGTAGAGAATTTAATTATTTTCAATAATATTATACTTTACTATTTTATCTATTTGCCTTCAAATTTTAAAGCAGTTTCAGTATTAAGCGAACAGGGACTGTCATTCTCATAGAGCTAATGCATTAGTTTTGAAATTACAACTTTTGCAAAAAAATTACTTTGTCATGTTATCAATTTTTCACCAGGTATAGGAATCATAATAACTTCAATTTAAAACAAAATTGAAAAGAAAGTAACATCCGTTATTTAATTATTAATTGATAAAGTTTTAAAATAGTGTCGCTATCTGCTGTATATTTTTGGCATTTTAAAATTCCAAAAATATATAATTAAATAACTATTCAATATATAATTAGATAACATTTTAGTTTCAAATTTGTTTCATTTCGATGTTATGTTTATTCCCGTACCTGGGGAAAAAGGGCTAACATGGCAAAGCAATACATCTGCGGAAGTTGCGATTCCAAAACTAATGCATTAGCTCTATGGGACTGACAATCCCTCTTATGTACACTCATTCTATGCTGAATGTCTAAATAACACTCATTTTGTAGGCATGTTGTTACTTTAATATTTTATCTATATTCTATGTTATCTATTTCATTTCATTCGTTGGACCCGAAGTGGGAAAATGGTCAGATGATCCTCCTCTTCTTCATCTTCGGAGTCAACTTGAGAGACCCCAATGAGGCAAGTCCCCTGGCAATTTTGGGATGCGGAGGAACATTTGAGACTTGCAAAAAACCGAAAAATGGGACATTCAACCCCCCCTCCCTCCCCCTTCTGCTCAGGAGGTGAACATATCAAAAGTCGTCACCCCTAGCTACTCCAAACAAAGTTAGAAAGTCAAAAATTGTGTAAGGAGTTATTGAGAAACGGAAAATTGTGTGTGGGAGAAATTTCGAACGTTTTTCCAATATGGCGGAGAAAGCAATAGAACGAGGATGACGAAAACTCACATTTACAGGGTTGCCACACTATTTGGTAAAAAAAATCAAGGACTATTTAAGGACTTTTCAAGGATATATTTCTCCATTTTCATGGACTGTATATTAAAAAATGCACCTAAATTCAACGATAGTTTTAAAAATTAATTTAGAAAACGAATAAGAGCTCTCTAACTTTCAAATGAACTTAAATACGTGTTATAAAATAACCATTTAGCTACCGAAAAGATCTGTGAAGAACGGCGCGAGGAGTAACGGAAAAGTAACGAAAATTTTCGTTACTACGTTACCAATAAAAGTAGCCGAGTTACTATTACAGTTACTTTCTGAAAAATCTAACAGCATTACTTGGCGTTACGGAAAAAAAGGTACTGTTGCAAGTAACACGTTACTCCAATCCATGGAAAAAACGGTCACTTCAAGATAAATAAATTCATCGGCCCTAAAAATTTCCAAGGTTTCAGGTTTTTCAAGGGTCAAGTTTTTTTTCCAAGCACTTTTCAAGGACCGTGGCAACCCTGCATTTATTACTACCTAGGAGTCACACACAACATAAAAAAACACAGCGAAACCGGACCTTTTGCATGGTAAAACTCTTATTCACTGGACTATTTCTTCCATTGTGTGGTTATCCAGGGAACAGTGTGAGCGTCCCTAATTCCATCGTGGATTTGGACTAGGTAGATAATATAAACTATTTTCCTAAACTATCTCTGCCCTTATATTATAACTTAATTTCAAAATACAAATCTTCCAAACGTTTTCAAAATACTAAGTTTCAAAATAAACTAACTCCAAATTTTCTATTAAATCTGTTACGTCATCGCTCTCTCCCTCTTTACATCTCACGCTCCGAGAGGAGCAGCAATGAACAGCTCAACTTCTAAGGTTTCAGTTCGGAATCTTGAGTTTCGGTTCCTGTTTTTTATATATAGACTTTTTCGATGTTGTATTAAGTGCGTAGCATGTAGTTGTAGTTGCGTTCTGTCCATTAAAGTGTGAACATGTATTTCAGTGCTCTACGTGTTTTTGTTCTTTTGTTTGAGCTTCTCCATGGTAGAATGAACCTGTGAAAGTTAAAATTGAGGATCTTGCTTAAGTGGAAATAGGTCCCGCAACAAATTAGTGGCGTCCGCGTCTTCTTTTGCCATGGACACAGAAAAAACAAAACGCAAATCGTTACGGCAATCGTTCACGGTGTGCGCAAACAATGCTAAGGCGGCTTTAGACAAAGCCGACACTACTGTGACTGAACTAAGCTCGTTACAAAGGCAGCTACTGGACAAATACTCACGTCTTGAAGAAGTTCAGGAGATCGTTGCCCAATCCCTTTTAACCGATCCGTCCAAGACATCCGAGTATGAAAATGACTTTGAAACGGCCGAAAAATACCGAGATACCTTTGCTGACATTACGACGCAGTTGGAGGCCAGAATCAACATCGCAGCTGCCCCGTCCGAGAGTGGTCGGGACTCGACGGCCGAAAAACGCAATTTCAAACTTCCCCGTTTGGAGTTAAAGAAATTTACCGGTGAGCCGAAAGAATTTCTCGCTTTTTGGTCCCAATTTAAGAAAATCCACACTGATGAAACCATCCCAAACGAGGATAAATTCCAGTATCTCATCCAATGCGTAGTAACCCCGTTCCAAAGCAGCGAGGCTGGTGGACAGTTATCCTCCCACAAGTGATAATTATCCAAAATGCATCCAGCAAATTCAACAGCGTTTCGGTCGCGACGATCTCCTCGTTCAAATATACGTTCGTGATCTGCTTGGTCTGGTAATGAAGAATGCTTCGGGTCGAGGGAAACCGGATTTGGCAGAACTGTACGATCTTCTTGAAAGCAAGCTCCTGGCTTTAGAAAGCTTGGGCCGAACGAAAGAAAAATTTGCCGATTTTCTAGAGCCGCTCGTGGAATCCTGCTTGCCCGAGAGTGTACTGCGTGCCTGGGAGAGAAGCCGTCCCACCGATGAAGCAGTAGCGGTCCCTCCCACTGAAAGCGACGCAGAGGGGGCCGGCGGACAGGGAGCCAGCACACGCTCCTTGGAGAGGTTGATGACCTTTCTCCGCGCGGAGGTACAATCGGAAGAAATGATTGTGCTCGCCCGCGCCGGCCTCGGAGCAACGCAGCTGAGAGTTTTGCATGAGCGTAGAGTAGAGGAGCCATCTTTGCCCACGAACGCTGTATTGGTAAACACAGGTAAAGGCGAGGGGTCTGCCAATGCTAGATATCAGTGTTTATTTTGTTCGAAGCAAAACCACGAGAGTTCTGAATGTTTTTTAGCTAAGAAAATGTCCTATAATGATAGAAAGAGTATTATTATGAAAAACAGGGCTTGTTTTAAATGTCTAAAAATAGGTAAACACACGGCTCGTTTTTGTCGCAATAAAGTCTTAACATGTAATTTTTGTAATGATAAATATCATCACACTTTCTTGTGCCCGAAGAGAGAGGGCAGTGAATCAGAAAAAATAGAGCCTACTGTTGTAAGTAATACTCTTTCTAATCGGTCAACAGAGGTCTCAAATGTATATTTACAAACAGTTGTGCTTCAAATTTGTCATAATAATAAACAGCTGGTTTTGCGAGGGCTTATGGACGGGGGCAGTGAAAATTCCTACCTCACTAATAAGGCAATTGAAAAATTGAAACTTAAACCTATTACTCAACAAACCATGATTCACGGTTTGTTTGGGGGGAGGGAAACGGGCCCCAAACAACATGCTCTTTATGAAGTTGAAATAGGTAGCTTAAAGGGTGATTTTTCATGTAAAATCCCAGTTCTTTCAGAGAAAAAAATATGCGGGTACATACCTAAAGTTAGAAATATATTGGTAATGTCAGAATTGAAAGATAAATGTATTGAAGTGCCTGATTTGGATTATTCGCAGTATGATATAGATTTACTGTTGGGAGCCGATACTATCGGGTTGATATTAACAGGTGGAAATATTACCCTCGACTGTGGGTTAATGGCTATTGAAACAAAATTAGGATATACTCTAATGGGTAAAATAAAGCCAGAGTATAAAGACAATACAACAAGGTCTATGGATTTTGTGCCTAGCGGGAGGCAAAATTCTCACCCTGTGGTTAGTATGTTAAACGCACTTTCATCCACATTTAATGTTAAGGAGTTATGGGATTTGGAAACTATTGGCATTAGGGATCCTGTAGAAAATTTAAAAGGGAAAATGCATTATGAAAAAACTATCGAGCAGTTTGAAAGGGGCTTAATAGTGCTGCCTGATGGTAGGTACCAATTGTCCTTACCGTTCAAATCTGAAAATAAACTGCATAGTAACAAAGCTTTAACATTAAAACGACATCAAAGAATGTGTCGAGGTATAATTGATAAAAATTGTATGAATGATTATGTGGCGGTATTTAGAGAGTGGGAAAAGCTTAAAGTAATTGAAAGGGTCCCAGAAAATGAACTAAAGAATGATGGTTATTATTTACCCCACAGACCGGTGTACACTCCTAACAGATCAACTACAATCCGTCCAGTATTCGATGCGACAGCTAGGGAGGGTAGAGAACCTTCGCTCAATGATTCTCTTGAGAAGGGGCCTAATTTGATGGAATTAATTCCGGATATATTAGATAGATTTCGTATGTATCCCATCGGAATTTCGGGGGACATTGAAAAAGCTTTTTTGCAACTAAGTATTACCCCGTCTCATAGAGATTTTTTAAGGTTTTTCTATCCCAATGAATGTGATGAAGAGATAATTTATCGTCATTGCCGCGTAGTGTTTGGAGTCTGCTCAAGTCCATTTCTTTTAGCAGCCTCAATAAATCATTTGTTAGAACACAGTCCCCCACAGTATAGGGATATTGTCTCTAAGCTCCGCCATTCTTTCTACGTAGACAATTGCGTGACAGGTGTTTTTTATGCTAACGAAATACAACCCTTTATTTCTAAATCACAAGAAATTATGCAGAGGGGATGTTTTAATCTTAGAGCCTGGGAAAGCAATGTTAGTGCAGAGGGTATAATAAAATGTGAAGGGGATACCAATGTACTGGGAGTTTTGTGGAATTTAGATCGGGATACTCTTAGGTGTTTTGTAGATAAAGAACAGGTAGGAAAAATAGAACATGTGACTAAGCGGTCAATGCTATCTGTCATTCAAAAAATCTTTGATCCTATAGGTATCTTATCTGGGGCTACATTGCAGCCAAAAGTATGGTTGCAAGAGACATGGAAATTAAAGTTATCCTGGGATGAACCGTTGCCTCCAGAACTGTATAAAAAATTCAATAAATGGTTTAATGACGTTTCTGTGTTGGATAGCCTTGAAATCCCCAGATATTGTGAAGCTAATTCTTCCTCAGAAATACACGTTTTCGTAGATGCTTCAAAAACTGCTATGCTGCTTGTGTGTTTTTGAGATCAAAAACGCCACTAGGAATTAAATTGCATCTGCTTAGAGCCAAGTCAAGGTTAGCCCCATGTAAAAAGGTGGTTTCAATACCTAGGTTGGAGCTCTTGGCTTGTTGCGTGGGTGCCAGATTGGCCAAAACCGTCCAGCAGGCATTGGATATGCCCGAATTGACCACTACATTTTGGACGGATTCAATGGTGGCTTTATATTGGATCAAGCATTATGGGGAATGGTCAATATTTGTGGCGAATAGGGTTAAAGAAATAGGAGAAATTACTTCTTCAGAAAAGTTTAGACATGTCCCAGGGATTTTGAACCCGGCAGACATTCTTTCTCGCGGCTGCTCACCACAATATCTGTTGGATTCAAGGTGGTTTGAGGGTCCGACATGGCTTATGGAAGACTCTGAGAAATGGCCTAATACTGAAATTAATTGTACAATAAAAGAAGTCGACTCTGAAAGGAGGAAGGTAAGGTTGTCAAATGTTAATGTAAACAGAGTAGAAAACCCCTGGTACTCTTATAAATTTTCAAACTACCGCTCTATTGTTAGGATGACAGCATGGATTAAGAGATTTATTGATAACTGTCGAAAAAGTCCTGAGAATAGAGCTAGGGGGGAACTTACCTGTGTTGAAGTTGATGAGGCAGAGAAGGTACTTATTCGTTCGGTACAGGCAGAGTTTTTTCCGGTTCCTAACGATGTCCCGATAGTAAATGTGTTTAGGGACGATGAGGGTTTGCTCTGTGTAAAAACTAGAATAACGGAGCGTAAAGATGAATCTTGTTTTTTGAAACCGATCCTCCTTCCAGAAGACTGTATCTTAACTTTCAGGCTAATTGAATACTTACACAAAACCCATTGCCATGCGGGAACTCAAATTCTTTTGTCCATCATTAGAGAAAAGTTTTGGATTTTAAAGGCTAGGAAAACAGTCAGAAATGTCGTTAGGAAGTGTGTGAGGTGCCGAAGGTATAGCGCAAAACCAGCTGTCTCTGAACCTATTGCTCTGCCTTATGACCGAGTGAGGGACAGTAACGTGTTTGAGGTTATAGGTATTGATCTGGCAGGCCCCCTCTTCCTACGAAGTGGTGAGAAAGTGTGGATTGTGTTGTATACCTGTGCAGTTTTCCGCGCGGTGCACCTCGAGCTTGTGACGGCACTGTCGACGGAGAGCTTTATGCTTTCGTTCCGCCGCTTCATAGCACGGAGAGGAAGACCGAAAATTGTATACACGGACAATGGAACTAACTTCAAGGGTGCAGTGACTGAGTTCCAAAATCTAGACTGGAAAGTGATAGAACAAGAGACAGAAATGCAGCGCATAGAGTGGAAGTTCATCCCACCCACCGGTGCATGGTGGGGGGGATGGTGGGAGAGGCTTATTCGTGTGGTTAAAGATCTTTTAAAACGCACTTTGGGGAAGTCTATTTTATCTTACGAAGAGCTTTTAACCATTCTATGTGACTGTGAGTCCGTAATCAACTCCCGTCCTTTGACTTATATTTCAGAGGATTCGGAGGACTTAGTAGCGATAACACCAGCAATGTTTTTAATGAGTAATAACTCGATGGATGTCACTGATTTTGACGTAAGTGATTTTTCAAAATTCCAGAGAAGGGTGAAATTTCGCACTAAATTGCTTAAAGATCTGAGAGGTAGATTTCGAAGAGAATATTTGGGTTTGTTAGTAGAGAAAAATCAGAAGGCATTCACTCGTCCCTTAGTTGCTGGTGAGATCGTACTAATTGAAAATCCAAACAAAAAACGGTTGTATTGGCCTCTAGCCAGGATTGTAGAATTGTTGCCTGGTAGAGATGGAAAATGTCGCACTGTTAAACTTAAATGTGGAAATACTGTAATTATTCGTCCTATCCAGCGGGTTTTTCCTCTAGAAATCCAGTCGTCTGAGATTCCGTCGAAGGCAACTTTGCCTTCAGACGGTCAAGAAGCTCCGTCAGCCCAATCTGATGATCCACGAGTGGTGGTTGATGCAGCTTGTGGTCCAATGCCCCCTGATATCTCGGCTGGCATCATCGACAAAGTATCTCGCCATGGGCGGAGAATTAAAACACCAGAGAGACTGGACTTGTTAAATTTAACTTTGTTTTTTGAGTGATGGATAACTCAAAAAGGGGGGAGGATGTTACGTCATCGCTCTCTCCCTCTTTACATCTCACGCTCCGAGAGGAGCAGCAATGAACAGCTCAACTTCTAAGGTTTCAGTTCGGAATCTTGAGTTTCGGTTCCTGTTTTTTATATATAGACTTTTTCGATGTTGTATTAAGTGCGTAGCATGTAGTTGTAGTTGCGTTCTGTCCATTAAAGTGTGAACATGTATTTCAGTGCTCTACGTGTTTTTGTTCTTTTGTTTGAGCTTCTCCATGGTAGAATGAACCTGTGAAAGTTAAAATTGAGGATCTTGCTTAAGTGGAAATAGGTCCCGCAACAAAATCTCCACATTGGTTATTTCAAAAACTCTGATTCAATTCTACTCAAATCGGGTTATTCTTCCGGGCGCAACTGGGCCCATAATCCTTAATAGCCTCTATTTAACGGCTAATGAAATAGCAGCGCGTGGTTGGAAGAATAAGTAGCATAATAAAGATGATAAGCAGAGTAGCAATGATTCACAAATAAACATAGTTGACTAAAATCGGAGAAACTTTAATAAACTCTTCTTATAAAATATACATTGTAGACAAAATAAATAATAACAGTCTTACTTTGGAGAAAGGAATAAACAAACGTAAGTGATTGAGCAAGGAAAGACTTAGTTACTTCATTCTTAAATTTAACAAAACTAATAACGTTCCATCTGAACTTTAAACACTGCGGGCGAAGAGAGCAAGTGAACAAGACCAGAAGACGCCCAACCACACGACGAACAAATAAACAACAACGTGGTCACGTGGTCGGTGCCTTCACCGGGACTGCTCGTGATGTCAGGACGTAAATACCGAACCTACCATCGTAACGTCACAAAAGTAAACAAACGTCATTGCGGCACAAATTGCGTGATCTAATCCTAACAGAAACAATTGAAGAGTACAGGAGGAGGGGGGGGGGGGGGGGCGGGCGGGCAACCTTTCATTGCACAGGAATCTGCCTTTTTGGCGACGATAGAGAGTCCTTGCCTAAATTGGAGCAAGGATACCTTACTTAACTCTTTTGCAGCAACCCTGATTTACGCCAGACACAAGTCCCATGCGAGAAGAAACAAGGGAGAAACCGGTTTTCTGTCGCCAATGTCTGCCAAGCAGATTGGATTACGGGAAGATTCCTGCGCAATCATGGGGTTTATATTCACCTAGACTATACAATTGCCATTGGCCAAACACAGGAGAACATCGAACGAGGTAGGTTTATAGAACACTGATGTTAACGCCGTTTCTTGAAAAACCACTAGAAGGGATACTGGAAGAATTTTTTTTCGAAGCTTGCGTTGTAGTCAGAAGGAGTACATAACATTGGAATATTGGAGTTAGGCATCAGTTATTTTGAACTGGGGTCAGGCGATGAGGGCCAACATGCGAGTTGTCACCAAACCCACCTTTTAGCACCATCATACGCACAGTCAGGACTTAGTAACAAGACATATTTAACAAGAACCAGTCCCGTAGTCCTGATTTCTACTAAGTTTATATAATGCTAATTTAACGTAACTGTAGTGGCAAGTCACAATTCAAAAAAGCTTTTTAAAATTGAAAAAATAAATTAAAGCACTTTACGTTATTTAGTGGCAATAAGTGCAGACCAGCTATTCCCTTCCTTTTTTTCATTTAATGTTAAAAGTTGTAAAGATAATCTCTTTTTACAAACGTGACTAACACTAAAAAAAAAAGGGTAATTTTCAGGGTTCATACTTTATCTATGATAGTGAAATTCAGGAGTTTCTAAGGAGTTTTTCAGGAGTGCAGCAATGGAAATTCAGGAGGTAATGAGGAATAAAATTGAATATGTTTGTTTATTGGCGTATTAGTCTAGTGATTTCACTGCACTTCAAATGAGGAAACAGAAGAAAAAAAACTTTGCTTAAAGAGCACACGTTATGGGACATTAACTAGTATCACGAACTCTGTTTTCTACTGTGCATGCGCAGTAGACTTATTCCGAATAAAGCACAGGAGAAAAACGATCTGTGTCGTTAATTTTTTCAGGAGAGGGGGAAAATATCAGGAGATGAGACACATATTTCAGGAGTTATAAGGGCCCTTACGAAAAAATAATGAAATTCAGCAGTTTTTCAGGAGGCGTACGAACCCTGAATTTTGCATGGAATTAGCCATAATGATCTGGAGAATAGGCAAGAATTATTTGCGTACGCATCCACATAGAGCTCACATTCATTGTAATCTGAGCCTCAAAACTGGTAGCGAGAGTCGCCCAGATGGCGCCACGAAGAAATGGCTCTCAGTTCAGTGGAACATGCAGAGTCTGCAAAGGCTTAGCTGCCACTAAAGCAGCCCAGTTGGGAAAAAAAGATATTTGCGCACTAGAGTGGAGGACAAACTCTAGCTTTGTAAAATTATACAGTCAATACTCGATAACTCGAAGTCCCAGGGGACCCCCAAAAATATTCGACTTATTCGAAGTTCGAGATATCGAAGTTACCTCCCATTCCTCTCTACTAGTACTTAAGATAGGTCGGCATGGTTTAAATGGTTTGATATGTGCCATAATACTATAGTAGTCGTACGCATTTCTATTTTTTAATGGCCTATGTAAACAACAAAGAAGAATATGGTCAAAAGGTTTATTAAAACTCACAAAATTTAGCCTCATTACAGATTAATAAGTATACATACAATGTAAATCTCATTTGAAAAAAGCAGTTATTTCTTGTTTTTATTTTTTAAGGTTTTGGCACTCACAAAGTCACCTAATAGACTGGCATTCGAAAGTGTTTTTTACCGGGGAAATCTATCACAAAAACTTAGAAGATGCTCACTTCGAGTAATCGAGACAGTTTTTAAAAGAAAAGTATAGAAATGATTCGGGACTTGATTAAAAGTTCGAGTTAGCGGACTTTTCGACTTATAGGAAGTCGAGTTATTGAGGTTTGACTGTACTAATGACCAGAGAAAACTACATGTTTACAGAACACTAATATAATATTAATTAAAACAGAAAACCAACTAAAAAATACATGCAACTACCGATTTCGAAAATTAGACATAAACTTGGTATACAAGTATCAGGGCCGGATGTCTAAATAGGCTAAGTAGGTTGTAGCCTAGAGTGGCAAATATTTTGGGGCGGCACATTTTATGACCCATTAAAGCGGCATTCGGCATAAAAAAAATCATTATAAAGATATGAATATTTTTAAGAAAGAAAACAAATAATTTACATTAATGCATAAACCGTAAACTTATATATTATAGTACTAATATTTCATAGCAAACATGGTCGCTGCGGGGGCAATTCCATCCCCTCTTCCCGGATTTCAAAGTTGAAAGAAAAATAACAGAACAGTTAAAAAAATTCGCCTGTTTCGCTTTCGATTTAATGTGTAAAGGTACATAGATGATTGGAATATGTGTGGATTTATTTTAAACAGCACATACCACCCTATTTTGCAGCAACCAGCTACCTTCCCCGAAGGGGGAGAATATTGCGACAGAGGCGGCAAATCAATCGTAGCCTACAGGCGGAAAATCTTTAAATCCGGCCCTGTACGCTACCCATTATAAGCAGAAAATATAGACTTTATCTTGTAGTTCTCGAATATCATGGGTGATTTCGAGTTCGAACTAAGATAGTATTATTTCTGTTACTTCACAGAAATTCCGGCCCTGACAAGTATTATGTATTTAAAAATATACAATGGTAATTATAGTCATATATATGTGATATATCGTACAAATCTTTATAAAGTTATAATATTAACCACACAAATCTCTATAATATTCTAATATTCAGTTCTTTCTTAATAACTCTCAGTTAATGTCTTGCCGATCCATCGAACAGTTCCCACGTTTTAAAAGGCGTCAATACATTCTTTCCCACAGAAATTGCAGATGCAGCAGACTTTGTTTTGACTTCTGATCCACTCTTCTCACAACCATTAAAAATAGGCACTTTTTAATTAGAGTTCAAGATGTAAGGTTGTGTGTGCTTTTGGCGGGCCGAGCTACGGCTCCGACTCCGTCCCGTTAAACACTTTAAATGATTGCTTTATAATAAAAGATCTTGGACGTCCAAACTACCTTCATTTCTGTAGTTAACTAAATCATAATTATGCTACCCTGTGTAGTAGATGTATTCTATATTTATATATATATATATATATATTATATATATATATATATATATATATATATATATATATATATATATATTATATATATATATATATATATATTATATATATATATATATATATATATATATATATATATATATATATATATATATATATATAATATATATATATATATATATATATATATATATATATATATATATATATATATATATTATTTACACAACGTCTCACCTCATATTTTGCGGACATCTAATCGGTTTTCTAAGATGTTGTTCACTAAAGCATGTAAAGGGGCCAGTGGGAAGACTGCCAAAAATTGTCTCCAAACTAGAGAGCTGAAAAAGAAAAATCTTAGTAAAATACTAACATGGCTATGTATGAATACAATTAAACCCAGGGTTCATACTCCATCTATGATAGTGAAATTCAGAAGTTTCAAAGGAGTTTTTCAGGAGTGCAGCAATGTAAATTCAGGGGGTAACGAGGAATAAAATGGAATATGTTTGTTTAGTATTGTATCAGTCTAGTTACTTCACTGCACTTCAAATGATGAAACAGAAGGAAAACAAGAAGTTCTTAAAGAACTAAAATAGCCTACTTTCCTGTTACTTAAATACTTACTGAAATTCTAATAGGAAAACAACTAGGTTCCTAACAGTAAATATCATCAACAACCGTTTCTACCATAGATTTATATACATTCGAAAAAAAATCACTAAACACAAAATCCAGCTATAATTTAAACTTCTAAAAGCCAAAATCGACTATTTTCCTTAATATTCTTTCTCAAATTAACTTCATATAATTTATCGCCTGCACGATTTATTTGTATTTCAAAGAATAATTCAATATTTATTAATAACAAAAGTAATGAAACTACTCCAAACTACATTAAAAAAAAATAAGAAATGTAAATTAAAACTAAGCACAATTGTATGCAAAAAATATGCCTTGCCGCTTTCTTGGTAAACAATGCATGAACAATCAAAGAATCACATAGTGCTAAATTTTATGACGTCATTCGAAACTGATTCATGAAAAAATTATTTTGCTTCAAATATTTTTAAATAAATAAAGTTTCTCATGCACTGCTTATTTGGCAACCGCGATTTAAATGACTCAAAATTGAATTTCAATGCTAATTCAATGGGAAATTCGCCGACAGATAGTAGATTTATGTCCGTAAGGACGTACAGACAGGCGGACAAAAAGTATGAAAGTTAGGTCTCTGAGGTCATAGCTTTCTAACAAAAAAAGAATTTTTAAGATCCGATTGATAGAACCGATTTTGGAAGGGGGGTACGGACAGACAGACAGACGGACGGACATCGACCGCATGTCAATACCTACTTTTTCATTTTTTTTAATTCTTTCGAATTAAAAAAAGAAAAGTAGGCTAAAAATCTTTTAAAGATTTATAGGTGGCATTCTGGAACATTAACTATATCACGATATCCAAACTCTATTTGTCTATTGTGCATGTATAGTAGACTTATTCCGAAAATAGTGCGGGAGAAAACGGCAGAAAACTATTCTTGTCAATTTTTTCACGAGAGAGGGGAAAATATATTAAGAGATGAGACACAAATTTCAGGAGTTATAAGGGCCCTTAGAAGAAGAAAAAAATGAAATTTCAGGAGTTTTTCAGGAGGCGTACGAACCCTGTAAACCCAACAAGAAATATTTTGCCTCGTCACCTTTCACCAGCATTGTACGCATCGCCAAGACTTTGTAACATGGCAGATTTAACATGCACCTATACACAGCATTATATATTAGCAAGTTTGTTTTACATACTAACTTTAGTACCAATTTAGGCTTTCCCACTGGGAGTAATAAAATAAACTGATTTATTTAAATCATACAAAATTAGTAACATTAGGCTACGAGTGTTAAAATAAACAGATTTAATTAAATCCTATAAAATTAGAGTAACATTACTACATTTGGTTTAGTTATGCTTGCATATATAAAGATATATTTGGTTGGATTAATTAACATTCCCCAAAAGAATAATGTGTTATGATCTGCATTTCAAGAATATAAACTAAACTCCTCGGCGCAACAGCCTATAACTGAGCCAAGGCCTGCCGTGCCCATTTCAGCTTTCGTGACCTAGGGCTCTGGGGTACTAGGCAAATGTCCCGGTTAGGTGGTCAGCCTCACGCGGAACCCCCAATGTTTAGTTCCCAAGCATGCTTGGTACCCATTTTATCGACCCACTCAAGGGATGAAAGGATGGGTCAACATCGCCCAATCCGGGATTCGATCCCCGGATCTGTGGCGTGGCAATGCGAAGCACTACCACTAAGCCACTGGGCCTCATTCAAGGTTAGGTTTGAATAATCGTCGCACTAGAGCTACACGAGGGCTATTGGCGACGGGCGTCGTAATTTAGAACCACAGTCAAGTGACGAGCCGACACCTGAATAGGCACCCAACGCAACCGTTAAGGGCGACATCGTACGCAGCGTTTAGGACTTTGAAGGATATTTAACGTGCACTCCCTTACACAGGGTATTATTCGTAGGACATTTTTGTCTGCACGGGCCGTTTATAGGTCGGCAGTAATTTTGGCGATGCCCGGACTCGAACCTGAGACCTTTCGCATGCTAGGCGAGTGCCTAACCGACTGGGCTCCCGGGCCTCATTCAAGAATATAGGATGATATAATGTCAATGGGGACAGTTAAAACTCAGCTACAACTAAATCAATAAGAATTAAAAGGTTTTTTTTTAAACCGAGACAATATTAATTTACCGACTCACATAAGTTAGAACAGCTTGCTTTTCTGTCGAGTCCAGCGTTCAATACCAAGTGCCTAGGAAACAAACAATATACCTTTTTAGTTATACAAAATTAATAATTACAAGCAGGCAACTTCTTAGAGTCACACCTAAGAAATCGGTCAAAGATTTCTGCAGGTGCTAAAAAGGTAATTCTTTTTGTGTCTGTCTTACTTGACGAAGGCTTTTTTAGCGGGTCTCTGATCAAGCACACTAGCCGGATTATATATGTACCTACCCTTATGCTAAAAATGCGTTACCTGCCTAGATTTTTTTTTACAATAGTAGCCAAAATAGTTGGGGGGAAATAGTTGTTACATGAATTTTTTTTTAAGAATTAAGAATTTTAGAACTTAATAAAAGTTTAAATGTTTTCTGTAATTTTTTTTAAACTTAATTTCTTTTAAATGAAAAAATTTAAGCGTAGATTTTTTTTTACAGCCGCATATCTCATCAATCAAAGACTGTTAAAATCGAAAAAAATACACACTATTTAATGGTCATAATTAAAATGCAATTAACATAAGGAAGCAGCACCTTTTTAGATAAATAGTTAAAACTTCCCTCAATAAATCACAAAATCAGGAAACACACTATCAAAAATACTGAAAAAGCCCCTAAAACCCTGAAAAAAACCCTAAAACCCTGAAAAAACCCAAGTGGGTTGGGTTTTTCATGAGAAAACCCAGGTTTTTAACAACCCTGGCATAAGAAACAAACAATATACTTTTTTAGTTATACAAAATTAATTACAAGTAGGCAATTTCTTAGAGTCAGACCTAACAAATCGGCCAAAGATTTCTTAAATAAACTTTCAGAGTAAATATATATTTAACGTGCAAAATACACATTTTAATACTTAGCTATGTCTGTAGAGTTATGTACAAAAAAATTAATAGCCTCTATTCAACGGCTAATGATGTAGCAGCGCGTGGTTGGAAGAATAAGTGGATCAGATTTACTGTACGGTCCCCCTTGGCGCGATTTTTTCGGATTTGGCGATAAATAATTTTTTATGGCAACCCGACTCCAACTGAAGATTCGAATTCTATGACTTCGCACCGATGACGTTTTCTGGCAACCCTATCGGACCGTTGGTTCAGTTTTCGTAAAAAATATTCCCATACAATCTTTTCTTTGAATCGTGGTTTTTTTAAAAAAAGTCGCCAAAATACGGACTTTTGGCGCGATTTTGGAAAGTTCGCCAAGGAGGACCGTACAGTAAATCTCTACCGAATAAGTAGCCTAATAATGATAAGAAGAGTAGCACAATGATTCACAAATAAACAGTTGACTAAAAACGGAGAAACTTTAATAAACTCTTCTTAAAATATACATTGTATAGACAAATATAATAAATAAACAGTCTTACTTTGGAGAAAGGAATAAACAAACGTAAGTGATTGAGCAAGCAGAAACTTAGTTACTTCATTCTTAAATTTAATAAAACTAATAACGTTCCATCTGAACTTTAAACACCGCGGGCGAAGAGAGCAAGTGAACAAGACTAGAAGACGCCCACCACGCGACGAACTAATAAGCAACAACGTGGCACGTGGTCGGTGCCTTCAACGGGACTGCTCGTGACGTCACAAAAGTAAACAAACGTTATTGCGGCACAAATTGCGTGATCTAATCCTAAGGGTATGTCCTGACTACGCCACAAATGCCTCAAAACTTGGCGACTTGGCAGAGTCAGCCCCCATGCTATTGCATCGCTTGGAGCTCTTGGCGGTTGCCAAATTTTGTTGCATTTGTGGCGTTTGATGTCGTAGTGAGGACATAGCCTAACAAAAATAACTACCCCTTGACAGTCGCCTGACTTAAGTTTTCCAAGAATTCCATAATACCAATTTTGGTATTAATTTGAAAAAAATCATAAATTTTATAATTTTAATAATCATCTGCTACAGAAATATAATTTTAAAAATTTAAGAAATTAAATTTTCTGTTTAAATAAAAAAATTTATTTTCATGCAGTGAAAACAAGTTTACATTTTAGCCAATTTGCTTATAAGCAAGAAGAAGCGGTTAAAGATATGAAGAGTACAAGGGGAAAAACCGCTTAATTTCGTAGAAAACTTTCATCAGGCCTCTTTGGCGATGAAAGCGAGTCATCGCCTAAACTGGTGTGAGGAAATCGGTTACTCTGTTTTTCTCTCGCGGCAACCCTGATTTACGCCAGAGATCAGCGGACACGAGTCACACGTTTGTACCGCGAAAGAAGAACCGAAAGGAAAACCGGTTTTCTGTCGCCAATGTCCGCCAAGCAGATACAATTACGGCACTACTCCTAATATATAAAGCGGTTCTTCCCCTGTACTCTTCATATATTTAGGCAGATAAATTAACACTCCCATAAAGAATAACGTGTTACAATCTGCAATTCAAGGATCTAGGATGATATATCTTAATAAGGACGGGGGCTGGGGAGCCCAGTCGGTTAGGCTTTCACCTAGCATGCGGAAGGTCCCAGGTTCGAGTCCGGGCATCGCCAAAGTAGCTGCCGACCTACAAACGGCCCGTGCAGCCAAAAATGTCCGACGAATAATACCCCGTGTCGAGGGAGTGCACGTTAAATATCCTTCAAAGTCCTAACGCTGCGTACGATGTCGCCCTTAATGGTTGCGTTGGGTGCCTATCAGGTGTCGGCTCGTCACTTGACTGTGGTTCTAAAATACGACGGCCGTCGCCAATAGCCCTCGGACTCTTTTCAGAGAAATCGACTAAATTTTGCTATCTTTTATAGTTAGTGATAGATATGAATTTTTAAAAACCCCGGAGTTCTTTTATAGACACCCTGTATTATAGGGACCACCGGAGTATCAAAATTTATGTATGGACGTTTGCAGTGCCGGATTTAAAGACCCAAGGCCCCTAGGCACTTGACATTTGGGGCCCCCCACCATCTCGAAGCTAGTTTGGAAATTTAGCAAATTAAATACACTAGTACAGAACTTATAATTTTTAATCGACTTTATTAAACATCAGAATAATACGGTATGTTACTATAGTTATTCTTTACAATTTATTGGAAATTGGTGATTTTCAAAATTTTTTTAGGCGATTTTTTGGCGATTTTATCTTTTTAAGGGCCCCCTTCCTGACTGGGCCCCTAGGCCCGGGCCTTGTAGGCCTAGGCAAAAATACGGCACTGGACGTTTGGCGATTTTAAGATGTTTATTTTGGACTAGATTTTTGAAAACCACCTTAAAAAATTTGATAGTGACTTTTTAAAAAAACATAGTCTCTATAACTGCGACTAAATTTAATTTGAAGTCGCCAAATTGTGGGATTTGGTCGCATTGTGCGACTAGTGATCGTTAATTTCGAACCCTGATGGTAACAGAGTTTAAATGTATTTTTCCGAACATTGTTTTCCGTAAAACGTAATTGTTTTTAACGGTGTGCGTCGTGTACCAAAACCGGTACATTTCTGCGCAGGCGAAGCACATTTAAAAGCTCTTCTCCCGTTTTCCGATTGCCAGAAAGAATTCCTTTCCCGTTTCGAACTTTCCGTTTTTGCGCGCTCTTAGACTTTCTAACTCGAAAGATATTCCATTAAAAAATTCCAAAATGGCTGTTATTTGTGTGACGATATTTTTAATGGCGGCGTTTATTTACGAAGCGAGTGGACAGTACGTTTTTCCCGATGGAGTTGAAGTTGGAAATTGGGGAAATGGTGAAATACAGGTATTCTTTTTTTTTAAAAAACATTTCAGTCCCAACTTTTTTTTTTATTCTAAAAATCAGAAATTTGTGAAATATATACTCATTATGCATTCAGAATGAAAGGGTGAAAAAGCAGGGAAAAAAGATTAATTAATAATTTTTTAACAATAATTTCAGCAAGAAAATTTTGGAATCACAACTTCTGAATAAAGTAATAATAACACATTTTAGCTGAAATAGCCGAAATTAAATGTTCAGGCAGTTAAAAATACAAGCATGAAAAATTTAGGGCCAATTTATTTAATAAAATTGTTTCAGTATGAATTTTATTTTTCCATGTTTTTTATATTTTTATTTAACTAAAGCAAATATTATTTAATTCTTCAAAAGACACGATTCTTCCATCTAACGATACAAAAAGAAAGTCTAACTTTATAGAAAAATGTATGGAAAATTTAATAAAATTTATTTGAAATAAGTGCGAGTTTAACTTAGGGAGAGAAAAAACGCAAGCTGATGATTCTATATTGAATCGTTAATCATTGGGAGAGAAAGGGTAAAGGGTCATTTTTAGCCTACTTTTCTTTTTTTAATTCGAAAGAATTAAAAACAAGAAGTTCATAAAGAACTAAAATAGCCTACTTTCCTGTTACTTAAATACTTACTGAAGTTCTAATCGGGAAAAAACTAGGTTCCTAACAGTAAATATCATCAACAACCGTTTCTACACTAGATTTATACACATTAGAAAAAAAAATCGAAACACAGCACCCAGCTATAATTTAAACTTCTAAAACCCAAAATCATTTATTTTCCTTAATATTCTTTCGCAAACTAACTTAATATTATTTATCTACTGCTCGATTTATTTGTAGTTCGAAGATCAATTAAATATTTATTAATAACAAAAGTAATGAAACTACTCCAAACAGCATTAAAAAAATAAGAAAAGTAAATTAAAACTAAGCATAATTGTATGCAAAAGTATGCCTTGCCGCTTTCTTGGTAAACAATTAATGAACAATCAAATAGGGTACTTGACTGCATCGCCAAAATACCTTCCAATATTATTTAAATTATAGTTAAAAGTCAAAAATAACAAATGCTATATTTTTTTTGCGAAATAAATCTTTAAATCATTAAAAAATTATTTTAAAAAGGCATTTTTTTCACGTGATCATCACGTGATCACAAACACAACGGTTTGGCTGACGTCACTAGTAACTATAAACAAACCGGCATGATGTTTTTTGTTTTTTGATTAAACTTGATTTAATCTAATTTACTCTTGAAATAATAAATATTGAGATAATGTAAGGCATTTTACAGAAGCGGATATTTCAAATTTGCCTAAAATCGATTCCAATGTGGTGTTTCAAAGTTTGTTTATAGTCACTAGTGACATCACAGATACCACGTGACAGCCAGGAAGCGTTTTCGGGAGTGATTTTTCGTCCTAATTTTAAAATTCATTTTTCTGCCTTTTTATGGGGTATTTGAAAAAAAGAAAAAATACGGGTCTAATATTTTTGGCATAAGAATATTTTAAGCCAATAAAAAAATTTTAGTCAAGTACCCTATTGTGCTACATTTTATGACGTCATTCCAAACTGATTCATGAAAATATTATTTTGCTTCAATATGTTGAAATAAATAAAGTTTCTCACGCCATTGTTGATTTGGCAACAGTGATTTAAATGGCTCAAAATTGAATTTCAATGGGAAATTCGCCGACAGATAGTAGATTTATGTCCGTCCAGACGTACAGACAGACGGACAAAAAGTATGAAAGTTGGGTATCTGAGGTTATAGCTTTCTAACAAAAAAAGAATTTTTATGATCCGATGGATAGAACCGATTTTGGAAGGGGGGTACGGACGGACAGACAGACGAACAGACAGACGGACATCGACCGCATGTCAATA
Source organism: Oedothorax gibbosus (assembly GCA_019343175.1). Lineage (NCBI taxonomy): Eukaryota > Metazoa > Arthropoda > Arachnida > Araneae > Linyphiidae > Oedothorax > Oedothorax gibbosus. Next base: position 42,905,827 of record CM033272.1, on the reverse strand, counting down.
CCTACTTTTTCATTTGTTTAATTCTTTCGAATTAAAAAAAGAAAAGTAGGCTAAAAATGAAAAAGTAGGTATTGACATGCGGCCGATGTCCGTCTGTACCCCCCTTCCAAAATCGGTTCTATCAATCGGATCTTAAAAATTCTTTTTTTGTTAGAAAGCTATGACCTCAGAGACCCAACTTTCATACTTTTTGCCCGCCTGTTTGTACGTCCGGACTGACATAAATCTACTATCAGTCGTCGAATTTCCCATTGAATTAGCATTGAAATTCCATTTTGATTCATTTAAATCACTGTTGCCAAATCAACAATAGCATGAGAAACTTTATTTAAAAATATTTGAAGCAAAATAATTTTTTCACGAATCATTTTGGAATGACGTCATAAAATGTAGCACAATGTGATTCTTTTATTGTTCATTAATTGTTTACCAAGAAAGCGGCAAGGCATATTTTTTGCATACAATTCTGCTTAGTTTTAATTTACATAAATCTAGTGTAGAAACGATTGTTGATGATATTTACTGTTATGAACCTAGTTGTTTCCCGATTTGAATTTCAGTAAGTATAAGTAACAGAAAAGTAGGCTATTTTAGTTCTTTAAGAACTTCTTGTTTTTTAAAGGGAGACAACTTGTAATAGTTGATACCTTCGATTTTCTTGAAACTTTCAGGATATGTTAGTAGTACTAAGATATGAAAAAGTGAATCTCAGTTTTTCTTAAATCCGTCTTGTTTGACCTTGGAAGGACAAAGTTTGATGTAATGTATCAATGGTGTACATTATATCATCCTTCTACTTCTAAAGCCAGGAGTTTTTCATGAATTTTTTTTTAATATGGATACTACTTGATACTAGGTACATGTCAGCATAATTAATTTGGTGGGTCACTCATGGCTTTGAAGGTCAGGGTCCTTTGAAAAAGGTCATTTTTGTTGATTTTTGTCATGTTTCTGCCTAATTATCTGCTTAAGCCATAAGTGACCCACAAAAATAATTATTGGATTGATTACACAAGCCAGGGTAGTACTTAGAAAAATATAAAACACCATGGGTGACCCTTTACTTTGGTAGTTACAGGGTCTCAAAGTTGATCATTTCATAAAAAAAAGGCTAACTTGAAAGGTCAATTACCCCAGAAGCAAAGAGTCAGTAACTTGGAGACACAGTTGTAAACACACATCAAACGTTGTAGTTTTAGACCCAGGTAAGTTACAAATCCATGGCAACTAACTTACTTTTTTTTTTATTTGAGTCCATTTAATACAGTCAATTTTGACCCTGTTTTGACCCTGACCTTCAAAGCCATGAGTGACCCACCAAATTAATTATGCTGACATGTACCTAGTATCAAGTAGTATCCATATTTAAAAAACAATGTATGGGAAACTCATGGCTTTAGAAGTAGAAGGTTGATATAATGTACACCATTGATTCATTACCTCAAACTTTGTTCTTCTTTCCAGGTTACACAAGACGGATTTAAGATTTAAGAAAACTGAGATTCACTTTTTCATATCTTAGCAAGTACTACTAACATATCCTGAAAGTTAAGAAAATCGAAGACATCAACTATCACGCACCTATTCAATTTGGCCCAGTTTTAAAAAAAATGGCTCTAAAACATTTTATTATTAGCCAAAGTAAGATTTAGTTTTATTTAATTTCAGGGTTCGAATAAATCACTGTTTTAACCAAGTTTTAAACCAATTTTTTTTTCAGAAAAAACAACTTGGTTTCTTCCGAATTTCTTATTTTAATTCTAAAAACTTTTTTGTTTAATAAAATTTGAAAGGTTACATGATGATTGAAATTCCAAAGCTTTTAGAACTACTACTAAACTCTATACTAAAAATTGTCATTGCTATAGATTTTTCGTTATTTAAAACTTTTCAAAAGTTTCAAGTTTTTCAAAGTTTCTGATACAAAATATTCTTTAAAAAAATTTCAAAACGTAAAAAAAAAATAATTTTACATTCTTAAAAAAATATATACTGGTTATATAATTATCCCAACTAATCCCATAATCCCATTCTCCCTGTATTATTTACAAAAAAAAAATCCATGTTTAAAATAAGTTTTTATCAATATGTGTACAATTTGTATAAGAACCCTAAATGTTATTACATAACTTTTTTTTTAGCCTAGTTTTCTATTTTTGATTCAATTTTTTTTAAAAAAATGTAAAAGTATAAGGTAGTGATTTTCTGAGGATGTCTGTCCCTCCGTACCTCCCTTGCAAAATCGGTTCTATTTGTCGGATCTTAAAAATTCTTACCTAAAAAATCTTTTTTTTTTATTAGAAAGGTACGACCTCAGATACCCATCTTTCATAATTTTGTCGCTGTTACGTCGGAGACGGAATCTTCGTCTGTCGGCGATTCCCATTGAATTGCATTGAACGTATTAGTCATTCATCACGTGCCACATCACATGGCATGAGAGACTTTATTTACATTAGGTTTGTAACAGGATTGTCATATAGAACGTCTAATAGATTAAACGTAATAAGGAATAAAAGTTGGTCAATCAACTGGCCACTCAACAATGTGCATGGAGATTTTTCAATGTGAAAGATAGGTGAACAGTACACTCTTCAAAAAGATAAACCTCCTATAGGAAAGTGCATTTTCGCACGGAAAGGAGTGGAATAACTCAGTGAGAAAAACGTGTAAGAGTGAAGGAGAGATTTTTTCCTATTCACTCGAAAAGAGTGAAATTTACACTCCTATAGGAGAAGTGCATTTTCGGCACGGAAAGGAGTGGAAATTAACTCAGACTGAGTTAAAATCGCTCGTTTGTTTTAAGAGTGTATATTAGACAGTTCTGTTACAAACCTATTCGTTTTGCGATAAGAATTCCAGTAAGTATTTAAGTAACCGGAAAGTAGGCTATTTTAGTTCTTGTTTTTAATGATACTGCTCCTAATTACTTCTAAGAACTGACCCTGGTTCATAAAATGACGTTACAATGACGTCGAAATAATTAGCGATCGAATAGCACCCGTGCCACGAATTTATATCTTTTAAACATACCCAAGAGAAGATGAGAACGTACAAGTAGGTTTGTAACAGAATCTGTCACTTAACCCGCTTTCACACAACAGTTGTGTTTAACAGGTAAAAGCCGCCAAACACAGCATTGATATTCTATATTAAACATTTACACGCTAAATTTGGCTAGTTTCATTTATTTTATTTCGAAAATTCAATAATCATTAGTTATCGTTTGCAAAAATTAATTTTTATTTTAAGAATAAATATGTAATATTCCTCGCTTTTAAATAGAATTAAAATATTTCATATCAACGTACAAAGAATCTCGTAGTGAAATATATTTGACGTCATTTCAAACTGATCGATGTTGCAAAAATAAATTTATTTTAATTTATTGTCTGAAAGAATTAAAGTTTCTCGAGCGATTGTTGCGAATGGCAATGGTGATTAAATTCTAATAAAAATGGCTTCCTGTGCTTTTTAAAAGAGCATTTAATTTTGCAATTTTTTAAATAATTGAAGTACTTCGAATTCGAATTCTTTTCTGAAATTTTCAATGTGTTCTAATTTCGATGCGCTGAATTTTTTTTGACGTATCACACTTGTCCGTAGCATTTGTAGATTAGGCTATGAAAGTGGGTGACGGACAGACAGACGGACTTAACGATTACAATACCTTCCACTGTGTGGAAGCTAATAGCTGTAACTATCTATAAGAAGAACATGTAAGTATATATCTAATAATCTATTAAAATATATCTATAGGAATATTTCCAAGAATACGAATTTATTCTTCAGCCTATACCTTATCAAGGTATAACAAGGTTAAGCTGCGTGATATATTACACTACATTATTAGATTCCAACACGTAATCTGGGCCAATAGATCGCAATTTAACCTTTACTTACGGGAAAAAAACACCTTAATTCCGTTCCAAAATTGATGGTCTAATTAGTCAGTACATTGGACGTGTAACTATTTTTCTTATAAAACGCAATCAAAACGTCAAGCTTTGTACAGGGTGAAGCAAATAAAATCGGCCCCAACGTGGAGATAAGAATACGACAGAAATGTTGCCAAGTCAAAAACCAATACAAAACCAGGTTTGTTAATATGAAGCCATTGATCGCTTCAATATTAAGCCCAAACAAACGCTTGGCGACTTATTTGCCGGCAACTACGCTATGGTTTGAAAAGCTAGTTGAGATGAAATATAAACAATGTTTGTAGAGCTCTGATAAAAAAAAGTTCACACTAGTGATAATTTCGGTTGTTATTTATTGTAGAGAATCTGATCTTTTTGTTTTTGTTACTACAAAACATTCTAAATTTATTGCAAGACAAAAAAAATTTGCATGAGAAGCCGTCTTCGTACAATACACACTACGAACTAAACTGGCCAATAGTCCATGAGTAGCTCTAATGTGATGCTAATCCAATCCAACCAATGCAAACACAGATTTGTCAAGTGAAACCATTGCACGCTTGAATAATCTTTTATTTCCTCTTGAAAGCTTTCAGGCGGCTTCAAGAGTTTTTCTCGCCAAGCATTTCAACGTATTCCTATCTCCAGACCGGGTCCGCTGTTATTTGCCTCACCCTGTATGTCGTCCTGAAACCTGGCATCTAAGGTACGAAATTTACGGTCGCTAGTCGAAAAATGCGACCAAATCTTCCAGTTTTGCAACAATAATATAAATTTAGTCTTTATATTGCGATTAGTTTAAAAATCGCCAATACTATTTTTTTTACAAAGCATTTTTCTTACCTGTGGAGAAAATTTCTATAATCTTGTGTAAATTCAGATCTCGTGCCACAACTGCGTAGTTATATTCTGATTCGTCAACATACAAATAGATTATTTGTTCGAAAATTGTAAATACTTCTTTAAAAAAACGACAAAGAATAACGATGTTATAAGTTTTGCTTCAATTTTGTGAGCCCCATCAATTTTCTAAACAGGGCCGTATTTCTAAATAGGCTGTAGCCTAGAGCGGCGAATTTTTTTGGGGCGGCACATTTTACGACCAATTAAGGCGGCATTCGGCATAAAAATTATTATAAAGATACGAATATTTTTAAGAAAGAAAACAAATAATTTACATTAATGCGTAAACCGTAAACGTATATAGTTATAATATTTCATAGCAAACATGGTCGCTGCGAGGGCAAGTGCACCCCCTCCTCCCGGATTTCGAAGTTGAAAGAAAAATAGTAGAACAGTTTTAAAAAATTCGCATATTTCACTGTCGATTTAACGTGTAAAGGTACATAGGTGATTCTAATATGTGTATCTATTTTAAACAGCACATACCACCCTATTTTGCAGCTAACCAGCAACCTTTCCCCGAAGTGGGTGAATATTGTGACAGGGGCGGCTAATCGTAGCTTACAAGCGGCAAATCTTTAAATCCGGCCCTGTTTCTAAATATTTTCATTTAAACAACAAATTAATTTAGCAAACTTTAAAAATATCAAGTGAATCGGAAGTTAATGAAACTTTGCAATTATGGAGACTTAGAAGTTGTTTATAAAGGAACTTATTTTCGCATGAGAATCAAGCTAATTTTAATTTTCAAAATAATATAAGATGCTATTATGATAAATTTCGCTTCCATTGTAAAAAAAAATTGCATCATTACTCTTCGAACTTAAAAATTTAGCAAACGATAAAGACTATTTAATAAAATCTGCGGACGAAAATTAATGAAAATGGCAAATTTTTGTATTTCAATACAAAATTAACTGGCTCAGAGGCGAGTCAGACTTTCATTTTTTTTTTTGCTTTAAGCGATTCAATTGTGTGTAATTGTGTTGATATTTAACGCATATCAGACCTACAACAACTGGATTACACGTAATAGAATTAGGGCCGAATTTAAAGATTTGCCGCCTGTAGACTAGGATTGAATTTATTTGTGCTTTTTTTTGGTCGATGTCTGAATGGTGTTTTTCCTTCCACTTCTTCCGTTGTAAGATATCCCAGATATAGGTTTCTTGACTATTTTTTTTCTGTCTACATATAAGAATCATCTATGTATGCGAAATAATAGGCGAATTTTTTGCAATTTACAATTCTTTCAACTTCCAAATGCGGGGGGAGAGAGTGCAACTGCCCTCACAACAGCCATGTTTGCTACTAAATATTAGTACTATATATACTTTTACGGTTTAAGTATTAATGTAAATTATTTGTTTTCTATTATTAGAATATTTACAAGGATTTTTTTTACGCCCAATGCCGCTTTAATTGGTCATAAAATTTACCTCCCCAAAAAATTCGCCAGCCTACAGCCTACTTAGCCTATTTAGAAATCCGGCCCTGAATAGAATTTTCCCCATTTGTTCTAGCTTTGTTCTCTAATCTAATCAGACAAAATTATTTTCCAAGCCACATTTCTCCGGCTGTATTGAATGTTTTTTTTACAAACTGTGTTTTTATATGATAAATGTAGCTGACTTACAGCTCTTTATAAGCCCACCTTTTGAAACGAATTCGAATATTTTTTTAATTTTTCAAAAAATAATTGTACAACAAAATAATTGAACCCATTTCCAAATGTGGGATTGTAGACTGTCCTGTACTGTAAGTCATCTACATTTATCATCTAACAAAAACCGTTTGTAAAAAATAGTCAATACAGCCGGAGAAATAAGGCTTACAAAATATTTTTTCCCCATTGGATTAACACAGAGGCACTTTGGTTTGGAGACCCGCGGTTGATCGGACTCATTCTCCCTTAACATATCAGACCTATACACAACAACTCGATTATGCATTTATCAAATTTTCTCGAACTTTCGTGGAAATTCGAACCGCAATGGCAATTACTAAGCCAAAGGCAATTACGGCGTTCCCGCCAATTTGCATATTCCATTTCCCCTTATAGAATGAGTTTGTGTGAATGCCAGAGGGGTAAAACCAATCGTACGGTAAATCCATGAAGTCTACAATTAGTTTTTTATACTTCGTTTGGGACTGCCTATAAGTTGATTGTTTGAAAGGGGGCCCGAGTGATGTGCAATTACAAGTTAAGTACTACGCGTTAAGAGATGCCAGTCTAAGTTATGCATTAGTTTTGAAATTAGAGAGGACCTCCGAGTGGAATGTGCAATTACAAAGTTAAGGTTTTTACTAACCGTTCGTTAAGAGGGTCCATAAGTTAATGCATTAGTTTTGAAATTAGAGAGGACTCCGAGTGGAATGTGCAATTAACAAGTTAAGGTTTTTTACTAACCGTTCGTTTAAGAGGGTGCCCATAGAGTTAATGCATTATTTGAAATTAGAGAGGACCTCCGAGTGGAATGTGCAATTAACAAAGTTAAGGTTATTTTACTAACCGTTCGTTTAAGAGGGGCTCCATAGAGTTAATGCATTAGTTTTGAAATTAGAGAGGACCTCCGAGTGGAATGTGCAATTAACAAAGTTAAGGTTTTCTTACTAACCGTTCGTTTAAGAGGGACTGTCAGTCCCATAGAGTTAATGCATTAGTTTTGAAATTAGAGAGGACCTCCGAGTGGAATGTGCAATTAACAAAGTTAAGGTTTTTTTTACTAACCGTTCGTTTAAGAGGGACTGCCAGTCCCATAGAGTTAATGCATTAGTTTTGAAATTAGAGAGGACCTCCGAGTGGAATGTGCAATTAACAAAGTTAAGGTTATTTTACTAACCGTTCGTTTAAGAGGGAGATCCCATAGAGTTAATGCATTAGTTTTGAAATTAGAGAGACCTCCGAGTGGAATGTGCAATTAACAAAGTTAAGGTTATTTTACTAACCGTTCGTTTAAGAGGGAGTCACCATAGAGTTAATGCATTAGTTTTGAAATTAGAGACTCCGAGTGAATGTGCATTAACAAGTTGGTTTTTTACTAACCGTTCGTTAAAGGGACGAATCATAATTTAATGCATTAGTTTTGAAATTAGAAGGACTGAGTGGAATGTGCAATTAACAAAGTTAAGGTTATTTTACTAACCGTTCGTTTAAGAGGGGTCCCATAGAGTTAATGCATTAGTTTTGAAATTAGAGAGGACCTCCGAGTGGAATGTGCAATTAACAAAGTTAAGGTTTTTTTTACTAACCGTTCGTTTAAGAGGGACTGTCAGTCCCATAGAGTTAATGCATTAGTTTTGAAATTACAACTTCCGTAAATATATTGCTTTGCCATGTTAGCCCCTTTTCCCCAAGTATGGGAATCAACGTAACATCGAAATGAAATAAATTGGAAACGAAAATTCTATTTAATTATTTAATTATACATTTTTGAAGTTTTAAAATGCCAAAAAGAAAAAGCAGACGGCGACACTAATTTAAAACTTTATCAATAAATACTTAAATAAATAACCTGATGTTATTTTCTTTTCTATTTTGTTTTAAATTGATGTTATGACGATTCCCATACCTGGTGAAAATGGGACATGGCAAAGCAATAATTCTACGGAAGTTGTGATTTCAATACTAATGCATTAGCTCTATATGGGACTGACAGTCCTTCTTAATTTACTGTAGTTTCGTTGTTAGACAATGGACAGTTCGAACAGGACGGAGCGTGGTTTGTTGGTGGGAAAGACAATACTTGACGTAACTGTGGCGTCACTCAAGAAAATGCCATGGCGCCCTCTCTCAGAACTTCCGAGAACTTCTGAGAGAGGGCGCCATTGCATTTTCTTTGAAATATTACGCCTATAGGCAAAGCCTATTGTAGACTACATTTTGAAACTGAAATGGCAACACTTGTGGTTTTTGTCTTAGCGAAGGCAGACCGAGTGTTTTTTGAATATCGGCATTTCGCATAAGCGGCCATTTCCATTCAATTATTCATGACACGCAATTATTGCTGTTTTTGATCGTTGTAGAAGCCGTTAATAAGCAGACAAATTGGAACAAGAAGAGAAGAATTTTAAGAAGTTTATAATTTAGTTAATAATTAAGTTTCGTTTGCATTTTAATTTTTATTCGTTTGTATCTATGTAATATTTTCTTTTCAGGGCGTGTTGGTTAATTAGTGTGAGTTTTATAATTAAGTTTTGTTTGCATTAATTTTTTTGTTAGCATTTTAATTTTTATTCGTTTGTATCTATGTAATATTTTTCTTTTCAGGGCGTGTTAGTTAATTAGTGTGAGTTTTATAATTAAGTTTCGTTTGCATTAATTTTTTTGTTAGCATTTTAATTTTTATTCGTTTGTATACTATGTAATATTTTTTTCTTTTCAGGGCGTCTGTTAAATGTTAACGTAATTTTTATTTTCATGGCGTTTGTTTTAACTATTATTTTTTAACTTTGTGCCGCTAACTTTTGTTTGTCGAGTGTGTTAAAAAAAAATTGTCACAATACCGTGTTCTACCCGTGAGTTTAGAGGCGCTGTTGAACAGAGACGAAGATTACAGGTGCTACGGGAAAACGTGCTAAGTGACATTTGAAAAATTGAGATGTGTCAGTGAACATGTTATTCCCTCCAAAGATAAAAAGATTACTCATTTTAATAAACTTAAAAGTATATATTTTACTTTTTAAAGTGCAATTTTTTACTTATCTAAGAGCAAACGAAATACTTTAAAGCTTATTTTCTCGTTTTCACCTTTTTGTCACTTAGCACGTTCTTCCACTAAGCTCTTCAATTGTAAACTGAAGTTAAGAATTTAATTCTTCAAAGGTCCGCGTATTTGTACCTCTAGAGCGAAGATGCTAATCTAGGTGGCACTGGTGCTGCTTTCTTTACACATTCCTTTCACCAGAGGGGCGGAGGTGCCCAAGGTTTAGAGGCGCTACTGGACAACGACTCAAAATCGGTCTAATGCGACATTATGTTGCTTAGTGTGACATTAAGTTGCTTATAGTTCTTAGGCTTTTTAATCTAGGTGGTATTAGTGCTGCCCTCTTTACACATTCCCTTTTCCAAGGTGCCAAGGTTAAGCGCTACTGGAACGGTAACGGTCAATATGGCTTATGTGTGCATTAGTGCTTAATCTTGGCTTTATCGGTGGTATTAGTGTGCCCTTACCATTCCTTAGCGAGAGGTGAGGTGCTGAGTTAATGCGTTGCGAACGAGAGGATTACAGGTGCCACGGGAAGATGTATCAAAACACGGACCAACTAATGTGGGATTCGCAACCCTGATTCTTTAAGGTTTTATACCTGTTTTCAAAGTGGACTCGTCCACAATCTAAGTATTTGAGATGCCAAGAAGTGACAGGAGAACAAAACAATGGACAATTACAGCGTTTTCCACAAATATATTTATTCGATTAAGCATATTAAAAAACCCTCTAAAACTCAAGTATTTCTGGTTTTAAAGATGTATTTATTTTTAAATTCATTTTTAAAGTTAATGATACGTCACTCCTGTTAAACCTCTCTTAGCATAACAGATGACGTCACGGTTGGCTTTTTTTGTTGTTCTTGGCGTGTTATTTCGTATCACGTTTCACTGTATCGCTTTTGAAACTGTGAAACGTGCTTTCATCCTTATCAAACTCTTAAAAAGGTTATGCTATTTTACAGAAACATGTCATGTTCATTCCAGTTAATTTCTTCAAACGTTGAACGATTTCACTCGACTATTCCGATCAGATCCAACAGTCAATAGTTCTGCAATAGCCCATACGCGCTCTAGTGTGTGTATTTTAACTAACAACCAAACTTGGAACAAGCTGTTTAACTTCCTTGATATGAACTGGTTACAAATAATATTGTCTTCTTTTAATGACGTTTCGCAGAAATTGTAAGGTTTACTATTTTATAAAGTGTATTACAGCATAGATCGAAACATCGCCAAAAACATAACAGTTGACGTCGGAGCTGTTTTCAGTGACGTACATTTTCGGCAAATTTCAAATGCATTTTTTGTTGAAATGAAACATATTTGTGAATATCTAACCTTACATTCGGAATCTGCAGCTTCTAATGTACCAGAAAAACACATATATTATGAATTTCGCGTTTCATGCAACTTCTCCATTGTCAGATATCATTAGTACCAAATGTAATCCCCCTTTAAGTCTCAAACAGACATCGGTTCTGCGTAATATGTCATTGTTTTATGCATTAAAAATCAGCTGCTTCGGTATTGGTATTTTTGAAAAAAGCTTGGACATTCTATTTTATAATACACTGTCAAAACAATTAGGGGATCTCATGGTTTAAACCCTTTCACCCCTAATAATTCCATTTGGTATCATCAGCTTCCAATTTTTTTCTCATTAAGTTAAGCTCGTACTTATTTATCGTTAGAAGGAAGAATCGTGTCTTTTGAAGAATTAAATAATGTCTGTTTTTATTAAATGAAAATATGAAAAACATGGTAAAATAAAATTCACTCCCAAAAAAATTTTATGAAATAAATTGACCATAACTTCTTCACGCTTGCATATGCTTAGATGTTTAAAATTGATTTTACCTTTTTTTTACAAATAAATTTTTGAAAAAAAATTGTTATAATTTATTCAAAGGTTATGATCCTAATATTCCCCCCCCCCTTAAATTGTAGTTAAAAAAAATTAAGATATTTTCCCCTGTTTTTTTACCATTTCATTCTGGATGCATAATGAATCTATTTCACAAATTTTAGATTTTTATAATAAAGAATAAGAAGTTGGGACTGAAAGGGTACACAAAAAGTACGCAAATGCTCCCCTAATTGTTTTGAGCAGTGTAGAAAAGTTATAAAAAAAAAATTCTAAATTGAAATAGACTCCTAGTGGTGGTATTAGTGCTGCCCTCTCGATTCACTTTTCCAGACGAAGAGGGGCGGAGGTGCCGAAGGTTTAGAGGCGTTGTTGAGCAGGGACGAAGACTACAGGTGCTACGGGAAGACATGCCAACACTCGGAGGAATGCTGTCGTGGTACAACGTGTGTTGATATCGAAGGGGGTGAGTCGATATTCATGTAGATTTCATAGATGGAATAGATATGAAGAGTACAAGGGAAAAACCGCTTAATTTCGTAGAAAACTTTCCTCATCAGGCCTCTTTGGCGATGAAAGCTAGTCATCGCCTAAACTGGTGTGAGGAAATCGGTTACTAACTTTGTTTTTCTCTCGCCCGATTTACGCCAGAGATCAGCGGACACGAGTCACACGTTGGTGGTACCGCGAAAGAAGAACCGAAAGGAAAACCGGTTTTCTGTCGCCAATGTCCGCCAAGCAGATACAATTACGGCACTACTGCTAATAAATAAATCGGTTCTTCGCCTGTACTCTTCATATTTATTTGTATAAAATATATTTCGATTTCACTGTCATTGATTTCGTAGATAGAATAGATGTTCAGGGATGTCATGGAGTCATGCAGAAATCATGGATAATCAGATAAAATCAGATATTCATTGATTTCATAGATAGTCAGATATTCATAGAAATCATGAATAGAATATAGGTATTCATAGATTTCATGGATAGAATATACGTATTTATAGATTTCATGGATAGAATATATAGGGGTATTCATAGATTTCAAGGATAGAGGATAGAATAGATATTCATAGATTTCATCGATAATCATGTAGATCGAATAGATATTCATATAGATTTCATAAATCAAATTGATATTCATGGATTTCATATTTAGTCATATAGAAATCATATAGATATTTATGGATTTCATATTTAGTCATATAGAAATCATATAGATATTTATGGATTTCATATTTAGTCATATAGAAATCATATAGATATTTATGGATTTCATATTTAGTCATATAGAAATCATATAGAATTTATGGATTTCATATTTAGTCATATAGAAATCATAGATATTTATGGATTTCATATTTAGTCATATAGAAATCATATAGATATTTATGGATTTCATGGATAGTCACGTAGATCGAATAGATATTCATGGATAGTCATGTAGATCTAATAGATATTCATATAGATTTCATGGATAGTCATGTAGATCGAATAGATATTCATATAGATTTCATAAATCAAATTGATATTCATGGATTTCATATTTAGTCATATAGAAATCATATAGATATTTATGGATTTCATGGATAGTCATGTAGATCTAATAGATATTCATATAGATTTCATGGATAGTCATGTAGATCGAATAGATATTCATATAGATTTCATGGATAGTCATGTCGATCGAATAGATATTCATATAGATTTCATGGATAGTCATGTAGATCGAATAGATATTCATATAGATTTCATGGATAGTCATGTCGATCGAATAGATATTCATATAGATTTCATGGATAGTCATGTAGATCGAATAGATATTCATATAGATTTCATGGATAGTCATGTCGATCGAATAGATATTCATATAGATTTCATGGATAGTCATGTCGATCGAATAGATATTCATATAGATTTCATGGATAGTCATGTCGATCGAATAGATATTCATATAGATTTCATGGATAGTCATGTCGATCGAATAGATATTCATATAGATTTCATGGATAGTCATGTCGATCGAATAGATATTCATATAGATTTCATGGATAGTCATGTCGATCGAATAGATATTCATATAGATTTCATGGATAGTCATGTCGATCGAATAGATATTCATATAGATTTCATGGATAGTCATGTCGATCGAATAGATATTCATATAGATTTCATGGATAGTCATGTAGATCGAATAGATATTCATATAGATTTCATGGATAGTCATGTCGATCGAATAGATATTCATATAGATTTCATGGATAGTCATGTAGATCGAATAGATATTCATATAGATTTCATGGATAGTCATGTCGATCGAATAGATATTCATATAGATTTCATGGATAGTCATGTAGATCGAATAGATATTCATATAGATTTATTAATAGTCATGTAGATCAAATAGATATTCATATAGATTTCATAAATCAAATTGATATTAGTGGATTTCATATAAAGTCTCGGGGAAATCATGGATAGTCTGCATATATATTCATAGATTTCATTGATAGAATAGATATTCATGGATACTTATAGATATTCATGGATAATCATAGAAATCATATATAGTCATGGAAATCCCAGATATTTATATAAATTTCTTATATAAAATAGGTATTCATGGATTTCATAGTCATAAAAATCTGATATTCCTATAGAATTCCCAGATAGTCCGATTTCCTTAATAGTCAAGGATAACCTAAATTATAGTTATAGATTTGCTAAGATATTTATATAATTTCCTAGCTGCAGCCATATAGATATTTATGGATTTCATATTTAGTCATATAGAAATCATATAGATATTTATGGATTTCATGGATAGTCACGTAGATCGAATAGATATTCATGGATAGTCATGTAGATCTAATAGATATTCATATAGATTTCATGGATAGTCATGTAGATCGAATAGATATTCACATAGATTTCATGGATAGTCATGTAGATCGAATAGATATTCATATAGATTTATTAATAGTCATGTAGATCGAATAGATATTCATATAGATTTCATAAATCAAATTTATATTAGTGGATTTCATATAAAGTCTCGGGGAAATCATGGATAGTCTGCATATATATTCATAGATTTCATTGATAGAATAGATATTCATGGATACTTATAGATATTCATGGATAATCATAGAAGTCATATATAGTCATGGAAATCCCAGATATTTATATAAATTTCTTATATAAAATAGGTATTCATGGATTTCATAGTCATAAAAATCTGATATTCCTATACAATTCCCAGATTTTCCGATTTCCTTAATAGTCACGGATAACCTAAATTATAGTTATAGATTTGCTAAGATATTTATATAGATTTCCTAGCTGCAGTCATATGGATAAGTTCTAAGTTTTTAAAATTATTTTATACTTTAATATTTTTATATTGAAATCAACATATTTTGGAGGGTGCTGATTCTAAAAAAAAAACTGGATTTGAACATGTCGGTTTGTCTTCTGAAAATTCTCTACAGCTCGAGCAATTACATTAGTTTCTAGTGACGTCATATTAAAGTTTTCGAGAGCAAATCGTGTATGCGAAAAGAGCATTGGCCATATAACTTTTGGTTTTAAAGGGGAATGGGCGCGCTGGACCGCGGTTCTCCAAACTCAAGTGCCTCAGTGTTAATCCAATGGAGAAAAAACTATTTTCTCTGCCACATTTCTCCGGCTGTATTGAATATTTTTACAAACGGTTTTTTTTAAAAATAATAAATGTAGATAACTTACAGGTCTCTATCTTCCCACTTTTTGAATTGCTTCGAATATTTTGTGTAAAATTATTTATTGAAATTTAAAAAAAAATATTCGAACCATTTCAAAAAGTGGGAAGGTCGGACCTGTATAGTTATCAGCATTTATCATAGAAAAATCGTTGTAAAAATATTCAATACAGCCGGAGAAATGTGGCAGAGAAAATATTTTTTTCGCCATAGGATTAACTTGCACTTTGTTTAGCCCTCGCGATAAAAATTGTCTTTTTTCGAATTGACCGAGTTCACGATCCCTAAGTGCTTAAGGATTGGTCGAACAATCAAAGTAGTTTCAGAACTTTTTAGGTTCTTAAAAATTTAAGGTGCAGAAAAGAAAGTTCAAAAAGTGCATTTAATCGTTTTTAGGTTTTAAAATATGAACTAGCGTTTCAAAAACATAAAACTTTTAGTACTGATTTTTTAATTTTTTAAAAGTTTTTATAAAATCCGCATGGAGAACAATTGTTTCTTTAAACTGATATATACAAAACTTACTGTATTTCAATGTTCATTAACACTTTTTCGTAAAATCTACTGTAGTATAGCCTGAAATTTTTTACTTTTTAGAAGTTTGTATCAAAACTCTGACTTTGACTAAATCTTCTTCTTTTTTAAAAATCATTATATCAGACTATTTTTTTAGGTATAAAGTATGTTTTCATAAAAAATCATATTTATAAATAACAATTTTTAAAATGCTTTGTTTTCTTCATTAAAAACTAGTATTTCATTAAAAACATCAAATAATTCTGAAAAAACTACAAAAGGTCATTTTAACATGCTTCAATAGGGATCCGGTCCTTAAAAACTACTTTAAATTGCATTAAATTCAGTCAAATTGAATTTTGAGGAAATTCCAAAGTGACTTATCTTAAAATGGTCGATTTAACCAAATGCGTATCAATGATTATTGGTCTAAAAGTCATGCATTAAACACATGTTTTCAGTTAATTGTTTAGTACGTGGAGTGGAACTTCTCACTTATGACTTTTTGGTCTGTGACAAACAACTGGCGATTCAACCAAATCAGCGTACAACATTTTTGTGAAACGAAGTTGATTCCCCGGATATAAGATTTGCCTTGTCACGGTCGAATTATTGTTTTCGGCGTCAGAATGGAGTTTTGCTACACTTTGTGAAAGACCAGATGTCGACATTTTTTTACTTTATTCGGTCTGGTTTCCTAAATTTTGATGTGAGTTTTATTCAAGGAAAGTGCATGGCAGATAAAAAAAAGGTTATATTGAGACTGTAAGCCTCGTTAGCTTTCCACCGGCGTTTTCGCCGTAAAGCACAGGTAAAGGCAGTAAAGAGAGCGCGCCAAGTTTAGCGTAGATTATATAGAGCAAGTGGCGCTGCCATCGTGGGTGGATAAAAGGGTTACAGTTAATAGGTTATACAGTTATAATAGATACGGTTACAATAGCAGTTAGACAAGGGCGTCTTGACACACATAAGAATCATATATGGATTTTTACACTTTAAATCGATAGCGAAATAATAAACGAATTTTTAAACTGTTCTACGATTTTTTTTTTCAACTTCCAAATACGGGCTAAAAAACTAATTCTTGATTTTCATAGAATTGTAAGCGTATTTAAACAAGTTAAAGTTGAGTGTAAGTGCAATTGCCCTCGCAGCTACCATGTTTGATACTAAATATTAGTACTATATATACGTTTACTGTTAACGCATTAATGTAAATTATTTGTTTCTTACTCAAAAATATTATCTTTAAATTATTATTTTTTTGTATGACGAATTGCTGCTTTAATTGGTCGTAAAATTTGCCGCCCCCCCAAAATTCGCCGCTCTAGGCTACAGCCTACTCAGCCTATTTAGAAATCCTGCCGTGCCTGTTTTGTTCTACATAAATCAGAATAAGTTTAATTTTTTACCGAATATTTAATTCCAAACTATTCATCTACAAGTACCGGGTGGTTATAAAATAACGCTCGCTATTCGGAGTGGTCTGTAGCTTGAATGAATAATCCGAATGCAACAAACATCGAGACACTTACTAATCAAGAAGGGGGAAAAGAATGGAATCATAAAAAAAAGAAACTCGTCTCTTCACACCAGGGTTCTAAATTACGAAGCGTAATTGGCTGTGTTGGCTACGCCTCGTAATTTAGAACCCTGGTCAAGAGACGAGTTTCTTTTTTTACGATTCCATTCTTTTCCCCCCTTCTTGATTAGTAAGTGTCTCGATGTTTGTTGCATTCGGATTATTCATTCAAGCTACAAACCACTCCGAATAGCCAGCGTTATTTTATAACCACCCTGTATTTAGTTCGGAGTGTCTACGTGCACGGGCACTGTACACGCATTGCGCGTACGGGTAGTAACTGCGCAGGACCGAGGCTTATTAACAGTTTTAGTTCGATTCATCCTTGCCCACCGTAGCTTAGTGGTAGCGTAAAAGGTTCGTATTCAATAGGTCTCGGGTTTTAATCAACGCTCTCGGCTGAATTATAAATTTTTTTTCACCCTGAAAGATCATCGTTTCAAATTGTTCTGGAAAAGTTTACTTGCATTTTTTTACGTTTTCATGAAGTATTTAAATTTCTAATTTTTTGAACTTTCATTGCAAATGGCTAGAATTGGTTTTTTTTAGAGAAAATTACTTTTACAAAATTGCCCGGGCCCCAAACGAGTGTTTAGGCTTTCAATGCGGCCCTACAGTACTGCCCATGTAGGATACTGATGTTTTTTAGAGAAAACAAAATTGCCCGGGCCCAAACGAGTGTTTAGCTTTCAATGCGCCTACAGTACTGCCCATGTTGGATACTGATGTTTTTATAGAGAAAACAAATTGCACGGGCCCCAAAAAAAGAGTAATCTAACTTTCAGGTATATCACGTCCGTGCACGCAATACATGCACGGTTCCAGTAAGCCCCGACTTGAGCATGCGCATTAATACCCGTACACGTAATGCGTGAACGGTGCCCGTGCGCGTAGCCTCTGCCTATTTAGTCCACCCATAGAGTTAGGACCCATTAGAGAGAGGAGAATAGAGAGGTCCATGTATATGCGCAGTAGCGCACAAATGAAGCAGGCTAGAGCGGTGCATCTTGGGATACCTCAGTGCCAGTTTCGGTCACCATGTTATGCGCAGTAGCTCAAAACACCGCTAGAGCTGTGCATCTTGGGATACCTCAGTGCCAGTATGTGATGCGCAGTAGCTCGAAAAACCTGACAGCCCTGCTTCAAACCATTTGAACTCATAGACCCCTCTACCTCTCCTTCCTAACTCTATGAGTCCACCCATCTTTCAGCGTCCGGAACCTGCCTCCCGACTTCCGGCCGCCAGATGTCCTACCAATCGTGCAACGATGACGCAGAATGCAGTGCAGGACTCTCCTGCACCGAATCGGGCGGCTACTACAAAACGTGCCAGCTCGACACTGCGTCGATACACAAGAAGGCCGGGTTCAGTGAGTATACATTGCGAACTCATGGAAATACAGGAGGGTGGCGCAAATAAAAGTGGCCCGGTTTAGAAGTATAGGGGTAAGGCAGGAAAGGCTGTCAAGTCCAGTGCAGGAACAGGTTTGCCATTGATCGCTTCAGCCCCGACAGACGCCTGGCGGTGACTAGACCATCTTCAAATGCTTCCACCTTCTTCCATCTGCACTGATCTCATCAACGCAAACTTACACAGCTCGCACTAAGATCTGAACTAGCCAATAGTCCATATGCAGCTCTAGTCTATTAACTTCCAGCTGCACTGATCTCATCAACGCAAACTTACACAGCTCGCACTAAGATCTGAACTAGCCAATAGTCCATATGCAGCTCTAGTCTATTAACTTCCAGCTGCACTGATCTCATCAACGCAAACTTACACAGC
This sequence comes from Oedothorax gibbosus, assembly GCA_019343175.1. Lineage (NCBI taxonomy): Eukaryota > Metazoa > Arthropoda > Arachnida > Araneae > Linyphiidae > Oedothorax > Oedothorax gibbosus. The sequence continues at coordinate 42,886,802 of CM033272.1, read as the reverse complement.
TCGCACTAAGATCTGAACTATAGCCAGTAGTCCATATGCAGCTCTAGTCTATTAACAACCTAACCAACCAATGAAAAAACAGGTTTGCCAAGTGGAGTCATTATAAACGCTTGAATAATTTATGAATTAGAGTTGGAGGCTTTCGGCCCTTCTTCATAGTTTTTCTCCGCATTCGTAGCTATATGCCTGGGCCACTTTTAATTGCGCCACCCAGTATGTCTCTCAGATATTGACAACTAATTTTCAACTAAATGCCGATTGAGTCGTGATTCGTCTCAGGGCTTGATCTACTGATCTTCTCTCTTAAGGCCTGTTAAGTCCGAGCTTAAGGGCCCCAAAATTTTAGGCCTCTAAATATTAGTTTCTATTATGCTAAATGCTGTTGATTACCAGAATTCCTGTAACTTAAAATTTTTAAAGACCCCACTTTGTTTTTAGTTTAACTTTGACTCAGACATTGATTTGAAGTGATTGGTTTGATCGATAAAGGAAGCAGATAAAATACTAGCAAAATATAAGATGCATCGGTCAACTAGCACCATCATTGCGGGAAATCATGCACAATAGGTGCGTTTACATGAGCCATCGAATCCATGGAATGCCAAATCCTCCATTAGGGGAAAAAGTGTCGCGAGCAGGATTTCTAACCCAAACTCCGCAATCAAACCCCCTTCGTAAAATAAGGCGTTTACATGGGAACCGGGAGTTGATGACGTAAAGCGCGGGACAACTGACATTTCTTGACAACTACACTTGAGTAATGTATTAATTGTGACTCGTATATTTAGCTAGCAATACTTTTCTATAAAACCTTCATTTCATAATGATTAGCAATATTTTGATGAGCTAATAAAAATTAAGCTTAAGTTATATAAAAACAAATTGAACAAAAGTTATGTAAATTAAGAGCTTTAGTTATATAAAATTTAAAAAATATATTTAGGATGGTTACATGCTAAGGTGTTTATGTCAAATGTTTTTTCCGAATCCACAGACAAGAAGTCGAATTAGAAGTATAAGTGGCGGAAACCATGGAATGATACGCAAACCCTCCTTGATTGGAGGGTTTGCGAAACCCCCCAATGAACCCTACAATTACCGGTTCTGCCGGGGTGAAAAATCCCCAAGAGGGTAAAATTGCGGAGATTGCTCTTCATTCCATGGATTCGATGGCTCATGTAAACGCGCCTGAAATTGACGATAAAGGGGACACCAAAATTTGTTGTACCTCTAGTCTGAGGTTCTCCAGATTAGGCCCTGATCCGTCCTAACCTATGCATCAGAGACTTGGGGGCAATGACTACGCTAAGAAGATACTTTGGGTATTTTTGACAGGAAAATTTTGAGCTACATACTTAAAGGGGTTAAGGTTTTTTTTTCCTACTCCACACACTGCCCAAACTGTCCTGGTGTCCAACTGTCCCCGTAGCATATTTTTGGCTGCCCAGCAATTCTAGCCAGGCTCTTCAGGATTGGCTTTGAAGACCCAGAAGTTTTAATTCTCTCCGAAGATGCAGAAGAAATAGCGAAAGCTGTCTACGACAGCTTCAGATTCATCTAGTTTTTGCACATATCATGGACACGTCAACAACAACACAACAACGAGGTTTTTTTTTTATTGCAAAAGCACTTGTTTATATACATCATTGGTCCCCATGCCGCAGCATGAGATTGGTGCAAAAACATAAACTGAAAACTGAACAATGAAAAAGCTGATGCAAACATACAAGTTACGGTTAACGGAATCTATCAAAGGATGTCTAACTTTCAAAACTATCTATCAACAAAAAAAAACTAACTATCAACAAAATACATCAGCAAATAGGGTACTTGACCGTATAGCTACATACCTATTAATTATAGTTTGAACCCAAAAATAACAAACGTATATATTTTTTTGCAAAATAAATCTTTAAATAATTTGTAAAAATCATTTTAAAATGGCTTATTTTTCATCAGTATGTCACGTGATCACAAACACGTCGCGTCGATTCGGCTCACGTCACTAGTATATATAAACAAACCGGTGTGATGTTTCTTTTGCTTGCAATTAAACTGGATTTAATCTAATATACTATTAAAATAAGAATTATATATATAATGGAAGGAGGTTTTACAGAAGCGGATAGTTCTAATTTTCTTAAAGTAGATTCCAAAATGGTGTTTCAAAGTTTGTTTATAGTTACTAGTGACGTCATAGATACCACGTGACAGACACAAAGCGTTTTCGGGCGTAATTTTTCGTCCTAATTTTTAAATTCATTTTTCTGCCTTTTTATGGGGTATTTGAAAAAAAAAGAAAAAATACGGGTCTTATATTTTTGGTATAAGAATATTTTAAGCCAATAATTTTTTTTCTGTTAAATACCCTATTGAGGTAGCCAAGTTTATTAAATTACAGTGGCTAAAATGGCCTGGTCAGCTGGCAAGAATGCAAGATGAAAAAGCAGAAAAAAAAATCTCTGGTAAAGACTACGGGAAGTAGGCCTCGGGGAAGACCGCCGTTGGGTTAGATGGGCTGTTTCGAAAGAGACTTGAACACTCTAAAATAGCTAATACCAACTGGAGAACATCGCCAAGAACAAATTTGCTTGGAAACTTCTAGAGGAAGACAGGGCTGTCATGCAATTGAAAATAGATTGAGTCGAGACATACACAGACAAATCACTCTTTACCTAGAGGCAATACATTAGCAAATTGCCTCTGGTGTAAAGAGTTTTATAGTAGGGTAGAGGAACGATTCGTACTGAGCTGCCATCGGCAGCCATGGCTCACTACGGAGCCCGAATAGAGTGGCAAAAGTGCTAGTTAATTTATAATTTTGATACTGAGAAAGGAAATACACCCAGGGCAAAGGCGGGAATCTAGCCCGCACCAGTTACAGCGCGCGGACTGCTAGCGTTATGGCCTGCGATCCAAACCATTCGGCCATCGGGCCCCACAAGCCACCCTATATTGTCTCCGTGTTAGTCAATGGTGCTGTTGCCAGGTTCAGTCTCTACCCTACTATAGAACTCTTTGCTCTGGTGTGAAAGGAGGCAATCGACAAATCTCTAAAATTGCGTCTCGTACACTCTTAAAACAATAGAGTGAAATCCACTCCTATAGGGGAAGTGCATTTTCGGCACCAGAAAGGAGTGGAAATTAACTCAGACTGAGTTAAAACCGCTCGTTTTAAGAGTTTAGGACGTAGATTGTTTTCTTTTATTTCTTTTACCCATTCCGCAAAAAGAGTGAAATCCACTCCAATAGGGGAAGTGCATTTTCGGCACGGTAAAGGAGTGGAAATTAACTCAGACTCAGTTAAAACCACTCGTTTGTTTTAAGAGTGTAGTGACTTTGTACATATCAGTGCAAGTCTATACTATAATGTAAAAACGGTCCACACTTCTTAATCCCGCATAAGTGATAGCGGAAAAGTTAATTTCATGCATTTCTATGGATCGTAATTATACTGTAAAATAGAGTGTCTCCATGTAATTATACTGTAAAATAAAGTGTCTCCATGTAATTATACTGTAAAATAAAGTGTCTTCATGTAATTATACTGTAAAATAGAGTGTCTTCATGTAATTATACTGCAAAATAGTGTATTCATGTAATTATGCTGCAAAATAGTGTCTTCATGTAATTATACTGTAAAATAGAGTGTATTCATGTAATTATACAGTAAAATAGAGTAAAAAATTTTTTCCCACTACAGATGACGAATGCGTGAACAGCTCCGAATGCGACACGGACCACGGTCTATGTTGCCAGATTCTAAGAGGTCATCGTGTGACAACCCGACGGGTTTGCCACTATTTCCTCGACCCGAAGAGCTGCATTGGCGAGTTCCGCGCCGGCGCCAAGGAACTGAAGTTCGTCGCCAACCCGTTCTTCAAGGCCAGACTGGGCTGATTGTATTAGAATGCATGAATAGTTAGCTGTAGTGTTTTGCCAAGGTCATACTTTCCCGCTTAAGTACACATGGTGGGTTCCGGACATAACCCGACAGCCAAAATCCGACAGGGACGACAGCCCGACAACTCAATAAGTTAGTGCCTCTATGCTTAATTAAGGGCAATTTAATAATTTTCATATTAATATTCAATTTAAATAATAATTTTCATATTAATATTCAATTTAATTAATAATTTTCATATTAATATTCAATTTAATTAATAATTTTCTTATTAATATTCAATTTAATTAATAAGTTTTTGCATTTGGGAAAAGGGACTTTTGTTGCTATATAAACATAAAATGCTTTTGATACGAATTAAGGTGTTATATTCGAAATTCATTTTTATACAAAAATCACATTTATAATTAATATGAGATATGAGTATTTTAATAGGTTTTTTTTTCGTTTTATAATTTGGACTTATTTATCAAGTTGGTCCCAATGGACATAACTTTGTCTTATAATAAAGGTAATGTATCGTAATTTAATGCCGTGTTCAAATATTAAATAGTACATGACAGTTTTTTAACAGCAAACAGTTAATATACCGGGTGGTTATAAAATAACGCTCGCTATTCGGAGCAGAGACATAATAGAATGGACTGAGCAGTGGCAAACCTAAGGCGATCCCCTCATGTGTCACGTGCTGGGGCAAGATTTACCCCAGCACGTGATCACGACCAGTTGGCGAGTTTTTTCACAACGACTTGAACATATAAGGCCGACAACTAGTTGTATGAAAAAGAAGTTGAGAAAGGAACAAAGATGAATCGCTATTTCAATTCAATAGCTGTTCAATTTAACAAATGTTTGACTTTTTAAATATTAGTAACTCAAAAACTACGATTGCAAAAACAAGTTACTTTTATGCTAATGTACTAAAAATAATGTACTTCTAAGATGTCAATGTTCAGACAATTAATTTATTTGACTGGGCCAAAAAGATAATTTAGAATTTTTACAGCGTTCACTTAATCATGAAGATGATTCTTCAGCATAAAAGAGCTCTTCTATAATAAATATCCTCTATAAAAAGTATAGTTTATAAAAAACACAATTATTAAAGTATGCAGAACTAAATAAATTTACCTGTGAAGTGCGACAAATCCTTTTTTACGCCACTCTGTGCAATTAACAACTACACAAGAATTTGGCATCTTGTACGATTAAAAAAAATTGCATGGATTAAGAATAATCTAACATTGGACGAATTTAATCAAACAATTATGATTAAAGCTAGAAGAAAAAAAAAAGAAATATAGGGAAAAAATAGTCTGCAAAAACATTAAAAAAAAAAACGCCATGCAGCTGGATGCTATAAACCCACGTGACTTGGGAACATATGTGAGTCACCATTCAGGTTTGCCAGCCTACTCGTATCTGGTTTTCAGGTCTGGCGACAATTGGCATAGTTCTAACGAAACAATAGCGATAAGTTGCCATATGTTGCAAACTTTCTCCTCTTGGCGATTTTCATGATTAGTACGCTTTTAGAAGCTGCTTGACAGAGCAATGCGCAGTCCATTCTATTTTATGTCTATGATTCGGAGAGGTCTGTAGCTTGAATGAATAATCCGAATGCAACAAACATCGAGACACTAATAAAGGGGAAAAAAGAATGGAATCATAAAAAAAAAACACTCGTCTCTTGACCAGGGTTCTAAATTACGAGGCGTAATTGGCTGTGTTAAAGCTCCCAACGGAGGCTAGAAATAGGCAACCGGAATCTATTACATTACATTAATGCAAGAAATGACCGCTTCTTGGTTTTGCCAATGCTTACAATATTGTGTTTGCATTGGCAGCGCCATCTGTCGATGATTATTGTAACTTTCTTTTTTTTAAATGTAATGTAATCGATTACGGCTGCCTATTTCTAGACTCCTTTAGGAGCTTTAACACAGCCAATTTCGCTAATTTTATGGTACGCCAATTTTATGATTCCATTCTTTTTCCCCTTCTTGATTAGTAACTGTCTCGAAGTTTGTTGCATTCGGATTATTCATTCAAGCTACAGACCTCTCCGAATAGGGAGCGTTATTTTATAACCACCCTGTATTATTTAAATAAACATTCTAAATTAAAAAAAAATTGAGAAATAGAAAATATATGCATTTCTAGTGTCGGAATTTCGACAGAGTCTTTTTGTGTGGCTTTGTCAGGATTTTGGCCCTGCATGTATTTTGGTCCTGTCGGGATGCGAGGTTAAAAGCACGTTCAAAAATTAAGTGCAGAAAATCAGGTAAAATACGCATTATGTGCTCAAAAAGTTATAAAATGACATGTATTGAATAAATTTTAACCCTATGTGCTATTTGTCGTAGTTTCAAAATAATTTGTAAATATAGTAATACTAAATAAATATAATAAACATCACTTTTAGAGTGTTATAGTTTTTAAAATTTTTTAAGGAAGTGTTTTTGATATCATAAACATATATTTTTAGCGTTATAACGAAGAGTTAAGGGGGAAAGGGCGCGCTGGACCAGGGGTCTTCAAAGCAAAGTGCATCAATGTTAATCCAATGGAGAAAAAAAATATTTTCTCTGCCACATTTCTCCGGCTGTATTGAATATTTTTACAAGCAGATTTTTTGTGTGATAAATGTAGCTGACTTACAGGTCCCGACCTTCCCACTTTTTGAAATGGGTTCGAATATTTTTTTAAAATTTTCAATAAATAATTTTACACAAAATATTCGAAGCAATTTCAAAAAGTGGGAAGATAGAGACCTGTAAGTTATCTACATTTGTTATTTAAAAAAAAACACGTTTGTAAAAATATTCAATACAGCCCGAGAAATGTGGCAGAGAAAATAGTTTTTTTTCCCATTGGATTATACTGAGGCACTTGAGTTTGGAGACCCGCGGTCCAGCGCGCCCATTCCCTTTAAGTAAAGAATTTCATTATAAGCAAGTTATTTAGGTCCATGACTGTATAAACGAGTTTTCGTTGTAACCGAGTGTACATGTTAAAATCTACACTCTTAAAACAAACGGCGGTTTTAATACTCAGTCTGAGTTAATTTCCACTCCTTTCCGGTGCGAAAATGCATTCCCCTATAGAGTGAATTTCACTTTTTTGCGGAGTGGTAAAGAAATAAAGAAAACAATCTACGTCTACACTCTTAAACGAGCGGTTTTAACTCAGTCTGAGTTAATTCCACTCCTTTCCGGTGCCGAAAATGCACTTCCCCTATATGAGTGGATTTCACTCTTGTTTAAGAGTGTAGGCTTCAGTATAAGAGAAACCAGCCGATTTCAAGCCGAGACTGAGTTAATTGCATCAGAATAAAACTTAAGGGGATACGGTACCCAAAAATTGGTCAAAATATCGATTTTTCATTTTTTTCTTCTTGTTATTCTTAATATCTTTTTGAACATTTACTGAAAGTTTCATAATGATATCTTCTGTAGCAAAAAAGTTATTAAATATTTTCTGGAGTCATTCCATAAGTTTGAATACGTATTTCGTCTGCTTCCAACCTTTTTTTCTATGTTTTGCGTTTTTCAATTATTGTGTTTAATAAATCCCTAAGGCTTTTTTTGCTAATTAAGTTAGAATTTTGAAATATTTAACCTGTGTTCTTATATACAAAATTGTGCACGGAATAAGGTCTAATATGTACAGTTTTTTTTATGTTGAATTCAATAATTTATTGTAATGTTTTTTACGATTTTATGTATTACTGAATGTTACTTTTTAACTGTAGCTCACATTTTAAAATCCATGCACAGTTCTTGAACAAATAGTACTAAAAACCAACTATAAAAGTTTGGTGGAGTTATTCTCAAAATTTAAAGAGGAGTAGCGTTTTAAAAAAGTTCAAAATTTTGACCTTTTTTTAAATAAAATGAAAAACTTCTTGTAAATATTTGTTTTTATTGCTAGAAAATGTTTATTAAGAGTGAACATTATATAAAACCAATATAATTTACAAGTTTGTTATTATTTCTAGAAATAATGTTTTGGGTACCGTATCCCCTTAACTACAACATACGTTATCGTTACATTATATGATTGACGATGAGCAGGTATTTGAAGAACAAACTTATAGGGATTCAATGGACGATTTGAACGGGGAGGAGCATGGTTCGTTTGTAGTGTAGAAGATATGCATGACGTAACTTTGACGTCACCATAGGCGTGGCCGTTTTAATTTGAACGAATTAGATAACGAGCTGTTTGTGATACAAGACAAGGTTTGACGTACATGATGACGTCACCGTAGGCGTTCCAGTTTTACATTATATATCAATGTTGCATTTCATGAGTTACAATGAGCAGGTATTTGTTGAATATCAAACTTTAAGGGTCTAAAATTTGTAAATATAACAAATCAACTCGTCTATCTATTTAGTGTTAAAATATCTAAAATAATAGTCAGATTTTGGGGTCATCTAAAAATTAATAGGATAAGAAACTACGCTTCTCTCATGGCCTATTTTGTGGTCGGGCACTGATGGGTAACTTATGCTTCAAACTAGGATGACCAGACCATAGAGGTAGGAAGGAGGTGTAGAGAGGCCGAACAGTTGAGAGAAATTGAAGCAGGGCTGTCAGGTTTTTCGAGCTACTGCGCATAACATACTGGCACCGAGGTATCCCAGATGCACCGCTCTAGCTCATGCTTATTTCGGCCTACTGCGCATATACAGGACTCTCTATATCCCATCATTGACTCAGACTGTATCATTTGTCAGAACATTCAGTACTCACTATGTCTTGTCCATAGTTTCCACAATTTCAGACGTTATCTCACAGTAGACGGATCTCATGTAGAATTACTGTAAAATGTGTTTTTGAATCTGCAGCGCCACCTATCGGCAAATTTTTTAACTAATTTCTTTTTTGTAATAAATCGGGAGCGCATGATCTGAAATGTCTGTATCTCAAATTTTATCACATTCTGACCAATACAGCATCCTGCACAGGCCTCTGAGTTGGGAAACTTATTTCTGGACAACCCTTTATATCTAATTATAAAAATCGTGCAGATAGTCTCGGTTTAATTTTTTAAATAGTTTTTTTTCAAACAAATGCAACGTAAAACAAAATTATTTATCAAAATTTAATGCCGATTTTTTAAACGCAGGAGATTCTATAAAAGGAAAACTCGGGAGGTACATAGATACGAAAACTCTGAAGATCCGTACATAGATCGGAAAACTCTGAAGATCCAAAACCTTCAGAGATTCTAATATGAAGAGTACAGGGGAAAAGCCGCTTAATTTTGTAGAAAACTTTCCTCATCAGGCATCTTTGGCGATGATAGCGAGTAATCGCCTAAACTGGTGTAAGGAAACCAGTTTCTCACTTTCTTGTGCATCTTCTCTCACTGCAACCCTGAAATTCAGTTCCGCGTTTCAAAAGACCGTACTGTGTTCATCATCATGCTAAGCTTTAAAAATAAAGTACGATTTATTGAAAATCACGATTTTTTCTAAAACAATTAAGAGAAATTTTAAGATTCGCAAATTGAAAAGTCATAAACCACGACTTTTCTACCTACCTCGGTAGGTTAAAAAGTCAACGCGATACACGATTCCGACGCTTCGACCAACGAAGAAGAAAGAAAACCGGTTTTCCTGCCGCCAATGTCCGCCAAGCAGACACTTACGGTACGACTCCTAATAAATAAAGCGGTTCTTCCCCTGTACTTTTCATATCGGAAAGCTCTGAAAACTCTCGCAATCTCTCAGGGATACTCCATCAAAAACAGTACACTTCGATTTCTATAATGAAGCAATCCGCTGATGTGGAAATTGATAAATAATTATCTGAATAAAGCAGAAACTGCAGAAAAGTCTCACGTGATAAATCTCGGATCCTTCGATTTCTATAAGAAGCAATCCGCTGATGTGGAAATTGATAAATAATTATCTGATAAAGCAAGAAAACTGCAGAAAAATCTCACGTGATAAATCTCGGATCCTTCGATTTCTATAATGAAGCAATCCGCTGATGTGGAAATTGATAATAATTATCTGAAAAAGCAAGAAAACTGCAGAAAATCTCACGTGATAAATCTCGGATCCTTCGATTTCTATAATGAAGCAATCCGCTGATGTGGAAATTGATAAATAATTATCTGAATAAAGCAAGAAAACTGCAGAAAAGTCTCACGTGATAAATCTCGGATCCTTCGATTTCTATAATGAAGCAATCCGCTGATGTGGAAATTGATAAATAATTATCTGAATAAGCAAGAAAACTGCAGAAAAATCTCACGTGATAAATCTCGGATCCTTCGATTTCTATAATGAAGCAATCCGCTGATGTGGAAATTGTAATAATTATCTGAAAAAAGCAAGAAAACTGCAGAAAAATCTCACGTGATAAATCTCGGATCCTTCGATTTCTATAATGAACAATCCGCTGATGTGGAAATTGATAAATAATTATCTGAATAAAGCAAGAAAACTGCAGAAAAGTCTCACGTGATAAATCTCGGATCCTTCGATTTCTATAATGAAGCAATCCGCTGATGTGGAATTGATAATAATTATCTGAATAAAGCAAGAAAACTGCAGAAAAATCTCACGTGATAAATCTCGGATCCTTCGATTTCTATAATGAAGCAATCCGCTGATGTGGAAAATTGATAAAATTATCTGAAAAAAGCAAGAAAACTGCAGAAAAATCTCACGTGATAAATCTCGGATCTTCGATTTCTATAATGAAGCATCCGCTGATGTGGAAATTGACCAATAATTTATCTGAATAAAGCAAGAAATCTGCAGAAAAATCTCACGTGATAAATCTCGGATCCTTCGATTTCTATAATGAAGCAATCCGCTGATGTGGAAACTGATAAATAATTATCTGAATAAAGCAAGAAAACTGCAGAAAAATCTCACGTGATAAATCTCGGGTCCTTTGAGGAAAAGGCGTCAAGTTCCCGATAAAAAAAAACCAGGTCACTTATTTACTTTTACATAATCCTAAGAGAATATTTGTATGGCCAAGCTGGGGAGTGACCAGAGTTACAGAAAAGGTGACTAAAGGTCAGCAAAGTCATTTGAGCGTAACGAGAATTAATAAGTCAAAATTAATTGAAATTGTCTCATTTGGTTGTGAACAAGAAGTTCTTAAAGAACTAAAATAGCTCCTCGCCGAGTTTATTTTATTTATCATTCAAACAAACAACTATAATTTCTGTGTATTGTTTAAAATTGGATAACAATTGTAACTATTATGGACAGGGTAAATTATCATTTAACTGCTGCTGAGGACGAGGTGGCCGAGTGGTTTTGGCAGTCCATTGGGTATCCAATTTTTTTATTAATAATTATAATTATAGTTAATTTTTTTAAGAAGCTCAATTCAAGGGGCTTTACGAGTTTATTAATATGCCTGATAAAAGGGTTAATTTGATAGATTAAACAATGTAGTATTGTTTTAGGGGTTCGTAAAAGGGACGAGTTATTAAAAGTTGTTAGAAGATCTTTAGTGGATTTACCCTCTCCTTCGAGTTTATCTTTTTTTTTGAAATTTCGGTTCTTTATTAGGTTTATTTTTGTTTTTTCAAATTGCTACTGGTTTATTTTTATCTTTGCATTTTCCTGTTACTTACTGACATTCTAATCGGAAAATAACTAGGTTCACAACAGTAAATATCATCAACAATCGTTTCTACAGTAATTTACACACATTAGAAAAAAATCGAATTTTATTAATAACAAAAAATAAGGAAACTACTCCAAACTGCATAAAAAAAAATAAATGTAAATTAAAACTAAGCAGAATTGTAAGCAAAAAATATGCCTTGCCGCTTTCTGGGTAAACGATTAATGAACAATCAAAGAATCACATTGTGCTACATTTTATGACATCATTCCAAAATGATTCATGAAAAAATTATTTTGCTTCAAATATTTTTAAATAAAGTTTCTCATGCCATTGTTGATTTGGCATAACAGTGATTTAAATGACTCAAAATTGAATTTCAATGCTAATTCGTGAACAGATAGTAGATTTATGTCCGTCCGGACGTACAGACAGGCGGACAAAAAGAATGAAAGTTGGGTCTCTGAGGTCATAGATTTCTAACAAAAAAAGAATTTTTAAGATCCGAATGATAGAACCGATTTTGGAAGGGGGGTACGGACAGACGGACATCGACCGCATGTCAATACCTACTTTTTCATTTTTTAAAAATTCTTTCGAATTAAAAAAAAGAAAAGTAGGCTAAAAAGGTCATAAAAGTACGACTACTATTCAGGGAATTAAAACCATTATTAACCCGTTCTAGAGCGACCCACGAAGTTATAGTCGTAACTTAAAAGCTACCATCATCAGAAAAATCCTCCAACGATAAGCTGTCTGTTACTGTAACATATATAGAACTAAATACTTATTCATAATAATGCGGGAAATATTCTTAAACACTTAAAAAGCTGGCGACACAGTTTATTATACTCTATAAAATAGGTTAAAAGCAGACTTACCCTAATACGTTGTAACCGGGATCCAATTGGAAAAATACTAAAATTCTTGTAAAAAAAAAATCTCGTACAGATAAACTGCAGAAAATGACACGAAATACTCAGCCATTTTCATTGGCACATAAATAGATTGGTCACCTGCCAACCGTAAGAGCACATTGGTTGAATTAAAACATTGCACTAGAAATACATCGTTAAATAAAATCCTATCCAATTTTTTCCCACTTTTCAGAATTTTGGTACGGGTTGATTATACCGGGTGGTTATAAAAAAAACCTCGCTATTCGGGGAGGTCTTTTACTTTAACGAATAACCGAAGCAACAAACTTCGGGCACTTTTTAATCAAAAAGGGGGGAAAAAAAAAAATGGAATCATAAAAAACCCCCCTCGTCTCTTGACCAGGGTTCTAAATTTTGAGGCGAAATTTTGGGTGGTTTAAAGCTCCTAAAGGAGTCTAGAAATAGGCAGCCGAATCGATTACATTACATTAAAAAGAAAATTACTTAATACCACAGATGGCGCTGCCAAATCAAACCATATTGTAAGCATTGGCGAAAACCCGAAGCGCATTTCTTGCATAATGTAATATATCGATTCCGGCTGCCTATTCTAGCCTCCTTTAGGAGCTTTAACATAGCCAATTAAGCCCCGTAATTTAGAACCCGGTCAAGAGACGAAGTGTATTTTTATGATTTCTTCTTTTCCCCCTTTTTGATTAAACTGTCTCGAAGTGAAGTTTGTTGCATTCGGATTATTCATTCAAGCTACAGACCTCTCCGAATAGCGAGCGTTATTTTATAACCACCCGGTACATGTGCTGACAGTGGCGGTAATAAATAAAAAAATAGTAGATCTTTTCTATATTATTCAATAGTAAAAATGCGAATATCTACAGAATTATACAAAACAAAACTTCTTTATTTATGAAATTATGGAAAAGACGCTTTGACACGCAATTTAATTGTAAAATTTACATTTGCAAAAATTAATTTATAGTTCAAAGAATAAATATGTAATATTCCTCTCTTTTAAATATAACCAAAACACGTCATATCAACGTACAAAGAATATCTTAGTGAAAGATATTTGACGTCATTTCAAACTGAAACATTCTTAATTCAACTTCTTCTGGTTTTGGCGTTTAAAAATTTGAATTACAACTAGCTAAAGGCCCTGTTTGGCGAATTTCTAAGGTATATAAATAGTGTGTTCCCTAGTGAGCACAAATAATGTGTGGAAGCGGTTTAAGTGACAGATTCTGTTACATACCATCAACTTTTTCATTCCAATATGTTGTGAATAATGCATGGACTTGTATCTGATGTTCTTCGATCAAATATTATTAATAGGGCCCGTTCTCATGCAGGGCAAATGCCGGCTATCGGGAAAGAAAATCCCTCTGTAGGGAAAATTGCGGTGGCGAAAATGTACCCACTGCCTGGGTAGTAACGATTTCATTACCCCCCCCCCCCCACGATGCATTTCGGCTTTGGTGATCACTCACAACAAAAGCAAAAATGGCGAGCAAGTGGACCCATGCTGAAGTCGTTTTTATTATCTTTCTGGGAAGGCCAATAGTAAAGTGGAGTTTATTACTTTGGAAATCAAATGAATCCAATTTTGTATTCGCAACCTCCTACTTTCTTCATCATCAATAAAATCGATAGATGTCTGTCCACGAATTTTTAACAAAATAATTGTTTTTAGTAATTCTTGCGACGACATCGCTAACAAAGAAACGTTAAAAAGAACACAAGGACAAGATCTCGAAGCTCGAGCATCAAATCAAAACAAGCAAACATGATGTGACGTACCCAATACGTCATTTCCGGAATGCCGGCTATTACATGTGAACGGGATTATAAGGTTTCACGAGATTGCCGGCTAAATGCCGCCAAATTCTCAGCACATGTGAACGCGCCTATATTTTGTGGTTTGTCTTATCTATCTGTGAAGGGTATTATGGGAGCCAAGTTATTTATATAGGCTCTACTTATGAACATATTGTTGAGCTCACGAATGACTTTATTACAGCAATACTACAACGCTCCCTCGACGTGTTTCTATAGGCGCGTTCTCATGCACGCGAATTAGGAGGAATATACCGGGATTTAGGAACAAAAATCCCTCCGTTAGGGAAAATTGGGGTTCGAAATCGTACCCGCATTCTTCCTAGTCATTGTAGCGGCATGCATTTATCCATGATGCATTGCGGTTTTGAGAATCAAAACAAAACAAACATGGCGGACAGAGGAGGAAATTCGTTTCCTATTATCTTTTTATGAAGAAATAGAAGGATAGTTTTAAGAATTTGCTGCGAAGCAATGGCGGCTTAAAAACAAACTCTACAAAGTGACTGAAAGTAAACAGGATGTGACGTTAAACCATACGTTACTTCCGAAGTCCCGGTTTATTCTGGGTACTCATGTGAACGGGTGTTTTTGGTTTCAGGAATTGAGCCGGCTTAATACCGGTACTTAATCCGTGCATGTGAACGCGCCTTATGTCAATTGAGAGTAACGCGGGAAGCACTGCTATTATGAGCATTTTGTAAAAAAAAAAAACCAAATTCCTGAAGAGATTAGACGGCAATAGGAGCCGCTCTCAACAAAGACGCTAAAGAGTTCATTTCTACCTCGTTCGGCACGATAGAGGGCACCACTAATATCACGTTTTTTCATCATTTACTATAGAGGTAGGAAAGAGAATAGAGAGGTCCATGTATATGCGCAGTAGCGCACAAATGAAGCAGGCTAGAGCGGTGCATCTTGGGATACCTCGGTGCCAGTTTCGGTCACTATGTTATGCGCAGTAGCTCAAAAAACCGCTAGAGCAGTGCATCTTGGGATACCTCGGTGCCAGTATGTTATGCGCAGTAGCTCGAAAAACCTGACAGCCCTGCTTCAAACCATTTGAACTCATAGACCCTACCTCTATGTCATTTACTATCTTGTTGGAGATCAATGGTTGGAGAAGCAACGCGATAGAGGGCAGCACTACAGACCGTAGGTAGATCCTTTAATTTTAAAGACAGAGGATCCCAGAATTTGTCAACCTTAGAGGTAATGATTTGGCATGTATGGGAACTTGGAGGACTTTAATGTACACTAGTCACTAATAGCGTACACCGAGGTCTTTAGAGATAGATATTTCCATTCCTGTGGAACTGTTGCCACTCAAGACATGAAACATGCACATTATCAAATTACTTCACTACAGATTCTAACAAAGAAAGAAAAGACAAAATTTACGTCAAACTTTTATTTTTCTTTACAATTTCAATCATGGTATATTTACACACATAACTTTACACTTCAAAAATACATAAAAGAGCTGCTTAGAGCCATTGACGGTTTATAACCTAAATCGACTTCTCTGTTCTGATTGGTTGAATTCAGTCTGAACAGCCAATCATAGACGAGGAAAAAATTTGGTTACAAACCGTAGACTTATAAGGGTACTCACAAATCATCATAATTGGATTTTTTTTACATTAAATGATAGGCATTTCAAACAATTCTAAAATAATTAGTGAATTAAGAAAATGAAACATTGAAAACAAATTAAAGGATACAACCAAAACCCTCCAAGATACAGGTTATTAGGTTATTGACCAAAATGTTGTATTCAGATAATGTAAATTTAATTTTTCATTCGTGTTCTTCAGCGATTTCATTAGTTGATTTGGCTGTTTTTTCGTCTGCTGTGTTCTATTTTATAGTTCTTTGCAACTTTTCTTAATCCTGCTATTTATTAAAATTTATCCGTAACAATTTGATTAAATTTCAACTATTCAAAGCATTACTATCATTGCTTAAAGTTTGCCCATAAGAATTATACCACTGGCTTAAAGAATCAATAAAGGACTATTGTTTAAAAAGTTCTACAATCCCAAAATATTTGATTTCGATTGGTTAGACAAACATAAAACAGATCAAACTAGATCTAAATTTATTCAATCGTAATCAAACTTCTAATTTTCAAATTGCAGATTTAATTTACATCGGCTTGATTACCAAATAAACTGTACGTTGATGGATTTTATAGTTAAACTCATAGTTTCCTTACACAGAAGCCACGACCATGGGCGGAGCTATAAAACGCGCGGAGCAATCAGATGAAGAGGAAATTTCAGCCGCTTTATCTTGTCTTCATCTGATTGCTTCGCGCGTTTTATAGATCCGCCCGTGGTCGTGACTTCTGTGCAAGGAAACTGTGAGTTTAACTATAGCAGCCCTAATACAATAACTATGCATATCACACTAATAAAAACCACTCCTGTTCCTAAAAATAATCCATATCACATTCTCGTCCGAATCACAAGCATTTTTATATTTACACAAGCAAACACTCATCCAATCCATATATAATACAGTTCATGTAAGAAAATACAATATTCTATTACAACTGGTCTATGTTGAGGACCTAAGAAAAATATTGTAATTGTACAACAAGCTGGATTTAAGAGGGATTGTCAGTCCCGGAGAGCTAATGCATTAGTTTTGGAATCACAAATTCCGCAGAAGCATTGCTTTAACCATGTTAGCCCTTTCCCCCAGGCATGGGAATCAACATAACATCGAAATGAAAGTTTTTTTTCTAGTTATTTAACTATAGGTTTTTGAAATTTTAAAATGCCAAAAATATACATCAGATGGCGACACTATTTTAAAACTTCATCAATTAATAATTAAATAACCGGAAGTTATTTTTTTTATAATTTTGTTTTAAATATATGTTATGATGATTCCCCGTGGCTGGTGAAAACGGGATAACATGGCAAAGCAATTCTTTTGCAAAAGCTGTGATTTCAAAACTAATGTATTAGCACTATGGGACTGCCAGTCCCTTTTAAATAAGTTTGGGTAGAAAATATTAGGTATACAGGATAAATTTTACCAACGAGATAATAAAATCCACACCAAGGTGATAATTATATATTAAATTGAGATTTTTAACAAAAATATGGTTTTGACAAGCTACGATCTTGCTATTGAGTTTGATCAGAAGCATTGTTTATGATTTTTACTGCCATAGTAGCAGATTGAATATCGTCGGTCATATTACAAAACCAAGAATGTGTAAATTCTAGGGAATTACAGGTTTTTGAAAACGGAGTGTCTACGCGTACGGGCACCTACAAGCATTGCGCGCACGGGTACTAACTGCGCAGGAGAGAGGCTTATTAGCAGTTTTAGTTTGGTTTTCCCGGACCATCGTAGCTTAGTGGTAGCATAAGCGGTTCGTAATCGGAAGGTCTCGCGTTCAGAATACCTGCTCTCGGCTGAATTACAAATATGTTTTTTTATAAGCTTTTTTTATTTCACTCTGGAAGATCATTGTTTTAAAATTGTCGTGAAAAGTTTACTTGCATTTTTTAAGTTTCCATGAATTATTTAAATTTCTAATTTTTTGAACTTTCATTAAAAATAGCTAGCACTGATGATTTTTTAGAGAAAACAAAATTTCAAGGCCCCCAAACGAGTGTTTAGGCTTTCAATGCGCCCTACAATACTGCCCCATGCTGGATGTTGATGTATTTTTAAAGAAAACAAAATTGCCCAACCCGCCCCCCCCCCCCCCTCGAAAAAAAAAGAGTAATCTCAACTTTCAAGTATAATTCATGCCCGTATACGCAATGTATACACGGTTCCAGTAAGCCCCGCCATCAGCATGCGCAGTTAATACCCGTACACGTAATGCGTGAACGGTGCCCGTGCGCGTATCCTCTGCCTTTTGAAAACTGGGCTACAGTAACGACTGCAAATAGCCTATCAGCACTTTATAAGAAGAGATCTGAGAGCGTTGGCAGATGATTTTGGTTTGTTACATGCACTTACAGCTACCAATGGGCTAATGCACTGAACTGAATTGAAACTCTGGAATGAGCATCGTAACGCTCGCTAATAGGGTCGGTGAAGCCCGGCAACCCTGTAAGAGCAACCCAACTTTTGCCGCCAATCCTATACTTTACCTGTTAAAATAGGTATTTTAAACCAACTTTTTCAATAATTTTTCAAACAGAAAATTGATATGTTATTGCTTTAGGAGGTTCTTTATATAATGAAGTTTCGGAAACATGTACTTTAAAAAAAAATAGAATCGCAGGAACAATCTTTAAAACTTAAATTCCTTGGAGTACTATTCTTGGCGAGCGATTTTGACGATCCAATGCAAACTGTCAAGTCAAGTGTCAATTGTGATCGGCGAACTCATGCCAAATGTGGCACATATTCTCCCTAAAGCTGTCGCCAAGTGACCCAAAAAAAAGGCTTCACCAGCTTTTCATGGGATGCTCATTCCATGGGATGTTTCAGTTCAGTTCAGTGTAACGACTGCAAATAGCCTATCAGCACTTTATAAGAAGAGATCTGAGAGCGCTGGCAGATGATTTTGGTTTGTTAATTATTTTTGCACTCAATTAGCTAATGGCAACATTCCGCGTAATTTTAAAGAATATAACATGACGTTCATTTTAACATATTTTAAGTATAATTTGTCTTTAAAATTTAAAATTAAGCAGCTCACAATTGGTACTGATAAAAACACATTTTTTTTAGAAAATTAGGAAAATAAATCATTTAAATTTTAAAAAATAACTAAAATGTGGTGTCCTGAAATTCTTTACAGCAATAACATAAATCTTAAAATAAACCAATTTAGTATACACAAAATATACTGATGAGCTTATCAGTATCCAGTTTTTCATCCCCGTGCTTTTTGCGCATTTGTTTTGTTAATTGACCAACAATATTGGCTGAATGTACTAGTCCCAACTTTTTGCATCTGCGTACCACTTGACTTTTTGAGAAATTTTGGCGTACCACCAAACCTAAATATTTTAATAAACGTAAAATATTTACTCTTCTAAAAGTGTTCAAAGGCCTTTTGAATTAAATTCCTGAGAAAACTTCATATTTAATGGTTAGATATTTGCAGGGATTGGAGTAACGCCGTTACTTGTAACAGTTACTTTTTTTAGGTAACGTCGGGTAACGCCGTTACATTTTTCAGAAAGTAACTGTAACTTAGTTACTTTTAGCGGTAACGAAGTAACGAAAAATTGCGTTACTTTTCCGTTACTTTCCGAAGGCTGTCTGATGCTTATTTATAATTCCACTCCTAAGAGAGAAGGGAACATTTCGCATTCCCGAAATCTGAGCTTTTCTTGGGAGGGAAAAAGCAAACTAGCATTGTCCACTTTGGCTGCTAACGGCAGCCAGAGTTGTGAAATTGTTTCGTTAATAATGATTTTCTTTGAAAAATGGTAAGATGGCTAAATTACAATTTTTCTCATAACTTGAAATTTCAAAAAGTAACTGTGAATCGTTACTTTTCGTACTAAGTAACTGTAACGTGTTACTTTTCATATTAAGCAACTGTAACAGAGTTACTTTTTTAAAGTAACTTTCCAATCCCTGGATATTTGTTTATCCCATAGGTCCAAAAACATACAAATAAAAAATCAGTACAAACTCAGCAAAAAATTAATCATCCTAAGATCGATAAAACTTTCATGCGTACCACCGGAAATTTTATCGCGTACCACCGGTTGGGAATCCCCGTACTAGACAAAGAAAATAATTATCTACACAGTTTGTAAAAAAAAAATAATACAACACTAAAACATGTCTATATAACTAAGAAAGGTCTACAAAAAAGTTTTTTTTATGAATAATTTAAAAAATAATGCCATGATTTTCAGTTTGGCAGAATGATTCGTTCAGATAAGATTATTTGTACAACAATAATTGCTGAATAAGCTTTAAAAAAATTTAACTTTATTAAATATGACCATAATACATTGTTATTTTTAAATAAAATGAGTTTTCTCATTTTTCGTTTAGTTGGAAATATAACACAAAAGAGTTTGCATAAGCTTTTCTTCACAGGAACAAATTTTAAAAAGTAATAATTCATTCCTATTCCAATAATTCATTAAAGAAATATAATTACATGCTTTGTAACAAAATATTTATACACAACGATTTTTTTTATTGCATTTACATTCGCGAAGAAGCATAGATTATTGCACGTAACTTTCACAACACTCTCAAATGATTACAAACAACAATGTAAACGTATTCACTAGTTTTTTTTTTTAAGTGAAATGTTTTAGGTTTGCAAAATATGCAGCACATTTTAAAAAAAATCAATTGTTTTTTTCTTTACACAAAATAAATCCAGGGATTGGAGTAACGCGTTATTTGTAACGCCGTTACTTGTAACAGTTACTTTTTTTAGGTAACGTAGGGTAACGCCGTTACATTTTTCAGAAAGTAACTAACTGTAACTTAGTTACTTTTAGCGGTAACGAAGTAACGAAAAATTGCGTTACTTTCCGAAGGCTGTCTGATGCTTATTTATAAATTCCACTCCTAAGAAGGGAACATTTCGCATTCCCGTTCACACCGAGGGCACGTTCACACCTAGTTCTTGGATTGAACCAGGATTGAAATTAAAAAAAAAAATATTAATTATAATTTCAGCATTTTGTTTGTGCTTATGTTTCGTTAAAAGTAATTTTCTTTGAAAAATGGTAAGATGGCTAAATTACAATTTTCTCATAACTTGAAATTTCAAAAAGTAACCGTGAATCATTACTTTTCGTGCTAAGTAACTGTAACGGTAACAGTTACTTTTTTTATTAAGTAACTGTAACTGTAACAGAGTTACTTTTTTAAAGTAACTTTCCAATCCCTGAATAAATCATTACTGAAACAAATAAATTTCAGCAAGCAAAACAACTTGTGCATGCATTACTTAATAGTTAACGTATAAATTTTTAAAAACACAATCACAAACAAAATTAATATTAACATAGAAAGTCAAAGCTGGTGAGTTTTATAACTACCTGGTTCTGTAAACATTTAATCGGCAGTTTTCACAAAAATTTATTTTAAAAGGACATTTATGTTAATCTTGAACTCTATATGTAAGAATAAATATGACCAACAATTATATTAAGCAAAAAACATATTTAAAGTTAAGATGTTTTGATAATTTTAATGATTAATTTTTTACAAACCGTTTAAATATTTTAACATTCACTAATGTTTTATAAAAAATTTACGTTATATTGATAATTTTAAAATAATAAATAATTTTAGAATAATTTTAAAAGGACATTTATATTCATCTTGAACTCTATATGTAAGAATAAATATGACCAACAATTATATTAAGCAAAAAACATATTTAAAGTTAAGATGTTTTGATAATTTTAATGATTAATTTTTTACAAACCGTTTAAATATTTTAACATTCAATGTTTTATAAAAAATTTACGTTATATTGATAATTTTAAAATAATAAATAATTTTAGAATAATTTTAAAAGGACATTTATATTAATCTTGAACTCTATATGTAAGAATAAATATGACCAACAATTATATTAAGCAAAAAACATATTTAAAGTTAAGATGTTTTGATAATTTTAATGATTAATTTTTTACAAACCGTTTAAATATTTTAACATTCACTAATGTTTTATAAAAATTTTATGTTATATTGATATGCGTAGTTTTAACACACATTTAAGACAAATAGCTTTATAAACACCGATAATTATGCCCTAGACAGTTTAAAGATATATTTTTAAATATATTATTTTACTGTATATTTCTCAATTTATAATAGAATGCATAATTTAAGGGCTAAACACCTATTTTTTTTTGGTTATAATGAAATTTTAAGAGTTAGAACAATTTCATATTTTGAAAACATTTAGTTCCCAATTTTACCGGGTCGACGATTCAATAACAGCGAACAACTTTCATACAAATTGATTTGATTTGTAATCACAAACGTACATTAACACATGGTCATTTTGTAATG
This sequence comes from Oedothorax gibbosus, assembly GCA_019343175.1. Lineage (NCBI taxonomy): Eukaryota > Metazoa > Arthropoda > Arachnida > Araneae > Linyphiidae > Oedothorax > Oedothorax gibbosus. The sequence goes on along the minus strand of CM033272.1, from coordinate 42,864,569 downwards.
TGAAATATTTAAAACATTAACTTTCAATTTGTTTTAGAAAAAGATCAACAACAAAATTCAATTATACAAAATACACTACAAAAACTATTATAAAAAATAAATTAAATCGAATGATTTTGTCAATTTTAAAGGGTTTTTAGATTTACCTTTATCCAAAGTTGACAATAAAAAAATTGGCACTTTTCTATTTAGCGGGAGCAAGCGATTAAGTCACCAAAAATGTACAAACCCTTAACGATCGGATAATAAAAAAAAATGACCATAAAAGTGATAGAAAGTTATCTGAAATTATATAAAAATATTGTATGAACAATATATATATATATATGTATATATAATAATATATATATATATATATTTATATATATATATATATATATATTATTATATTATTTTTATATATTATATTATATATATATATATTATTATATATATATATATATACTTATATATATCTATATATATATAATATATTATATTATATTGTATATATATATATCTATAATATTATCTAGATATATAATTATATATATATACTATAATACATCTCATATTTGACGGACAATAAAAGATATATTGATACACTGTATATATTATCATAAATAATATCTTATTAAAATTGTTTATTTATAATTTCAATATATAATAATATAGTTATATATATATATTTATATATATTATATATATATATATTTGCTTGTAATAATATAAATGCTTGTAATTTTCTAAAAATATTTCTAGGAAAAGCCAACATTCATCTAGGGAAAGCTAACAACCGCACTCCGTCATTTTGACGGGAACAAAAAAAGGGAATAACTGTGTATACTGTGTTTTGTCCCAAGAAAATTCTTGTTGCCAAAGATTGTGTTTTTTTAAGATTTGCGCCCGCGAAATATTAAAGTACCAAAGATTTAAAACTTCTAAATTATACTAAAAACAAGCAGATTTTAATTTTTAATAGGCATATAAAAAGTATCTAGGCTGTAATACAAAAAACGCTGCTTTTGGCAAAGTGGGTATCACTGGTATATGTTATATTTATAAGTGATTTGATCGTATTGTTTTACTAATATTTTTTATCCTCAAATCATAGAGAATAATTCGGAATCTCTATACACAAGCGTTTTAGCCAGGGATTGAAGTAACACGTTACTTGTAACAGTTACATTTTTTATGTAACGACGTTAGATTTTTCAGAAGGTAACTGTAACTTAGTCACTTTTAGCAGTAACGAAAAATTTCGTTACTCTTCAGTTACTTCCCAAGCCAATCTTCATGGATATTTTTTGTCTCAGTTTGGTGTTTGATTAAAATTTCATTATTTAAAATTAAACAACGCTGAATTTTAATTCTTAACCTTTTGCGATTGTACCTATTTCTGTGGTCTTGGTTCTCTTTCAAAAATGTTAAGATGGCTTAATTTCAATTTTTTTTATAACTTAACATTTCTAAAAGTAACCGTGATTAGTTATGTTTTGTACAAAGTACCTGTACCAGTTAGTTTTCATATTAAGTAACTGTAACAGAGCTCTTTCCAATCCACTGGCAAAATTACCTCTTAACTCTTTAACAACGACATCGGGAATACCATTTACATATTCATTTCCGAATAAAAACATTAACTTTAAGTTTATTAAATTAATTTTTTTTATCTAATTTATTTTGTCATACATAAATTGTTGAAGGCTATGGTCTTGAATTGTATTATATTTTGCTTTATTTAGATTAACTTAGGCATAAAGCTCATTTTTGCTCGGCAAATTGTCTTGCCAATCGTCATTAATAGGTTAAAAATACTTAAAAATAAAGCAAATTTTTAATATCAATGAATAAAATTTGAATTCAATGAAAACAATTTACAGTAAACTCCCGTTTATCCGGAATGCTCGGGAAATTGACTCTTCCGGATAATCGAATTTTCCGGTTGATCGGAAGTCGCCAATTAGGCTTACCAAAAAATGTTGATTTTTCCGGAAAATGCAAGAGATAATGGCTGCATCTTATATGCAAATAGGCGATGTTGCATTTAAATTGTAATATATAATTGATACTACAATATTTTGTATTAAAAAATATTAATATATTTATGTACTTCAGTGAGAAACACTTTTACGAAATATTCTACAGGTAGTTTTTACATGCGTCGTAAATTAATTTATGCATTTCCAGTAGGCTACATTAAACCAGTGTTAGAAATTAAATGAAAATATTTAGGAGCAATCTGTGCTAAAACTAGGAGCAAATGCATATTTTCTGGGTGCATTTTTGAGAAAAATATTAAAAAAAAATGCAATTTTTAGGCAATTCTATGTATTTTAAGTCAGAGTTTTGCGATTTTAGGATCACAGAAGAGAATTTTGAAGATTTGCGATTTTAAGACGATTATGTTTGTCAAGATCTTAAAATGTTGATAGTGACATTTAAAAAACAACTAGTTGCAATAACTAAGACTAAATTTTGCAAAATTGTTGGTTTTAGTCACATTTTGTGACTAGGAACTGTTAATTGCATTGAACAAAAAAGTTCATTATTATGAAATTCAGAATTAAACATATTAAAATAATAAAAAAAAATACAGAATTCTAGCTTACGAACCGATGACAACTTGCTATCTACCATTTTGGGTATGAGGTTTTACTGAAAGGGGATTAAAATTTCGAAAAAGCTATATTTCTAATTAACTGTATTATGCCTCCATATTATTTCCTATTTATAAATAGGAAAATCTTTCTTTCTATCAACTTTGATACAATGACAAATCTTAGTCTGTTAACATTTAACAGAAATTCAAGTCAGCTTTTTAAATGGACATGTTTTGAAACTATGGTATTACACACTAAAACCCAAAATTTTAGTTAAAAAAAAGTTCTAAATGATATAATTATATTGAACATTAAATACTTCTAATGATATATGACAATTTCGGCAAACGCAGAAGAGAGCTAGTTTTTTTTTTCTCTCACTTTTAGCCGATGGAAAAGTTTACTTTCTTGTGTTAGTTACAGTAACCCTTTGCTGTGCCTTCTTTTCAAAAGCTGATTCTTAATTTAGCTCACACAGAAAACTCATTTTCTTTCAAACCCTCACTGCAACCTCAATAGAAATGCATACCTTAACTTAAGACATCAACTATATTTAAAACAAATTCAAACTTAAAAAACAACCTATGAAAAAAAGTCGAAAACAACACAAAAAATCACCATTGATCGAAACACTGCCAACATAAATCAATAAAAACTCTTGACAAAATGTCACTGCCCCAAATCGAGCGAAGGAACGCATAGTAAAACCCAGGGATTGAAGTAACATGTTACTTTTTACTTTTTTAGGCAAGCGTTGTTACATTTATCAGAAAGTAACTGTAATTTAATTACTTTTAGCAGTAACAAAGTAACGAAAAATATAGTTATTTTACCATTACTGTTTTTCTACCGTAATTTAGTTACTTTTAACGGTAACGAAATAACGAAAAATTTTGTTACTTTTCGAAGGCTGTCGGATGCCAATTTTTAAATGCAACTCCTTTAAAACTAAATCGAAATGCTTTAATTATTTCTAATTGTAGTGTTTTATTTGTGTTTGTTTAATCTTGTCTCTCTTTGAAAAACTGTGTAAGACGATTAAAATTGCTATTTTTCTTATAACTTGGAATTTCTAAAAGTAACTGTAAATACAGTCAAACTTCGTTAACATGAACTTGATCTCGTGATTTTCTCAGAAGTAGAAGACAATTTATTTATTATATAATGTTGGTTTCTAATTTTTTAAAAAATGTTTTTCTCATTGGTTCTTCAAAACTTTGAATTACTAGGGGAAAAAAAAGTCAAATTCTAAAGTAAATATTTTTGTTCGGGTAAAGCGGAATTTCACCTAAAGCGATTTCATGTTAAGAGATTCTTTAGCATTAGCTCAAAGCTTTATAGGCCGGGGAAATGCTTTCAGTTCATCTTAAGCTAAATTTTGTGTTAAGCTAGTCCGTGTTAACGAGGTTCAACTGTAGTTACCTATCGTATTAAGTAACTGTTACTTGTTACTATTCATATTAAGTAACTGCTACTTGTTACTATTCATATTAAGCAGGGATTGGAAAGTTACTTTAAAAAAGTAACTCTGTTACAGTTACTTAATAAAAAAAGTAACTCTGTTACCGTTACAGTTACTTAATATAAAAAGTAACACGTTACAGTTACTTAGTACGAAAAGTAACGATTCACAGTTACTTTTTGAAATTTCAAGTTATGAGAAAAATTGTAATTTAGCCATCTTACCATTTTTCAAAGAAAATCATTATTAACGAAACAATTTCACAACTCTGGCTGCCGTTAGCAGCCAAAGTGGACAATGCTAGTTTGCTTTTTCCCTCCCAAGAAAAGCTCAGATTTCGGGAATGCGAAATGTTCCCTTCTCTCTAGGAGTGGAATTTATAAATAAGCATCAGACAGCCTTCGGAAAGTAACGGAAAAGTAACGCAATTTTTCGTTACTTCGTTACCGCTAAAAGTAACTAAGTTACAGTTACTTTCTGAAAAATGTAACGGCTTTACCCGACGTTACCTAAAAAAAGTAACTGTTACAAGTAACGCGTTACTCCAATCCCTGATATTAAGTAACTGTAACAGTTACATTTTTAATAAAGTAACTGTCCTTGTAACAGGGTTACTTTTTAAAAGTAACTTTCCAATCTCCGGTAAAACCGTTGCTTCATCACTATAGTTGTTATGTTAGCGTTGTTGTTTCATCGATATCGTTGTTGTTACGTGAGCGCCCATTGCATTACGCTGCAGTCCTTTCCACCTAAGGATATCAACCGTGTGTCATCTGGTGTAAAATCGACGTTGGTCACGTGACTGCTGTGAGCGGTGTAACTGTGGTGGGGAGACTGAAAATGTGAAAGAAAGTTACAGTTACCAATTTTGTGAAATTCTGTGAAAACTAACACACGCAACATGCAATTAGTGTATTTGGTTACCGATACATTTTATTGTTATGTTACATCAATAGGAACACATATCAATCATAGAAGACGCACAGACAGAAAATTAAAACCAAAGCAATTATTAAAAGACAATAAAGTAGATTTAAAAGCTTTTGTGGCTTATAAACAGTATCAAGATCATTCATAAAAGAATTAAATACAAACGGAAAAAACCAATTAAAAGAATAACAATTATCGGGAAATCAATGAAATTAACTTTAAAAAAAACCCCATCAAAATATAAATCACATTTCATAAAAATGTACTCTTACAAGCTATTTTAGGAGCCGTATACACACCACAGCAAAATCTGAACTATATTCAGGGTTCATACTCTATCTATGATAGTGAAATTCAGGAGTTTCTAAGGAGTTTTTCAGGAGTGCAGCAATGTAAATTCAGGAGGTAACAAGGAACAAAATTAAATGTGTTTGTTTATTATCGTATTAGACTAGTGACCTCACTGCACTTCAAATGATGAAATAGAAGGGGGAAAATCTTCTAACGAGTTGTACGGTGCATTCTGGGACATTAACTACACTGCTCAAAATAATAAGGGGAGCGCATGGTTTAAATCTTTGCACCCCCAATGATTCCATTTGGAATCATCAGCTTGCGATTTTTTTCTGACTAAGTTAAGCTCGCACTTATGTATTGTTAGATGGAAGAATCATGTTTTTTGAAGAATTAAATAATGTTTGTTTTAATTAAATGAAAATATGAAAAACATTGTGAAATAAAATTCACTCTGCAACAATTATAGCAAATAAAATTGTTCATGTTTGCATTTTTTAGATGTTAAAAAAATTGATTAATTTTTTTTAACAAATCAAGTTTTGAAATTTTTTTAATAATTTATTCAAAAGTTATGATTAAAATTTTTTCCCTTAAATAATTTTTTTTAAAACTAAGATTTCCCCTCCCTCTGTTTTTTACCATTTTATTCTAGATGCATAATGAATCTATTTAACAAATTTTAGATTTTTAAAATAAAAAGTAACAAGTTGGGACTGAAAGGGTAACAAAAATACGCAAAGTGCTCCCCTAATTGTTTTGAGCAGTGTATTATCACAATGTCTGAACTCTTTTTCTACTGAGCATGTGCGGTAGACTTATTCTGAAGAAAGTACAAGAGAAAAACGGCAGCGAAAGGAGAAAAACTATTCATGTCATCAATTTTTTCAGGAAAGAGAAAAAAATATCAGGATAAAAGACACAAATTTCAGGAGTTATAAGGGCTCTTAGACTTATTCTGAAGAAAGTACAAGAGAAAAACGGCAGTGAAAGGAGAAAAACTATTCATGTCATCAATTTTTTCAGGAAAGAGAAAAAAATATCAGGATAAAAGACACAAATTTCAGGAGTTATAAGGGCTCTTGGAAGAAAAATATGAAATTCGGGAGTCTTTCAGGAGGCGTACGAACCCTGTATATTATATATTTTTATTATTTATCATAAATAAAAAGTAACAAAGCAGTTTCTGGTATGGTTTTAAACAATAACTCGTTCCAGAGCTTGTCAAAATTAAGAAAGATAACACAGTAGTAACCGACGTAACATGTTGGTTTCCTTTTAGGTTCATGAAACCATAGTCTGTTCTAGTTTTAAAATTCCTTGGCTAAACTTTGTTACTTTTCTGTTTTTCTGCCTTGCCCCGTATAAACAATATGCTGCTATATTAGTTATAAAATTAGTGTGGAACTTTAAAAAAAAATAACCTTCTGAGGAATACATACAAATAAACCTGTCATCTGACGATCAGGTTTTCCAACAAAACGCATAATTTTTAAAAAAGTTTATGAATTTAATAATTTTATTTTAAAATTTAAAGCATGGAATAGCCATTTATAATCATCTACAGAAATATATTTAAAAAATTTAAGAAATTAAATGTTCAGTTAAAAATTTTAATTAAAATCTCATCCACTGATACAAGATTACACTTCAGCCAATTTGCTTATCCCCTCAGAGGGTTAAAACTATTGAAATATTTCCCCCTACCTTTGGTTGGCATGCAGGGTAACTGTAGATGTTGACTTTTCCGAAATCGTCGCCCGTGGCGATAGCTTTGTGGTTGTGGGAGCGAGAACACGTATTGATGTCGGATCCATCGGCGTTTTCTGGCCAGATACCTAAAAGCAACAATTTGAATTTTGACACAAGAAACCAAGGGATCTTTAGGATATTAAAATAGAAGTGTGAAAAAAGTGTTCAAGGAAGGTTCACACGAAGTAAAAGAACGAATTTGATATGAAAATCTTATATATCAATTAAAGTCCAATTTTTTCGTTGTGACGGCATCACGCCTGAACGGCTTTACCGATTTCACTAATTCTTTTTTCGTTGTGTTTGTTATTGTCAGGAGAAGGTTCTTAATGAACGAGTTATTCGAAATTCGAACCCGAACAGGTGTAGGAGTGCAAAACGTGAGCCGATTTCTCCATAGGAATAGCATTGTAAGATTAGAATTTATACTTTTATTTCAATTTAAAAATTTTTTTAGCACGTTCAACACAAACGAAAATTAAGTATAAGCATGTCAGAGCACGCGAGTTTAATTTGTAGGATTTTTATTTGAATATCATTATTTTATTTATTGAATTGAAATCTTGATTTTTTTGTTTCCGAATTAATTAATTGTGTTATAAATGGTAGAAGTGAAGATATTGCTACAATGTATCATGGCAGTAAGGCGATTACTATTCTAGATCTGATGAATACATCTAAGAAATGTTAATTCCCTCTACGTATAGCGTAAAAACTTTATGTTTATGAAACTGTCAATTTGGTACAGCTATGATATGGCCAATTGAATGTTGGCATTGGCGGCTTTTGGCGAAGTTAAAAATTTAGTGTAGGGTAGCTATTCCCATCCAGTTGTATGGGTTAGGGTTAGTTTGAATTATCGTCGCACTAGAGCCATACAAGAGGGATATTGGCCACGGGCGTCTTTATTTAGAACCACAGCCATGTGAAGAGCCGCCAACACCTAATTAGGCACCCAATGCAACTTTTACATTGTACGCAGCGCCAGGACTTTGAAAAATATTTAACGTGCACTCCCACCACATAGGGTATTATTCTTTGGACATTTTTGGCTGCATTTTCCTAGGATCATTGGATTTTTTTTATCAACCTTCAATTACAATTCAATATTCATAATAAAGACAAGACAACGTCTGTCGGGTCAGCGAGTATTTAATAAAGTGAAACAAAAAAAATTACAGTTTAACTTAGTAAACTGTTAGTGAGGTGATGGATTTATATGTCTATATCCCTAAAAGGGAAAAAGAAAGCATGGGATAGAATTTAGTTTTAAGAAAGACTGTCAACAGTTATAAATACTTAGGTCTGAAAACCCGCAACTCACCGAAGACGCTGAATCCGATTGTACATGTTTGGGTTTGCCATTTGAGGTCTCTCGCTATGGACATGTTGCTCACTTGGCGGCAGACACCGGCATTCCCTGGAACAAGAAGAATACACTTTTATTAAATGCTATTTTTTAAAAAATACAGAATATACAGTCACTACTCGATAACTCGAAGTCCCAGGGGACCCCCAAAAATATTCGAGTTATCCTTACCTCTACTAGTACTTAAATCCTCTACTCAGGGCCTGTTCTAGGAAATCTCAGACTATAGGCACAACCTATTTTGGGGGCCCCTTTACGGAAAATGTATGATTTCCAGTAATGATGGTGCTATATGACCTATGTATCAGATTTTTGCTACAATTTTATAGGCTTCCTTATAAACATCGATCAAAACAATCACGTTAGGTCAATTTCTCAGTCAAAATTAAGGAAAAAACTAAGTGGAGTATTAGATTTTTTTTAGTATACTGATATTTTGGGGATTTACAGCATTTAGCATAATAGAAACTGAAATTTAGGGGCCCCTAAAATTTGGGGGCCCTAGGTCCGGGCCTTACGAAAGAGCAGGCCCTGCCTCTACTAGTACTTAAGATAGGTCGGCATGGTTTAAATGGTTTGATATGTGCCATAATACTATAGTTGTACCCATTTCTATTTTTAAATAGCCTATGTAAACAACAAGAGAAGAATAGGGTCAAAAATTTATTAAGACTCACAAAATTTGGCCTCATTACATATCAATTAGTATACATACAATGTAAATCTCATTTGTAAAAAAGCAGTTATTTCTTGTTTTTATTTTTTAAGGTTTTTGACATTCACCAAATCACCTAATGGACTGGCATTCGAAAGTGTTTTTTACCGGGGAAAACTATCACAAAAACTTTGACTTAGAAGATGTTCACTTAGAGTAATCAAGACAGTTTTTAAAAGAAAAGTTTAGAAATGTTTCGGGACTTGATTCGAAGTTCTAGTTAGCGGACTTTTCGACTTATAGGAAGTCAAGTTATCGAGGTTTGACTGTATATGGCTAATTCCATGCGAACCATGGAATCCAAAACCTATCTGTAGTGTAAGAACTGATTATAAGTACAACTTTTAACAATAAATGAAAAACAATTAGCAGAATAGCTGATCCACACTTATTAAAATTAAACTATCCAACATGCTTTATTTAATTTGATTTAGTTTTCGAATTTAAAAGGCTTGTAAGCTCCTCTTAAATTGTGACTTACACACTACAGTTACATGGAATTACCCCATATTATATATAGTATTAATATGTTAATATTAGTTAAATGGAGTGGTTTACTATTGGCAAAAAAAGTATTGTCCCGTGTAAGTGGATTCGTTTTTCTTCAAGTAACAATCAATCTTTAATCACCAAATCTTTAATCACCAAACTAATCACCAATATATGTCTAATAGTTTAACATAAAGAATATATTCTTCTGTAATTTTTAATGAGTTATTTGAATAAAGTTTTCAATTGAAGAATCCAATGGAAAAAGGAATCTAATTACTTTCAACAATCCAAATTTCAAAATTATGCGCAAAGTGAAAATACGTTTGTATAAAGAATATGTGTGTAGGATTTCTTTCTGGAGTAAAGAAGAGATACATTTTTTAATGAATCCTTACGTCAGATGCCGTTTTCAGTCACAGAAGTTTTATGGAATTTTAAGGTCCATATTTCGGGTGAAATTAGTTATTTTTTTAAAGATTCTTTTTAGCTGATAAGATTATGAGCTGAAGATTTTTTAAAGCTAGTTTAGTTTTAATTATCGTCGCACTAGAGCTACACGAGGGCTATTGCCGACGGGCGTCATATTTTAGAACCACAGTCAAGTGACGAGCCGACACCTGAATAGGCACCAACGCAACCGTTAGGCCGACATCGTACGCAGCGTTAGGACTTTGAAGGATATTAACGTGCACTCCCTCTACACGGGTATTATTCGTCGACATTTTGGCTGCACAGGCCGTTTATAGGTCGGCAGTTATTTTTGGTAATGCCCGGACCCGAACCTGGGACCTTTCGCATGCTAGGCGAATGCCTAACCGACTGGGATCCCCAGCCCCTTTTTTAAAGCTGGAATCTACTGATTCTAATGTACAGTAGAACCTTGATTATTCGTCTCTCGTTTATCTGAAAGAGCTAACTGACTGTGCGTGAGTCAACATACACATTTTTCCAATAAGATCATTCTCGGTTGTACACAAAAGACATCCGTCTCAGAATTCTACAGCGATTCTAAGACGATGAATCTCCAGCAATACTGAAAAAAAATGGAGAAACTCCGGGGAACTTCTAAATTGTAAGACTCTAAGCGATATCGACTATGAAAGTAAATAACAGGTAAAAAGGCGCCAAACACAGCATTATTTCTATATTAAACATTTACATGCTAAATTGGGCTAGTTTCTTTTATTTTATTTCGAAAATTCAATAATTATTACTTATCGTTTGCAAAAATTAATTTATATTTCAAAGAATAAATATGCCATATTCCTCCCTTTTAAATAGAATGAAAATATTTCATATCCAACATACAAAGAATCTCGTAGTGAAATATATTTGATGTCATTTCAAACTGATCGATGTCGCAAAAATAAATTAATTTAAATTTATTGTCTACAAAAATTAAAGTTTCTCAAGCGATTGTTGCGAATGGCAATGGTGATTTAATTCTAATAAAAATGGCTTCCTATGCTTTTTAAATGAGCATTAAATTTTGCAGTTTTTTTAAATAATTGAAGTACTTCGAATTCAAATTCTTCTCTGAAATTTTCAATGTATTCTAATTTCGATGTGCTGAATTTTTTGAAGTATCACACTTGTCCGTAGCATTTATAGTTTGGGCTATGAAAGTGGGTGACGGACAGACGGACTGAATGATTTTAATACCTTCCACTTTTTACGTAGTGTGGAAGCTAAAATAAGCATTTTCCCAGAATTCCGGCTGGGATATTATAAAGATTACGACTAGTAATTAAAAATATATTTTAAGCATTCTCAGTTTTCCAGGAAGTCTCAATATCAGGGATAACTTAACACTAAAATCTAATGATTACAAATGCAAAACGAGTCGATTTAGGTTCGCGTACTTTCGGGGCTCCTCCGTACAAGATGTTTTACTATTAATTGAAAATATTATGTTTTATCCGTAATTTTCGGTTATCCGACCTACCTCTGGTCCCAAATATACCGAATAATTAATGTTCTATTGTACTAGAAAAAGGTATGAGCAGGTAGGAAGTAGGGATGCACCGAATATTTGGTTACTCTTCGGCCACTTTAGAATATTCCAAATATTCGGTTTGGCCGAATAGCTTTACTATTCAGCTGAATAGTGAAATTTAAATTTTTTCAAAATTCTTCATGTTAATTCATCTTCTAAAACGTCAAAAAAATTCCCAAACCGGACGTTTCCTTTTTTGATAGCCTCAAATTCTTAAGTTTTGTTATTTATAATGTTAAATCAAGCTTTACTCAATTTGTATAATATGTTAAGGAACAGTTAGGTGATGCTTTCAACGGGATCGCAGCCATAATAATGTATTAGTTTTAGAATCACAACTTCGCAGAGTATTGCTTTGCACATGTAGCCTTGTCACCAGGTGAGTCAATAACTCGAATGAAACAATTTAACGAAAATGTATAGTATAAATTAACATTTGAAGTTAAAAGTCCAAATGCCTGATGGCGACACTATTTAAACTTTATAATTAATAATTAAATAACGGAGTGTTTCTTCAATTTTTTAACGATTTATGATGATTCCATACTGGTAAAAAGGAACATGGAAACAATCTTTGCAAACTTATGATTTCAAATATGCATTAGCTTAGGGATGACAGTCTCTTAAAAAACATAATACAATGTATGTATTGTAACTGTTTATTATTATCTTTTTCTAATTTCATTTACTTCAGACTATTGTTAGTTCATACTCTATTCGTTCGTGTGTGATTTTCCAGTACACTTCAAAGGCTCTTAATAACAAACGGGTACCATTTTGTGTGTTGTTCATTAAAATTTAAAAGCTTCAGTTGTATTAAAAATGTGATTTGTGTGTTGAATTAATTGAGTATAATAAAACTAATTTACCTATGTATTGCTAATTGTAAGAAATGGTATTTATTTTTTTTCTAATTTTATTTACTTTAGATCCACCAATTTTGTATTGTAGTTCATACTTCTATGTCTGTGTATTTTTCCAAGTTACACTTTCTAAAAGGCTTGCTTTAATAACAAACGAGTACCACTTTTTTGTGTGTTGGTTCAATTAAAAATTTAATAGCTATATTGTATTAAAATTATTGTGTATTTTTTTTGTTTGTGTTGAATTGAGATTGATGAATAATAAAAACAATTTACTTAGATCTGACAAAATAAAATTGGTTTAGGTAGGCCGAATATTCGGTATTCGGCCGAATATTCGACTAAGACTTTGGCCGGATATTTGTTATTTGACCAAATTTGGTATTCCGTGCAGTAGGAAGCAACTTCTCGATGCTCATGCGACACACTATATTTTGCGTCTTAACAACTGAAGAGTACAGGGGAAAAACCACTTAATTTCGTAGAAAACTTTCCTCATCGGGCATCTTTGGCGATGATAGCGAGTAATCGCCTAAACTGGTGTAAGGAAACCAGTTTCTCAATTTTGCTGTGCATCTTCTCTCACTCCAACCCTGAAATTCAGTTCCGCGTTTTATTCAAAAGATTGTGTTCATCATCGTGTTAAGCTTTAAAAATAAAGTACGATTGATTGAAAATCACGAATTTTTCTAAAACAATTAAGAGAAATTTTAAGATTCGCAAATTAATTGAAAAGTCCTAGACCACGACTTTCCTACCTACCGAGATTAACCAAGGAGACGGCCTTGGATTAACGCGATGCACGATTCTGACGCTTGGACCAAGCGAAGGAGAAAGAGAAAAACCGGTTTCCTGTCGCCAATGTCCGCCAAGCAGATACAATTACGGCACTACTCCTAATAAATAAAGCGGTTCTTCCCCTGTACTCTTCAGTGCTACATTGTAGCAACGCAAAAATAAACATACAGTATAATAGTTCGTAATCTCCTGAATTGGTTTGGATGTAGGTGCTGTCATCTGACCAGTCGAGATGAGTGATGAAACTGGAATGACCCTAAAATAGCAGAAAAAACAAAATTTAAATACTGTTCAATTCTAAATACAAAGTCAGATTTTTAAAAAAAAGAAACACATAGACAAATATTTTCTGAGAATATTCGGATTATTAGTTTAACAATTGAAGTATTTATTTATAACTTAAGCACTTTTTTAAATAGGTATGAAAATTTAATAACAAAACTACTTTTAAGGAAACATATTATTTGGTTTATTAGTAAAATATGCTGTAGTTTATAAAAAGGTGGCAACGCTATTTTGATCCTTTAATGCTAAAATTTGCAGTAATTTAACCTATTAGTTAGCCAGGAAATTTGCCACACAAAAAATGAGCTTTCTGTTAAGTTTACCTAAATAAATTATAAAATAAATCAAGACCATAGTCCTGAACAATTTATGTAGGACAAATTGAGTTTAAAAAAAAAAACAAATCTTAATGTTTTATTTGGAAATGAAACTTGTTAATGGTGTCATATGGTACAAATATTTTCTGAAAATATTCGGATTATTAGTTTAACAATTGAAGTATTTATTTATAACTTAAGCACTTTTTAAATAGGTATGAAAATTTAATAACAAAACTAACTTTAAGGAAACATATTATTTAGTTATTAGTAAAAATGCTGTAGTTTATAAAAAGGTGGCAACGCTATTTTGATCCTTTAATGCTAAAATTTGCAGTAATTTAACCTATTAGTTAGCCAGGAAATTTGCCACACAAAAAATGAGCTTTCTGCTTAAGTTTACCTAAATAAATTATAAAATAAATCAAGACCATAGTCCTGAACAATTTATGTAGGACAAATTGAGTTTAAAAAAAAAAAAACAAATCTTAATGTTTTATTTGGAAATGAAACTTGTTAATGGTGTTATATGGTACAAATATTTTCTGAAAATATTCGGATTATTAGTTTAACAATTGAAGTATTTATTTATAACTTAAGCACTTTTTAAATAGGTATGAAAATATTAATAACAAAACTAATTTTAAGAGAACATATCATTTGGTTATTTAGATATTATTAACTGATGCTATAGTTTATAAAAAGGTGGCAACGCTATTTTGATCCTTTAATGCTAAAATTTGCAGTAATTTAACCTATTAGTTAGCCAGGAAATTTGCCACACAAAAAATGAGCTTTCTGCTTAAGTTTACCTAAATAAATTATAAAATAAATCAAGACCATAGTCCTGAACAATTTATGTAGGACAAATTGAGTTTAAAAAAAAAAACAAATCTTAATGTTTTATTTGGAAATGAAACTTGTTAATGGTGTTATATGGTACAAATATTTTCTGAAAATATTCGGATTATTAGTTTAACAATTGAAGTATTTATTTATAACTTAAGCACTTTTTAAATAGGTATGAAAATTTAATAACAAAACTAACTTTAAGGAAACATATTATTGTTTTAGTTATTAGTAAAAATGCTGTAGTTTATAAAAAGGTGGCAACGCTATTTTGATCCTTTAATGCTAAAATTTCAGTAATTTAACCTATTAGTTAGCCAGGAAATTTGCCACACAAAAAATGAGCTTTCTGCTTAAGTTTACCTAAATAAATTATAAAATAAATCAAGACCATAGTCCTGAACAATTTATGTAGGACAAATTGAGTTTAAAAAAAAAAAAACAAATCTTAATGTTTTATTTGGAAATGAAACTTGTTAATGGTGTTATATGGTACAAATATTTTCTGAAAATATTCGGATTATTAGTTTAACAATTGAAGTATTTATTTATAACTTAAGCACTTTTTAAATAGGTATGAAAATTTAATAACAAAACTAATTTTAAGGAAACATATTATTTAGTTATTAGTTAAAAAATGCTGTAGTTTATAAAAAGGTGGCAACGCTATTTTGATCCTTTAATGCTAAAATTTCAGTAATTTAACCTATTAGTTAGCCAGGAAATTTGCCACACAAAAAATGAGCTTTCTGCTTAAGTTTACCTAAATAAATTATAAAATAAATCAAGACCATAGTCCTGAACAATTTATGTAGGACAAATTGAGTTTAAAAAAAAAAAACAAATCTTAATGTTTTATTTGGAAATGAAACTTGTTAATGGTGTTATATGGTACAAATATTTTCTGAAAATATTCGGATTATTAGTTTAACAATTGAAGTATTTATTTATAACTTAAGCACTTTTTTAAATAGGTATGAAAATTTAATAACAAAACTAACTTTAAGGAAACATATCATTTGGTTATTTAGATATTATTAACTGATGCTATAGTTTATAAAAAGGTGGCAATGCTATTTTGATCCTTTTATGCTAAAATTTCAAGTAATTCAACCCATTAGTTAGCCAAAAAATTTGCCACACAAATGAACGAGTTTATAAAATGAGCAATAAAATGAACTTTCTGCTTAAGTTTACCTAAATAAACAAATTATAAAATAAATCGGGACCATAGTCCTGAACAATTTATGTTGGACAAATTAAGTTTAAAAAAAAACAAATCTTAACATTTTTATTTGGAAATGAAACTTGTTAATGGTGTTCACAAAGTTATCTAATACACTGCTCAAAACAGTTAGGGGAGGTCATGGATTAAAATCTTTCACCCCCAATGATTCCATTTGGAATCACCAGCTTGCGATTTTTTTCTCACTAAGTTGAGCTCGCACTTATGTATCGTTAGATATAAGAATCATGTCTTTTGAAGAATTAAATAATGTTTGTTTTGATTAAATGAAAATATGAAAAAAATTGTAAAATAAAATTCACTCTAAAAAAGTTTTATGCAATAAATTGACCCTAAATTCTGTACGCTTACATTCTTAGGTGTTTAAAAATTGATTCTAACTTTTTTTTAACAAATAAAGTTTTGAAAAAATTGTTATAATTTATTCAAAAGTTATTATTCCATTTTTTCCCTCTTAAATTTTAGTTTAAAAAATTAAGATTTCGTTCCCTGTTTTTTACAACTTTATCGTGCATGGATAATGAATCTAATTCACAAATTTTAGATAATTAGAACAGAAAATAAAAAGTCGGAACTGAGAGGGTTAACAAAAGTACGCAAAGTACTCCTATAATTATTGTTTTGAGCAGTGTAGGTTAAAAACTAAAAAAATGCATTTGGTCTATGAGATAATTTCTCTAAAAAAAACTACAAATGCAAACTCTAATTACTATGCATCTTCCTATCCTGTTGTATTTCTTGTATTCATCATCAACTTGGTAGACATAAATAAAGTTGTCGTGGGAGCCAACAGCCAGGAATCGGCCATCTAAGAAAAAAAAAACTTTAACACTTGTACTTTTACCATATGTTATTGAATGGTTAAATTAAGGGGAAATGGGCGCACTGGACCGGGGGGTCTCCAAAGCAAAATGCATCAGTGTTAATCCAATGGAGAAAAATATATTTTCTCTGCCACATTTCTCCGGCTGTATTGAATATTTTTACAAGCGGATTTTTTTATGTGATAAATGTAGCTGACTTACAGGTCCCGACCTTCCCACTTTTTGAAATGGGTTCGAATATTTTTTAAAAATTTTCAATAAATAATTTTACACAAAATATTCGAAGCAATTTCAAAAAGCGGGAAGATAGAGACCTGTAAGTTATCTACATTTATTATTAAAAAAACAGTTTTGTAAAAATATTCAATACAGCCGGAGAAATGTGGCAGAGAAAATAGTTTTTTCTCCATTGGATTAACACTGAGGCACTTGAGTTTGGAGATCCGCGGTCCAGCGTGCCCATTCCCCCTTAATGTATTATTACATAGGAGTTATTGTTAACATGCACAATAACAAATATAGACCTTTAAAAAAGAGTTTTGGGTCTCATGTTTGCTGATTTACCAGTGTAGAAAAGAGGTTACAATGGACAGGGATTACAATGCAAGCATCAAAAGCGATTTTTCCCCCTACCCCCTTGCGTGGTTCTCAAGGAAACGTCATGACCATTGCTGATTTTGTTTTTCCCCACCCTACTAGGGTTTGGAAAAGTCGTGATTAACCCATAGATATCATAGTTAAAGTATTAGATTGGCAGATCACGTGACCTCCAATGCTAAAGACGGGACGCGCATGGAGACCAGAATAAGAGGGCAATGAGACCAGTGTTGCCACCAGTTTTAGGAGAAAAACACTACGAAAAAATTCTATTTAATTCTAAAATTACAAAAACGTACCATAAAAATACTAGCAGAGCGTTTTACGTTTTTTTTTTTTTTAAAGTCACTAAAAATATTCCAAAATGCAGCTAAAGTTTTTATGGTCTTGTTTTGTAATTTTAGAATTAAATGGAAATTTTTCGTAGTGTTTTCTCCTAAAACTGGTGGCAACACTGGTCTCATTGCCCCCTTATTCTGGTCTCCATGCGCGTCCCGTCTTTAGCATTGGAGGTCACGTGATCTGCCAATCTAATACTTTAACTATGATATCTATGGGTTAACCTCACAGCAGAGCCTTTATAGTTAAACTCATAGTTTCCTTGCACAGAAGCCACGACCACGGGCGGAGCTATGAAACGCACTGAGCAATCAGATGAAGACAAAAAAAACCCGGCTGAAATTTCCTCTTCATCTGATTGCTCCGCGCGTTTCATAGCTCCGCCCGTGGTCGTGGCTTCTGTGCAAGGAAACTATGAGACTATAGAGGAAGCAAGGAAACTATAGAGAACCTATTACAACCATATTTTATACTGAGTATATCCGTACTTTTCACAGGAGAGAACCTGATGCAACGGTCATAAACCGTATTTTATCATGGAAATGTCTATTTATATAACAGGATAAAACTATTTTCAACTGTTATAAGCCAACCGTTATTTAAAACTAGCTTTATAAACCCGGCGTTGCACGGGTGTTCCCTTCATAACCCTAATTAGGGTTATAAAGGGGCCCCCCGTTTTATAGCTCCGCCCGTGGTCGTGGCTTCTGTGCAAGGAAACTTTTAGTTTAACTATAACAAGGCAGGTTTAGAAAAGCGACTATTCGGCAGAAAAAGCTTGTATTCGGCTCAAAGACCGCCCTTTGCTAATGGTGGCTGGGGCATGTTAAATATGTCGTCACAAAGTCCTCCATGTTCCCATACCAAATTAATACCTCTGGGGGTACCAGATCAGGGGGTTATCGGCCTTTGATCTGGATCAAAATTCCGATATGTGAGTGAGAATGGATGTGTGAAAGGGACCTTCCTGTAAAACGGAAGTGTCATGCTGACGAGCAAAAGTCGGACTCCCTCCCTTGTGGCGCTCAATAAAAAAACGGAAGCCGTCCCACTTCGCCTTAAAATCGGGTAGTTCTCTACTCCGGGCTCGGTTACCGAGTGGCATTAGAAACAACAACAACAACAACAAGAAAAGCGACACTTCTTAGGAAACTGCACAAGAGGGCAGGGAATGAAAGCTATTCCAAAGCTTGTCTTTCAATCACAAAAACTATTAAAGTATAATATTATGCTCAAGTAATGGAAATAAGATATGATGCAGGGCCAAGTAAAAAGTAATAAATAAAAATTAGAACTATTAGCAGAACTATTCAAAAAAACACAACTAGAACCAATAACTAACAACATCAAAGAAGAAGATGGAGGTGGATCGGACATGTGCTGCGAATGCCGCAAACAAAGATCCCACCAGTGGCATTGCAATGGGCACCAGAGGGAAAAAGAAAAAGAGGGAGACCTAAACTAACATGGAGAGGGATGGTGGAGGAAGAGAGGAATCAGGCGGGGTGGACGTCATGGTCAGAAGCAAGAGCTACCGCAGCCGATCGGCGGAGTTGGCAAACTAGGTGTCGGGCCTTATTGTGCCACTTGGCACGAAGAGGATAAGTAAGTAAGCATAATGGAAATAAGATATGATGCAGGGCCAAGTAAAAAGTAATAAATAAAAATACTATTAAATTTGTAGGTACTTTGAAACTGTTTTATTTTGTATGATGATACAGGGTGTCCGTAAAAGAAAGTCCGAGTTTCAAATTGTAATAGTATTGTGGTTGAAGTGTAATTGTAATGTGGTTGCAGGTGACGAAAAAGAATAACTCCAACAGTTTCAGATAAGTGCATGCGCTTGTACCGCTACATCGTTGCACAGGCTGTCGCTTCCATTACTCCAGACTTGCTGCACCCAGTATGGGAAGAATTGCATTTTCGTTTGGATGTGTGCCGTATCACTAAAGGCGCACACATTGAGCACTTATAGGAAAAACTAGGTTAGTTTTCCTTCAATGTCATGTATGATTTGTTATATTTAGTATAAAATAAACTCCTGTAATATACCATTCAAACCCGAACATTCTTTTAAGGACACCCTGTATATTAACAAAGGGTTAAATCAATGTTTTACTACACAATTGGTCATTATAGACCGGCGTCGGAACTATGGAGCATATTTAACGTGCATTCCCTCTACATAATGTATTATTAATCAGAATATTTGGCTGCACAGGACCATTTATACTTTGGCAATGTCCGGGCCTAGGACCTTTCGCACGCAAGGGAAGCCCCTTACTGACTGGGCCAGCTCCGATCTTTTTACAGGTTCCTTTAAACCAGTGTTTAAGCTGGGTTTTGAAATTTTTTAGCATTTTAGCTTAAAATCAAAAATTTAATTTTAGCTTTTTTCAAATGATTTTAGCATTTCAGGAAAAACAAGTTAAACACATTTTGAAATAATTTATTACAAACTTTTTACCTAAATACATTCTCATAATTCAGCGGCTTGGAAATACTCTTTTTAATTTTGAATGAATTTTCAACTTCTAAATCTGCGATTTTTCTTTTTATACCTCCAACTAACCACTTCTTCATTTTAAACTACTTATTACAAAGTAAAAGCAAACATTAAATAGCCGAAAAAGAAAGACAACGCCAAAACACGTGCGACCATAGAATGTGTCAATAGTAATGTGTCGGTCCCCAGAATGAAATGAACGGATCCAAATGAATAGACAAGTTCAAAACGGTGAAAATAATGATGGGTAGGTCCGTGAATGATTAAATGAACGGATCCAAATGAACGTGTCCATAAAAGGAACGATCGGATCGGTTCCTCCCCTCTGTTTATTTTCGCATTTTAGCGAAAGTGGATGTCAAGATTTTCGCAAAATGTAATTTCTTTTCGCATTTTGCGAAAAAAGCGATCGCAGCTTAAACACTGAAATCCCAGCTAGTACTTACCAGGGGAATATTTTATACAGTCGATGGCTTCGTTTCCATCCGCATGCATGGAGTACACTTGCCTTGTGGTCGCATCCAGTACTGACCAGTGACCGGTAGTTGTGGCTAAAGCGACCACACTTCCATCGGGAGAGAAACAAGCAGATTGGATGGAATCCTGTTGGGGTAAGGAAGGTATAAGGATCAGATTTATGAGTAAGTGAACTAAAATATTCAATAGTATAGTTCATACACATTTAACTTCATACAATACACGACCTTCGATTACCACTCAATAAATACATTTAAGTCATTATTTACTATACAAGAAAAGGTACTATAGGAACTTGTGTAGCAAATTTGAAGCTCATAGCTCTTTTAGTTTGGACTGCCGAGTAGTTTCAGAAAGACAAGGAGGACCAATGTTTAAAAACTAGTTTAAAAAATAAAGACACAAAAGTTAAAATCTGAAGACGAAATAAGATTGGTATTTGCTAACGGCATTCGTTCGATGTCTAATATTAATCTAAGTCTAATATTAGCTATTAGTTAGCTATTAGTCTAATATTAGCTCTCAGGGTGATGCACGTACAGGGCAGCTGAGGTAACCAATCTTCAAGTGCGTAAAGAAACGTGACCGTAGCATGGCACTGTTGCGTGGTCTTCGTGTTTCACTGATGATTGCATCTACTTAACGTCTCCATTCAAGGTCATCAAAAGAACAGTGAATGTCAAGGACACTCAGAGAACGATTTCCAGTCCCCGATTTTCATTGTGGTTGAAATTTTGCTTACAAAATAAAAATTCGCGTTTTGGAACCCTCTTATTTTTTTTCAGAAGGTTCTGGTACGGGGGCAATCTCTTCTTGCCGTATTGCCTCAACTAATACGGGTTACAAACTTTGAAAGGGCATTTGGTTTAAAAATAGGGAATCGACTTATACACAGATAGGCTTATACACAAGTACCGGGTGGCCCAGCGGGTAATGTTTGAAACAAATGAAAAAATAAAAATAAATAAGAGACGAGAAGAATTTAATGATGTTTAATTGAACGGACATATTGGGAAATTAATGATAAAGAGGTTCACACAGTGCCCGCCATCTTTAACAAGGACAGCAGTTAGGCGGTTCTCGAATCCAACCATACTCCATACCCATACCTTCCTCCATACTCCTTTTGTTTGGCCAATTCTTTTTGTGGAACTTCTCCTGCCATGCTCGTTGAACTGCCTTCACATTTTCATCACATCTGGCCATTTGTAGCACAATAAAGACGCGAACATCCGTCGAATATTTGTTCATGTTTACTAACGAGAATCACACGCTAAAGCGCACCGCAGACTGAAGGAACATCACATTTACAATTGCCCACTCACTGGAGCATGCGCACCAAGTTTGGCTTCACTCACGTGCACCTAGCGCCATCTCTTGGACTTTGTTTCAAACATTACCCGCTGGGCCACCCAGTATATACAAACCAAAGAGTTCTATAGTAGGGTAGAGACTGAACCTGGCAACAGCACCACGGACCAACACGGAGACAATATAGGGTGGCATGTGGGGCCTGATGGCCGATTGGTTCGGATCGCAGGCCATAACGCTAGCAGTCTGCGCGCTGTAACTGGTGCGGGCTAGATTCCCGCCTTTGCCCTGGGTGTACTTCCTTTCTCAGTATCAAAATTATAAATTAACTAGCACTTTTGCCACTCAATTCGGGCTCCGTAGTGAGCCATGGCTGCCGATGGCAGCTCAGTACGAGTCGTTCCTCTACCCTACTATAGAACTCTTTGGTACAAACAATAATGAAAGATGCCTCTTTTCTCCCAACTGCAGAAATACGAGTTCTCACCCCGATGTTCTTGCTCCACACAACAGAATGCGACATTGTATCCCATAAATGGATAAAGTGGTCGTGACCACCACTCAGGAACTGGCTCTGGTTGGGATGGACTGCTAGAGCCCAAACCTCTTCCGTATGACCCTAAAGTAAAACAAGAAAAATACATTATCAGGGTTCATACTCTATCTATAATAGTGAAATTCAGGAGTTTTTCAGGAGTGCAGCAATGTAAATTCAGGACGTAACAAGGAATAAAAATGAATATGTTTGTTTATTATCGTATTAGTCTAGTGACTTCACTGAACTTCAAATGATGAAACAGAAGAAGAAAAAAAATTCTGAAGAGTTGTGCAGCATTCCGGGAAAATTAACTATTATCACAATGTCTGAACTCTATTTTTCTACTGTGCATGTAGACTTATTCGGAATAAAGTAAAGTATTCCGAAAAAATATCAGGAGACAAATTTCAGGAGTTATAAGGGCCCTTAAAAGAAAAAAATGAAATTCAGGAGTTTTTCAGGAATTACAGGTGGCGTACGAACCCTGCATTATGTAGCTGCACTGCTTCACAGCATGCATCATTACGCCACATCCCAGAGTAGAGCCGGTGCAAGGTCGCCGAACAACCATCTGCAAAATAGTTGCCATTCCATGTCAAGCATGTAGATGTTTTTCTTATGCAAAATGCGACTACATCAAGCTCTTCCGCTCAGATTCTGCCAGGCAACTCGCGCTGTTGCAGCTCGAAATAGATTACCATTGGATTCTATCCATTATCATAACTCGTACACATTCTAAATAAGTGCCATTAAACTTTTCTGTTTTTAAATTTGCATTTAATTTTATTCTAACTAAGCAGCCATTTTTATTGCTAAGTTTTAAAATCTGGAGCAATTGAGCAATCGTAAAGCAACAACACACTACAATTACTTACAATAATTTTATGGATTCGGGGCATTGAGTTATGATGAAGATGGAAATGTTCGGCGTGAAAAATTGAAGTCGTCAGAAAGTCGCCAAGCAACCCTAAACAAACCACTCACTGTTGGGGTTCATAATTAAACAAATCAATTTAGTCCTTAAAAAGGGTTGATTAAAGCTGACATTAATTTTGATAATTTTATTCATTTGGGGACAAGCAAACCTACCAAGTATCTAAATTACAGTCAGGCATGCGACATGTAAAAATATATGGATGTAGATGTTTAGTGGACATACCTGTACAACCTGCGAGAAGTTTAAGGACAATCCTACAACTATCTATATTCAGTCAGGCATGTGACATGTAAAAATATATGGATATAGATGTTTAGTGGACATACCTGTACAACCAGCGAGAAGTTTAAGGACAATCCTACCAACTATCTATATTACAGTCAGGCATGCGACATGTAAAAATATATGGAAATAGATGTTTAGTGGACATACCTGTACAACCAGCGAGAAGTTTAAGGACAATCCTACCAACTATCTATATTACAGTCAGGCATGTGACATGTAAAAATATATGGATGTAGATGTTTAGTGGACATACCTGTACAACCAGCGAGAAGTTTAAGGACAATCCTACCAACTATCTATATTACAGTCAGGCATGCGACATGTAAAAATATATGGAAATAGATGTTTAGTGGACATACCTGTACAACCAGCGAGAAGTTTAAGGACAATCCTACCAACTATCTATATTACAGTCAGGCATGTGACATGTAAAAATATATGGATATAGATGTTTATAGGACATACCTGTACAACCAGCAAGAAGTTTAAGGACAATCCTACCAACTATCTATATTACAGTCAGGCATGTGACATGTAAAAATATATGGATATAGATGTTTAGTGAACATACCTGTACAACCAGCGAGAAGTTTAAGGACAATCCTACCAACTATCTATATTACAGTCAGGCATGTGACATGTAAAAATATATGGAAATAGATGTTTAGTGGACATACCTGTACAACCAGCGAGAAGTTTAAGGACAAAGTCCCTTGGAGAATACTGTTTTTGGTCGTCCCCACCAGCAGCATACTACCCTTGCCCTGGGCTAAGGCACGGACACCTCCAGTTTGCTCGGGAAGCTGAAATCAAAAACATTCTTTAGAAAAAAATTCTTATTATAGAACATACTTGAAGGGTTGGATATAGGTTTAATTATCGTTGCACTAGAGCTAGAGAGAAATGGAGCCAAAATCAACAATTTGCATTAATTTTCTTTTACAAATTAATTATTAGTAATTTATCATCTGCTTAATTTATTTGCAGTTTGAACAGCATGTAAAATTGCTTTAGTTTGTGCCAAAAATATAATGCCTTGATACTTTTTTAATTAACAAATAGTGAACAATCAAATAATCACGTTGCGCAACATTTATGACGTCATTCTAAACTGATTTCCGACAAATATAAATTGTGCTCTTAGTATTATTTTTAAATAAATAAAGCCTCTCATGCCATTGCTGATGTGGCAACAGCGCTTTAAAGGATGTAAAATTAAACTTCAATGAATCACCGACAGATGTCCGTCTGGACGTACAGACAAAGAGTATGAAAGATGGGTCTCTGAGGTCCATATCTTTCTAACAAAAAAAAAAGAGCTTTTAGACATAACGGAAAACTGATTTTGGAAAAGGGTACGGATATCTTCAGCATGTCAATACCTTTAAAATTTTTTTACTCTTTCACATTAAAAAAAAGTCGATCAAAGTAAAAAATTTGGCTACCAGGAACCTTCATACATACCTTTGCCTCTCTACCTGTTCTGTTTAGGGCATGGTCCCACTCTACAATTCTTCTATCTCGACCTCCTCCAGATAAGAACGTTCCATCTTTCATGGAACAAATGGAGAAGACCCCGCCATCGTGGGCATTGTAGATGGCTCTGGCAACGCGGTTAGATCCTGCCAGAAAAAACACAGAAATTGGACACATGATTGGAAACACACAATTGGAAAGATTATGAAGACAAATATTTAGACAATTTATGTCTGGTCAAATCTGATTTTGGCTGGATTAATATACACTGCTCAAAACAATTAGGGGAACACATGGTTTAAACCCTTTCACCCCCAATGATTCCATTTGGTATCATCAGCTTCTGATTTTTTTTTCTCACTAAGTTAAGCTCGCACTTATTTAATCATTGGATGGAAGAATCATGTATTATAAGTAAACTAATGTTTGTGTCAACTAATGTTTGTTTTAATTAAATGAAAATATGAAAAACATGGTAAAATAAAATTCACTCCCAAAAAATTTTATTAAATAAATTGACCCTAAATTCTTTACGCTTGCATTCTTAGATGTTTAAAAATTGATGTTACCTTTTTTTTTACAAATAAAGTTTTGAAAAAAGTATTGTAATAATTTATTTAAAAGTTATGAATCCCCCCTTAAATTTTAGTTAAAAAATTAAGATTTTTCCCCCTGATTTTTACCATTTCATTCTGGATGCATAATGAATCTATTTCACAAATTTTAGATTTCTATAATAAAATATAAGAAGTTGGAACTGAAAGGGTAAACAAAAGTACGCAAAGTGCTCCCCTAATTCTTTTGAGCAGTGTATTATGTCTATAAATCCGGTTCCGGACATAGTCCCGAAAGCAAAATCCCAACAAGCGAGAATCAGGACAGGACATAATCCTGATAAGGAAATAATGCTGACAGGGGCAAAATTCCAACAGGGTCGAAATCCAGTAAAATCAGTAAATTAATCCTGGTATGCTTAATTAAGGGCAATTTAATTTATAATTCTTACATTTTTTACTGTCGTATTATGGCTTGGTAGGATTTTGGCTGTAGGGATTATGTCCCAGGCCCTTATAAATCATATAGAATGTAATATAATGATGGAACATACTATATCTTATAGACCATCATTTTTGAATTTCTAACCAATCAAACAATCATATTGTGCTACATTTTAAAATGCCATTCCCAACTGATTTATGACAAAAATAAATTTTGCTTCAAATATTATTTTTAAATAAATAAAGTTTCTCCTTCCATTTTTGATGTGGCAAGAGAGATTAATACGACTTAGAATTAAATTTTGATGCTAATTCAATTGGCAATTCGCTAACAGACCGTCATAGAGTTAGGAAGGAGAGATAGAGGGGTCTACGAGTTCAAATGGTTTGAAGCAGGGCTGTCAGGTTTTTCGAGCTACTGCGCATAACAAACTGGCACTGAGGTATCCCAAGATGCACTGCTCTAGCGGTTTTTCGAGCTACTGCGCATAACATAGTGACCGAAACTGGCACTGAGGTATCCCAAGATGCACCGCTCTAGCCCGCTTCATTTGTGCGCTACTGCGCATATACATGGACCTCTCTATTGTTAGCAATAACGAAATAGTTGTCTACTCATCGTAACCTAACGAAATCAAAACATCGCCACACTGTTTACCTTTTCAGGAAGAGTTGAGTTGTCCTCGAATCGATTAACTGTTGACTGACTGATTTGCATAAGTGTCAGTATATTTCTCTCTGAAGCGAAATGAAATAATAGGACTAAGGAACTGATCCGATTTAATTGAAGTCTAGATGGCTTAAATAGTCAACGCATCGTTCAGACTTCACTCTTTTACTTTTCTTTCAGTGATATCATGTAGTAGCGTTTATTGTAATTTAATCCGGTTCGTTTCATGGACGACTGCGTCTGTGGCAGTCGGGTGTCCGACAACAATAAAAGATGAGTAACTATTAGTTTTAGTTTATCTTTGTAAACTGACCACTTCCTTTTCTTGTACAATATTGAGTATGCAAATATGTGTTTATAAAATGAATAAATAGAAACTGTTTTTCTTTTAAAAACTGGTTTTCCATTCTCTGCTGGATGCACACATTTTTAGTTGGAACACTTTTAGTGTAACATCTATTCTCTTTCCTACCTCTATGCAGACAGTAGACAGATGTCCACGTATAGACAGAAAGACATAAAGTGAGAAAGAGGGTTCTCTGAGGTCATATTTTTCCAAGAAAAAAGAATTTGTAAAGATTCGACGGATAGATCCGATTTTGCAAGGAAGGTACAGACAAACATGCATCTTCAGCATGACAATGACTACATTTTTAAGAATTCTTTCGAATTAAAAAAAAAAAGATAAGTAGGCTTAAAAAAAAGATAAGTAGGCTTTAAAAAAAGATAAGGTGGCTTAAAAAAAGATAAGTAGGCTTAAAAAAAAGATAAGTAGGCTTTAAAAAAATTCCTACCTCTGGACCAGACTAGAATATTGCCGTTTGAGTCTCCGGTTAAAAGCTCACCGGTTTCTGTGAAGGATACACAAAGTACGTATCTGGGTTTGTCTTGCTTCTGAAATACAAGCAAATCGGTTAATGAAATTACTAATGACGTGACTTATATTGGTCATAATACTCTTTAAAACACACTTTAAACACAGTACAATGGCAAAGCATGTTTCACAAGGTTCGTGTTGTTTCACAGGCATGTTTCATACATGAGTCAAGTAGAATTATTGTCACACTAGAGTTATACAAGGGCCATAGGAGACTGCACTTGCAATTTTGCTAATGCAATTAACTAATGATGTTACGTGTTACATACGTCATAATACTTAAAAAAAAAGACATTAAAAACAGTGCAATAGCAAAGCATGTTCCACGAGGTTCTATTGTTTAACAGCATGTTTCAGACATACATAGAGTTGATTTAAATTAACATCACACTAGATTATTGGTGACGGGCCATCAATATTTAAAATTACAATTACTAATGATGTTAGTTATATTGGTCAGAATATATTTTTTAAAAGACTTTAAACACAGTACAATGGCAAAGCATGTTTCACAAGGTTCGTGTTGTTTCACAGGCATGTTTTAGACACGAGTCAAGTTAAATTATCGTCTCCGTAGTTACACGAGGGCTTAGGTGGGATTTAGGTGGTACATTGGCCATAATGCTTTTTAAAAGACACTTTAAAAAGCAGTACAATGAAAAAGCATGTGTCACACAAGGTACCGTATATACTCGTGTATAACCCGACTCCGTGTATAACCCGACCCCCCATTTTTAAACCAAATATCCTTCCAAAATCGGTAACCCGTGTATAAGTCGAGGTAGGAAATAAGGCCAGCCTTCTGAAGAAAATAAGAAGAAACCGGTTCATAACGGGATCGTAATTTTTATTTATTTTGCAAGCTAAATTTCAACCCCAATGAAAATAAAACGGGTTTCATCTCCGAGTGTCCTTGACATTGCCGACCCTGAATGGAGAATCTTAGTTGAAACTAAGTTCAGTGAAGACTATGCTGCCAAGGTCACAGACCGATGTTGTTTTCTTTACACCTTAAAGACTGGTTGACTGAACTGCCCTGTGCCAGAGCTACACGTGCAAAATACGCATCACGTCGAGAACTAACAATTAAACATCATTATGGTGGATACCGTGAATAGATACCAATCTTATTTCATCTTCAAAATTTAACCGCTTTTGGGTCCTTATTTTTAATAGATAGTATTTAAACCTTAAGTTTGATTGAAATTTAGTTTTATTTTAAGGACATAGGATTTTTTTTTGGAAATTTGATGTCTCGTGTATAAGTCGACCCCGATTTTTACGGCACTGAAATTGTCCAAAATTTCTCGGCTTATACACGAGTATATACGGTACATGTTTTTTTACGTGCGTGTTTCAGAAAAAACATACATAGAATTGCCTCGAATTATTGTTGCACTAGAGCTACAAGAGGGCTATTGGCGACATAATTTAAAACCACAGGACACTTAAGTAGGCACCCCACAAAATAGTAGGTATTATTTAAGAAGACTGATTTGTTTCATAGGAATAGGAGTTAATTCCACACTAGCAGGGTTGGATTTTTCCCGTTCAAAACTATTTGTCCCACCCCAGTGGGAAAAACAGGGAACTATCTGAAAGTGTGCAGATTTTGATTTTACCGGAAATTGATTAAGAAATTCCATTGTTGTATATTTGATTAGTATAGTCTAGAATTAAGAACTTGCTCTAATTTAAAAGTTGGGTTGTCACAATTTGAGTCATGCAAAAAACTGTATACATTCTTTAAAAGAAAATTTTCATTTACATTTATTAAAATTAAACTTGAAACCTGGGTTTAACGTACATCACCTCATTTCCAGCTATTACATGTACTATTTGTGTATAAAAACATTAAATTGCACGTTTAGAACTAAAATCTCACCTCAAAAAGACCCAGTTTCTTGGCAAGTGTCCCTCCCTCTGTGTCCCAGAAGTAAATGTGGCCCCTTCCTATGGTGATGAGGCAATGCCTGTCCATAGGGTGGAACTCTGCTGCTAGCACGGTTTCGCTGGCACTCTGTTGGAATCGAAATTTCATTTTATAGATAATAAGTAAACATAGAAGCAATTAAGTGAACTTGCACTCTGGTAGAATATAAATTGAATCTAATAAGAAGTAATAAGTGAACTAGCACTCTATTGGAATACCAATTTCAGTTTGAATAATTGAATAATGATTAACGGAGAAGTAATAAGTGAACTAGCACTCTATTGGAAAACAAATTTCAGTTTAAATAACAATAATAATTGAATAATGATTAACGGAGAAGTAATAAGTGAACTAGCACTCTATTGAATACCAATTTCAGTTTGAATAATTGAATAATGATTAACGGAGAAGTAATAAGTGAACTAGCACTCTATTGGAAAACAAATTTCAGTTTAAATAACAATAATAATTGAATAATGATTAACGGAGAAGTAATAAGTGAACTAGCACTCTATTGGAATACCAATTTCAGTTTGAATAATTGAATAATGATTAACGGAGAAGTAATAAGTGAACTAGCACTCTATTGGAAAACAAATTTCAGTTTAAATAACAATAATAATTGAATAATGATTAACGGAGAAGTAATAAGTGAACTAGCACTCTATGGAATACCAATTTCAGTTTGAATAATTGAATAATGATTAACGGAGAAGTAATAAGTGAACCAGCACTCTATTATATAGTAATTCCTTATAGAATAGAATAAGAATAGATGATAGGTAATATAAGAATAGAAATTTTATTTAAATAATAAGAATAAACTTAGAAATAGTAAAGGAACTAGCACTCTATTGGAACATAAATTTCATTTAAATAATAATTAACGTATAAGTAAGGAGTCAGAGTGAACTAGCACACTTTTGGTACAAATTTTATTTAAAGAATAAGAATGATTTACTAAGAATTAACCTAGAAGTAATAAGTGAACTAGCAATCTATTGGAACATAATTTTCAATTAAATGATAATTAATTAGTTAACTTATAATATAATATAACTTATAAATATAATAATATAACTTATAAATATAATAATATAACTTATAAATATAATAATATAACTTATAAATATAATAATATAACTTATAAATATAATAATATAACTTATAATATATAACAACTTATTCTAATAAGTAAACCAGTACTCCAAGGAAATACAAATTTCATTTAAAAAATAAGAACAATTGAATAAGAATTAACATAGAAGTAATAAGTGAACTAGCACCTATTGGAGCTTAAGCTATCTTTTAAGTTTGATTTAAGATTTCTTAACAATGTTCATAAAATGTGTTTAGTAATGACTTATTATCATTTTAGTAATGACTTATCATGTCAACTTGCATTCAACTTGTAACACACAGTCAACTGCTTAAATGCAAGAACAAACCTAAAAAAGCAAAAAAGAACCTAAAGAGCAAAAACCTAAAAAAGCATAATTTTACCTTTGTTTCTGTGATCTTGTGTCCTTTCTCGCCTTTTTGCCAATCCCATAAGGATAGTGTGTGTTCTACAGACTCATCGACGACGCAGAGCATGGACCCACCATCCTAAAAATTAAAAAAAAAGTTATTCAATTTTATTTACACACAATTCTGCTCTACTTTTCAGACATTCAACATCTTGACAATCAGGTAATTTTCAAGAAAACTCTCATAAAAGATATGATTTTTTTTTATCTCTGAAAATTATATTTAGTTTAGTTTTGAATTATCGTCGCACGAGGGTTATTGGCGACGGGCGTCGTATTTTAGAACCACAATCAAGTGACGAGCCGACACCTGAGTAGGCACCCAACGCAACCGTTAAGGGCGACATCATTTACAGCGTTGGGACTTTGAAGCATATTTAACGTGCACTTCCTCTATACAGGGTATTATTTGTCGGACATTTTTTACTACACGGGCCGTTTATAGGTCGGCAGTTATTTTGGTGATGCCCGGACCCGAACCTGGGCATGCTAGGCGAATGCCTAACCGACTGGAATTCCCAGCCCCCCTGAAAATTATATAAAAATATGTGTGTGAACAATATCTATTCATTTTTAATGTTTCACTTGTTTTTAGCTTTAATTAAAAAAGTTATCAAATTTCTAAGAAAAGTCAGCATTCAATCACTGTCAATTTCACGGGGGGCAGGGTTTTTTTTCCTCTGAGGGATAAGCAAATTTGCTGAAGAGTAAACTTGTTTTCACTGCATGAGATTTTATTTTAGATTTTTTATCTGAAAATTTAATTTCTTAAATATTTAAAAAATTGTATTTATGAGAGGATTTATCTTCAAGATTAAAAAGTTTAAAAAAAAAATAAGGTCTTATGTCTTAATGGATATGAAACTAATTGAGCAATTTGCATGGATTTTACACTTGGTACTTTCTACAGTTTAGTTTGGTTTGAATTATCGTCGCACTAAAGCTACACGAGGGCTATTGGCGATGGGGCGTTGTATTTTAGAACCACAGTCAAGTGACGAGCAGACACCTGAGTAAGCACCCAACGCAACCGTTAAGGGCGACATTGTACGCAGCGTTGGGACTTTGGAACATATTTAACGTGCACTCCCTCTACACGGGGTATTATTCGTCGGACATTTTTGGCTGCACAGGCCGTTTATAGGTTGGCAGTTATTTTGGCGATGCCGTACCCGAACCTGGGACCTTTCGCATGCTAGGCGAAAACCAAACCGACTGGGCTCCCAGCCCCTAGTACTTTCTACACTTTTTAATTAAAAAAAATATTAGGGTCAACTAAGAACACTGTTTGGAATAAACTCAATTATTCTCAGTAAAACTAATGAACTAATTGCTACAATGTATAAAAAAAATACAAGCACTACGCAGGCGATGTAAAGTTGTAGTCATGTTGCCCATGCCACAGGTCTGGCGTTCAAATACCTGGATTGGTTGAGGATTAAATCATTTTTTAAGTGGATTGATAAAATGAGCATGCTTGAGTACTTAACAATGGAAGTTGTAGCACATGTAACTGATCAACTAACGAGGGCATATGCTTAGCACCCCAGATATATCGCCCACAAGAGCTGAAATAGTCACAGCAGGATTTGGCCCAATAGGAACAGACATGATACTGAGTTTAGTTTAACCTGTTTGTTTCAGAGCTACGCATACATGAACCTTAGTGGAATTAACTCCACAACTTCATTTTACAGTTTTCCGTAATACTAGCTTTTCAAGAATATTGTAACAGGGAACAAAACAGCCACTCAAAATATCGAATTTTCATTTAAACTTTAGTTACTGAATCGGGCCTTTATGAAAGAACTTCTATGATGCACATTTGAATGAATATGGGGATGGAGTTTGCAAATTTAGTAGTTAATTTCAATATAACTTTGTTGCCAGCTGTAAATGTCGTTATTCCAAAACACCAATTTTCAACCTTAAGGTACACTTTTTCTTTTTTACTAGAAGGGTTGAAATTTTCTGTGACGTTATATACATGTCTATTTAACGCAGTGAACCAAAAATATTCCGAAACATATTAAGTGAGTAAAAAAAAGAAGTTGATTAGTTCTGATTTACGAAATGTGCAAAATTGAGGTCATTGTATTGACTGGACTTTTTGTTTATTTCTATAAAAAAAATTATTTTCCGATACATGCAATAGTTGTGCTGGAAAGTGTACCTAAAAGCTAAAAATCAGTGTTTTAAAATAATGATATGATGCTGGAAACAAATTTATATTGAAATTAACTACCAAATTTGGAAACTCCAACCTCATATTCAGATGCGTATTATCTAAAAATTTTCGTAAATATTCATTTTAGTGATTGAAAGTTCAAATGAAAATTTGATATTTTGAAGCGTCGTTCCCTGTCCCCTTAAAAAAATGACATAATAAGAGTGTTAGGAAATACACTTATAAAATAAGTAAATGCTAAACTTACTGCATTTGGTTGTGTATTTTGTCTGTTTATTATTTCACCTAATCAGCGATTTCATTTGTTGATGTTTTCAACTTGTGTATGCTTGAATTTCAAATTCCACCTCCATAAACAATGCGTGTGTTCACTTCACTTTATAAGCATTCAGTGAACATCACTATTTGTATTTGTTTTGGTTGGTTTGTTTGGAAACTTATATTTATTAGTAGCTCTTGTAGAACGTTTTCACGGCTGTTAAGTCTCTACGCAGTAGGTCTTTTAGTTATTTTTCAACCATACTATTTGTTGTTTAAAGAAGGTGACTTTTATGCTAATTTCTTGTTTTTGCTATCTGTGTTCATGAATACTGGGCACTGTAAACACGTGCGTGGTTTTCTGTATAAATACAGTGTGCTTGTATTATGTGATGCTTCTACTTAGGCGAGTTAGCCCGTGTTGTGTGCCGTGGTGTACGGCGATGTCTTTTTTATTTAGTACTTACTTACTTATCCTCTTTGTGCCAAGTGGCACATAAGGCCCGACACCTAGTTTGCCAACTCCGCCGATCGGCTGCGGTAGCTCTTGCTTCTGACCATGACGTCCACCCCGCCTGATTCCTCTCTTCTTCCACCATCCTTCTCCATGTTAGTTTAGGTCTCCCTCTTTTTCTTTTCCCCTCTGGTGCCCATTGCAATGCCACTGGTGGGATCTTTGTTTGCGGCATTCGCAGCACATGTCCGATCCACCTCCATCTTCTTCTCTTGATGTTGTTAGTTATTGGTTCTAGTTGTGTTTTTTTGAATAGTTCTGCATTTGATATGGTTTGTGGCCAATAAATTTTTAAACTTTTTCTAAGGCATTTATTTTGCCAGCTATTTACCCTTTTCTCTTGTTGCTTAGTTAATTTCCACGTTTCTGTTCCGTATAGAAGTACACTTTTGACCATAGCATTAAATATATTGATTTTTGTTTTAAACAGTAAACTGCTTGACTGCCATACTCTATTTAGATTTTTAAAACAGTTTTGTGCTTTTACGATTCTTAAATTTATTTCAGCGTCAGTTCCTCCTTTCTCATCAACCAAAGTCCCAAGGTAGGTGAACCTTTCAACATCTTCAATTTGACCGTTTTCTATTTCTATATCTTTTATTTAGTACTATGATTTAATTTAAATGTATGAATAAATTTTAGATTGTTTTTAAAATCCGTCTCCAATGATTACTTAGGATTTTTCACTTACATTTTTCCCACTGTGAATTATTAGATAATATTAAAACTCTGATGTTTAGGTTAGTTCAGGAACATTTTTGCAATGCCCCTAGTTAACCTATAACAAATGAAGAGTACAGGGGAAGATCCGCTTGATTTATTAGGAGTAGTCCCGTAATTGTGTCTGCTTGGCGGACATTGGCGACAGGAAGGGAGGTCAAGAATTATTTGCGAATGTCTTGCAAAAGAGCTTTTCTATCGCTTGATTTAAAAGACAATCTGCCTTAAAAAAAAATTAGAATGGACTATTAACTACAAATCTGACACAGTTTGTTTGTTATTCATAGCACACTAAAATTGTACATTTTTATGGCTCAAAACATTTGATTCCACTGAATTGACGAGCCCTTCAAAAGAATGAATTTTTTAAAATTTATTGCAAAACAGAGTACCAAGCATGCTTGGGAACAAACACTGGGGGTTCCCAATGAGGCTGACCACCTTACCGGGACATATGCCTAGCACCCCAGGGCCCTTGGTATGTAAGCTGCAATGGGCAGAGCAGGCCTTGGCCCACTAAGAGCTGTTGCGCCGAGGAGCTTTTTTTAATATTTTTTTTAGCAAAACATACTGTTAAATATATAATTGTTTGAAAAATATATTTATACCAAAAAATATACAAGTAAGATTTTGTTCAGGAATGAAGATTAAAAGAAACAAATACCGTATATACTCGTGTATAAGCCGAGAAATTTTGGACAATTTCAGTGCCGTAAAAATCGGGGTCGACTTATACACGAGACATCAAATTTCCAAAAAATAAAATCCCATGTCCTTAAAATAAAACTAAATTTCAATCAAACTTAAGGTTTAGATACTATCTATTAAAAATAAGGACCCAAAAGTGGTTAAATCTTGAAGCTGAAATAAGATTGGTATCTATTCACAGTATCCACCAATCCACCATAATTATGTTTAATTGTTAGTTCTCGACGTGATGCGTATTTTGCACGTGTAGCTCTAGCACTGGGCAGTACAGTCAACCAGTCTTTAAGGTGTAAAGAAAACAACATCGGTCCGTGACCTTGGCAGCATAGTCTTCACGCTTCACTGAACTTAGTTTCAACTAAGATTCTCCATTCAGGGTCGGCAATGTCAAGGACACTCGGAGATGAAACCCGTTTTATTTTCATTGGGGTTGAAATTTAGCTTGCAAAATAAATAAAAATTACGATCCCGTTATGAACCGGTTTCTTCTTATTTTCTTCAGAAGGCTGGCCTTATTTCCTACCTCGACTAATACACGGGTTACCGATTTCGGAAGGATATTTGGTTTAAAAATGGGGGGTCGGGTTATACACGGAATCGGGTTATACCCGAGTATATACGGTAATTAATAACATGAATGACATTAAATAAACATTTTGTACTCACTGCATGAGAAAATGCTATGCAGCAAACAGCTCTTTCGAATTCACCAGCATTGATGATGTGTAATGTGTTTTATTTTCATTGGGGTTGAAATTTAGCTTGCAAAATAAATAAAAATTACGATCCCGTTATGAACCGGTTTCTTCTTATTTTCTTCAGAAGGCTGGCCTTATTTCCTACCTCGACTAATACACGGGTTACCGATTTCGGAAGGATATTTGGTTTAAAAATGGGGGGTCGGGTTATACACGGAATCGGGTTATACCCGAGTATATACGGTAATTAATAACATGAATGACATTAAATAAACATTTTGTACTCACTGCATGAGAAAATGCTATGCAGCAAACAGCTCTTTCGAATTCACCAGCATTGATGATGTGTAATGTGTTTTATTTTCATTGGGGTTGAAATTTAGCTTGCGAAATAAATAAAAATTACGATCCCGTTATGAACCGGTTTCTTCTTATTTTCTTCAGAAGGCTGGCCTTATTTCCTACCTCGACTTATACACGGGTTACCGATTTCGGAAGGATATTTGGTTTAAAAATGGAGGGTCGGGTTATACACGGAATCGGGTTATACACGAGTATATACGGTAATTAATAACATGAATGACATTAAATAACATTTTGTACTCACTGCATGAGAAAATGCTATGCAGCAAACAGCTCTTTTGAATTCACCAGCACCAAAGATGTGTAATGTGTTTTATTTCATTGGGTTGAAATTTAGCTTGCAAAATAAATAAAAATTACGATCCCGTTATGAACCGGTTTCTTCTTATTTTCTTCAGAAGGCTGGCCTTATTTCCTACCTCGACTTATACACGGGATACCGATTTTGGAAGGATATTTTGTTTAAAAATGGAGGGTCGGGTTATACACGGAATCGGGTTATACCCGAGTATATACGGTAATTAATAACATGAATGACATTAAATAAACATTTTGTACTCACTGCATGAGAAAATGCTATGCAGCAAACAGCTCTTTCGAATTCACCAGCATTGATGATGTGTAATGTGTTTTATTTTCATTGGGGTTGAAATTTAGCTTGCGAAATAAATAAAAATTACGATCCCGTTATGAACCGGTTTCTTCTTATTTTCTTCAGAAGGCTGGCCTTATTTCCTACCTCGACTTATACACGGGTTACCGGTTTTGGAAGGATATTTGGTTTAAAAATGGGGGGTCGGGTTATACACGGAATCGGGTTATACACGGAATCGGGTTATACACGGAATCGGGTTATACACGGAATCGGGTTATACACGGAATCGGGTTATACACGAGTATATACGGTAATTAATAACATGAATGACATTAAATAAACATTTTGTACTCACTGCATGAGAAAATGCTATGCAGCAAACAGCTCTTTCGAATTCACCAGCATTGATGATGTGTAATGTGTTTTATTTTCATTGGGGTTGAAATTTAGCTTGCGAAATAAATAAAAATTACGATCCCGTTATGAACCGGTTTCTTCTTATTTTCTTCAGAAGGCTGGCCTTATTTCCTACCTCGACTTATACACGGGTTACCGGTTTTGGAAGGATATTTGGTTTAAAAATGGGGGGTCGGGTTATACACGGAATCGGGTTATACACGGAATCTGGTTATACACAGAATCGGGTTATACACGGAATCGGGTTATACACGGAATTGGGTTATACACGGAATCGGGTTATACACGGAATCGGGTTATACACGGAATCGGGTTATACACGGAATCGGGTTATACACGGAATCGGGTTATACACGGAATCGGGTTATACACAAGTATATACGGTAATTAATAACATGAATGACATTAAATAAACATTTTGTACTCACTGCATGAGAAAATGCTATGCAGCAAACAGCTCTTTCGAATTCACCAGCACCGATGATGTGTAATGTGTTGAGACTCACCGAATCCCATATTCTCACATGAGGCTGTAAAAAAAAGTGCAAAATAAACATTTCATTTGGTTTTTTACGACTAAGAAATGAAACTTGTAGGTTTGTATTTCGGTAAATTCCCTTGTAATGGTATGCAGGGTTCATACTCTATCTATGATAGTGAAATTCAGGAGTTTTTCAGGAGTGCAGCAATGTAAATTCAGGAGGTAACGAGTAATAAAATTGAATATGTTTGTTTATTATCGTATTAGTCTAGTGACATCACTGCACTTCAAATGTCAAAACAGAAGAAAAAAATCTCCTGAAGAGTTGTGCGGTGCATTCCGGGACAATTAACTATTATCGCAATGTCTGAACTCGATTTTTCTACTGTGCATGTAGACTTATTTCGAATAAAGTAAAGTCGTTAATTTTGTCAGGAGAGGGGGAAAAATATCAGGAGATGAGACACAAATTTCAGGAGTTATAAGGGCCCTTAAAAGAAAAATCTGAAATTCAGGAGTTTTTCAGGAATTTCAAGAGGCGTACGTACCCTGGGTATGTACAGAAAACGAAAATTCTGATAAATTAATTAAAAAATTGAGGAACTCTTTTTTTTTTTTAATAACCTCAATAATTTGTGAAAATTTAAAAATCAAAATTACAAACTAGAACCCATATTCAAAAACTAATGATTTTGGGTTTCTTACAAATAAAAAATCGAACTTGTAGCTTTGTATATCAGTAAATGCCTTCTAGTTTAGTTTGAATTATTGTCGCACTAGAGCTACACGAGGGCTATTGGCAACGGGCGTCGTATTTTTGAACCACAGTCAAGTGACGAGCCGACACCTGTGTTGGCACCCAACTCAACCATTAAGGGCGACATCGTACACAGCGTTAGGACTTTGAAGGATATTTAACGTGCACTCCCGCCACACAGGGTATTATTCGGCGGACATTTTTGGATGCACAGGCCGTTTATAGGTCGGCAGTTATTTTGGCGATGCCCGGACCCGAACCTGGGACCTTTCGCATGCTAGGCGAATGCCTAACCGACTGGGCTCCCCAGCCCAGTAAATGCCTTATAAGAAAACTAGACTTTTTATAAAATTCATTACAAATTTATGAAAACTTTTTTTAAAAAATAGGACTAAAATAATTTCTTTCAATTACCCGATATGAAATATAAATTAATGAAAGTATTTCCTGCCAACTTTCAGGAGTTAACACTGCAATACCCATAGATATCATAGTTCAAGTATTAGATTGGCAGATCACGTTACCTCCAATGCTAACAACGGGACGCGCATGGAGGCCAAAATAAGGGGGCAAAATGGCCAGTGTTGCTGCCACTTTAAGGAGAAAAAATTTACTACGAAAAAATAAACAAAAAAAAAATACTAGAAAAGGATTCAAAGTCACTAAAAAGATTCCAAAATGCAGCTAGTATTTTTACGATAATTTTTTGTAATTTTAGAATTAAATGGTATTTTTTCGTAGTATTTTTCTGCTTAAAGTGGCAGCAACACTGGCCATTTTGCCCCCGTATTTTGGCCTCCATTCGCGTCCCGTAGTAAGCATTGGAGGTCACGTGATCTGCCAATCTAATACTTTAACTATGATATCTATGGCAATACCTGATAATTTTAAACTATATTTTGAATGTCTGTGTCATATATACCAGTTCCCGGATTTTTGAAGGGAGGAAACATTAAACTTTCTTGTGAGGCTTAAAGCCCGGTAAATGGTTATCACCGAGTTAAATCAAGAGAAATGAATAACTTTCTGAATAACATGAATTAACATTGCACTAGAATCACAGTTGGCATGTCTGCTAGAGGTACACAAGGGCTATTTTATTGATTCATGATTGATCTTAATCTGTCATTCAGATTATATCTTCAGGGGGAATGGCAGCGGAAGTCGGGTCTCCAAACTAAAATATTCTCTCTGTGTTAATCCAATGGAAAATAAAAATTCTTGGTCAATAATTCCACTTTCTGAAATTGATTCAAATATAAATAAATATATTTTTTTATCTTTAATATATAATTGTACACTAAAATATTCAAATGAATCTAAAAAAAATAAAAGTATAAAGACATTTAAGCCTGCTTCATTTATACTATAAAAAAATGGTTGTAAAAAAATTGAATACAGGCAGCAGTGATTTGGCTGAGACAAATATTTTTCACCATAGGATTAACATAGAGATAAGACTTTGGTTTGGGAGGACTTCGGCTCCCATACCCCCTTAAGAAAAGTCTTCAAGTTAAGAAAATAAACATATTTAGTTTCCTTTTGCATTAGAACATACAGGGTGGCCCAGCGGGTAGTGTTTGAAACAAATGAAAAAATAAAAACAAATAAGAGACACGAGAAGAATGTAATGACGTTTATTGAATGGACATATTGGGCAATTTATGATAAAGAGGTTCGAAGTGCCCGCCATCTTTAACAAGGACAGCAGTTAGGCGGTTTTCGAATACAAAAATACTCCATACTCCTTACAAATACTTTCCTCCATACTCCTTTTGTTTGACCAATTCTTTTTGTGGGAAGCTTTTTTTAACTTTTGTGAGAAGTTCCACAAAAAGAATTGGCCAAACAAAAGGAGTATGGCAGGAGTAAGGTATGGGTATTCGAGTATGGTTGGATTCGAGAACCGCCTAACTGCTGTCCTTGTTAAAGAGGGCGGGCACTTCAAACCTCTATATCAAAAATTGCCTAATATGTCCATTCAATAAACGGCATTAAATTCTTCTCATGTCTCTTATTTGTTTTTATTTTTTCATTTGTTTCAAACACTAACCGCTGGGCCACCCTGTAGCTATTTACACATTGAAAAATCATGCCAATGACATCAAAGCATTCCCATGCATTAAATATGAACTTGTGAGGAGTTTTCAATACTTAGGGGAGGGGGATTGATGTAACATTGTTTATGTTATACATACTAATAAATACATGCATTTTAATCATCATTTAAGGATTTTTTTAATAAAAAATATACAAATGAAGTGAGGTAGAAGACACAAACAAAAAGAGAACTTTTCTTCAAGAAACCAAGCAAGACATTCATCACTTCAGCTGCACCCTATTTGAAGAGATGGACCAAAGCCATTTTCTTCTAAGGTACAGACACAAAGAGGTGACATTCTCAATGGGCTTGTTTCACGTGGGATCTGACAACAGCTCTGTGTTCTTGTTTTCATTTTTTTTAAATTACTTTTATTGAAATTCGAAATTGAGTTTTCTAAGAATAAGTTATTTTAGTTGTTATTTTTTAAAATTACAACTTCTTGCTGTGCTGTTGGTTGTGTTAATCATTTATCAAGGAAAACTTGCATCAAAAGAAGTTTTAATTAAAAAAAAAAAAACAACTAAAATATTCTTAGAAAACTCAATTTGGAATACCAAGGCAACAGTAATTTGAGAAAAATGAAAACAAGACCGCGGAGCTGTTGCCAGATCCCTCGTGAAACAAGCCCATTGTCAAGGAGGAAATTTTGGGTTCTAGTGGGTATTTGTAATTAACATACACATACAAGGGAAGAGTGGGGCATGCTTAAATAAGGTTTTTTTAATTTACCCTTTTAGACTTCCAGAGCTGCATTGAAAAGAAAAATAAAAAACATTAATTTCAATGGAACTAAAATGATTTTTTTTGTGGTTAAATTTCAATATCATTAGCACATTTTGTTTGGGGGCACATATATTTACTATTTTACTTTATCCTAGATGTAAACTAAAATATTTTTAAGAGAACAGGAAGAACATAAAAATAAATACTTAACTGAACTGATCATTAAACATTTGTGGTAAACTAAAGGACACACAGGCATTGAGCTAGAAGAAACGTGGAGTGAGGTGCGTGATTCACTGAACAGGGCAGCAAACGAGCCAGTTCAATAACAAAACACGGAGGAATACACAGCACTGCAGCAGAAACAAACCGGGCAGAAAACCTAGAAACTTGCCAATTTCGCTATTGGGTTCGTCTTTGCTGGTTCTTGGTTAGTGATCCACATGGTTATCTCTTAAAAAAGTTGGAATTTAAAGTTAAAGAAAGTTAATTTCTTTCGAACTAAAAATGTTGAAATACATTTAGGAGCCCAAGTCAATAT
The DNA here is from genome assembly GCA_019343175.1 of Oedothorax gibbosus. Classification (NCBI taxonomy): domain Eukaryota; kingdom Metazoa; phylum Arthropoda; class Arachnida; order Araneae; family Linyphiidae; genus Oedothorax; species Oedothorax gibbosus. The sequence goes on along the minus strand of CM033272.1, from coordinate 42,822,255 downwards.
GATAGAGGGGTCTCATACAAGCATTGCATACAAGTGTAGGGAAAATAGTCCTTTTCTGCCCTGTTCGCTCAAAAGGGTGTGAGTGGGTTTTCAGCTCGCTGACACCTCACTCCAGTTTCCCTTCTAGCTCAATGCACACAGGTGAGAAGTTTTCAATCAAAAACAGAACTTATTTTGCTATCCCGTGTTTTTAATTTTAAAAAAGCTATACTGTCATTAAAAATTATTTAAAGAAAACCATACAACGAAATATCTTTAAGGATAAGAACAGTAATTAGCATAATACATTAGTTTTTGAACAGCTCTAGCATACAAGCAAATTTATTTTTATGAACATATTCATTCTTGTGCTTATAAATATCAATATTTCACTCCGAAAATATTAATTAAACACAATGGGGGATTTAGTGTTAGCAGTAATTTGTTATTAATAAGAATATTTTAACAAACATAAGTTAAACCTATTTTTTGGCATTTTGAAATACTTACTCGTCTCTCTTGTTTGTTATTGCTGGCAACTTGCCCGGTGGCAACTAGTAACTTGTTTGGGTGGAGGGCAAGGCTAAAAAAAAGAAAAGAAAAAGATGAAAACCAATTTATGATAATAAGCATCTTTCAGGTTGAGCTTCAGTGATAGATAGCAGAAAGAAATGCTGAATAAAAATGAGTCCTTTCTGGAGCCTCGGTTGGCGAGGCATTTATGCATATATATTATTTTACTTTAACCTTGACAACAATTTTAATATTCGAGCTTTTACAAATTAAAAACATCTTTACAATTTTGTGTGCAATTTTTTTCTAAATAAAATCTATTAGCCAACCAACAATATAAATAAAGTTTAAGTAGAAATTGTGTTACTGAAAGTTGTTATGCGACTACTCACTGCAACCGTATCAAATTCTACCTGATATTGAGGCCATTCTGTTTTGGCGACTTAATAGGGTATTTGACTAAAAAAACATTGGCTTAAATTATTCTTATGCCAAAAATATTCGACCCATATTTTTCTTTTTTTTCAAATACCTCATAAAAAGGCAGAAAAATGGATTTGAAAATTAGGACAGAAAATTACGCCCGAAAACGCTTTGTGGCTGTCACGTGGTATCTATGACGTCACTAGTAACTATAAACAAGCTTTGAAACACCAATTTGGAATCTACTTTAAGCAAATTTGAACTATCCGCTTCTGTAAAACCTTCTTCCATTATCTATATAATTCTTATTTTAATCTTAAATTAGATTAAATCCAGTTTAATTCCAACCAAAAAAAATACATCACCCCGGTTTGTTTATATATACTAGTGACGTCAGCCAAATCGACGTGTTTGTGATCACATGATGTACCGATGAAAAATAAGCCATTTTAAAATGATTTTATGAATTATTTAAAGATTTATTTTCGAAAAAAATATATACGTTTGTTATTTTTCGGTTCAAACTATAAGTAATTTAATATTGGAAGTATTTTAGCGATACAGTCAAGTACCCTATTGTGTATATTCCAATAGCATTCTTATAAAATGGTAGAAAAAAGGGAAATATTTGGAATATATTTTACTTTAAAAGGAAAGGAAGCTTTTTAAAAGTATATTTTAAAAAGAACCCAACCCATTACATTGGATTAGTATAAATGATTTTCACATATAAAGATTAAATATAGGTTTTTATCAATTATAAATAACATTTCATTATTATTTAATTTGTATCTATCATTAATAAAATTTTTTGTTTGGCAAAAAAATATTCATATTTCTAAAAATAATTGAACATTCTAAAAATATTGAACATTTCTCAAAAATAATTGAACATTTCTCAAAAATGTGAAGCATTTTCTGCAAAATAATTGACAATCTCATTATAAATGCCTGGGCATTTTCGCATTTGTCCACTATAATGCCTGGGGCTTCATTCACGAGACAAGTTGGTCTTTTTATAATAATTTTTCTCACCACTTTATGTCATCTGTGTGACCAAGGTAATGCCTCTGAATCTGGTCTTTAACATTGTACAAAACTACCACAGACGCAATAAAATAAACCATTTCACCGGTGGGGAGGAAATAGAGGTTTGATCGGCAGTCCCTGTCCCTGTAGCCATAGCTAGTTTAGGTGAAAAAGTTTTTTCTTTTCAACGGGGCTGCTTTATTGGCAGATAAGCCTTTGCAGACTAAACATATTCCCCAGGCCAGAACCATTGAGCTAGAAGGGAAACTGGAGTGAGGTGCCAGCGAGTCGAAAACCCACTCCCACCATTTTGAGCGAACAGGGCAGAAAAGTACTATTTTCCCTATACTTGTATGAGACCCCTCTATCATATTGACTTGGGTTCCTAAATGTATTTTAACTTTTTTAGTTCGAAAGAAATTAACTTTCTTTAACTTTAAATTCCAACTTTTTTAAGAATTAACCATGTGGATCACTAACTAAGAACCAGCGAAGACGAACCCAATAGCGAAATAGGCAAGTTTCTAGGTTTTCTGCCCGGTTCGTTTCTGCTCCGTGTATTCCTCCGCCTTTCGTTATTGAACCGGCTTGTTTGCTGCCCTGTTCAGTGAATCACACACCTCACTCCACGTTTCTTCTAGCTCAATGCCCAGAACTCAGAGCCATTTTTTGTGGCGCCATCTAGGGGACTCTCGCTGCCAATTTTGACGCTCAGATTACAATGAATCTGAACTCTTAGTACTGTTAAAGTATGCCCAAATTTTAATTTTGCCGAGAAAACCCAAGCCAAATGGGTACTCAAGGGATCGTTACATGCCACATAATCATATGACATGTAAGCCGACAATTTCCCCATCCAGAAAATCCGGCGACTCAGCCGGGGCTCGGACTCCCAAAGTTGTTCTTATGAGGTTTTTAGTTTAGTTTGAATTATCGTCGCACTAGAGCTACACGAGGGCTATTAGCGATGGGCGTCTTATTTTAGAACCACAGTCAGGTGACGAGCCGACACCCGAGTAGGCACCCAACACAACCGTTAAGGGCGACATTGTATGCAGCGTTAGGACTTTGAAGGATATTTAACGTGCGTTCCCTCTACACGGGGTATTATTTGTCGAACATTTTTGGCTGCACGGGCCGTTTATACTGTCGGCAGTTATTTTGGCGATGCCCGGACCCGAACCTGGGACCTTTCCCATGCTAGGCGAATGCCTAACCGACTAGGCTCCCCAGCCCCCCTGTTCTTATGAGGTGGAAAAGTAAGTTACTGCAATTAATTTTTGTTTTAAGTAACTGCAACAGATTTACTTTTCAAACGTACTTACATGTAACAAAAAGTAAACTTCAAACCTCCAGGTTTAAATAATAATTTTGCTCACCACTTAATGTCATCTGTGTGACCAAGGTAATGCCTCTGAATCTGGTCTTCAACATTGTACAAAACGACTACAGATGCAATGAAATAAACCATTTCACCGGTGGGGAGGAAATAGAGGTTCGATCTGCAGTCGCGGCCCCTGTAGCCGTAGCTAGGTTAGGTGTTAAGGTATAATGTTATAAAACAGAGTAAGAAACAGGTATGAACAGAAGGTAGTTTACAAAGAGTTGTCACTTTAAAAAGCAGACATATTTTTTTTAGTTACATTTAAGTACAGTAAAAGACCGTTTATCCGGCTCCTGATTAACTCGAAAGCTCAAATATCCGGAAAATTTCGAATTCCGATTTGGCGACAGAATTTAGCGATAAAATCGAATATTTTTGGCCGAAATTGTGATTTCTTTCCAAATATAGTAAAAACTTTTCAGATTTTTTTTCAAAGAAAAAATCTCGTTTGGTGACAACATTTGGCGTAAAAGGGGTTTTGGGTTTACATTTTAAAATATCCTACTGGTTCTAGACCATGGGTTGGACGATTTATGTTTTTAGCATGTGAAAGTAACGATCGATTTTTTTCTTAATTAATAAATATATTAATATTTTTTAATACAAAATATTGTGGTATATATTATCAGTATAAATGCAACATCGCCTATTTGCATATAAGATGCAGCCATTATCTCTTGTATTTTCCGGAAAAATCAGCATTTTTTGGTAACCCTATTTGGCGACTTCAGATTAACCGGAAAATTCGATTATCCGGAAGAGTAAATTTCTCGAGCATTCCGGATAGTTTACTGTAATTACGAATGTTGAATTAATGATGTTTTATTACGAAAAGAATCATGTTTTTTTACTAATTATTACTTTTTGCAATATTTTTCATTGTTTTTTAATATTGTATTTAAACATCATTCTTTGAAATACAGGAAACGACAAGGAATAATATTGTATTTAAACATCATTCTTTGAAATACAGGAAACGACAAGGAATAATAGTGTATTTAAACATCATTCTTTGAAATACAGGACACGACGTAATAATATTGTATTTAAACATCATTCTTTGAAATACAGGAAACGACCACTAATAATTATTTAATTTTGACAAAAACCAGTCTATTTAATTCTAATATTTAAAAGTTTAATATAGAACTAAATTCTGTGTTTGGCACTTATGTTAGACACATGGATTTTGTGCGAAAGCAGTTCTAAGTGACAGTTTCTGTTACAAGCCTACTTGTTTAATTTTTTTAAGTACAGATTAAGAGCAAACATAAACATGACATCCTAAAAAAACACATAAATGAAAGGATACACCCATTCTAGCTTGAGCCTCTGTGAAGGGGGGGTGTTGACTTTATTCAGCGTATAATCTTGCAGATAATCGGTGGGAATATGAAGCGCGATGGGACGACCACGTAAGTACATTTTCACGATACCTTCCTCTGAAAAATAATTAAGTATTAATTGAAGACACAACATGTGCAGGGTGAAGCAAATAAAAGCGGCCCCAACGTGGAGATAAGAATACGACAGAAATGTTGCCAAGTCAAAAACCAATACAAAAACAGGTTTGCTAACATGAAGCCATTGATCGCTTCAATATTAAGCCCAAACAAACGCTTGGCGACTTATTTGCCGGCAACTACGCTATGGTTTGAAAAGCTAGTTGAAATGAAATGTAAACAAGGTTTGTAGAGCTCTGATCAAAAAAAGTTCCCACTAGTGATTATTTCGGTTGTTATTTATCGTAGAGAATCGGACCTTTTTGTTTTTGTTACTACAAAACATTCTAAATTGCCTGCAAGACAAAAAAAAAAATTGCATAAGAAGCGGTCTTCATACAATACACACTACGATCCGAACTGGCCAATAGTCCATGAGTAGCTCTAATGTGATGCTAATCCAATCCAACCAATGCAAAAACAGGTTTGTCAAGTGAAACCATTGCACGCTTGAATAATCTTTTATTTCCACTTGAAAGCTTTCAGGCGGCTTCAAGAGTTTTTCTCGCCAAGCATTTCAACGTATTCCTATCTCTAGACCGGGGCCGCTTTTATTTTCCTCATCTTGTAAATAGGCTGCATAATAAAGCAGTGATTTCGGAATTTGATCAAAAGTTACATTTTAGTTGTCATGGAAACTATTAAACATTGGTCGTTCCATCTTAACTACTATATGAATGTTATCTATAAAGGAAAAAGTCCTGACTGACTCGCCTATCAACACCCAGAACAGATCCCAAATTTTAGGACCTTATTCTTTTTGTACCAAAGGTGTCATTTAAGGAGCAATTTTTTGAAATCCGATCCCAAAAGGTTTAGAGGGGCAAAACGTAAGCCAGTTTACGGCAATTTTTAATTTGAAAGAAAAAACACAAATTGAAAAAATAGTCAAGTTTATAAATCTATTGAAGAGCTTAGTGTGCTGTGTTTTATTTTTTAAAAAAAAATTGAGATTTTTGTTGCAATGAACATGTTATTCCCTCCTTTAGAGAGAGATCATACATTTTAAGTTAACTATCTTATTTACTGTTTCCAAATACTTTTTTTTAACAGACGAGGCATAAGGGAGACACACCTTCCCAAAAATTTTTGGACTTCTAACATCAATATTTGATCATGTTATGGCTGCTGACACTTTAAAAGAGCTTACTTTTTTTAATATAGAGAGATATAAGTTCGTTCAATTTTCAAACTACACAGTTTGTTTAATGGATGACACTTTAACTACATGCCATTACAAACATTAAGATAAGAACATTATAAATAGAATGTTCAACTAACCTTGCATTAAGATGGCATCTTTTGTACTGGAAAAAAATGAAAAAAGTCTATTATTAAACAATCCATCAAAATATTTATAAATAAAAAATATATAAGTACAGTCTGGCTGCCACAACTTGGCATCCCAAATATTTTGATTGTGGAACAGTGCACTTCGAAAAAAGGCAAGGAAAGGTTTTGGGCAAGAGTTATTATGTTTTGCGATTCATTGCTTTTATGGGCGCATATTTCTTTAAGGTTTAGAAACAGACTATCAATTGAAGGGTAGATCAAACTTGCATCAGGCTCACTCTTATATTGATTGATGATCAAGTCAAGATAACAAAAAATACACGTATAACCGCTACTAGCAATCAACAACAATCCTCTATCGCCGATAACTGATGTGTAGTTCGAGTGTGATACATTATTTACAATCGAACTCAACCAACAATCCCCTCTTATCGCCAAACGCCTTGATCTGGCAACCCTGCCTCCTTCGGCTTAAAACCTTAATTCAAAGTGGAATCTTCCACAATCAAAATATTTTGTTGTGACAGCCAGACTAAAACAATATGATGCAAGTGATTATATTCTTAAGGGAGTGTATCAACATTTCAACTTTTTTTCATTTGAAAAACTGTTACCTAGTATACTTAAAAAAATATCTTGTGCAAATATATGTTTTATATAATTCTTTCAGTATTTTAATTTTACAGATTTAAATAGATGAAAATATGAAATAAGAATAATTTAATAATAATTGTTAAATTGAAATAACTAATAAAAAAATTGAAAATAGAGTTAAACATACAATCACATAATTAATTTAAAAGTATTCTAATTCTAATAATATCTTATCTCTTCTAAAACTAACACTTGAACGAAATATTTAGTTTAATTTCTAACTAAATTTCATGTTAACATGCAGAGAAACTAGTTCACTAAAATTACCCAAACCTAAATTATCACTCAAGTTGTTAGAACTAGTTTAAATTTTTTAAACAATGTTTCTTAAAATTAAAAATCTAAAATTTTCTAATTGAATTCCCTAAATCTAATGATTCAGTTGGTCGATCCTACGAGATGCAATTCTATACTAGACCTTCTAAAAAGAAATTTAGCAATAACAACAAGATGCTACATAACTATTTTTGTACCTTAGTAGTAAAAAGACCTATGTTCAATTAGTTAAGGGGGAATGGGAGTGATAGCCAAGTCTCAAAACCAAAGTCTTCTCTATGCTAATCCAATGGGGAAAAATTATTTTCGATATGCTAATCAATGGGGAAAAAGAATATTTTATATGATAATGAAGTTACTAAATATCCTTATAACACACTTTTGAAATGGGTTCGAATTTTTTGTATAAATAAGATAGATATTTAAAAAAAATCTAACTCATTTCAAATAGTGATATTATGGCGACATTTAAGTCAAGTTACATTTATCATTAAAAAAAAACTATAAGAATATTCAACACAGCCAGGTTGTTTGGTGAAGAATATATTTTTTTGATTTACAATGAGAAAAATATTAATAAGAGGTTTTTGTTATAGACACTTATCATAAACACAACTACACAAGTCTTGTTACCAGTGTCGTATTTCGGCCTAGGCCTACAAGTCCAGGGCCTAGGGGCCCAGTCAGGAAGGGCCAAGGGGGCCCTTAAAAAGATAAAATCGCCAACACCAAAGGTCACGTGCATTTTATAAAGTAACATATACGCTAAACTACATAATTTATGTTTATAAAGTAACATTGAAACATTATATATTCTGATGTTTATTAAGTCGTAAAATTTCAAAACTAGAGTATTTGAATGGGGTGGGGGGGGGTCCCAAATGTCAAGTGCCTAGGGGCCCTGGGTCTTTAAATCCGGCACTGCTTGTTACGATATTTTTTTTATCAGCATATTATCGATGGGGATCAATAATAAAACAAATCATTTATAGCCAATTTTTCCATTTTAAGGATAATATCAGCCTGGGTTAAAGCTGATATCCGATTAAACAGTCTGATTGAGAGGGAGCCTGCTGTGTAGGCTAATTCCATGCAAAATTACTCTTTCTGTAGTGTCACATATGAAAAAAGTGTTTATCACAACAACTTTTAACATCAAGTTAAAAAAATAGCGGAATTGCTGATCTACACTTAATGCAACTAAATAATGTAACATCATTGAGCTAGAAGAAACGTGGAGTGAGGTGTGGGATTCACTGAACAGGGCAGCAAACGAGCCGGTTCAATAACGAAACGCGGAGGAATACACGGCACTGCAGCAGAAACGAACCGGGCAGAAAACCTAGAAACTTGCCTATTTCGCTATTGGGTTCGTCTTCGTTGGTTCTTAGTTAGTGATCCACATGGTCATTTCTTAAAAAAGTTGGAATTTAAAGTTAAAGAAAGTTAGTTTCTTTCGAACTAAAAATGTTGAAATACATTTAGGAGCCCAAGTCAATATGATAGAGGGGTCTCATACAAGCATTGCATACAAGTGTAGGGAAAATAGTCCTTTTGTGCCCTGTTCGCTCAAAACGGTGCAAGTGGGTTTTCAGCTCGCTGACACCTTACTCCAGTTTCCCTTCTAGCTCAATGTGTAACATGCTTTATTTAATTTATTTTTCAAATTTTAAGAGCATTTTTAAATTGTCATTTGCACTACAGTTACGACGTGGAATCATCCTGTACAAGAAATTCACTTGCCCACAAAACATAGGTCTCTTTTCTACTCGGGTACTGACAAAGTGAATGCACTAGAAGAACAGCAAAAAGTGTTATTGGCGTTAGAAAAGCAGACATCGCCACCACCAAGCCCAGAGTACGTAAATCGTACGGTTTTTACCCGTGTCTGCCCTGATTTGGAGTTACGCTTCTCATGTTCAGGTTGAAGAGCGATCCGGATGCGATTCTCCTGAGGAAATTATTATATTTTGTGAAAATGAAATGGAAACCTTTTTTGTAAAGGTTACCTGCAAACTCAAAAAAATTAGTCTTTAATCTATAAAAATGTATGACTTTGAAATGAAACCCTTTTTTTTCCAAAGGTTACCTACAAACTAAAAAAAAGTCTTTAATCTTGATTACACCTTTGAAATAAAACTTTTTTTTTTAAAGTTACCTGTAAAGTAAAAAATTATTCTATAATCTGTAAAAATGTATGATTTGTAAAAAATATAAAAAAGTTTGTTTCGACTTACAGACAAAGCTAAAGACATGAATGTGTTTAACAACAATATAGGACAGTGGTAAGCAACCTTTTTTATACAAGAGTTTCAGTTTTTAAAAAAATTTGGTCAGGTTGCGGGTCACACCATTTTTTTTGTTTGTGCAAGGTAGGAGGTGGAAAATGAGCGTTAAAATACTCTGGAGTGGAAGTGAAACCTCTACACTTTGAAGTATTTATGATCAAAAGTTTTCTAATTTATATTTTAGAAAAAAAAAAATACTAGAAAAGATGTTGCAAAAAATAATAAAAATAGTTTTCTGATACTTATTTTAAATCGACCCCCCCCCCATGATGTGTATTGGTGTTTTGTAATGACTATAATGACCTCATTACCCACGTGACATTATTATTCGTTGGTACTCTTGATTTGACGACGACCACTTTCTCATCGAATTCAAAAATCTGCTTGCTGGGTGACGAAGCGTGTATAGGGCTTGAGAACTGTGCACAATTTTAGCACTGTTTTATTCTACACCCCTCCTCGATCTGACCTCAACATGGTTGCCACGCTGGCCCAAAATTCCCTCGTAGTTCTTCATGTGTCAGACAAAAAAAACACGATCATTTTGAGAGTGAAATCAAAACAACCAATGAAATTGCAGGAACCCCCAAAAAATGAAAATAGAGTTGTTTCACGGAGGTTCTGACAATAGCCCTGCGGTTTTGTTTTCATGTCTTTCAAATTACTTTTGTTGATATTGACGTTTTCTAAGAATAAGTTATTTTAGTTGTTATTTTTTAAAATTACAACTTCTTGCTGTGCTGTTGGTTGTTTTAATCATTTATCAAGGAAAACTTGCATTGAAAGAAGTTGGAATTTAAAAAAATAACAACTAAAATATTCTCCTCGAAAACTTACTCCCGAATGCCAAAACAACAGTAATTCGAGAGACATGAAAACAAAACCGCAGAGCTATTGCCAGATCCTCCGTGAAACAACCCCAATGGCGAGTTACATTCTCTGAAACAACCTCATTACCCACCTGACATTATTATTCGACGTCAGGTACTTTCTGCTAGACGAGGACCACTTCTGCATATAGTTAAAATTTGAAGGCGACGGTGATTAATAGTATGAGTACATCATACATATTTTTACCACAATTTACTACACTTAAAATTCAATCTTGTTTATAACGTAATAAACATCACACATCACAGCCCTTTGAATGACGCTATATAAGGATTTTACCGTTTGAAGTAACGAATATAAGAACCAAATGACCCACCTGACATTATTATTCGACGTCAGGTACTCCTGACTCGACGACAACCACTTCCGCATCGAGTTCAAATTCGATGTCGACGCCGAGATCTGCCTGCTGGGCGACGGAGTGCGTCTAGGGCTCCGAGAACTTTTCACAGAGATTAATTTGGGGTGTTGATATGCTGCCTGATGTGAATCACAGGACTTTGATTCCTGCTTTAAATCTCAAGACTTTACTGATGCCTGCTTTGAATCTTAGGACTTTGATGCCTGTGCTTTGAATCTTAGGACTTTTTTGATGCCTGCTTTGCATCTCAGGACTTTTTTGATGCCTGCTTTAAATCTCAAGACTTTACTGATGCCTGCTTTGAATCTCAGGACTTTGATGCCAGTGCTTTGAATCTTAAGACTTTACTGATGCCTGCTTTGAATCTTAGGACTTTTTTGATGCCTGCTTTGAATCTCAGGACTTTTTTGATGTCTGCTTTGAATCTCAGGACTTTTTTGATGCCTGCTTTAAATCTCAAGACTTTAACATGCCTGCTTTGAATCTCAGGACTGAAATTTGGATGCCAAGTGAAACTTGTTAAACTACTTATTTGATACTTGGTACTATATCATGTTTTTTTAGGATTACACCACATATTCACCCACCTGACACTTTATGTCGACGTCAGGTACTCCTGACTCGACGACCACCACTTCCACATCGAGTTCAAATTTGACGCCGACGCCGAGATCTGCCTGCTGGGCGACGGAGTGCGTCTAGGGCTCCGAGAACTTTTCACAGAGATTAATTTGGGGTGTTGATATGCTGCCTGATGTGAATCACAGGACTTTTTTGATGTCTGCTTTGAATCTCAGGACTTTTTTTTATGTCTGCATTGAATCTCAGGACTGTGTTTTCTACACCACTTTGACTTTGTGCTGGCTGCCACAAGTGTATCAAGGACTTGTTAAACTACTTATTTGATACTGGTACTATATCAATTTTTTTTTTTAAGGAATACACCAACATTATCACCCACCTGACATTATTATTCGACGTCAGGTACTCCTGGCTGGACGACGACCACTTCCTCATCGAGTTCAAATTGGACGTCGACGCCGAGATCTGCCTGCTGGGCGACGGGGTGTGTCTAGGGCTCCGAGAACTGTTCACAGATGGCGCCGGGGAGGGAACAGGGGAGGCGGAGGAAGAACTGTGGCCCCCTTCGGAGTGGAGTGAGCCGGAGCTCGGGTAGTGGTTCAGTTTCCTGGGGTTATTACTGCTCGTTGGTGAGATGTGGTTGGGCCGGTGCGGGTGGTGGTAATTGATCGTTGGCTTGTAGGCGTGGTGGTTGTTGGAGATGGGGGTTTTGGGAGGCTGGATGTTGTTGCTGGTGACGATGACAGCTGGAGGGAGAGGGTTTGAAATGAGTTTTATATTTTATTTTTAATTCAGAAAACAAATTGCACAGAATAATTATAACAGTGTTTATAATTTAAAACAGCTGTAATTTTTATTCAAAATAAAATTGCACACTTACACTTTGTGGTAAATGCGAATGTACCAAGGTATACATTTCACTCATTCATTTATAAAAAAAAAACTTTTAAAAATTACATTTCTTTATAAAATGTGTACAAAAAAATTAGTTAATACTGTACAATTTTATTAGAGACAGGCTTTGAAATAAGTTTTAAGTTATAAACAAGTGACACATGATTTTCCTTCATAATGGCCTGGCTAGTAGTAATAACAAATTTTTGGTAAAAAAAAAGTGTAGGTTTGAATAGTTTACACTTTGAAGTTTAAGCAAATGTGCAAGAGCTGAAGGAGAGGGTTTGAAATAAGTTTTAAGCTATAAACAGGTGGCATTTGATATTACTTTATGCCTAATGGTTAGGCTAGGTACAATAAGTTTTAGGTTTAGAAATTGTAGCTTTGTAGTAATTCACAATATGCGGAATAAGCAAATGTGAGTGAGTGACCATTTGTTAACTGCATGAGGTTAAAATTTTCAAAAATTCATTCAAATAAAAAAAATTGAAGATTAAATTTCTGCATAGAAAATTCGAAAAAATTGAACTTCCTCGGATGGTTCATCTTGATCAGAAATTTATATTTCTTTAATCAAATTCTCAGGTCTAAATTTTTATTATTTTTATTCAAAAATTGGAGTTTAAAACAACTGAAAATTTCCAATTGTCACAATATAACGTAAATATAGTTTTTCTTTCTTTTTAACTGAGGCCCATTAGCTTAGCAGTAGTGCTTCGCATGCCATGCCACAGGTCCGGGGATTGAGTCCCGTATTGGGCGAGGTTGACTCATCCTTTCATCCCTTAAGTGGGTCAACAAAATGAAAACTAAGCATACTTGGGGACTAAACACTGGGGGTTCTGAGTGAGGTTGACCACCTAAACGGGGCATATGCCTAGCACCCCAGAACCCTTGGTCAAGTAAGCTTTACTGGGCACGGCAGGCCTTGGCCCACTAGCGCGCCGAAGAGTTTAATTTGTTTATTACTAAAATAATTGTTTAATATTATTTAAATTTCATAATATTAATTAAATTTTATAATATTAATTAAATTTTATAATATTAATTAAATTTTAAAATGTTATTTAAATTTTAAAATGTTATTTAAATTTTAAAATGTTATTTAAATTTTAAAATGTTATTTAAATTTTAAAATGTTATTTAAATTTTAAAATGTTATTTAAATTTTAAAATGTTATTTAAATTTGAAAATCATTTCTTATAGTTTAAAAAAATCTACCTCTCCCCTCTAGGTGTGAGACCCTCCTCAGTACGTCTGCCAGGGTCCCGCGCAGGCATGTGATTTCATCGGCCTGCTCCTGCACCTTCTTTTCCAGGTCCCCGACCCTTTCGCCAAGGCCCTCGCGGTCCTGACTCAGAAGGTCCTCTGCAAAAACAACGGAAAAAAGGACTTAGGAAGGGAAAAATTAAATAAATAATGGATTATTTTGTTACATTGAAGAGTTGGGAATGTGCGAAGACCGATTTTGTGTAAATGTGTTTCGTTATAAGGTGGATGCAAAAAGATTGAAATAAACCGTGTCGCGGTCCCGACTCAGAAGGTCCTCTGCAAAAAACAACGGAAAATAGGACTTGGGAATGGAAAAATTAAATAAATAATGGATTATTTTGTTACAATGAAGAGTTGGGAATGTGCGAAGACTGATTTTATGTAAATGTGTTTGGTTATAAGGTGGATGGAAAAAGATTGAAATATTCATTCTTAAAAAATTTCACGATCGTGACTATGAAGGTCCTCTGAAAAAAAACCTAAAAAGAACTCAACAAAAAATAACAGATTATCTGGTTAGATTGAATAATTGGGAATATGTAGAGGCCGATTTTGTGTAAGTAAAAATATTGAAATGTTCATTCTTGAAAACTCCTTTGTCGAGGTCCTGACTCAAGAAGATCCTCCGGAAAAAGAACTTAGAAACTAAAAAATAACGGAATATTTTGTTAGATGAACATTTGGGAATATGTAGAGGCCGATTTTGTGTAAATTTGTTTGGCGTATTTTTGGAATCAAAACGACGAAATTTGTATTCTTGAAAACTCTTTCTCACAGTCCTGACTCAGAAGGTCGTCTGGAAAAACAATGAGAAAAAAACTTAAAAACGAAAAAATAATGCATTATTTTGTTTGACTTAATTGTTAGGATTATGCAAAGGTCGATTTTATTCAAATATGTTTGATTGTAAGGTGGATGCAAAAAGATTGAATTCGCAAAATAGTAAAAACAAAAATGTAAAACTATAGAATAAGAATTTTGTTAAATACTTTAATATAATAATCGAGGGCGTCGCGGTATTGACTTAAAAGACCCTCTGCAAAAATAATTTTAAAAAGTAAAAATACTGGATAATTTTGCTTATATAGAATAGTTAGGAATAAGTAAAGGCCGATTTTGCATAAATGTGTGACTGCTAGTTGGAGGTGGAGGCAACAACAATGAATTCTCAAAATAAGTAAAAAAAATCTGGAAAAAACCAAAGAATAAGAGCGTCGTTAAAAATATAATGATAGGAAAGTAAGCTATAAGTATCAATAGCAGTAAACAAATTATTCAAGTAAAAGCTTACCTTAAACTTACCAACGCAATTTAACCGTTTTTCAAACATTAAAACAACCTTCTGAAATATGTCATATGGTAACTTTCTGCCAGGCTATTTTTACTGAAGTGTGGGACGTTATGTTCAAGAAGGCTTTCATAACTCACTGACAAACAGTGCTTAAAAGGAGGTAAGAGACGATGAATTTATAATTTAGAGTTGACAAGAAAGCGAAGACGACACCCAGTGACCTTCAAGAATCGTGGGAGACAGGCCTTTAAAAGATTTTTAAAGGTCGTTGCTGTGCGCAATGGAATGATAACATCGAGAAACATGAAACATGGGGTTTGCAGTTATACTTCGCAAAAAATAAGGATATTTTACAGCGTTGGGTTTTTTCCCGTCTAAAACTAATATTTCCCATCCCAGGGGGAAAAATTGGTAAATAAACTGGGAAATACCTTTCTTTCATTTTCAGAATCTAAAAAGTTTTATTAAAGTCAACATCAGTTTTTCTTTTTCCTTTACATCCCAATCTTTGTATTTTGGCTGTGATTGCAATTGTGCCACTGTCTGGGTGGAGTTTCCCTCGTTAAGCTCACGCTTTTTGTTTCCCTTCATCCCCAATCCAACTATAGCCATTAAAATTTGCCAAAGCCCTAATGAAGTCTGTTTCTAGATTTAGTAGACATAACAAGAATTATTTATCAGATAAATAAGTGGTTCCCAACCTGGGGGGCGATCGCCTCCAAGTGGGCGATTTGTGTTATCAAGGGGGCAAAAAATACTTGAGGGGCGATCAGGGGGCTATGAGTATTGAGGGAAAATTAAAATAACGTTGTACCTTTGTACAGTAAAACCATTCTCCAACCATAACCAAACAAGCCAATTTTTACCTTCAACTCTCTTAAATTTTCTAGAAACCAAGTAAAAATATATTAGTTAATTATTTCACTTCTGTTCTTTAAAATATGTTAAAAATATGTATTTTATGTTTTTTCTATTTTATTTAAAAGTGACAGGATAAAACTTCTTTGGTTGTTTTTATAAACGGTAGTAAGTGTTATAGAATTGTTTTATAGTTACACTTTAACTCAAATTATGATTAGACATAACATGAAAATTAAAAGGGGGCGATGGATGTTAATCAACCTAAAGAACGAGGCGATGGTCCAGAAAAGGTTGGGAACCACTAAATTATCCTATACAATATTTTAATACATAGTTAAGACAGACAATATTTTAATAATTATTTATGTTTATGCAGAAGGGAAAACTTAAATAATAAATACTTAAATTTTCGTAGTTGGGAAAACATAATTTATCCCAGGACGGTTTTTACCATGGTATTTACCGTAAGTCGATGAATTTGTAATTTAAAATTGACAAAAAACTGAAGACGACACCCATTGACCTTCAGAAGTCATGAGAGACAGGCCGTTAAAGATTTCAAAGGTTGTTTTTGTGTGTAATAACAACAGCGAGAAAACCATCACATAGGGTTCGTAGTTATACACATATTTCGCAAAGAATAAAAGTATTTTATTATACTATCTATTTATTTTACCGAAGACCAGTGCTAGTAGCATTGTTGGGTTTTTCCCGTAAAAAAGAAAAAGTTACAATAATCACCGACAGACGCCGCTGCCAATGCAAACACAATATTGTAAGCATTGACAAAACCAAGAAGCGGTCATTTCTTGTATTAATGTAATGTAATCGATTCCGGCTGCCTTTTTCTAGCCTCCTTTAGGAGCTTTAACACAGCCAATTACGCCTCGTAATTTAGAACCCTGGTCAAGAGACGAGAGTGTTTTTTTTTTATGATTCCATTCTTTTTCCCCCTTCTTGATTAGTAACTGCCTCGAAGTTTGTTGCATTCGGGGATTATTCATTCAAGCTAACAGACCTCTCCGAATAGCGAGCGTTATTTTATAACCAGCCGGTAAATACCGGTTTTTACCATGGTATTTACCGGGGGTGGTAAAAACCATGCCAACCCTGGTTAGTAGAGTGGGTAGACGCATCCCCCTAGTTTACAAGAAACCAATCATGTGTCCCTTCACTTCTAATAACAATAAAATCCATCCCCACTAATACTATTAATTTTGCTTACTAAGCTGTTTTCCATTGTTAACGAAAGAACACAAGGACAATTTTAAATATGTAACAAAACTATCAGTAAGTAGCTTGTTCGCGCAACAGCACAAATGAAACGTAACAAAATCCACCCTTCTCTTTATAGAAATTTATATGTTTGCTAATAATGATATTTATTATAGTTAAACTCATAGTTTCCTTGCACAGAAGCCACGACCATGGGCGGAGCTATAAAACGCGCGGAGCAATGAAATGAAGAGGAAATGTTAGCCGTTTTATTTTGTCTTCATCTGATTGCTCAGCGCGTTTTATAGCTCCGCCCGTGGTCGTGGCTTCTGTGCAAGGAAACTATGAGTTTAACTATAACTTATTTGCTACAAGAGCAAAATAAGTGAGTACATATCCAACTGGTGGGGAGGGACACTTGCAAATGAGTTATTAACCCCCCCCCCCCCCCACACACACTTTTTAACAGTTTTCTCCACTTCTACCACTGCCACGGACACCAAGAAGTTCTAAAAAAAAAAAAAAACTAAAATAGCCGACATTCCTATTACTTAAATACTTACGGATATCTAAAAACAAGTTTAGTAACTTAGAATCGCTTTCACACAAGATTTATACACCAAAGAAGAAAAAAAATGCAAAAATCAGAATCTGTAACAAGAAGACATACTTCGTTCTGTCAATATTACTTCTATTAGATAGGGGGAAAAAAAACCTACGGTGCACGCAAGTTTGCAAATGAGAATAATGAGGTGCTAACGATCGATATAATTTGATAATTGAAGAGCTTAGTGGAAGAACGTGCTAAGTGACATTTTTGAAAAATTGAGATTTCTGTGTCAATGAACATATTATTCCATCCTTTAAAGATAGAAAGATTCCCTTTTTTCATAAACTTAAAATTAAGTTTATTTTTTACCGTTTGCAAGAACCGTTTACAACAGATCCGAGTGCAAACGAAAAACTTTAAAGCTAATTTTCTCGTTTTCGCCTTTTTGTCACTTAGCACGTTCTTCCACTAAGCTCTTCAATTACGCTAACCTCGCAATGTTCAACATGCAATGTCTTAAAGGACAGGCGTAATTAGTATTGATTATTAAGAGGGATTGTCAGTTCCATAGAGCTAATGCATTAGTTTTGGAATCACAACTTCCGCAGAAGTATTGCTTTGCCATGTTAGCCCTTTTTCCCCAGGTATGGTAATCAACATAACATCGAAATGAAACAAATTTGAAACGAAAAAAGTATCTAGTTATTTAATTATTCATTTTTGAAGTTTTAAACTGCCCCAAATGCCCAGCAGATGGCGACACTATTTAAAAACTTTATCAAATAATAATTAAATAACCGGATTTTATTTTATTTTCAATTTTGTTTTAAATTGATGTTACGATGATTCCCATACCTGGTAAAAATAGGATAACATCGCAAAGAAATTCTTTTGCAAAAGTTGTGATTTCAAAACTAATTCACTAGCTTTATAGGACTGACAGTCCCTCTTAATCCAAAGTAAAAAAGAATCTGTGTCAAATTACTCCGGCTACATTGGATAATTTACAAACCTTTTTTTTATGTGGTACATGTATCTGGCTTACAGGGCTCTCTTATTCTATTAAAAAATCATTGTTGAAAATTATTTATAGAAAACTAGCAAATAAATACCCGTTCTTCGCACGGACTAAAAGAATATCAAATCGATCCAAGTATATGTGTCATTTAATTTGCTATAGGATAATAAGCTTTGCCTTTGTTCCCGTTCATTATGAAGAATAAAATCCCGTTACTTATATTGCTTTAAAATTCCAAAAATAAAAATACATCACTATAAAATGCACATCCTCCCATATCACAAAAATCTTCCTCAATATGAACTTACTGCCATCGCAATTTTCCTGATAAATTCAAAATTAACCATAATTGTATAACAATGTTATTTCACGTCAAAACCTCCATTCTGGGTTTAAAAAAAGCATTTAGCTCATTGGCACGTTCAATTATTTTTCAAATCATTAATTTAGTTTCTGAAGGTAATGGCAAGAACATAAAAGCAATTTCAATTTTAATTAATTTTTGTGTTCATTTTAATTTCTTCTGTCGGATGGCAACACGAAAGGGAAAAAATGATCAGATTTGAGCGAAAGTGGTGTATTTTTTTCAGAAAATTAGAATTTTCTCTAAAAATAGAACAAATATGGAAAAACTAAGCCTCAGGTGCACACGTTGTTATTAAAGGGAATCTATCTTAAAAATTTCGAATTTCTGAGGGCAGTATAAGTAGGTCTTTTACGATCCACAGACATACAGACTTTCTTTTATTATTATAGATTTTAAAAAAATGTGAAAAAATTTCAAAAAGTGAGATTGTCGGGACCTGTAAGGCAGCAACATTTATCATATATAAAAAAAACATTTGTTAAAATATTCAATACAGCCGGAGTAATGTGATTTTCATTTTCAAAATCAATTTTCCTTTAGAACAACACAAAGAGAAGACTTCGGTTTGAAGACCTGGCTACCGTTCCCATTCCCCCTTAAAGAATAATTACACTATTAATTTAACTATACTTAAACAGCTATAATCTATATAGGAAGTTTTGCGTGACAGATTAGCGATAAGTAATAGCATTTACAATCTTCTTAAAAATTTATCAAAATTTTAAAAAACATTCGATCCAATTTTAAAAAGTGGGATTGTTCGGAACATGTAAGGTAGCTACATTTATCACATCAAAAAAAACCATTTGTAAAAATATTCAATACAGCCGGAGAAATGTGGCAGAGAAAATCTTTTTTTTTCTCTCCACTGAGGCACTTTGGTTTGGAGACCCGCGGTCCAGCGGGCTCATTCCCCCGTAAAGAACAAACACTATTAATTTAACTATACTTAAACAGCTATAATCTAAATAGGAAGTCCTGCGTGACAGCTTAGCGATAAGTACAATAGCTTTTACAATCTTCTTAAACATTCATCAAGATATAAACGGCTAATTAAAAAAATGGCAGCTAATAGACCTTTGCTAAGTTCCTTGCTTAAATCCGGCGGTATTTTTATGAAGCTGTCACTTTTTGAGCTATCTAATCTTGTTCCATCAATATGCACAGAGTTAGGGAAAAGATTGGAGATGCTTGGCGAGAAATAAAGTAAAGCCGTCAGAAAGTCGCCAAGCAACTCTATAGTAAGGCCAAACAAACGGCTCACTCAATGTTTTTTTTTTATTATTCGAATAGGGCTGCATTTTTGGGCGTTTAAGCTTTTGCAGACTCGGCATATTCCCAAGAACTGAGAGATTTTTTTTTTTGTGGCACCATGTAGGCGACTTTCGCTATCAATTTTGACGCTCAGATTACAGAATCCGAGCTCTCAGTGGATGAAAAAGTATGCCGAGATATAGTTTTGCCGAGAGAACCCAAGCCAAATGGGTACTCCGGGGATCTTTTACATGTCATATAATTATATGACATGCGTGCCCACGATTTTCCCATCCAGAAACCTGACGTCTCAGTCGGGACTCGAACCCGCAAACTTGGGCTTATGAGGCGGACACGTAATACCTCTCAGCCACTCACTCAATGTTAGTTCATGCTTAAACTTTTATTCCTTAAAAGCGTTAATTAAAAATCGAAAAAGGAATCTTTGCACAATTGTAGGCCTTAGCAAAAGATCTAAATTTACACAAGATTGCAGTAATATTCTTCAGAGGTAAGGAAAAAGCGTTGTAATTAGAGAGTCAGAAACCGCCAAGTCGATGTAGTAAGCCAACACAAATTCTACTGCAAAAAAATATCGCCAAATACTTCGCCGAAAGCGTTTGTTTGGGCTTACTACAAAGCGATCCATGGCTTCACTTGGTAAACCGGTTTTTGTATTGTATTTTGCCCGACAGCATCTCCATCTTAACTCCTATGACAATATATATTCCGAAAATCTTCTAATAGAAATTAGAAGAATAGTAACAAATAGAAAGGTCGACCATTGTGAAAAGTAGGCTTAGCGTTTTCGAACGGTTTATTATTTTGGGAATTGCCGGTTATTAGCGCACGCACTAGAGCGCGAAGGTTTGAAAAGCTTTGTTTGTGTTCAGTGCTTTATTTTCAGGGGCAAATATTGGGAATTAGGGAATTGCAACACAGAGAATATTTGAATTTGAGTACCGTCGTATGGGGTAACTTTGGCTCAATCATAAAACATTAGTACTGAATTTCATATTCAATATTGTTTTTTTACTCATAGTCAAAGCAGAAATAATTGAGAATATTCGTATCGTAATAGAGAATATTCGTATCGAATTGAGTACCGTCGAATGGGGTAACTTTGGCTCAATCATAAAACATTAGTACTGAATTTCATATTCAATATTGTTTTTTTACTCATAGCCAAAGCAGAAATAATTGAGAATATTCGTATCGTAATAGAGAATATTCGTATCGAATTTGAGTACCGTCGTATGGGGTAACTTTGGCTCAATCATAAAACATTAGTACTGAATTTCATATTCAATATTTTTTTTAACTCATAGTCAAAGCAGAAATAATTGAGAATATTCGTATCGTAATAGAGAATATTCGTATCGAATTTGAGTACCGTCGTATGGGGTAACTTTGGCTCAATCATAAAACATTAGTACTGAATTTCATATTCAATATTGTTTTTTTACTCATAGTCAAAGCAGAAATAATTGAGAATATTCGTATCGTAATAGAGAATATTCGTATCGAATTTGAGTACCGTCGAATGGGGTAACTGTGGTCCATAAACCCCTAGTAGTGATTTTCTTCAATATTCTTTTTTTACTTATAGGTCAAAGCAGAATTACCACTAATTGAAAAAGGCAAGCACATTTCTAACAACTTAATATCTATTAACAAAATTGAATTAATTTGAACATCTATAACGTCTTAACATCTATTGAATAAATTTGAATTCTGTGTAATTTTTAATTCTCTGGTCAATAACTTATTAGGGCAGGTTCATTAATTAACTAGAGGGGGGGGGGGGATTTTGAAATACAGCTGTAAATAAAAAGGTTGACCCCCCATGGTACCTGAAATTTAAAATAGGACCCCCCCAATCTACTGACAAACAGTTCCACCAAACCTAACCCCCCCCCCAAAAAAAAAAAAATCTTAAAATAAAATAACTGACTCAAATCTTCCAATCTTCAAATCACGAGGCTAAGTGCTGCATTCTAGATCTACGGCCGCAAGAGGCAGAAACAACATATTGGAATGCATATGATGTAATGTATGCAAGTAGCTCTGAAGACAGCTTTTCAGATTGTGATGATTGATAACATTTACACAAATAAAATGTTCAGTAACATATATCATAATTGCATTGTATCCCGAATGTAATTTTTTTTCTTAGGTTGGGTCTACATTTGTTAAGGTGTGAAAAATTTAAAGATAATATTACTTTAATGTACTAAGTTTTCATTTGAAATGTTAAGATGATGTAAGTAAGTAAACTTTTTAAAGATTTTTTGCGGAAATTGTTTATGTTCTCAAAAATTGGGAATTGTCGTTGGAAATAAGCAGATTTTTTTTATAAGTGGGTTGACTGTCTTGCTGTAGGTTGAAAAAAGAATCTTCAAATGTACTATTTTTTGTCGATTTGATAAGTTAATCAATATGATGCAGCTCACAGTAATTACGATAGATAATTTAGAAATGATTACTTTATGCATTTGTTGTATAACTAACTTATTCGGTTAAATTTGAAAAGCACCAATTTTACACATTTAGCAAACTTATTGATTTTCATTCAAAGTGATTTGAAAGCAGCATTTCTTCAGAAACAAAATAAAATTTTTAAACGATATTGACGACAAATGTTTAAAAAAATGCGGCAATAGCGTCAAAATAGCTTTTGTAACTATGCACTTTTCTTAATTGTTATTCCTTAATAAATTTCCTAATTTTCGATAGTATGTATGTACTAACTACTCCAATGCGTATTAATTTAATAACTATTTGTATGCTTGTATTATTAGTGTATTTAAAATACGAATATTTTTTTGGCGATTTTAATTTTTTTAAAATATTCTCTGTTTCAATGTAAAAAAAATCAATCTTGACGGTTAACATGAAATTTGGTTAACACGAAATGTTTCGGTGCATTAGAAATGAATGGGAATATTTCTTATGATGTCACGCGCTCCGAACTGCGATTTCATTGGTTGTATTGTTTTCTTTGACAAAGTGTTGAAACAAGGCCCATTGTTGTAACTGAGTTTGACTTATTACAATAAAGAGATGCAACACTAAATACATTTATTCATATTAATAAATAACTACACGCATTTTTGCTTTATTTCCCCCTGTTACGAGTTTAATTAAAAGAAGTTATTCAGCTCGTTTTGTGGTTTACCACAACATAAAACGCGGTTTTTCTTAGACATCAAATGCCACAAAACTTGGCAGAGTCAGCCACATGCTATTGCATCGCTTGGCGGTCGCCAAGTTTTGTTGCATTTGATGTCGTAGTCAAGGACACAGCCTTATATTAATTAGTCTTGCACGAGTAGGCATTCGTTTCTATAAGAGCATCGTTAAAATTAACAGCTGGAGTGATTTTTGGAATTTTTATCGTCGAACTAATTGGATGGGGTTGGTGAACGATGTTGCTTTGTTTTTATCGCCTTAAGTGTGATAAAATACTTTTGCTTTCAAGATAAAGGTACTAAATATGAAATATAAGGTATTGAAAGTAGATAATTAGTAGGAGATTGTGTTATATGTCTACACGTTTAAGAGAGTGCTGATTCTAAAAAAAAAGTGGTTTTAAATCACTGGGCAGTCTGCCAGACTGTCTGAAACCACTCTATACCTAGAACTAAAAGATAGACTTCAAATTTGGTATGATAGTTCCTATAGTACAGTGGTTCCTAACCTTTTCTGAACCATCGACTCGTATTTTAGGTTGATCAACATCCATCGCCCCCTTTTAATTTTCATGTTATGTCTAATCATAATTTGAGTTAAAGTGTAACTATAAAACAGTTTTATAACACTTTCAAACCGTTTATAAAAGCAACCAATAAGCTTTATCCGGTCAACTTTTAAATAAAATAGAACATAAAACACATATTTTTAAAGAACAAAAGTGAAAGAATTAACTAAGACATTTTTACTGCTTTCTAGAAAATTTAAGAGAGTTGAATGTAAAAATTGGCTGGTTTGGTTATGGTTGGAGAATGGTTTTACTGTACAAAGGTACAAAATTATTTTAATTTCCCCCTTTGAATACTCATCTCCTCCTGATCGCCCCTCAAGAATTTTTTGCCCCCTTGATAACACAAATCACCCACTTGGGGGCGATCGCCCCCCAGGTTGGGAACCGCTGCTATAGTACCTGCTGGACGTCATAATAAGGTTTTTGAGTAAATATCGCACATGTGCAAAGGGTAGCTGCCATAGAACTTTTTAAGTTTTAAAGATACAGCTGAAAAACGAAAACCTTGTTCAAATCTTTAACCGAATGCATTAAATATGAGTAGTATTTTGAAAGTCGTGTGGTGTTTTGTGCCACTAGTCTTTATCACTTAAAGTGTCATAAAATATGTACCTCGTTTCACATATATGTTCTGTTTTGATATGACCATTAATTTTTTAGCTTCCACACTACGTTTACAATGTAAAAAGTGGAAGGTATTATAATCGTTCAGTCCGTCTGTCGGTCCGTCACCCACTTTTATAGCCGAAACTACAAATGCTACGGACAAGTGTGATACGTCAAAAAATTCAGCGCATCGAAATTAGAAGACATTGAATATCTCAGAAAAAAAAAATCGAATTCGAAATATTTTAATTATTTAAAAAAAACTGCAAAATTTAATGCTCATTTAAAATGCATAGGAAGCCATTTTTATTGGAATTAAATCACCATTGCCATTCGCAACAATCGCTCTAGAAACTAATTCTTTTAGACAATAAATTAAAATAAATTAATTTTTGAGACATCGATCCGTTGAAATGACGTCAAATATATTTCACTAAGAAGAGATTCATATGTACGTTGATATGAAATGTTTTCATTCTATTTAAAAGCGAGGACTATTACGTATTTATTCTTTGAAATATAAATTAATTTTTGCAAACGATAAGTAATAATGATTGAATTTTCGAAATAAAATAAATGAAACTAGCCAAATTTAGCATTTACTGTTCAAGATAGAATAATTCAATGCTGTGTTTGTCGCCTTTTTACCTGTTAAACACAACTGTTGTGTGGAAGCGGGTTAAGTAACAGATTCTGTTACAAACACCTTATTTACGGTACTAATGTCGATTTTAGCATTCACAAGTGACTGGGAGAAAATATGGTACTTTTGAAAAAATGAAGTTACAAAATCATTTCAAAAGCAGTTACTCAAATAATACTTTGTTAATATTAAGTCACGTTCTAATAACAAAAACGTGTTCTAAATTAATAGATAAAAATACTTCTAAAGACGTTTACAGTAAAAAAAAAAATGCAAAACACAAACATTCAGCACGACAAATTCTTGAGAAAAAAAACAACATATGCAAGGATTATGAAACTATGTAAACGCCATTGAATACTGTCAAGATATAAAAATGTTTTGCATTTAGCATGACATCCACATGAATAACATTATAACTTTTATTGCAGCTGTTTTATTGTATTAAGCTGGAGATTTTGGAAGAAACATTTCATGTAGGTGAAAACGACATTTGTATCGGTTATTGTGGTAAATGTATATAAGACATTGTGAAAAAGGTATGCACGATGGCGAAGAAGAAAGGTTATATGAAATGATCAAAAGTTGTGAATAAAACTGCAGTTTTCATACAATGGAACACTAAAGTTGGTTTTTAAAATGAAAATGTGAAAATAGAGATGGCTTGGATAGAATACACATACACTCTTAAAACAAACGAGCGGTTTTAACTCAGTCTGAGTTAATTTCCACTCCTTTCCGTGCCGAAAATGCACTTCTCCTATAGGAGTGAATTTCACTCTTTTTCGGAGTGGGTAAAAGAAATAAAAGAAAACAATCTGCGTCCTACACTCTTAAAACGAGCGGTTTTAACTCAGTCTGAGTTAATTTCCACTCCTTTCCGGTGCCGAAAATGCACTTCTCCTATAGGAGTGAATTTCACTCTTTTGTTTTAAGAGTGTACATGTACCTTTGTAAAATTTATTTCAAAACTTCATTTTGTACTTCATTCTTAATAACTAACTCTTCTGTTAGAAACTAGGTTTGGTTTGAATTATCGTCGCACTAGAGCTACACGAGGGCTATTGGCGACGGGCGTCATATTTTAGAACCACAGTCAAGTGACGAGCTGACACCTGAGTAAGTACCCAACGCAACCGTTAAGGGCGACATCGTACGCAGCGTTAGGACTTTGAAGGATATTTAACGTGCATTCCTTTCCCACGGGGTATTATTTGTCGGACATTTTGGCTGCACGGGCCGTTTTATAGGTCGGCATTTATTTTGGCGATGCCCGGTCCCGAATCTGGGACCTTGCGCATGCTAGGCGAATGCCTAACCGACTGGCTCCCTAAGCCCCACAATCCTGCCAAGTAAATTTCAAAACGCAACCTGAGATGAGTTGAATTATCGTCGCACTACAGCTACACAAGGGCTATTGTCTATGGACGTCTTTATTTAAAACCACAGTCAAGTGACGAGTCGATGCCTGAGTAGGCACTCAACGTAACTTGGAGGGCGAAATCGTACGCAGTGTCGGGACTTTAGAGCTTATTTAACGTGCACTCTTTCTACACAGTATTCGCCAGACTTTTTGAATGCACAGACCATTTATAGGTAGGCAGTTATATGGGAAATATCCGGGACCGAACCTGGGACCTTTCGCACGTTAGGCAAGCGCCCAGCCGACTGGGCTTCTAGACTAAAACCAACTCCAGATGATCAGACGTAAGCGCACAAGAAGAAATTTTTCCAAATACTTGGAGCAGTCTAAGTGCATTACTTTTGCAAGGTTATTTAATGGACAATTCGAAGGGGGCGAAGCATGGTTCTTTTTGGGTCGAATAGAATGTTTGACGTATTTGTGACGTTACCGCAGACGTGGCCGTTCAAAAGTGGACGAATTAGCCGCCGGTGGTTTATCTGTGGGATAAAAGACACCGTTTGTCGTTGCTGGGACGTCACTAGTAACGTTGTCGTTCTAGTTGCCTATAAACAAAGTGAATTACATGAACGTGAAATTCACGTCAATAGATCACGTCATTTGATAACTAAAAGTTCACGTCATATAGTCATATAAAAGAGTCGCTAAATCATGTCCTATTCATGTCATTTTGAGACGTCGAAAATGACGTCTCGAAAATGGACATTTGACCAAAAAGATGACGTCAATTTATGGGTATTTTGATAACGAAAAAAATCACGTGATATTCAAAGTCACACGACTGCTTGGAACATGAACTTGAAAATCGTTAAAAAATCACCTTGAACACTGAACAGTGACTCTTATTCACCTAATTTCTTAGAAAAAGTGGTTCTTCTATGACCTAGAGAAGGTCAAACTTGAACCGATAATTAATAACAAGATTTATTTTTCCAATCTTAAAAATGTCTCGACTTCGTTATTAAAACGGCCTTGCTTCCAAGTAAGTCCATCACGAATTTTTTGACCGATCTGGTGTCCTCTTAAAATAACATTCTCTACAGTTGGGAGATGGAGATTCTAAAAGCATTTCGTCATAAATTATTAAAATAAGCGGAATTTGAATCCAACGGCTAATGCAGTTGCCTTCTCGTGTTCTTTTAATAAGCTGCTTTAGACGGAATTGGTTAGAAACAAGTAGGTTTGTAACAGAATCTGTCACTTAACCGCTTCCACACATGCAACAGTTGTATTTAACAGGTAAAAAAGCGCCAAACACAGCATTAATTCCATATTAAACATTTGCATGCCAAATTCATTGGCTAGTTTCATTTATTTTATTTCGAAAATTAAATAAGTACTACTTATCGTTTGCAAAAATTAATTTATATTTCAAAGAATAAATATGTCATATTCCACGCTTTTAAAATAGAATGAAAATATTTCATATCACCATACAAAGAATCTCGTAGTGACGTATATTTGACGTCATTTCAAACGGATCGATGTGCCAAAAATAAGTTAATTTTAATTTATTGTTTGAGAGAATTAGTTTCTCGAGCGATTGCTGCGAATGGCAATGGTGATTAAATTGTAATAAAAATGGCTTCCTCTGCTTTTTAAATGAGCATTAAATGAATGTTGCAGTTTTTTTTTTAATAATTGAAGTATTTCGAATTCTTCGAATTTTCCAATGTATTTTAATTTCGATACGCTGATTTTTTTTGACGCATCGCACTTGTAGTTTGGGCAATGAAAGTGGGTGACGGACTGAACGATTATACCTTCCACTTTTTACGTTATAAACGTAGTATGGAAGCTAAAATCAGAAGTATTTGATATCAGGATGAAGGTTTTGATGAAAGCCCAGTAGTCATATGGATAAAACCATAGATGTCATAATTAAAGTATTAGATTGGCTGATCACGTGACCTCCAATGCTAACGACGGACGCGCATGGAGGCTTTTTTGGTGGGCATAATGGCCAGTGTTGCTGCCACTTTAAGGAGAAAAATACTACGAAAAAAAATATTTAATTCTAAAATTACAAAAAAATACTAGAAAAGGATTTAAAGTCACCATAAATATTCCAAAATGCAGCTAGTATTTTTACGATATTTTTTGTAATTTTAGAATAATTCTAAAATAAAGTTAAAAGTTTGGTTACAAAGTTTAAAGAGCATATTAGTATTTTAGAATAATTCTAAAATTACAAAAAAATATCGTAAAAATACTAGCTGTATTTTGGAATATTTATAGTGACTTCAAATCCTTTTCTAGTATTTTTTTTTGTTGTAATTTTAGAATTAAATAGTATTTTTTTCGTAGTATTTTTCTCCTTAAAGTGGCAGCAACACTGGCCATTATGCCCACCAATAAAGCCTCCATTCGCGTCCCGTCGTTAGCATTGGAGGTCACGTGATCAGCCAATCTAATACTTTAATTATGATATCTATGGATAAAACTGACCGAAAGTTATTAGCTCTTCGCTTCAGAGGTACACATTGTACTTGAACCGTTGTAGAATGGCTTTATTTTACACTTTTTTTTAATAAATTTTTTTATTGTAAATTAAAATGTTCAAGCTTTCAAAAAAAAAAAAAACCCAAAAAAAACATTACCGAAGCAGTCGATTTATTAATTGTATAGAAAAAATGGTGCAGCAAAAGGGAAGGAAGATTTCGAAGATCTTGCAAAAAAAGTTATTTTAGCGGGAAATTTATAAGACATTTTCAAAACACAAGAAAATTCGTAACTTCTCTATTTCATTGGCGTAAATATCGCCAAACGGATTTTTTGGCGACAAAACAGTTAAAGGTTACCATTGAAAATATTCCATTTGGCGGCGGTTGTACAATTTTGGCGAGTTTATCGCTTGAGCCTGCGAAATGGAAGACTACCTAAATTTGAAAGAAAAAATATATCATTGGGTTATTTTATTATTAATTGATAAATTAACTGCGGATAGATTGGCCAAGGAGGGCAGAGACCTCAACACTAGCTGCAGTGATGTTTCTCTTCAGGATGCGAATGCAGTGGCCAGATATAAGCTTAGAGAAAAATCCATTCAGACCAAACATCTTCTCTCTGAAATAACTGCGAACAGATCTACTCTTAAAACCATAACTAGGCTGAGAACCGGACACCACAGGGGTATGAAGATAGATGGCAAGAAGATCTATAGAAGCTGTGAACATTGTCCTGATACACAGCTTACGCCTACTCACATCTATGAGTGTCCGGCTATGAGCGCCAGCCTGAGAAAGATTGGAGTACTGCCGACTATGCTAGATCCGTATGGAGACAACATCAAGCAAGTCAAATTATCAAAATTCACGGACACATATAGAGTTCGACTCTCATGGACACGACAAAAAAAAAAAAAAATGATAAATTTTAAAAGTAGTGTCACCATCTGTTAATAATTATTTGTCATGAAAATTAATATATAACCATAGAGCCAGTTGAACATTTTTCTTCACATTTCGTATTATCCTGCTGTTATTTCGATTTTCGTGAATGGTACAAAATGTGTACTTTTTCATTTCGCTGGCACAAATCTCGCCAATCAGAAACAAACGGAATCGCTGGCGACAAAACACAGTTATACCCAATTAAGGACCGCGCAATGTTATACACTTGGAAACATTCCGTTTGGCGAAGGTTGTTAAATATTGGCGACTTTATTGCTTGCGAACTGGGAAAAAGTACCGAAACTTCATCGACACCTGGAATATACCTTTAATTTGGACTGAATCCAGCTGGCAAATAAGTTGACAGTTTTTGATTGAAGACAGGCGAGATATGAAAAGTGAATATTGCCCACTTATATCTGTTCCATCTTGGGTGAATATGCAAAAGTCAAAGAGAAACATAATTGTAGAAATAAATGGGTTTAAGAGGGATTGTCAGTCCCATAGAGCTAATGCATTAGTTTTGGGATCACAACTTCCGCAGAAGTATGGATTTGCCATGCTAGCCCCTTTTCTCCATGTATGGGAATCAACATAACACGGAAATGAAACAAATTTGAAACGACAATGTTATCTAGTTATTTAATTATAAGTTTTTGCAGTTTCAAAATGCCAAAAATACCCAGAAGATGGCGACATTATTTAAAAACTTTATCAATTAATAATTAATTAACCGGGTGTAATTTTTTTTTCAATTTTATTTTTAAATTGATGTTATGATGATTCCCACACCTGGTGAAAATGGTATAACATGGCAAAAAAAAATTTGTGCAAAAGTTATGATTTCAAAACTAATGCATCAGCTGAATGGACTGACAGTCCCTCTTAAAACAGTCAAACTCTGTTACAATGCCGAAGCAACCAATGAAATCCTACGTGAAACCGAATTAACCAATCAAATCGCAGTACGTAAACCGCGAAACAACCAATCTTCTTCTTCTTACTAATCTCAGGTTGTCTAGCTTAGCTAGACAACCCCCATGAAACCAAAAATGTACAAAAAGTCTAAAAACTGCATTTTGTCCTGAAGGACTTCGTCTCTTTTAAAATTCAAGCAAGTCAAAATGTGTTCTGGGAGGCTAATTCAACGGAACACCGAGGACATTCCGGAAATTCTTTGCCCCTGCTGAAAAATGATCCTCGTGTGCCACTAAGAAGCGGGAGAAGGTGGTTTGATAGTGTCTTGGTCTAATATTAAAGCTTTCTCCCGGCTGAACCTAGGGGCTAAGTCATACTTCAACCTCCGGTGCCCCAGACCTCCTGGTTATTGAAGATGCTCATTACTATTTACCATGAAACCTCCATGAAACAACCAACGAAATCCAGTACGGATAAAAAGGAAAAAGAGAGCGTTACATCATCTGAAAAATTACCATTAAATTTAAATATTCAAATAGCTGAAGAAAAATGTAGAGTTACATATGCGGTTTTAAATCCATTTTTGTTTTGGAGTTGTTTAGCTGATCTTATTCGGAACTGGTTCCGACGCGACGGTCAGTTACCGATGCAAAACCCACTTGCTTTATTTCTAGGATGATCTCTTACTATTCTTAGCATTTATAAAAAAAAGTAAAACTGAGGAAAAACGTGGTAAAAACTAAGACAACAAAGTAAAGACAAACCGAATTTTATTGCACGCAACCTGCCTCCGATAATCTTTCTAGATCTCTCCCCGAACTTTAAATAGTTTTCTCTTGAGAGGTCAAAATTAAGGAGGTTAGATGTTGGTAGAGAAGTTTATAAAAAGCGTGATTTACATTAAGGCCACTAAGATCGGAAGATTATAGGGGAATGTGATGAGGCGTTATACACTGTTAAAAATTAGGCACTTTGTTTCACCAAAAATATGGTTCCTAGTAGCTGCAACGGCTGTGTGGTGAAACGTTAAACCATATTTTTTGGTATTCGGTTGAACCATTTCTCAGGTTTTTGTTTCCAAATCCAGAAAAATGGTTCAACCAAACACCGCAAAAAAAGGCGAAACATTTCACCACACAGCCGTTGCAGCTACTAGGAACCAATATCATGGTGAAACCAAGCACAAAATTTTTTAACAGTGTACTCTTAAAACAAACGACCGGTTTTAACTCAGTTTGAGTTAATTTCCACTCCTTTCCGGTGCCGAAAATGCACTTCCCATATAGGAGTGGATTTCACTTTTTTTGCGGAGTGGGTAAAAGAAATAAAAGAAAACAATCTACGTCCTACACTCTTAAAACGAGCGGTTTTAACTCAGTCTGAGTTAATTTCCACTCCTTTCCGGTGCCGAAAATGCACTTCCCATATAGGAGTGGATTTCACTATTTTTTGCGGAGTGGGTAAAAGAAATAAAAGAAAACAATCTACGTCCTACACTCTTAAAACGAGCGGTTTTAACTCAGTTTGAGTTAATTTCCACTCCTTTCCGGTGCCGAAAATGCACTTCCCCTATAGGAGTGGATTTCACTCTTTTGTTTTAAGAGTGTACAAATCTGACGACGCAATTGAATTATACAATCAATTGTGCATTAAAACTTCAAAATGTAGCGAGAGACTATGGTATAACGTCTAAAGCAGTAAGCACATGTTTACGAAAAATCGGTGACGGAATCGTATTTCGGTAACAAATCGAATTTAGCTAGCGTTACCGATCTGACTATAAGAAACAGGGCCGGATTTCTAAATGGGCTAAGTAGGCTGTAGCCTAGAGCGGCGAATTTTTTGGGGCGGTAAATTTTACGACCAATTAAAGCAGCATTCGGCATAAAAATATTATTATAAAGATACGAATATTTCGAAGAAAAAAACAAATAATTTACATTAATGCGTAAACGTATATATATATATAATACTAATATTTCGTAGCAAACATGGTAGCTGCGAGGGCAATTGCACCCCTCCTCCCGGATTTCGAAGTTGAAAGAAAAATAGTCAAACAGTTTTTTTTTTTTTTAAATCGCCTATTTCGCTTTAGCTTGTAAAGGTACATAGATGATTCTAATATATGTATCTATTTTAAACAGCACATACCACCCTATTTTGCAGCTACCTTTCCCCGAAGGGGGGGATATTGCAACAGGGGCGGCAAATCTTTAAATCCGGCCCTGATAAGAAAATGTTTTTTTTTATTTATTTTTCGTATAGTTAAACTTGAAACCACGTTGGCTTCTTCAGGTCTACAAAAACTACCATTTAATATTTTTTAAAAAATATTTCTTTCATTTTAGAGTGCGTTTCCAACCTAAGTTACTGAAAAGTGCGCGTTATGTCAATAAATCGGTCGGGACAAAAATTTATCTTTTTTTTTATTTTTATTATTATTTTTTTTATTTATTATTTTCCTAATACTGACCCATAAACCCAAGCTAATTCCTACACTCTTAAAACAAAACAGTGAAATTCACTCCTATAGGAGAAGTGCATTTTCGGCACCGAAAAGGAGTGGAAATTAACTCAGACTGAGTTAAAACCGCTCGTTTTAAGAGTGTAGGACGCAGATTGTTTTCTTTTATTTCTTTTACCCACTCCGAAAAAGAGTGAAATTCACTCCTATAGGAGAAGTGCATTTTCGGCACGGAAAGGAGTGAAAATTAACTCAGACTCAGTTAAAACCACTCGTTTGTTTTAAGAGTGTATGAGATTTAATTTCGAGTTTTTGTGTGCATTTTTTTAGAATTGGTAAGGAAAACTTATAAATTGATTTAATCGTCAGTTTATAAGTTTGAATTCTTTGTCTGCACATTCACAAAAGAATTGTGAACTTACAGACCAGGAATTTAAATAACACAACATAGAAACCAATAACATAATAAAGTGTTCCGAGTTTAGAATTAAAATTGCGCCAACTCATTCGTAAGCTTAAATTTAACTCGAATTCG
The DNA here is from genome assembly GCA_019343175.1 of Oedothorax gibbosus. Taxonomy (NCBI): domain Eukaryota; kingdom Metazoa; phylum Arthropoda; class Arachnida; order Araneae; family Linyphiidae; genus Oedothorax; species Oedothorax gibbosus. Next base: position 42,788,613 of record CM033272.1, on the reverse strand, counting down.
GACTTGAATGTTTGGAAGTGACAAATAGCTTTCCCACCACACCACAGTTTCCCAACATAGATATCATAGGTAAAGTATTAGATTGGCAGATCACGTGACCCCCAATGCTAACGACGGGACGCGCATGGAGACCAAATAAGGGGTAAAATGGCCAGTGTTGCTGCCACTTTAAGGAGAAAAATACTACGAAAAAATACCATTTAATTCTAAAATTACAAAAAATATCGCAAAAATACTAGCTTCATTTTGAAATCGTTTTAGTGACTTTAAATCCTTTTCTAGTATTTTTTTTGTAATTTTAGAATTAAATGGTATTTTTTCGCAGTATTGTTCTCCTTAAAGTGGCAGCAACACTTTCCATTTTGCCCCCTTATTTGGCTTCCATGCGCGTCCCGTCGTTAGCATTGGAGGTCACGTGATCTGCCAATCTAATACTTTAACTATGATATCTATGTTTCCCAATCAATGACATCAACCGCACTTCATATACTACGACAACACAGCTATTTTAAAATCCACAGGTGGTCTCTTTTTTACACAGCTGCAGTAAAACCGCAAAGGTTAGGTCATCGAGGAAAAATTGAAGAACAACTTCATTTTCTTAAAGTCACTCAGAAAAAGTGGAACACTCATTAAGTTAAGAAGAAGGTGGGAGATGCTGTCGGGCAAAAACTAATACAAACACCGGTTTGCCAAGTGAAGCCATCGATCGCTTTGAAGTAAGCCCAAACAAATGCTCACGGCGCTATTCTACAGTGGAGTTTGTATAGGCTTACTTACATCGACTTGGCGATTTCTGACTCTCTAATAAAAACTATAATTACAACGCATTTTTCTTACCTGGGGGACGTACAAAAATTACGTCACGCTCAGAGGGGGGAGGGAGGGGTATGCGCCAACGTGACGAATCGTGACATGGAGGGGGGGGGGGGGGGATAATCGCTTGCGTGACATAACGATTCGAAAATTTCCAATTTTGCAAGAAAAATCAGTTTTACATAACATGAATTTTTTTAGAAAAAAAAAATAATTTTTTATCAGAAACACTTATTTCAGAAAGATTTATGAACACGTCGATTATTAGTCATAGACTTCGAATGGACCATAACACGCAAAATTGCGACACTATCTTGACCAATGAGGACTGTGCATAAACGCGAAACCAAATAAGGCATTTTATTAGACATTTTAGAACGAAATTAGCGAATGCTAGTTAGACTTTGCAAGAATATGTATAATTAACAAAAATGCATTGTTGGTATATTCCATGAATAAATTATTTAACCAAGATAAATTTTAAATTTTTTTCTTTCCAAGTTAATTTTTTCAAAAATATAAAAATATGCATTTTTTTCAAATTTCAGAAACAAAGGGAAATATTAAAATTAATTTTTTCTTTAAGGGGGGGGGGGGGGGGGTGCATTAACGTGACGCAATTTTAGGGGGAGGGGTTCGATCAAACGTGATGCAGCGTGACATAGGGGGAGGGATAAAAAAAAGTCAAAAATTTGCGTGACGTAATTTATGTACATCCCCCTGTTAAGGGAATTACTACCATCTTAAATGAATTCAGAACTCGTGCTACAGCCTACAACTGAGCATCTAGTAAATTTTTTAAATGATGCGTTTCGGCATGCTTGGCGACTTTCTGACGGCTTCACTTCCTTGAGCAAGCAATTCCATCTTCTCAACTCCATGGGAACAATCGGCTGAAAGGCTTGTATACACACGGGTCTGACCGGGTCTTTCTTACCGCAAAAGTCAAAAATTTGCGTGACGTAATTTATGTACATCCCCCTGTTAAGGGAATTACTACCATCTTAAATGAATTCAGAACTCGTGCTACAGCCTACAACTGAGCATCTAGTAAATTTTTTAAATGATGCGTTTCGGCATGCTTGGCGACTTTCTGACGGCTTCACTTCCTTGAGCAAGCAATTCCATCTTCTCAACTCCATGGGAACAATCGGCTGAAAGGCTTGTATACACACGGGTCTTTCTTAGCGCAAAAGTCAAAAATTTGCGTGACGTAATTTATGTACATCCCCTGTTAAGGGAATTACTACCATCTTAAATGAATTCAGAACTCGTGCTACAGCCTACAACTGAGCATCTAGTAAATTTTTTAAATGATGCGTTTCGGCATGCTTGGCGACTTCTGACGGCTTCACTTCCTTGAGCAAGCAATTCCATCTTCTCAACTCCATGGGAACAATCGGCTGAAAGGCTTGTATACACACGGGTCTTTCTTAGCGCAAAAGTCAATATTTGACGTTAGAATATATGCAGTACAGAAGTAGATTATGATAGGCGTCATCGTCAATGATATCGAAAAAAAAAGTAACAGAGCTTGTTTTTCGAAACCACACCAAAAATGTGTATTTTTACCGCTCAAAACCTCAAATGCCTCTAAATTGACGAGCTCCTCAGTAAACGTTAAGCGTTTATTTTTTTTTTCAAAATTTTTTGCGAATATTACTTTTAAATATATACTTGTTTGAAAAATCAGTTTACATAAAGAACATATGAGTAGGATTTTTTTTTTGGGGGGGGAGTGAAGAGGATTAAGAAGTCAAAGGGTACTGATTTAACCAGGAAGTGAGAGCAATTTGAAAATAAAAACACCGATTCCGATGTGAAACACGTGGTAGACTTTTGACCGTTCAACGCACTCTCAGCATAGTAGAAAATCCTACACGAAGTTGACTTGGATGCATTTCCTGACAAAAACAAGTCATCATGTCCGATATCACACTCAGAAAAAAGAAGGAAAAAAAAAGAAAAAGCGTAACCTCCAAGATTAGAAAGAAATTTATGGGGTACTATCACTCTTAGATAGTGACCGTGTCTTGTATTTTTTTACATCTCAATTCTAAAAGTGTCATAAAGCGGTAGGGCAAATCACTATCAAATAATAATTCGTCGTATATGGCTCCACATTTTAGCTTCCACACTACGTTTATAACGTAAAAAGTGGAAGGTATTATAATCATGCAGTCCGTCCAGGCTCTGACCATAGCCTAGGCCTACAAGGCCCGAGCCTTGGGCCCACGATTTTAGGGGGCCCCAAAATTGGCTACAAACCAGTAGATTTTGTTTCACACATCATAATTGTGTTTGCTTTTATGACAAACTCAATTTAAATGAATCATATATTTAATTTTCTACAACTATAAGCACCCCAATTGTGTGTGTTTTTCAATATTATATTTGATGATGGGCCTTACTTTTAAAGATCATAACTTTGCAGTATGTATAATAATAAGTAACAATATCGTTTGGAAAAGGGCCCCCTTATGTTTCCGGGCCTAGGGCCCTAACTTGTCATGGTCAGGCCCTGAGTCCGTCTGTCTGTCCGTCACCTACTTTCATATCTCAAACTATACAAATGCTGCAGACAAGTGTGATACATCAAAAAATTCAGCGCATTGAAATTAGAATACATTGAAAATTTCAGAGAAGAATTCGAATTACTTCAAAAAAACCTGCAAAATTGATTGCTCATTTAAAAAGCATAAGAAGCCATTTTTATTACAATTAAATCACCATTGCCATTCGCAACAATCGCTCGAGAAACTTTAATTCTTTTAGACAATAAATTAAAATAAATTTATTTTTGCGACATCGATCCGTTTGAAATGACGTCAAATATATTTCACTACGAGATACTTTGTATGTTGATATGACATATTTTAATTCTATTTAAAAGCGAGGAATGTTACATATTTATTCTTAGAAATATAAATTAATTTTTTGCAAACGATAATTAATAATTATTGAAATTTTCGAAATAAAATAAATGAAGAATGCCACAAAGTGAATACAATTTAGAATAAAAACACCGATTCGGATGTGAAACACGTAGAAGACATTCGACAGTTCAACGCTCTTTCAGCATAGCTGAGAATCCTACACGAAGTCAACTTGAATGCATTTCCTGCGACAAAAACAAGTGCAGATGTCCGATATTATACTCAAAAAAAAAAAAGAAAAGCGTAACCTCCAAGATTAGAAAGAAAGTCACGGGGTACCGGTACCATCTCATCATTGATACAATTTTGAAGTGGCTAGACTATTTATTAACATCTAAATCTTAACTATTAACCAACAACTAACTAAAGGCATTATTAACATCATAAAACCAAAGATAATTCAATGGCTGGGACATATGAAGAGTACAGGGGAAGAACCGCTGATTTATCAGGAGTGGTGCCGTAATTGTGTGTGCTTGGCGGACATTGGCGACAAGAAACCGGTTTTCCTTTCGGTTCTTCATTCGCGGTACAAACGTGCGACTCATGTCCACTGATCTCTGGCGTGAATCAGGGTTGCCGCGAGAGAAAAACAAAGTGAGAAACTGGTTTCCTTACACCAGTTTAGGCGATTACTCGCTTTTATCGCCAAAGAGGCCTGACGAGGAAAGTTTTCTACAAAATTAAGCGGTTTTTCCCCTATACTCTTCATATGGAAAGAATGGACGATAGCAGAGGCACAAAGAAAATTTTCAAGGGACAATGTCAGGGGGAGAGAGGGGAAGAGGAAGACCTAGAAAAAGATGGATAGATGAAGTGGAAAGAGATCTGAAGGCCATGAAAATTAAGAACTGGAAAGCGAAGACCAGAGACAGGCGACGAGTCGCATTGTTAGAGAGGCCATGGTCCAGCATGGACTGCAGTGCCAGGGAGTAGTAGGTACCATCACAAGACATAGTGTCTTGCAGTTCTGACCTTCGTGGTGCTGTAAGCTAAATAATTTTTACATTTTAATTCCTCAATTCTAAAAGTGTGATATGGCTCGTTCATGTTTACCTTGTTACGTTCGTTTAACAAGAATGGTTTTAATAATAAAAAAAACAACACGTTTTTTGTAATTGAGTTTTTGTGGTAATAAAACGACATAGGAATATCTTGATGCATTTAAGGCATCATCCGCAGCGAGAGTATTAAGTGGTAGAAATAGATGTGCTTATCCATCTGCCTAATCAACTAATAAGGCCAGAGCAGCTCTATGTGAAGTTAGGTTCGGGTTGTCGGCTGTTCTGATAGAGAAAAAACGAAACCTGGAAAGTATGGTCGGCTGTATGAGAGTAGGTTTCGTACTTATCATTGATGCATTAAGGCCTCATCCGCAGCGAGAGTGTTTAGTAGAAATATATGTGCTTATCCACTGCCGACTCGACTAATAAAAGAATTAAATAACTTCCATAAATTTTTTTAAAATAACTTCCATCTCAGGGATGGGTTTGACATGTCACGTGGACATACAAAACCAGTATGCACTGACGAGTGAAAATGCTTTCGGTAACGTCTTGGCGATGTTTGGCGAAAATCCATATGTCCTGTCCCTCCGTGTATGAGAAGCTTAAAAGGACAACTAACTTTCATCTTAGTCGTCCTTGATATAAATCCAACACTGAACAGCGAAAAAAATAATAAACAATTCGGACAAGCAGAGCAGACAATGAAGAAAAAAAAAGCGAAATTTCAGTACGAGGCAATCCCTTCATAACTTACAACACGATAGGATGGACAAAATATCAAAAAGCGTTTCCTAAACGACACCGCTTGTTGGTTTGGCGAAGTTCTACCTTACAGTTTCAGTCAAAAAAGACTTTATTCCAGTTATTTACTAATTTTTTTTAAGTTAGTTTTTTTAAAGCACATACTTTTCTGAAGGACCCTAAAATGGCAAAAATTTACTTATTACTTTGATATTAAAGAACACTAGCCTTCCATCCCTATTTACTACACTGCACGATGCACTCTGCAAACAAAAGAGTGAAATCCACTCCTATAGGGGAAGTGCATTTTCGGCACCGGAAAGGAGTGGAAATTAACCCAGACTGAGTTAAAACCGCGTTTTAAGAGTGTAGGACGTAGATTGTTTTCTTTTACCCACTCCGCAAAAAGAGTGAAATCCACTCCTATAGGGGAAGTGCATTTTCGGCACGGAAAGGAGTAGAAATTAACTCAGACTGAGTTAAAATCGCTTGTTTGTTTTAAGAGTGTGAGCGGAGCTTGATTAAAAAAAAAAAAAAAAAAAAACTAACTATAGACACAGAATATTTTGGGGGCCCCTTTATAGAAAATGATGTGTAAGGTTGTCCAAAACGATGGCGCTAGTTCGCCGATATATCACCTTTAACTACCATTTTCTCCCTAAAACATCGATCAAACCAATCACAATAGGCCATCAGAGTCAAAGCCAAGTAAAAACAAAGCGGGGTCTCTCAAATTTTTTAACAGTTACTGAAATATTGGGGTCGACAGCATTTAAAACATAAAGAAATTAAAATTTGAGGGCCCTAGACCTAACGGGCCTTGTGGTAGATGAGGCCCTGAAGATGAGATAAATTAAAATGCTTTCCTGCATACTATTTTTCAAACTAACGTCACCAAACAGTTTGTGTTGTTTACAAAAAATCAAAAATCCATACCTACCAGTCCCTGGACAAATTAATAGACGCACTGTATTTTTTTAGTAATGATGAAAACATACCAAAGAAGGCCATATCATTAAAAAAGATGTCGATATATGTATTAAGTATAGCAGATAGTATTTTCTATTCAATAGCGTAAGTTTAGGAACACAAATGTCCTTCTAAAGGTATTTTGTTCATCATTGATTGATACATGAAATTGCAGTGCGTCTAATAATTTGTCCCATGACTGTAAACTTTAAGACAATTTTATTTATTTTATTTTTAAAATTAACAATATAATAATATTCTTATACTGTAAAAAATTAATTCTAAGTTTAAAAAACGGAGTGTCTACGTGCACGGGCACCGTACACGCATTGCACGTACGGGTAGTAACTGCGCAGGACCGAGGCTTATTAACAGTTTTAGTTCGATTCGTCCTTGACCACCGTAGCTTAGTGGTAGCATAATAGGTTCGTATTCAATAGGTCTCGGGTTCAAAACACGCCTTTCTTCTGAATTACAAAATTTTTTTTTATAAGATTTTTTTTCACCCTGAAAGATCATCGTTTCAAATTTGTTCTGGGAAAGTTTTATTGCATTTTTTACGTTTTCATGAAGTATTTAAATTTCTAATTTTTGTACTTTCATTGCAAATGGTTAGAATTGATGTTTTTTAAGAGAAAACAAAATTCCCGGGACCCCAAACGAGTGTTAAGGCTTTCAATGCGCCCTTATTGCCCATGTTAGATACTGATGTTTTATAGAGAAAACAAAATTGCCCGGGGCCCCAAAAAGAGTAATCTCAACTTTTAAGTATATCATGACCGTGCACGCAATGCATGCACGGTTCCAGTAAGCCCCGACTTGAGCATGCGCGTGAATACCCGTACACGTAATGCGTGAACGGTGCCCGTGCGCGTAGCCTCTGCCTTAAAAAAAATGTATAAAAAGCTTTGGAAAAAAATAAATTATTTTCACAACAATTTCACGCAAAATGTAGCCATTTACTATTTTGTCAGCCCAACCCTACGAACAGTCGAAAGTGCATAGCGTGATGCTCCGTTGTAGTTTATGTGTGTTCCATTCACATTCTAAACAATGGCTCAAGGGCACTTTCGAAGGTACATAAAAATACCGACACTGAAAGTGTAATTAAGGCGACGGAAATCCACACACAGTCTGTGTTCCGAAGGGAAGTTGTCCCGTTATAAAGCGAGGGCATTAAAAAATAATTTATGCATTTAAGTATGGGGAGTTGCATTTAAAACTGTTTAAGAGAGACTGTCAGTCCCATAGAGCTAATGTATTAGTTTTGAAATCACAACTTTTGCATAAAAATACCGACACTGAAAGTGTAATTAAGGCGTCGGAAATCCACACACAGTCTGTGTTCCGAAGGGAAGTTGTCCCGTTATAATGGGAGGGCGTTAATAAATAATTTATGCATTTAAGTATGGGGAGTTGCATTTAAAACTGTTTAAGAGGGACTGTCAGCCCCATAGAGCTAATGTATTAGTTTTGAAATCACAACTTTTGCATAAAAATACCGACACTGAAAGTGTAATTAAGGCGTCGGAAATCCACACACAGTCTGTGTTCCGAAGGGAAGTTGTCCCGTTATAAAGCGAGGGCATTAAAAAATAATTTATGCATTTAAGTATGGGGAGTTGCATTTAAAACTGTTTAAGAGGGACTGTCAGTCCCATAGAGCTAATGTATTAGTTTTGAAATCACAACTTTTGCATAAAAATACCGACACTGAAAGTGTAATTAAGGCGTCGGAAATCCACACACAGTCTGTGTTCCGAAGGGAAGTTGTCCCGTTATAAGGCGAGGGCATTAGAAAAAAATTTATGCATTTAAGTATGGGGAGTTGCATTTAAAACTGTTTAAGAGGGACTGTCAGTCCCATAGAGCTAATGTATTAGTTTTGAAATCACAACTTTTGCATAAAAATACCGACACTGAAAGTGTAATTAAGGCGTCGGAAATCCACACACAGTCTGTGTTCCGAAGGGAAGTTGTCCCGTTATAAGGCGAGGGCATTAAAAAATAATTTATGCATTTAAGTATGGGGAGTTGCATTTAAAACTGTTTAAGAGGGACTGTCAGTCCCATAGAGCTAATGTATTAGTTTTGAAATCACAACTTTTGCATAAAAATACCGACACTGAAAGTGTAATTAAGGCGTCGGAAATCCACACACAGTCTGTGTTCCGAAGGGAAGTTGTCCCGTCAGTCCCATAGAGCTAATGTATTAGTTTTGAAATCACAACTTTTGCATAAAAATACCGACACTGAAAGTGTAATTAAGGCGTCGGAAATCCACACACAGTCTGTGTTCCGAAGGGAAGTTGTCCCGTCAGTCCCATAGAGCTAATGTATTAGTTTTGAAATCACAACTTTTGCATAAAAATACCGACACTGAAAGTGTAATTAAGGCGTCGGAAATCCACACACAGTCTGTGTTCCGAAGGGAAGTTGTCCCGTCAGTCCCATAGAGCTAATGTATTAGTTTTGAAATCACAACTTTTGCATAAAAATACCGACACTGAAAGTGTAATTAAGGCGTTGGAAATCCACACACAGTCTGTGTTCCGAAGGGAAGTTGTCCCGTTGTAATGCGAGGGCATTAAAAAATAATTAATGCATTTAAGCAGGGATTGGAAAGTTACTTTAAAAAAGTAACTCTGTTACAGTTACAACTACTTTATCAAAAAAGTAACTCTGTTACAGTTATAGTTACTTAATACGAAAAGTAACGATTCACAGTTACTTTTTGAAATTTCAAAATATAAGAAAAATTGAAATTTAGCCATCTTACCATTTTTCAAAGAAAGCCACGATTAACGATACAAATACACAAACAATATGCTGAAATTATAATTAATATACATTTTTTTAAAATTTAATTTCAATCCTGTATTACGCTAATAAGCAGCCAAAGTGGACGATGCTTATTTGCTTTATCCCTCCCAAGAAAGGCCCGCACTTCGGGAATGCGAAATGTTCCCTTAAATAAGCATCAGACAGCCTTCGGAAAGTAACGGAAAAGTAACGAAATTTTTCGTTACCGCTAAAAGTAACTAAGTTACAGTTACAGTTACTTTCTGAAAAATGTAACGGCGTTACCCAACGTTACCTAAAAAAAGTAACTGTTACAAGTAACGGCGTTACAAGTAACGCGTTACTCCAATCCCTGCATTTAAGTATGGGGAGTTGCATTTAAAACTGTTTAAGAGGGACTGTCAGTCCCATAGAGCTAATGTATTAGTTTTGAAATCACAACTTTTGCAAAAGAATTGCATTGCCATGTTATTCAATTTTCACCAGGAATGGGAATCATCATAACAGCAGTTTAAAGCAAAATTGAAAAGAAAATAACATCCGGTTGTTTTATTATTAACTAGCAAATTTATACCCGTTCTTCGCACGGATTAAAAAAATATCAAATCGTTCCAAATATGTTTACCATATAACCTGTTATAGGATCATAAACTTATGTTATTGTTCCCGCTCGTTATAAAGTATAAAATCCCGTTTCATTGCCTTAAAATTCCAAAATGAAAAATAAGCTATAAAATGCACTCATAAATGTCATCACAATTCCCTCATAAATACATAAAACCTTTTAGCTCATTTGGCGCGTTTTGGGAAATAATTTGGCGAGAAAATAGATATAGCTACAAACACACCCATTGTACAGCTCTAACGCAATGACCTTCGAACAACCGACCGGCTTATAAATTATTTATAAAAGAAATTGCCTATTTGGCGAATTTTAGTTAATAAGTTGGCGAGATTGGCAACGTATTTGGCGAAAAAATAAAGACATAAAACACTAATAGCTCTAATGTGATGGCCTTTATTAACCATCATAGTTCAGTAATAGCTTAACTGTACATTTATTGCTTAAATATGCATACATGCAGTCAACAGAAAAATCAACGAAAAAATCATCAAATAAACCCACAATAAAATCCGGGAATGAAGACTGGCGGAATTACGTCACTTGAAACATGTCAATTATTTTTCAAATAATGAATTTAGTTTCTGAAAGTAATGGCAAAAGAATAAAATAAACATTTTGAATTTTAAATGTTTTCGTTAAAAGTTTTATTTAATTTTTTCAGCCGATGGCATCAGGAAAGAGAAAAAAATGATCGGATTTGAGCGAAAGTGGTGTATTTTTTTTCTTCTGAAAATTCAAATTTTCTCTAAAAATGGAACAAATATGAAAAATCTAAGCCTCAGGTGCACACGTTCATATTAAAGGGAATCTATCTTAAAATTTTCGAATTTCTGAGGGCAGTATAAGTAGGTCTTTTACGATCCGATGACAGACACAAAGACAGACTTTTATTATTATAGATTGATAAAGTTTTAAAATAGTGTCGCCATCTGCAGTAACTTTTGGCATTTTAAAACTTCAAAAATATATAATTCAACAACTAGATAACATTTTCGTTTCAAATTTGTTTCATTTCGATGTTATGTTGATTCCCATCCCCGGGGAAAAAGGGCTAACATGGTAAAGCAATACGTCTGCGGAAGCTGTGATTGCAAAACTAATGCATTAGCTCTATGGGACTGACAGTTCCTAATAACACTGGGTGTGGTGTGTATAACACTACATGACTTACAATTCAATAGACGGTATTTGTATACCTTACAGAGTAAAATAACTATAAAACCTAAAAAGATCTATGGCAGATACCCTTTGCGCATGCGTATACTCGCCGCCAACCAAATTAGAACACGTTAGGGATGGCAGTTTTTCAGAAAAACCGGTTTTTCAAATACCGGTTCCATCCCTAAAGTGTAACAAATAAGGGTGACGGGAACTATAGCTTCCCCGAAAAACTTTTTATGACGTCACTGCACATCAAAACATAATAGCAAGCACATGGCGGATTATATGACTAGCGGATGCGTTTAAGGTTGAAAAAAAAAATATATGATGAATGTTAGGTGAAAACAAAAGTTTGATGAATTATCGTCGCACTAGAGCAACACGGGGGCTATTGGCGACGGGGCGTCGTCATTTAAAACCACAGTCAAGTGAGGAACCGACACCTGAATAGGCATTCACCGCCACTTTTAAGAGCGACATCGTTTGCGGTGTAAGGACTTAGAAGAACATTTGACGTGCACTCTTTCAAGAAGGGGTACCGTTCTTCCGACTTCTTGGCTACACAAACTGTTTATAAGTGAGCATTTATTTTGGCAATGCCGGTACCGGAACCCGAGACCTCTCCATCCCCTCCAAATTCATAATTGGTTAATGTTAGTTTGAAATATCGGCGCAGTAGAGCTAAACGAGCGCTATCGGCGACGGGCGTCATAATTTAGAACCACAGTCAAGTGACGAGCTGACACCTGAGTAGGCACCCAACGAACTCCAAAATCATAATTGGACTCCATTGCCTACAGTTAACATCTTTTCGAAGTAATAGCATACGAAAAAAATTTGTAACTACTCTAAACGCATTAAAAAATACGAAATTTAAATTAACTAACCAGAATTTTAATGCAAAACGTATAATGCCTTGCCGCTTTTAAAGTAAACAACTAATGAATAATCAAAGAATCATATTGTGCTACATTTTAAAACGTCATTCCAAACTGATTTATAACAGAAATAAATTTGCTTCAAATATTATTTCTATTTTTTTCTTTGTAGATTGAATTCTATACTGACAGTTCATATCACTTCTCACATGTAAAATCATCCTAAAACCAACTCCAGTTTGCTGCTAAGATATCAGTGACGTCACTGCCCATCAAAATATAACATAATAGCAAGCAGATGGCGGATATAACTGGCGGATGCGTTCAAGATTGAAACAACATGATGAATGATAGGCGAAAACAAAAGAGAAAGTGCTACACATTTAACCCTTACTTGACGGGGCGGGACACTATCGTGAAAAAGATTGAAATACATGGGATTTTTGGATAACAGATATTTACACGTCCGTTGGTTAAGGTTTCGTTGAATTATCGTCGCACTACACTCTTAAAACAAACGAGCGGTTTTAACTCAGTCTGAGTTAATTTCCACTCCTTTCCGTGCCGAAAATGCACTTCCCCTATAGGAGTGGATTTCACTCTTTTTGCGCAGTGGGTAAAACAAAACAATCTACGTCCTACACTCTTAAAACGAGCGGATTTAACTCAGTCTGAGTTAATTTCCATTCCTTTCCGGTGCTGAAAATGCACTTCCCCTATAGGAGTGGACTTCACTCTTTTGTTTTAAGAGTGTAGAGAAACATGAGGGCTATTAGCGACGGGCGTCGTCATTTAAAACCATAGTTAAGGACGAGCCAACACCCGAGTAGGCACCCAACGCATATTTTGGGCGACATCGTACCGCGGCGTCAGGACTTTGGAGTGTATTTAACGTGCACTCCCACTACACAGTGGGTGGGGGGAATTATTCGTCGAACTTTTTTGTTGCACAGACTGTTTGAGCAGTTATTTGGCCCGAACATAAAAAAAATATTAATTTTCAATTATATTCAAACCAATATCAATTTCAAAAAGTGGGATTATAGAACCTGTAAGCCAGCTACATTTATCACACATAGAAAAGACCGTTTAGTAAACGGTCTTTATAGTAAATATTTTAAAAAACCGTTTAGTAAATATTTTTATTATACAAATATTCAATACAGCCGGGAAAATATGGCTTAGAAAACAATTGTTTCCATTGGATTCACACAGATGCACGGGAAATTTTGGGTAGGTGAGTAGCTCACTTTTTACTAGGAATGTTCTTAAAATATATCAGTAACTTCCCCCAAAATTTAGAATAAAATTTTTTAGACTAATGCATTAACTTTCCTGGAAATGTCAAAAAGTTTCCATTTGGATGCAAAAAAGGAAACGGGACGGTCTCGCTATCCTTTAAATTACTTTCTCAACTACTGCTTGGATCGGTATCTGCCAGAGATCGATCTACCAAACTTTGAGTCCATTCATTAAACCACTTCATAACTGCGCGCCACCCGTTTAGTTTAGTTTGAATTATCGTCGCACTAGAGCTACACGAGGGCTATTGGTGACGGGCGTCGTATTTTAGACCCACAGTCAAGTGACGAGCCGACACCTCAGTAGGCACCCAACGCAACCGTCAAGGGCGACATCGTACACAGCGTTGGGACTTTGGAGCATATTTAACGTGCACTCCCTCTGCACGGGGTATTATTCGTCGGACATTTTTTGGCTGCACGGGCCGTTTATAGGTCGGCAGTTATTTTGGCGATGCCCGGACCCGAACCTGGGACCTTTCGCATGCTAGGCGAGTGCCTAACCGACTGGGCTCCCCAGCCCCGCGCGCCACTCCCCGCGGCCATAGTTGTTTGTTGACAATCACGCGCATTATTTCGAATTTTCTTTAAAGAAGTACACTGTTAAAAATTTGGTGCTTGGTTTCACCATGATATTGGTTCCTAGTAGCTGCGACGGCTGAGTGGTGAAACGTTCCACCATATTTTTGGTATTCGGTTGAACCATTTCTCAGGTTTTTGTTTCCAAATCCTGAAAATTGGTTCAACCAAACACCGAAAAAAAAGGTGAAACATTTCACCACTCAGCCGTTGCAGCTACTAGGAACCAATATCATGGTGAAACCAACCATATCATGGTGAAACGTAACACCAAATTTTTAACAGTGTATCTTAAATGATTTCACCTATGTTTCTGAGAGAAATCTAAAAAAAGGCGATGTAAACTTGAAATAGCATAAAACATTTTCGTTACATAAGAGTAACGTTACGAAAATTTTGTTCCACAGTCTAGATGGATTTTCATTCAGTATGTTAGCAAAAGGTTTTTTTAATAGCCACTGTTTTGAAAATGAAACAAATCTATAATAATAAAAGAAAGATTCTGTTTGTCTGTGGATCGTAAAAGACCTACTTATACTTCCCTAAGAAATTCGAAATTTTTAAGAGAAAATTCGAATTTTCTGAAAAAAATACACCACTTTCGCTCAAATCCGATCATTTTTCCCCTTTCGTGTTGCCATTCGAGAGAAGAAATTAAAATGAACACAAAAATTAGTTAAAATTGAAAAAATCATGATGCCAGTAAGTTCATATTGAGGAAGATTTTTGTGATCTGAGGATGTGCATTTTATAGTGATGTATTTTTGTTTTGGAATTTTAAAGCAATAAGTAACGGGATTTTATTCTTTATAATGAACGGGAACAAAGGCAAAGTTTATTATCCTATAGCAAATCAAATTACACATTTACTTGGATCGATTTGATATTCTTTTAGTCCGTGCGAAGAACTGGTATTTATTTGCTAGTAATACAATATTTCGTGTCGCCCCATTCCCATAGTGTGCACTGTAAAAAGAAAGGTCCCTTTTACGCAAAATTACACCCAAAAAGGATAAAAGAACAGGTATAAAATACCAAGACGACCTTTCTTGCTCATCACCAATGTCGTGTCATGCGGCTATGTCACGGTCAGGCGAAGGTCTAAAACCGATTTCTTTCAAGTGCATCGCATACAAAACTGCTGTCGGGCATTAAAAAATAGTTATTTATGAAACAAGTGTGAAAAGTAATGCTTTTTTAAACGAGTTGAATAAATTATACGTGTTGAAAAAAAATTCACGAGTTTAAAAAAGGCTATTTTCAACGAGTTGCCATACACTCTTTTTTAAAATAACGTGCAAGAAAAGTATTTATTAAATTGGCATTTATTGATTGGCTTAATAATTATTTTATTATCGCGTTCAAATGATTTGAAGGTGATTATTTATATTAATGATTATTTTAAAATCACGTGCAAAAAGTATTTCTTAGACTGGCATTGGAAATAAAACGCCACATAAAGAACAACGTTCAAATAAAGAATTTTCCACCAATCACAGAGCGGCCGAATAAAATATCACGCTCAAATAAAGATTTTTACACCAATCAGATGCTCTTATTTACTTTTTATAATTGCGTGAAAAAAATCCGATTTTTACACTATAATTTTAATATCAGAAGCGTGCGAAAAGTTATACTTTTTAGAAACAGTGATAAAAAATTACTTTTTTTCACCCAAAAGCAGTGAAAAAAGTACTTTTTTTCACTCTTTCATAAGATGCCAACATTTCAAGTAAAATTTCTATTTCATAATATTCATAAAATCCAGAAATTTATTGATCTGCTTTATTTATAAATATTATGCGCGTGAATGTTATTATTTTTATTTTTGAATCAGTATCCATGTTCAAATGTTTGACTTTAAACTAAAAAATATGTTTGCCTTTTGTAGTTCCAGAGATTTATCGATGCCGATCTTCTTTACGTAAAAAAATTAGCACGGGAATTATTTTTGAACCAATGAGATTTGATTTTTTTCACGTAATTATAAAAAATAGTGTATGAAACACGTGTGAAAAGTAAACTTTTTAAAACACGTCATTATTTCACTCGCTCGTAAAATAAAATCCACTAGTTTTAAAAAGTGTTACTTTTCACACTTGTTGCATAAATAACTATTGTCGCACTAGTGCGTAAAAGAGACTTTGAAACACGATTTTGTTAAAAGCATCACTTTTGCCACGATTATTGATTTGAAAAAGTTAGTTTTTTTGCACGATTTTATAAAAAAAAATAAAAAGGATTTTTATCAATTTTCTCTTTGATAAATGGATAATAATCGACAATCGAATATCAGTTTTCGGAACAGTTCGTTATTTAAGCGAAAAAAAATCGTAAACTTATTTTCGTTTTAGCGGAATACTTTAGAAAATCGTTTTTTGAGAATTTTAACGGAACATTTCAAATCGACGAAACTCCAGCGATTCGAAAATTGAAAAACTGCAGCTATTCTAAAATTAGGATTAAAGTAATGGTTTCCTAAGATAACGGCACCGTCACCGTAACTCTACGCGTGACGTTACAGATTCGCTCCGCTACAATTCCGATCGTAATGTTTACGGCGAATGCGGTTTCCTCGAAATGAAGAAACGTAATCCGCAACCGATCCAAACGTAAACAAACCGACACATCGTGATTTTTTAGCCGGTTCGTAACAATCAATATAAAAATGAGTTTGGATTATGAAAATTTAGCTCTGCTAATACTGATGGAGGATGAGGAATCGGATTTAGAAAGTAGCCGGCACAGGGAAAGTGAAATTTTCAAACATAGGACAACTGAAGGGGCTTTCCATATCCTCATACGTCGGCATCTACGAACAAAGATAATTTGTTTTAAATCATGTGCGCGAAGATTTAGTTTCGAAGCCCTACAATCGTCACAAGAATCCTATAGCCCCAGAAGAGAAAGGCCGACTGAGAAGCGCTCTTTTCGAACATTTTCCCCTCGCAAAAGTAGCCGTTACGTGTCCGAAAAACGTGTGAAGAAGAGTCGGAAAAGCAAGAACGTCCGTGACGATGGTACAGATCCGTTACGGTTACGATTAACGTGTTAGGAAACCGTCGCCATACATTTGTACGTAAAAGGTTTCTGTGACGTCATACGTGACCGTTACGAATCTGGC
This sequence comes from Oedothorax gibbosus, assembly GCA_019343175.1. Lineage (NCBI taxonomy): Eukaryota > Metazoa > Arthropoda > Arachnida > Araneae > Linyphiidae > Oedothorax > Oedothorax gibbosus. Next base: position 42,771,674 of record CM033272.1, on the reverse strand, counting down.
GGATGACGGCACCGTAATCTTAGGAAACCATTACTTAAGCGGATATTCTAAAATCGAAAGACTGCGTCGATTCCAAAATCGGGATTTTGCGCTATCTTAAACAAACCTATACTTCAAAATACAAGTAACAGCATATTCTAAAAAATATTGAACTAAAAACAACAGTTTGAAGGCCTCAAAAATTAGCCAAATTTCTAACCAAGGTGATCCAAAATTAGCCAAAATGACTTATAGTAACCATCTCTGACAACCATCGCCAAAAATGTAAACCAGCCCCAAACGCATTTCCAATGGTAACCTTTACTTGCGCATACTGCTGTTCTTTAACTGTATATGCTGTGCTTTATCGCCAGAAAATTTTGTTTGGCGAGATTTGCGCCATCGAAACGGAAAAGTATCGAAATTCAATAAAGAATCCCGAGTGGTTCACATCTTAAGGGGAAGCTAAAGACCCAGCATCCTTCTTTCACTCCCCATGCTAAGTCTATGGGACAGTTCTTGGAACACAGACTTTGTTTTTAAGTTCATTAACTAGCAATTTTTTGCATTAGGAAGTCCAGGAAGTTTTCTGAGGATCCTCGAGCTCACTTTTTCATTTTATTCAGCCAGGTTTTTAAAATTTGATATAAAAAAAAAATCCTGCTATTTTTCCAAGAAATTAAGACTTTTTACTGAAAAATAAGTGCTACAACATAAAATTCAAACCTTTTTTATAATTTGCTGCAAATTCCATCGTAAAACTCTAAAAGAGAAGTTGAATTTTATGTTGTCGCACTTATTTTTTTCAGTAAAATAATAGGTAATAATAGGTTCAGTAATAGCAGGAATTTTTTTAATATCAAATTTTAAAAAAAATCTGGCTGAATAAAATGAAAAAGCTAAAATGAAAAGCTCGAGGATCCTCAGAAAACTTCCTGGACTTCCTAATGCAAAAAATTGCTAGTTAATAAACTTAAAAACAAAGGCAGTGTGTTCCAAGAACTGTCCCATAGACTTAGCATGGGGAGTGAAAGAAGGATGCTGGGTCTTTAGCTTCCCCCGTCCAAGTCCCGTGAGTCCAAATATTAAAAAAACTGATATACTTTCGCCCTACAGACGTCTAAAAAAAGTTTTAAAAAATTAATACGATTTATCCATTATAATTCGCATTCGAAAATTGCCACATAACCATCTTTTTCAATTATGTTATTTTCAGTTTAAAGCGAAGAGCAATTTGTGATCCTTGAATTCCTTGATCCTACTGCCCAAAGACAAAATCAGCTTTATTTAGGAATTAATGTAAACCAAACATCTAATTTGCTTCAATTAACTGATAATTAAGAGGAAACAAATGTGTGAAATAAAAATCAAGTTATGATATCGGCTTTCTTCCGCCAGGTTATTTTAAGCAAAACAGCTTTTCTATGAAGGAAACAAGCGTAGTTATGTGACGCAATCTCCGATTTGCCGAACGTTGTCGGACTACTTGATAAGGATGCGAACCTTGGAAGCTTTTAGTAAAAGCTCTCTCATGAAATGATTACGGTCCAGATATAGAAGTGACGGGTGTTAGTTGTGAGTAAGATCATGGGAAGGGTTAAGGGGGAATGGGCGCGCAGGACCGCGGGTCTCCAAACTCAAGTGCCTCAGCGTTAATCCAATGGCAAAAAAATTATTTCTCTGCCACATTTCTCCGGCTGTTTGAATATTTTTACTAACGGTTTTTTAAAATAATAAATGTAGACAACTTACAGGTCTCTATCTTTCCACTTTTTGAAATTGCTTCGAATATTTTGTGTAAAATTATTTATTGAAAATTTAAAAAAAATATTCGAACCCATTTCAAAAAGTGGGAAGGCGGGGCCTGTAAGTCAGCTACATTTATCACATAAAAAATACGCTTGTAAAAATATTCAATACAGCCGGAGAAATGTGGCAGAGAAAATATATTTTTCTCCATATGGATTAACAATGATGCACTTTGCTTTGGAGACCCCCGGCCCAGCGCGCCCATTCCCCTTAAGAAACGGTGGATGAAGGAGATAGGCTAGGGCTATCATTGTAAAATAAAATCCGTAACATTTACGGTTTAAAATTGGCAGCCGGGTTGCCAACAGTAAAATATACGGAAACAATAAGTTTTAAATAACGGTTGGCTTATAACAGTTGAAAATAGTTTTTATCCCGTTATATAAATAGACATTTCCAGTATAAAATACGGTTTATGACCGTTGCATCAGGTTCTCTCCTGTGAAAAGTACGGATATACTCAGTATAAAATATGGTTGTAATAGGTTCTCTATAGTTAAACTCATAGTTTCCTTGCACAGAAGCCACGACCATGGGCGGAGCTATAAAACGCGAGGAGCAATCAGATGAAGAGGAAATTTCAGCCGTGTTATTTTGTCTTCATCTGATTGCTCCGCGCGTTTTATAGCTCCACCCGTGGTCGTGGCTTCTGTGCAAGGAAACTATGAGTTAAACTATAGCGCAAAAAGTTGTTACGGATAATTTCAGTATTAAAAAACGGTTATGATCGTTGTAATTGGCTCTCTCTGCCAGCAAAAACGCTGTCAGACTGCTTGATAAGGATGCAAAGCTTGGAGTTTTTGGTAAAAGCTCTCTCACGTAATGATTACGGTCCAGATATGGAAGTGACGGGTGTTAGGTTGTGAGCACTGAACTGAACTGAACCTCTGGAAGGAGCAACGAAAAGCTCGACAATAGGGTCGGTGACGCGGCAACCCTGTAAAAGCAACCCAACTTTTGTCGCCAATCCTATACTTTACCTGTTAAAATAGGCATTTTAAACCAACTTTTTCAATAATTTTTTTAACAGAAAATTGATATGTTATTACTTTAGGAGGTTCTTTATACAATGAAGTTTCGGAAACATGTTACTTTAAAAAAAAAAAACAGAATTGCAGAAACAATCTTTAAAACTTAAATTCCTTGGAGTACTATTCTTGGCAAGCGATTAGGCAATTCAATGAAAACTGTCAAGTCAAGTGTCAATTGTGATCGGCGAAATCATGCCAAATGTGGCACATATTCTCCCTAAAGCTGTCTCCAAGTGACCCAAAAATAGGCTTCACCAGCTTTTCATGGGATGGTCCTTCCAGAGCTTCAGTTCAGTTCAGTGGTTGTGAGTAAGTTCATGGGAAGGGTTGAAAAACGGTGAATGAGGGGCTCAGGCTAGATCAAAACTGTAAAAAGAATTCCGAAAAAGTTACGGTTTAAACTTGGTAATTTAAAACAGTAGGAACAATCCGTTTTAAATATAGGTTTATAAACGTTGAAAGCAATTTTTTTTTTCCTCCCGTAAAATAAACGGATATTTTCAGCATAAAATACTGTTCATAAACGTTGCAACAGGTTCCCTCCTTTAAAATGTACCGATATTTTTAGTATAAAATACGGTTGCAGTAGGTTTCCTCCTTCAAAAGTACGGATATTTCCGATATAAAAAAGTTTATGACCGTTGCATTCCATTCGGTAAAAGCTCGGTAAAGAGTTTTTGGTAAAAACTCTCTAATGCAATGATTCCTGAAGCCTTCCATTGGGAAGATTCCTTCCCAATGAAGCGATATAGCGAGAAGGTCTATACCATAGATATCATAGTTAAAGTATTAGATTGGCAGACCACGTGACGGGACCCGCAAGGAGACCAGAATAAGAGGGCAATTTGGCCAATGTTGCCGCCAGTTTTAGGAGAAAAACACTACAAAAAAATACCATTTAATTCTAAAATTACAAAAACATACCATAGCAAAGCGTTTCACGTGTGTTTAAAGTCACTAAAAAGATTCCAAAATGCAGCTAAAATTTGTATGGTATTTTTTCGTAATTTTAGAATTAAATGATATTTTTTCGTAGTGTTTTTCTTCTAAAACTGGTGGCAACACTGACCAAATTGCCCGCTTATTCTGGTATCCATGCGCGTCCCGTCGCGTCGTTAGCATTGGGGGTCACGTGATCTGCCAATCCAATACTTTAACTATGATATCTATGGTCTATAACTCTACACATACTTTCCATTCAGAGACTCCCACGATTCTTTTTTTTTTTAAACGGGAAATAAATAAATGCACGATTTGTTTTGTGAAGAGCGCGGGCGTGAACAATGCCTGTTTTGCGGTGAAAAAGAAACATGTTTTTTGCTTGTCCGTCCGTTCACCTGGACCAGAGAAGATGGCCTCTTCGAGATAAGGCACCAAAGAAAAGGACGCGCATAATTGGATGATGGCGGAGGACTGGAGTCTCAAGTTTTTGTACGTTAAGGGAGGGCGTACTGTGGTCCTTCAACTGTGCCTACTGTGGTCCTTCAACTGTGCCTACTGTGGTCCTTTAACTGTGCGTACTGTTGTCCTTCAACTGTGCGTACTGTTGTCCTTCAACTGTGCGTACTGTGGTCCTTCAACTGTGCCTACTGTGGTCCTTCAAATGTGCGTACTGTTGTCCTTCAACTGTGCGTACTGTGGTCATTAAACTGTGCGTACTGTGGTCATTAAACTGTGTGTACTGTGGTCCTTAAAATGTGTGTACTGTGGTCCTTCAACTGTGTGTACTGTGGTCCCTGCGTTAATACTACACAACTTTCAATTACAACTCAATAAATCAATCAACACGAATTTAAAGCTAACTTCATAACCTATAAGACAATTTCAATTACAGTAACCCCCTCGCTATATCGCGCCTCGTTACATCGCGCATTCGGATATATCGCGCCTTGTACACTGTTAAAAATTTGGTGCTAGGTTTCACCATGATATTGGTTCCTGGTAGCTGCAACGGCTGAATGGTGAAATGTTTCACCTCTTTTTCGGTGTTTGGTTGAACCATTTTTCTGGATTTGGAAACAAAAACCTGAGAAATGGTACAACCGAATACCAAAAATATGGTGGAACGTTTCACCATTCAGCCGTTGCAGCTACTAGGAACCAATATCATGGTGAAACCAAGCACAAATTTTTTAACAGTGTATTATGTCTCCCAAGTTCTTTTTTTTCAATATGTACGTTCCTTAAAATAACTAAAAAAAACTTTCGTTCGTTGATATTTGCCGCAAAGCAGGTTTTACGAGAAAAATCAAAACAACTATAACTTTAGATGGATTTTTTTTACTAGAAAATGAGTGAAATATGCCAAGTATTACCTGTACAGTAATGTTTAATGTAATTAATAATAGTAAGTCCTTTCTAAAATTTTGTTTCTTTTCTTAGAGTAGTAGTTATATTGTTTAATATTATTTAGTTTTATCTTTCAAATACACACTGTGTTTAATTTAAAAAACTATGTTGAGAGCATAAATACATCAAACGTTTAATATTTATCGCGTCTCTCGTTATATCGTGCATTCGGTTATATCGCGGTTTTTTGCTTGTCTCCCGCGAAGTGCGATATAACGAGGGGTTGCTGTACTTCAAAACAAAAAATTATATGGCAGCTATACCGTTTGCGGCATTAAAAACTACCGGTACTATAGGAGGAACCGGTACTATATGCGGAACTACCGGTACTATAGGAACTCGTGTTCCCTGTATCTTTTTTAGTTTGACCTGTACACTGGTTTCAGACAGGCTGGTCTGAGAGACGGACCAATGTTCGAAAACCACTTTTTCGAGTCCCTTAGAACTAATGCAATATTTTTAATATCTTAAACTATGTTTGCTATATGCGCATGTTTTGGAAAATTTTACATTTCGCGGACGCAAGCGATAAGTCGCCAAAAACGTACAACCGCTGCCAAACGGAATATTTCTTATGGTAACCGTCAACTGTGTGTACTGTGGTCCTTCAACTGTGCGTACTGTGGTCCTTCAACTGTGCGTACTGTGGTCCTTCAACTGTGGGTACTGTGGTCCTTCAACTGTGGGTACTGTGGTCCTTCAACTGTGGGTACTGTGGTCCTTCAACTGTGCGTACTGTGGTCCTTCAACTGTGGGTACTGTGGTCCTTCAACTGTGGGTACTGTGGTCCTTCAACTGTGGGTACTGTGGTCCTTCAACTGTGCGTACTGTGGTCCTTCAACTGTGCGTACTGTGTCCTTCAACTGTGCGTACTGTGGTCATTAAATTGTGCGTACTGTGGTCATTAAACTGTGCGTACTGTGGTCATTAAACGGTGCGTACTGTGGTCATTAAACGGTGCGTACTGTGGTCCTTAAACTGTGTGTACTGTGGTCCTTAAACTGTGTGTACTGTGGTCCTTAAACTGTGTGTACTGTGGTCCTTAAACTGTGTGTACTGTGGTCCTTAAACTGTGTGTACTGTGGTCCTTAAACTGTGTGTACTGTGGTCCAATAACTGTCTGTACTGTGGTCCTTAAACTGTGTGTACTGTGGTCCTTCAACTGTGCATACTGTATTTCGTCTCCAAAGATTGCGTTCTGGCGAGATTCAAACGTTTTTCAGCTTTTGGTAGGATTTTCGGAGTTAGAGCTACACTTGGGTTTTTACGTGGGGTTATGGTGGTAGGTTGTGTTTGTTTTGGTGGAATACAGACAGCCGCACTATACGCGACAGGCAGGTAACGAGCCTCACGTAATTGTGAGATACTGTCAAGTGACAAGGCTACTTATGTTTAGATGGCGTGGCTGGTTAATGCCACGTAGAATACCTTTGTGGGTTCTGTCCTCGACATCCTATAAGCTTACCGAACTGGATGAAAAACTCCTGCCAAAAATAACGCGTTAATAAATTGCAGTAAAGTATGTTCACCGTGTAATTGGAAATTAAGTACAATACTTTAAAAGGAAGAAATTCAAATTTCAATCAGAAGTTTTTATCTATAAAGAGTGTCTGGCAGTGGCGGCCCGTGGTCAAAAACGTTGGCGCAGCCGAGGAAACGCGACCCCCCCCCCCCCCCACACACACTCACACACAATCTGTAGTTAGCTGAGCATAAATTGAGAAGCATATAATTTAAAAAGTATATACAATCATAGAAAATAGAAAAACTTACTTTAAAAAAAAACATAGTGTATCACTTTAAGTATATTCTATCATAGCGGGGCTCCATTTTTTAATAAAGAACAAATAAAACATAAAAACAAGAAACAAAAGCATTCCGTACACACCGAAAAATAATAATCGTTTGAACGCTGAAGCGATGAAGAGTTCAAATTCTTGATTTCCCCATCATCACACTTGGCCTAACACGTGTTTGGCAACCACCAATCATATCAGCGAATTCCAACTGCAGCCGAAAAGCGTAATATCGTTCTGGGCAGCACTCACCGCTTTAATCCATTTAATTGTACGTGAATTAAGCAATGCATATTCTTCGTTGTCATGGCAACCAGGCTCGCGTCCTGCAGCCCTTCTCTCATTACTCTTCACGGGCTGCAGTCAGTAGGATTGGATTATTAGCAGGCAACTCATTTGATACAGAAATAGGTAGCTTTTATCAATCCCACTATTTGAGCAAAATTTTCAATTTTGGCGTATAAGCCTTGCATTAAAAAAATGCGCTCCTTTGGAAAATTATAATAATGGATAAAAATTACATGATCGGATTAGGGATTTTGTTTTAAACTGAATATTTAGTACAGCCTGGCTGTACTTGCTGTATGCCACGAGCCGCCACTGGTTTCTGGGGGGATGGGGGAGAAAATCAAATTACAAGAGCTTTATTTATTAATTTTGCGGAAAATTCTTTGGAAGTAGTATCTGTCAAAATCTCAAACGGGGTGCAGTCACGCATGTTAAAAAGCGATGTTTTGGGGAATTTCGAATTAAGGAACGGAAGAATTTTAATCCCTTGTTTGGCGAGGGAAAAACATAAGCAACATCTCTTCTCTTAAATTGGTAGAGGATTTCCATAGAGGATGGAGATGCTTGGTGCGAAACATAGATATCATAGTTAATGTATTAGATTGGCAGATCACGTGACCTCCAACGACGGTACGCGCATGGAGGCCAAATAAGATGGCAAAATGGCCAGTGTTGCTGCCACTTTAAGGAGAAAAATACTACGAAAAAATACCATTTAATTCTAAAATTACAAAAAAAATATCGTAAAAATACTAGCTGCACTTTGGAATTTTTTTTAGGGACTTTTAAGTCCTTTTCTAGTATTTTTTTTGCGGCTACCGCTCCCATTCCCCCATAAGATCAAAAAAGATATAGGATATTCATTCCAAAATGAAAACAAAAGCGACTACAATACAAGAACTAATTAATAAGTAGTAGTATTAATTCTATCGCAATGAGACACGCCTGTCCATTGTTTAAATCAGGAAGCTCTAACTTCTCACGCTAAACTAACAAAGATTTTTAAAAGCAGTGTACATCATTAATGAAGTTTAAAAATAAAGTTTTAATTGCTTCAAATTGTCAACTATATCTTTATGCATACTAGGAAAAATACCCTTACACCGAATAGCCCATACTTAATTGCCCATTTAAAATTCAAAATTCTAGAATGCAGAATTCAAGAATCTCAAAATTCTAAACGACTTACCAATGTCCAAATGAGCAGAATCTCCGTTATCTTTTAAATGAATCTTCATTGCCACAAATTTATTTTTAAAAAAATCCACTGATATAAAAACAAAAAATTTCCAAGATAAAATCGTCTGCTGGCCACAACAGCCAGAAGAGAAGTGAAGAAATTGAAGGATGAAATGGAAGACTAGTTGGAAATGTAGTAAGAGTAATAGATTATGAAATAAATACTATAAAATAGTAAAAAAAAAGAATAGATTTAGATATTTAAAAACTTCTAAAAAAAAGCAAACGACTTACCACTGTCCGAATGAGCAGAATCTGCGTTATCTTTGAAATGAATCTTCATTGTCACAAACTTATTTTTAAAAAATTATATTATTTTCGCAGACATAAAACAAAAATATTCCAATATTCCGAAATAATAATAAACGGATTATCGTCTGCTGGCCACAACAGCCAGAAGAGAAGTGAAGAAATTGAAGGAGGATGAAATGAAAATCGTGATGGGAAAACCGGTTGGAAATGTAAAATGGGAGGATGGTGGCATTTCGGGAACGCTTTCGAAACTTCCGTTGTTTTGTTACAGAAAGGGAAATTGAGTTGTATTTTATTTAGGGGTTTATTTGAGTAAAAATTAATTTAGTTTTGTATTTTTAAGGTTATATTCAAGGTTAAGCGACATGCTACTATGTTCAAAGGTATCAAAGTTAAATATCACTCGCAAAAAAATATAAACGTAAAAAAAAAAACATGAAAGCTAATTATAATTCCTATGTAAAGAAATTTTAATAACTTTAAAACCTAAAACAATACATAGCAGGGCCTGTTCTAGGAAAACTCAGACTAGGCACAACCTATTTTGGGGGCCCCTTTACGGAAAATGTTATGTATGATTTCCAGTAATGATGGTGCTATATGACCTAGGTATCAAATTTTTGCTACAGTTCCATTGGCTTATTTATATAAACATCGATCAAAACAATCACGTTAGGTCAATTTCTCGGTCAAAGTCGAGCAAAGAACAAAGTGGAGTACCACAATTTTTTTTATTTACTGATATTTTGGGGATTTACAGCATTTAGAATAATAGAGAAACCGAAAATTGGAAAAACTCAAATAGTGAAACTACAATTAATTACTAAATGTTATTTAATGGGACTAATTGAAATAATTTTTTATAACAATGTGCAAAGAAGTTCACTTTTTTATATCATATTCATTCATAAATCGTTGCGAAAATGAAACTTTACGTGCTTACGTCACAGACAGTGCCGAAAGTAGTACTTTCGGCACTAGTGTGGTAAAGTAAATAAGAGTATCTGATTGGTAGAAAAACAAAATGATGTCATGAATATCTCCATGAAACTAAATGATGTCATGAAACTCACTTATTTCTATTGGTTCATTACTTTTGCATTTTCTAATATCTCCATGGAAACTACAAGTACTACAATAGAAAATTATTTTACAACTTTTCTTTTACTACTTTGCATTTTTGAATATCTACATGGAAACTAAATGATGCCATGAAAATCACTCATTGGTAGAAATACTTTTTTGCACGTTATTATAAACAAGAAGTTCATAAAGAACTAAAATAGCCTACTTTCCTGTTACTTAAATACTTACTGAAGTTCTAATCGGGAAAAAAAACTAGGTTCCTAAAGTAAATATCATCAACAGCCGTTTCTACACTAGATTTATACACATTAGAAAAAAAAATCGAAACACAGCACCCAGCTATAATTTAAACTTCTAAAAGCCAAAATCAACTATTTTCCTTAATATTCTTTCGCAAATTAATTAAATATTATTTATCATCTGCTCGTGATTTATTTGTAGTTCGAAGAATAATTAAATATTTATTAATAACAAAAGTAATGAAACTACTCCGAACTGCATTAAAAAATAAGAAATGTAAATTAAAACTAAGCATAATTGCATGCAAAAGTATGCCTTGCCGCTAACTTGGTAGATAATTAATGAATAATCAAAGAATCAAATTGTGCTACATTTTATGACGTCATTCCAAACTGATTCATGAAAATATTATTTTGCTTCAAATATGTTTAAATAAATAAAGTTTCTCATGCCATTGTTGATTTGGCAACAGTGATTTAAATGACTCAAAATTGAATTCCAATGCTTCAATGGGAAATTCGCCGACAGACGGACAGACAGACGGACATCGACCGCATGTCAATACCTACTTTTTCATTTTTTTAAGTCTTTCGAATTAAAAAAAGAAAAGTAGGCTAAAAATATTGTAAGCAAGCACGTGCCAAATAATACTTTATTAAGCTCTTGTCATTATTTCACTCGAACTACGGTCTCGTGAAATAAAAGCCACTCGCTCAATAAAGTATTATTTATTATTTCTGCACTAGTTGCTTAAATAACTATTAATTTTGTATTGTTATAAATATTTATCACGGCCTTAATATTTTTAAAAATAAGCAAACCTTCCTTAGTTATTTTACATCTATCTCTATGGTAACATAATAATCTCTCTCTATGGTAACAAATAATCTAACTCTTGTTTATTATTATTTAAGGGTTCCCATTTACATAAACATAAATAATTATTAGAATATTGTCTGTGGTAAATATTCATTAAAATATTGTGTAGGGTAAATATTGAGGTATGTCTACTATATTTAGAAATAATATGAAACGAACTCACTAGGCCTTTGGCAAACTATAACAGCTATAGTGGGGATGAGAGGGAACAAAAAGCATGAACTTAAGAAGGGTTCCCCCACTCAGACAGATGGCATAATTGCAGTCACAGCCAGAATACAAAAATTAGGATGTAACCAAAGGAAAACTGATTTTACTTTTATATAACTTTTGGATTAAAAGGAATTTCCCAGATAAGGTATATCTGAGAAAAAATGGTATTTCCAATTTTTTTTTCTGAAAGAAAGAGGCATTTCCCAGTTTTTCCCGCTGGGATGGGAAGTATTAGTTTTGGACGGGAAAAACCCGACCCTATACACTCTTAAAACAAACGAGCGGTTTTAACTCCGTCTGAGTTAATTTCCAATCCTTTCCGTGCCGAAAATGCACTTCTCCTATAGGAGTGAATTTCACTCTTTTTCGGAGTGGGTAAAAGAAAAGAAAACAATCTGCGTCCTACACTCTTAAAACGAGCGGTTTTAACTCAGTCTGAGTTCATTTCCACTCCTTTCCGGTGCCGAAAATGCACTTCTCCTATAGGAGTGAATTTCACTCTTTTGTTTTAAGAGTGTATACACCCGTTTTTATAAAATTCAATAAAAAAAAACTCGTTAAAAAGAGTCAAGTGCGCATCTTCTCTTAAAGATTATTAGTACAGAGTAGGCGACGAGGAAATGAACATTTGCATAATGGATATATGGGTGTCGTTATAATGACCAAACACGGAAGAGGGCAGTTTATCAGAGTTCTTTTAAACGCAGCAGGTATTCTTGTCCATTGTTATTTTTTTTTAAGTCAGTAACGTTCTATTTGTTCTGGTTAGGTTACTTTTGAATTATCGTCGCACTAAAGCTACACGAGGGCTATTAGCCACGGGCGTCGTCATTTAGAACCACAGTCAAGTGTTGTCGTACACCTGAGTAGGCACCCATCGCAACCGTTAAGGGCGACATCGTACGCAAAGGTTGGCACTTTGTAGCATATTTAACGTAAACTTCCTTTACACGCGGTGTTATTCGTCTTACTTTTTTGGCGGCGCAAACCGATTATAGGACGGCAGTTACTTTGCCAATGTCCAAACCCGAACCTGGGACCTATCGCATACTTAAGGCATGCATGCACCTTACCGACTGTGCATTACAACGATAAGTCCTTGAAAAAATCATCGGATAAGCATTCGCGTGAAACCGTCCCAAAGAATCACCGATATCTTCTATAATAATAAAAGAAAGAGTCTGTCTGTCTTCGGATCGTAAAAGACCTACTTATACTGCCCTCAGAAATTCGAAATTTTTAAGATAGATTCCCTTTAATACCAACGTGTGCACCTGAGGCTTAGTTTTTTCATATTTGTTCCATTTTTAGAAAAAATTCGAATTTTCTGAAAAAAATACACCACTTTCGCTCAAATCCGATCATATTTTCTCTTTCCTGATGCCATCGGCTGAAAAAATTAAATAAAACTTTTAACGAAAACATTTAAAATTCAAAATGTTTATTTTATTCTTTTGCCATTACTTTCAGAAACTAAATTCATTATTTGAAAAATAATTGACATGTTTCAAGTGACGTAATTCCGCCAGTCTTCATTCCCGGATTTTATTGTGGGTTTATTTGATGATTTTTTCACTGATTTTTCTGTTGACTGCATGTATGCATATTTAAGCAATAAATGTATAGTTAAGCAATAACTGAACTACAATGGTTAATAAAGGCCATCACACTAGAGCTATTAGTGTTTTATGTCTTTATTTTTCCGCCAAATTCGTTGCCAAACTCGCCAAATTATTAACTAAAATTCGCCAAATAGGCAATTTCTTTCATAAATAATTTATAAGCTGGTCGGTTGTTCGAAGGTCATTGTGTTAAAGCTGTATAATGGTAGCTATATTTATTTTCTCACCAAATTATTTCCCAAAACGCGCCAAATGAGCTAAAACGTTTATGTATTTATGAGGGAATTGTGATGACATTTATGAGTACATTTTATAGCGTATTTTTCATTTTGGAATATTAAGGCAATGAAACGGGATTTTATAATTTATAACGAGCGGAAACAAGAATAAGTTTATGATCCTATAACAGGGTATATGGTACACATATTTGGAATCTATTTGATATTTTTTTATTCCGTGCGAAGAACGGGTATAAATTTGCTAGTTTTAAATATTTAAGGGAAAAACTTGTTGAAGCAGTCAAGCATTTGCATAATTTATTTTAGGGTGTCGTTTTACTGACCAAACACGGTAGGGGGTGTTTATTAGAGTTATTTTTAATGCAACAGCTATTCTTGTCCCTTGTTGCTTTTTAAAAAAGTAAGTAACGTTTTATTTGTTCTGGACTAACATGACCACTTAAGTAAAATACGACTGAAATTTTATTTTAAAAAATAAGATGAATATTTCATGCTTTTTCGACCCCGTCGCAATATTTTCATAAAAGGTAATTGAAAGTATACAAGTAGGTCTGTAACCAGGGGTCCATCCAGAGCAAATTTGGGGCCGTTTGGCGGCCCCTTCACAAAATTACGATCGCAAAAAAACGCCCCTTCACAAAATTACGATCGCTGAAATCGTCCCCTTCACAAATTACGATGGCCCCTCAGTTCACAAAATTGACGAAACGGGCCAAAATTTCCTACTTCTCTATTCTTTCAAAGTGTGTCAAAACCTTTAAAACTGGCTAGATGGTCATCTTGATCAACTGAAATCCTAAATTTGTTTACGTTATTTACAAATCTATAATACATATAAATAGCGATACAAATAGCTCAACTGATTCGCTACAACTGAGATGCATTTTTTTAACGATTGTTTACTTTTTCTTCTCACCCTAATTCGGTGAAACTAAACTTAAATTTCAATAAACAACAAGTTCTAATAACAGGTTCTAATACTGATAATTAAAATTTTAATCAAAATCAGAAGATGAATTAAGATTAGATTACACTAAAGTGTCTTCAAATCTCGTCTTTAGCCAGTGCAATCTCCCATTGGAAGAGGAATCCAATAATGCTTCCTGATTTACTTATTTTGCTGCCTAGTAATTTTTGCCAAATCTACCGATGACGCCTCATTGCATCAGAATGATTGACAGTTCTCTGGCTCTGCGTGATCGGATGAGTATCTTGTTGTACATTTGTAGCTCCAGTTCAGGCCAAGTCTGCCAACCAGAATATTTTTTCTGATCAAGTGTCCGACTCACGGTGTCCGTAAGTTGGGATCCCAAGAAAAGCTTGAATTTTAAAATACTTTTTGTTTACATTTAAAACTTTTTTTCTACATCGTCTATACTAAGTGTCAGATTTGAGACAATTTTTAGTTTTTTTTTATTGAGTGTCGGCTTTATACACGCTTTATATATTTAGATTTTTTATTGCTAGTAAATTTCTAGTCAATAAATTTAAAGTGCTTGCTTTTTTTCCCTAACAAATGTATACAAAAAAACTAGCTAGCAATGCACGCAAAAAAATTCACAAAAATACCAAGTTTTCACAAAATTGCTTCACAAATTCACAAAAAAGGGACCCTATAAAAAAAACCTGGATGGACCCCTGGTAACAGAATCTGGCCCCTAGGCCCGCTTCCACACAGAAGTTGCGTTTAAAAGTAAAAAAAAGCGCCAAACACAGCATTAATTCTATTATAAACATTTACATGCTAAATTTGGCTAGTTTCATTTATTTTATTTCGAAAATTCAATGTCTATTACTTAGCGTTTGCAAAAATTAATTTATATTTGAAAGAATAAATATGTCATATTCCTCGCTTTTAAATAGAATTAAAACATTTCACATCAACATACAAAGAATCTCGTAGTGAAATATATTTGACGTCATTTAAAACTGATCGATGTCGCAAAAATAAATCTGTCGATGTCGCTAAAAAGAACGGAAAATTATTCTAATTTCTAGCTCTGTGAGTTATTTTCTTAGTTATCACAGCAAGTGGGTTTGTGGGAAAGGTCGAGGGCGCCGCACCCTACACGGCGCCGATTCCGGTCCTAATGAGGCAAATAATTATCCAATTAATTTGAAACATTGTTTAGCAAACAACTCATTTTGCGGATCTTCTAACAAACTCTTTTCTACTGATGGTATCATAGACATAAATAGAATGGACTGCTCATTGCTCTGTCAAGCAGCTTCTAAAAGCGTACCAATCATGAAAATCGCCAAGAGGAGAAAGGTTGCAACATATGGCAACTTATCGCTATTGTTTCGTTAGAACTATGCCAATTGTCGCCAGACCTGAAAATCAGGTAAATCTACCCTGGCAAACCGCAATGGTGACTCACATCAATGTCCAATTCACGTGGGTTTGCTGTTGTGTTCAATTAGAAATATTTGCTTCCATTCGTTTTATCTCTGTTAGATGCCTAATTTTGTGCAGTTTATAAAATTTAAACATAAATTAAAAAAAAATTGTGATACTTTACAGGTAAGATTGTTTAGATAGGTATATGTATAGTAATTTATTTCTAAAAGCCTATACTTTGATTAGAGTAAATTATTCTATAACCTCTTTTTAAGGTCAGGGATTATTTTCTTGATAAAAATATTCTGTAAAAATTCGAATTAGCCTTCTGCGCCACATCCATTAATCAGATCCACGATAATATAACTATAAAAAATAATGTTTAGCGTTTTTTATTAAAACAGCTGCTATAAGTTGCCAAAAATAGCAATATTTTTCAACGAAATAGCAATTCATCTTTGTTCCTTTCCCAACTTATTTTTCATACTAGATTGTCGGCCTCATATGTTCAAGTCGTTGTGAAAAAACTCGCCAACTGGTCGTGATCACACCCCAGCACGTGACCCATGAGGGGATCGCTTTAGGTTTGCCAAAGCGCAGTCCATTCTATTATATGTCTCTGGATAGTACTCGTAAGTACAACTTATAAACTCTTTTACTTTTCATTTCAATTTGGGGAAATGGTGGAACTTTTTTAATGACTTCTTCGGTTTTAGCGTATTAAATATATTAGTAGAGGTTTTTCGGTATATTAAAGTCTACGAAGGTATCAAATGCAAAAAAAAATAATTTTCGAAATTAAAACTAAGCAGAATTGTATGCAAAAAATATGCCTTGCCGCTTTTTTTTGGTAAACAATTAATGAACAATCAAAGAATCACACTGTGCTACATTTTATGACGTAATTCCAAAATGATTCATGAAAAAATTATTTTGCTTCAAATATTTTTAAATAAAGTTTCTCATGCCATTGTTGATTTGGCAACAGTGATTTAAATGACTCAAAATTGAATTTCAATGCTAATTCAATGGGAAATTCGCCGACAGATAGATTTATGTCCGTCCGGACGTACAGACAGGCGGAAAAAAAGTATGAAAGTTGGGTCTCTGAGGTCATAGCTTTCCAACCAAAAATAAATTTTAAAGATCCGAATGATAGAACCGATCTTTGAAGGGGGGTACGGGACAGACAGACATGTCAATACCTACTTTTTCATTTTTTTATTTCTTTCGAATTCGAAAAAAGAAAAGTAGGTAGGCTAAAAAACTGCTAAATTAATAAATTACCAAATGTGTGAATTTGCTGTTAGGCAACAAAATGTAAATCAGAAAGCCCAAAATCAAAAGCGTTCTTTGCATCGCAGCTCAAGGTTTATTCTAGCTGTCCCAGACAAAAAGACAAATTGTCTCCCGTTAAAAACTTACAATTGAAAAATAAGTGCAAATATTTATTTAACAATATTTTTAATAGCAACAGACCTGCCAACTCTCTGTATTTATTAACTACTTTCTGAACTTCTGTGCTATACATAAATTGCCGTATTTTTGAGGGAGGTGAATACATTGAGCTAGAAGAAGCGTGGAGTGAGGTGTGTGATTCACTGAACAGGGCAGCAAACGAGCCAGTTCAATAACGAAACGCGGAGGAATACACGGCACTGCAGCACAAACGAACCGGGCAGAAAACCTAGAAACTTGCCTATATCGCTATTGGGTTCGTCTTCGCTGGTTCTCAGTTAGTGATCCACATGGTTATTTCTTGAAAAAGTTGGAATTTAAAGTTAAAGAAAGTTAATTTCTTTCGAACTTAAAATGTTAAAATACATTTAGGAGCCCAAGTCAATATGATAGAGGGGTCTAATACAAGCATTGCATACTAGTGTAGGGAAAATAGTCCTTTTCTGCCCTGTACGCTCAAAAGGGTGTGAGTGGGTTTTCGGTTCGCTGACACCTCACTCCAGTTTCCCTTCTAGCTCAAATGGGTAAATATTAAACTTTTTCTTGACCCCCAGAATCCAGAAAATGTATATTACGAGTTAAATCCATAGAGTAAGCAGGTTGAATTAATGTGGCATTCAAGCCATGGTTAGCATGTCTGTAGTAATTAAAACAGAAAATAAGATAGAGACTCATTCCAGAGTACAGTCCCTGGACAAATTATTAGACGCGCACTGTATTTTATTTAGTACAGTAATTTTATGTTTCTTAAGAGTTTTTATGCAATAATGGTATATTTAAACTACAATATTATTGATTTTTATTTTAAAGAATTGTTGTAGACTACATATTTGTATTTATTAATGGAATAATTAATAAATACAATAATTAAAATAATAATAATTATTAACTAATAATTATTTAATTTATTTCTTATTGTGGAATCATCATCTTCATATGCAGGAGAAAGTACAGTCTTGCATTGATAGCATGCCGCGCAGAATTAAAGCTTTGCTAGCGGCTAAAGGTGGCTCAACTAAATATTGACTTTTACTAACATTAATTTCACTTTTCTTTAAAACTTAATGAACTTATGCTTTTCTAAATGAATGCTGTTTTATTTATGTCAAATAAATCGGTAATTGATTGGATGATATAAAAATAATAAAAAAAATCATTTTAAAATAATAAAACGGTACAATATCACCTGGCAATTAATATTTTACATGAAATCTTGAAGTGCATCTAATAATTTGTCCAGGGACTGTAGTTAAAACCTCATAAAAAACAATACTATAACTATAAATTTAATTTAATGTGATATAAAGTTTTTTTTAATTGCTAAATGCTGCTCCGCACGAATGTCCAGCTTCTCAGTTTCAGTTACACTAGGGATGCGGGGACATTTCGAATATCAAATTTTCCAAACATTTCCTTTACTTGCGAATTTTTTCAGTGACCCAAAAACTAGTCCTCATCAGCTTCTAGACGTGTGCAATGTTAGTTTAACATCCACTTCTTTTGATTAGTGTACATTAGTTGCAAGAAAAGGTTATTTATCATTCTTTGAAATCTCGCCAAATTCTGCGATTTGTCGCCGGGCCAGCAACTAGGATTTTACCGATTTTGATAGAGCATATCATTCAGTGTTTTATTTTATGTGTTGCAGCTCTAAGCAAAGGTAGGATATATTTTTTTCAATATCGAATTCTGAGTTCAATCATTTTGTAGTTTATTACTAAAATCATGCGATTTTTTTTAAATGTATCTTTTTCCACCGGTGTTGACATTACGATACACGGAAATAAAAAAAACTAAGTAATAAAAGTTCAAAACAGTAAATGCAGGTAACATTTTCGGCAACAATGAAATATTTAACTACCTCTATTTATCTCGAAGGATATAATAAAATTGTAGGCGTTTCTTTTTTGATACAAACATCCAAACAAAAATATGATATAACAATCCGACCATAACAAAACACATTTTCACAAACTTAAATGACAAGTGCATACAATTAAATGCATGAAATATAGTGTGTGTATATTTTATGTAAGTGGCATGTTTGATACGTGATAATTTTTCCAGCCTCGCGACATTTCAAAAATCATGTTTTACAAACACTGTCTTTACTTGTGTTCTTTTCAGAACCCTAAAAATTGTCCTGATCAGCTTCTATAATGTGCAACGTTAGTTTAGCAAACTTCGGTAAATTTTAATCCTACGATACTGCTTGGCGCATTTCCAAAAACCAGCCAACTTGGCGAAACTCACATGTTTTCTCGTTGCCAGATTCCTTCACGCCGATGCATTAACCCTAGCTTCATCGAATTAGTTGTAAACGCTATACTAGCGATGCTTTTCACAAAACAAACCACAGTCACGATTTTGGTTTGCTTTTGACAACACAAACCAAACTCTACACTACACAATGGGCCAATAGTGGCAATCCATTATGCACGCGTTTGGGGCTCCGGGCAATTTTGTTTTACAATTAAAAAAACCGTCTCAAGAGAAAATTCGCGTTCAAAACCTCAGGAAACGACGATAGAACAAAAAGTAATTTAGAACAAATTAATACCGATGCGCATAACATCCGTGCAACCTACCCACAATTCCATGCAAGTATAACCAGCACCACCTAGCCACAACGCTTTTAGAAAGAAAATGCTGTATCACCGAAAAAAAATTGTTTATCGCCCTCTACAAAAGCGCCAAATCCTTTGGCGACAGAAGTACTGTCAATTAAAATTAACCCAAACTTCTTACGATTAGTGTACATGATTGCAAGGAAAGGTTATTTATCACCCGTTAAAATCTCTCCAAATTCTGTAATTTGTCGCCGGGCCAGCGACTAGGATTTTACCGATTTCGGTGGCATATCATTTAGTGTTTTATTTTATATGTTACAGCTCCAAACAAGAGTAGGATATTGCAGACATAACTATTTAATATCGAATTCCGAGTAGTTTATTATTAAAACTATACGAATTGTTTTCTAAATGTATCGTTTTTCACCGGTAATGACATACAGTAAACGGAAACGAAAACTAAAGTATTAAAAGGTTAAAAAACAAGTCACATTTCCATGAACACCTAGCGAAATTGTAAACTTCCGATACCAAGTTTGAAGGATATGATAAAATTGTAGGTGGTTCCTTTTCATATACAAACGTCCAAAGAAAAATATGATACAACAAATCGACCATAACAAAACACATTTTCACAGACTTAAATGACACGTGCAAACGATTAAAAGTATGAAATATAATGTGTATATATTTTATGTATGTGGCATGTTTGATATGTGATGTAATCAAAGATAAATATAAGAGATAAATGTGCGAAAATATAAAAACTTACGTATACCGTCCTCCATATCGTCAGATTGTAAACAACTCAAAATTTCTCATGCACGAATCATAACAAACCATTGCCATTTACGATTAAAAAAAAATCAATCGGGAAAATCATCGTGCTAATTTCTCGAACACCGGAAGACAGCTCAGATGTTGTTATTAATATTCGACTGTGATTCAAAAATATAAGAAAAATTTCACGGATCTTATTATGTTGACAGATAAATGTAGTTAAGATTAGGTTAAGTAAAAAACAGCAGCAACAATCTAAATAAAGTTTGAAAAAATTCAAACAACCAAACAAAAAGTATGTTTGGTTTGTTTGGAAACGAGTTAGCAGTAGAATCGGTGTTGCTTTTGTTACAATAGTGTTGGGGATAGTTTTAAGAACAATGCTTCATAATATTGAATCATTATAAACCAGGACTTTCGTATGGTAAAGAATAGATCTTAGTTCTAAACTTTCGCTGCAGAATCGTTGACTTTCTAGTTTAGTTTATGGTTCTCTCATGATGTTTGCTTTTGCTTAGTATTTTAGAAATTTAGCTTTTATATAACTTTAAAATCACTAAGTTCATTGAATGTTAAAAATAATATTTTTCCAAAAAAAATCTTAAATTTCTTTTCAGCTACTACTTTGCCTTCACTTTTTTAGCAGACGAAATTTATTTTAATGATATTTCTTTTGTTGGAATGGAAATGGAAATACTTCTGCTTCTGGTTTCGCGCTTGTTTGCTTAAAAAGTTCTTTGTAGTGTATTAATTTACACATTAAATAATTTATTTAAATTATAAAAAATGTATTTGCAGGTTTAATTTTTATAAATTAATCTTTTGCCCTAATCGGTTAATGTCCAGGTATGATTGATTTGTTTTTGTTTTACACTTGTTTATTTTATTGTGGAAACTAAGCCTATTATGTTCTACTTGTTGATCATGTAACAAAAATATAATTGTATTATATAATCTGAAGCTTGATTAATATTTGGTCTTAACGCGAATGATTAAGTTGTTAAAAAATATCCTATGTTATCGTTGATTTGAAATCGGCAGCGCTTAAATAAAATAAAATTTTTAAAAAAATATTTATACTGTAAATGTTCTTCTAAAACATTATGAAAATGAAGTTTTAAGTGTATTTTTAATTGTTTTAAAGCATGGTTCCTTGTTTTTTTTAAAAAAATTGTTAATTCTAATCCCAGATGCTAAAAGTGTATTAAAGATTGTAGTACTTAATTTATTTGTTTAGTTTAATTGTGCTAGAGTTCACACTGAAGGTTTAGCGAAAAATGAATTAAAAGTACGTAAAAAAGTATGTAATTTGTATGTTTTCCTATAATAATATTTTGTTTTTTTGTCAAAAAAATATATTTAAATGTGCTATAGGAAGTTCAGATTCTTAACCTTTTTTTATTGATTATAATAACCTTACAATTAAATATCATGTAAACTTAAAGAAAAGTTCTTTTAATTGGTTATAAAACTATGACATGTATAAAAGATAAATATTAAAAAAGTGTGAAGCTCTCGATAATTGTGTTATTTTATTTGTGTATATAATTAACTTTTAAAAACAGCATAATTAACTTTTTGTGAAATAATTTAATTAATTGTGATAAATATTTCTCTTTATAAGGTACTGAATTCCTAATATGGGAAGGAACAAAAAAATTAATATATTGCCTCATCATGTTAAAGAAAGGTACTTATTTTTACAAAATAGTTTTTCTCGGTATGAAAAAAAATATGTTAAAAATTTAATTAGATTTTTGAATAACTTTTTAAAAAGTTTATTTTTTTTAAAAAAATTAGTGAACATAAATGAAATAAGTGAAAGAATATAATTGAAGAGCTTAGTGGAAGAACGTGCTAAGTGACAAAAAGGTGAAAATGAGAGTTTTTTGTTTGCACTTAGATCTGTTGAAAACGGTACTTGTAAAGCGTAAAAAATATACTATATTTAATGTTTATTAAAATGGGGAAACTTGTTATCGATAAAAAGTTAGTAATATGTTCATTGACACAAAAATGTTAATTTTTTCAAAAATGTCACTTAGCACGTTCTTCCACTAAGCTCTTCAATTGTGAAAGTGTGATACTGACAATATTAGGATCATGATGCATAGAAGCTGGTTTACAGTAGGTATGCAATAGGTATTCAATTTCAGTATGCTAGTTGATTTATTTGTGTTAATTCTTTAGTTTCATCAAATTTTTGAAGGGAATTTATAATATAAGTAGTAAATTTTTCATCTATGTCTTTTCAAAATAAAATTTCATATAAAGCTGGACGTAAATGATGTCAAATGTGAAACAATCGTTAGCCAAGCCGGTAAAGATTTACTGTACGGTCCCCCTTGGCGAACTTTCCAAAATCGCGCCAAAAGTCTGTATTTTGGCGACTTTTTCGAAAAAACCATGATTCAAAGAAGATCGTATGGGAATATTTCTTATGAAAACTCAACCAACAGTCCGATAGGGTTGCCAGAAAACGCATCGGTGCGAAGTCATAGAATTCGAATCTTCAGTGGAAGTCAGACAGGTTGCCAGAAAAGTTATTTATCGCCAAATCCGAAAACATCGCGCCAAGGGGGACCGTACAGTAAATCTGATCCGCCAAGCCAATGTCAAGGCAGTTAGCAGAATGAAATTCGAAACTGTTCAACTGTAAAAAAAATATATATATCAATGAATAGTAAGCAAAACATCATCAACTGTGCACAAATACAAGAGCTAGTTTTGGTTAAATATAAAATTCATCTGTAAAAAAGGAAATCTAATGTTTTTTTTTTTAATAAATACAGAGAATTGATTACTTGGCCCCAAAGAAATATTCCCTTTAATAGTTGTAAGAATTTTTCCCGAATTCTTAATTTGACAACATTTGTGCCAGTTTTTTGTATATTTGTATAAAAGTACCAATGGGCTTGTTTCACGAGGGATCTGGCAACAGCTCCGTGGTCTTGTTTTCATTTTTCTCGAATTACTTTTGCCTTGGTTTCCAAATTGAGTTTTCTAAGAATATTTAAGTTATTTTTTAAAAATTCCAACTTCTTTCAATGCAAGTTTACCTTGATAAATGATTAACAACCAACAGCACAGCAAAAAGTTGTAATTTAAAAAAATAATAACTAAAATAACTTATTCTTAGGAAACTCAATTTCGAATATCAATAAAAGTAATTGGAGAAAAATGAAAACAAGACGCAGATCTGTTGCCAGATCCCACGTGAAACAAGCCCATTTTATTTACTATTATCTTCATTATTTTGACAACAATTAATTTTTAGTAATAAGTTTTTTTACTTAACTTTAGTGCTGCCATCTACAGTCAGAAATTGAATGTATTTGTCATATTCCTATTATCTTATCCATTTCTTCAAATTAAGGTTTTGCTTCTATTTACGAGTGAGGAAAATTGCAAATTTATTCTACCAAATCTGAATGAATTTTGCAAACAATAAGGAATAATTATTGAATTTTAGCTCCCACACTACGTTTATAACGTAAAAACTGGAAGGTATTTTAATCGTTCAGTCCGTCTGTCCGTCACCCACTTTCATAGCTCGAACTACAAATGTTACGGACAAATGTAAAATGTCAAAAAATTCAGCGCATCGAAATTAGAATATATTGAACATTTCAGAAAAGAACTCGAATACAAAGTACTTCAATTATTTAAAAAAACTGCAAAATTTAATGCTCATTTAAAAAGTATAGGAAGCCATTTTTATTAGAATTAAATCACCATTGCCATTCGCAAGAATTTCTCGAGAAACTTTAATTCTTTTAGACAATAAATTAAAATAAATTTATTTTTGCAACATCGATCAGTTTGAAATGACGTCAAATATATTTCACTACAACATTCTTTGTACGTTGATATGAAATGTTTTCATTCTATTTAAAAGCGAGGAATATTACCTATTTATTCTTTGAAATATAAATTAATTTTTGCAAACGATAAGTAATAATGATTGAATTTTCGAAATAAAATAAATGAAACTAGCCAAATTTAACATGTAAATGTTTAATATAGGATATTAATGCTGTGTTAAGGCGTCTTTTTACCTGTTAAACACAACTGTTGTGTGGAAGCAGGTTAAGTGACAGATTCAGTTACAAACCTACTTTTTTGAATAAAAATAAATTTATCATGTAAATGTTTGGTATAGAATTAATGGCTCTGTTTGGCTCTTTTCCCCTGTTGGACACCAATCTTGTGCAGAAGTAATCAATGCGACAGATTCTGTTACAAACTTACTTGTCTGTCGTTCCAAATTCATGTGTCTTGCTTTTTGTATGCATAACTATGTTTGCCTTTGGGCTGGGGTGGGGAGCCCAGTCTGTTAGGCGTCCGCCTAGCATGCGAAAGGTCCCGGGTTCGGGTCCGGGCATCGCCAAAATAACTGCCGACCTATAAACGTCCTGTGCTAGCCAAAAATGTTCGACGAATAATACCCCGTGTAGAGGGAGTGCACGTTAAATATCTTCCAAAGTCCCAACGCTGCGTACGATGTCGCACTTAACGGTTGCGTCGGGTACCTACTAAGGTGTCGGCTCGTCACTTGACTGTGGTTCTTAAATACGACGCCCGTCGCCAATAACCCTCGTGTAGCTCTAGTGCGACGATAATTTTAAAAAATTTAATTATGTTTTCCTTTTCTCTGTTAGGTTACGTCATCAAAACCTGCAAAGGCTGCTGGACACTGTGGCCAAGAGCGTGCCTAGTATCCCTATGAAGAAAGAAACTAAGGTTCGATTTAGCTTTTTTTACACCGTTTAAAATTTCTTTTTCATAAATTAATTTACTGGTTGTCATACACCTGAAAAACTTGGAAAACCCGAAAATTGGCATGGAATGGTAAAATGATGTAAATAAGCA
This sequence comes from Oedothorax gibbosus, assembly GCA_019343175.1. Lineage (NCBI taxonomy): Eukaryota > Metazoa > Arthropoda > Arachnida > Araneae > Linyphiidae > Oedothorax > Oedothorax gibbosus. Next base: position 42,746,631 of record CM033272.1, on the reverse strand, counting down.
TGTTCAGAATTTTTTTTTTTGATTTTGTGTTATCTTTTAGAAAAAAATTATGTGTCCAAAAATCAAATTTGTAACTAAATGACGCATTTTTTTTCCAAGTTGTAAAGTGAATTTTTTTTTAAAAAAAATTTGGCCCCATGTCACACAATTCGTCACACGTTCCTACGCTGAAGAATGTTGGATTTCTGCATGAGCTTGGATTTCTATATATGTATTGATAAGTAAATTATGGAATTTAAAATCTATATTCCTCCATAAAACCTTCTTCACCATGTGAGGAATATAAACATAGAAACCTGTGACCCGACTGTCAGGTTTTCCAGCTACACCAAATTTTTAAAAATTTATAAATTGAATAGTTTTATTAAAATTTAAAGCAAGGAGGAGCCATTTATAACCACACATCTGGTACAGAAATTTTTCAAAATTAAAATTTTAATTTTATTCTCATGCATTAAAACCAAGTTCACTTTTCAGCCTATTTCCTTATTCCTCAGAGATTTAAAAATATAATTTTTGGATTGAATATTTTTCAAGTACCGTATAACCTGACTCCGTGTATAAGTCGACCCCCCTTTTTTAAACCAAATATCCTTCCAAAATCGATAACCCGTGTATTAGTCGAGGTAGGAAATAAGGTCAGGGCCTTCTGAAGAAAATGAGAAGAAACCGGTTAACGACGGGCCGTAATTTTTCTTATTTATTTTGCAAGCTAAATTTCAACCACCAATAAGAATAAAACAAGTTTCGTCTCCGACTGTCCTTGACATTGCTGACCATGAATGGAGAAGCTTAGTTAATGTGAAGCGTGAAGACCAATCTGCCAAGGTCACGGACCGCCGTTGTTTCCTTTATACTTTGAAAACTGGTTGACTGAACTGCCCTGTGCCAGAGCTACACGTGCAAAATACGCATCACGTCGAGAACTAACAATTAAACATCATTATGGTGGATGCCGTGAATAGATACCAATCTTATTTCATCTTCAAGATTTAACCGCTTTTGGGTCCTTATTTTTAATAGATAGTATCTAAACCTTAAGTTTGATTGAAATTTAGTTTTATTTTAAGGACATGGGATTTTTTTTTGTTGGAAATTTGATGTCTCGTGTATAAGTCGACCCCGATTTTTACGGCACTGAAATTGTCCAAAATTTCTCGGCTTATACACGAGTATATCCGGTACATATATATAAAAAAATTACCCATTTGATTTTGCAGGCCAAGAAACTTCGTCGCATTGTACTGTACATGAAATTTCTGTTGAAGAAGAAATGGCAGCTTTGCACATCACCAAAACAAGTTCAAGGAGGTGAAAATTATTGTTTTAATTTTCACTGCAAATAGCAAAAAAATGTTTTTTTTCCTTTTTAAATAAATTATTAAAACATGTCCATGTATTTATATGAAACTAACAAAATGGGTTTGAGTGTTGTTAGATTTAGTGTAAAATATTAAAAAAATAAATTAAACTTGCTGTAAATAATTTTACCCCAAAAAGCAAGAAATAAAAAAAAGATAATCACGTCCTATATTGCTTTTAGCTTCCACACTGCGTTTATAACGTAAAAAGTGGAAGGTATTATAATCGTTCAGTCTGTCTGTCTGTCACCCATTTTCATAGCCCAAACTACAAATGCTACGGACAAGTGTGACACGTCAAAAAATTCAGCGCATCGAAATTAGAATACATTGAAAATTTCAGAAAAGAAATTCGAAGTACTTCAATTATTTAAAGAACTGCAAAATTTAATGCTCATTTAAAAACCATAGGAAGCCATTTTTATTAGAATTAAATCACCATTGCCATTCGCAACAATCGCTCAAAAAACTTCTTCTTTTAGACAATAAATTAAAATAAATTTATTTTTGCGACATCGATCCGTTTAAATGGCGTCAAATATATTTCACTACGAGATTCTTTGTACGTTGATATGAAATGTTTTCATTCTATTTAAAAGCGAGGAATATTACATACTAGCTGTTATACCCGACGTTGCACGGGTAGAGGTGGAAAAATAATTTAACAGTCAATTTAACTATTTTTTTCATTTTAGTTACATAAGATATGAAGATTACCCAGTAAATTTCCATTTAATTACCCAACTTGGATATAGTAATGATTAATATTAATTTCAAAAATACCTTTGATAAGAAGCTCAAATTAAAAAGAATACATATTTAAGTAAAAAATAATCAGTAAGAATTAAAAATGGAAAAACAGCTAAATCTTAAATGGGTCTCAAACATTTATTTAATGCAATTCAAGGGAGTTCTATAATAAATTATTTTTTTTTTGACACTTTGTAGATATAAATACAATATAAGCAGATTGGTATAATCTGTTCTTCCAAAGTAGTTAAAATTTAAATCTCACTTTAAACTGATCACTCTTGGTCTGCGTGCAGAAAATAAAATATTCTTAATGAAAGCGAATTCATGATCTAATTATTTAGATGTTATAAAGCTAATCCAGCAAACAGCAAACGATTTGCATTTTTTATATTTATTTGTATTTTTTTTAACTGTGATAAAGATACTAAAGCAAACGATTTTTATTTTTAATATTAAATATTTTCTAACTGCTAAAAAGCTAGCAAAAGATTTTTGTTTTAGATGTTTACTTCTAATTTTTTAGCTGTAATTAAACTAAATATACTTAAAAGCAATAAACCTCTAAGGTCTTCAATGCATTGAATGGGAAACATAAAAACGTTCGAAAACGATAGTAGGAATGGTCTGATTCGAAAAATTCTTAGCCTATGTTTGTTCCGGAGATGAGATGAATTTTTGTGTCAAATTTCGTGACGTTCTGTTGCGTTGTTCTTTAGATCTCGTGTCTTAAAAAAAAAAAAAAAGGGAAGTTGCCTTTTATGTATATAGATTTATTCTTTGAAATATAAATTAATTTTTGCAAACGATAAGTAATAATTATTGAATTTTCGAAATAAAATAAATGAAACTAGCCAAATTTAGCATGATTTAATATAGAGTTAATGCTGTGTTTGGCGCTTTTTTACCTGTTAAATACAATTGTTGTGTGGAAGCGGGTTAAGTGACAGATTCTGTTACAAACCTACTTGTTGGTTTTTATAAATTGAATTTATATCACACTTTATTTATGAAGTTATCTTCTGTTAATTGATTTACTAACAAAACTGATACTCAACTTCACCAAAGGGAAAAAAACCAAACTTAGAAAATGTGTGTTAAAAACAAAATGTTATGAACTTTATTTAAATACCCTTGTTTGTATTTTGATTGTGACATTTTTAATGAAGAAAATAATTTTACTTTTTTTTAAAAAACAGATTTGCCCTCAATATTGCATATTGCTAAGAATGCAGAAGTTCAAAGAGAAAAGAAATCTGATGATGCTCCTAAGGTTCTACTTTTAATGAATTTATATTTGTTTAGAAATGATTGCATAAAGTAATTAAATGTGGTACTTTTTGTATTTTCTTGTTTTAGGCTGAAATTTTAAATATGTGATGTATTTGATGTATTTTATTTCATTAATTTGTTTAAATAGTTATTTATGCAACAAGTGTGAAAAGTAACACTTTTTAAAACTAGTGGATTTTATTTCACGAGCGAGTGAAATAATGACACATGTTTTTAAAAGTTTACTTTCCACACGTGTTTCATACACTATTTTTTATAATTACGTGAAAAAAAATCAAATCTCATTGGTTCAAAAATATTTCATGTGCTACTTTTTTTACGTAAAGAAGATCGGCATCGATAAATCTCTGGAACTACAAAAGGCAAACTTATTTTTTAGTTTAAAGTCAAACATTTGAACATAGATATTGATTCAAAAACAAAACATTATAACATTCGCACGCATAATCTTTATAAATAAAGCAGATCAATAAATTTCTGGATTTTATGAATATTATGAAATAGAAATTTTACATGAAATGTTGGCATCTTATGAAAAGAGTGAAAAAAAGTACCTTTTTTCACTGCTTTTGGGTGAAAAAAAGTAATTTTTTTATCACTGTTTCTAAAAAGTGACTTCTCGCACGCGAGTGATATTAAAATTATAAGGTAAAAATCGGATTTTTTTCGCGCAATTAAAAAAAAAATATTTTGACAAAACTATAACGAATTTTAATGTATTGTATAGTTATTTTGAATTTATAAAAAGGGTTTGACTATTATCTTTAACTCAGTAACATACCTGCATGAAGTTGAAAAAAATTTAATTGCTCATTTTCAAAGCAATATTTTCTTATTTTTGATATTCCTCTTTTTTATAAAAGTTAGATTTTTCATTCAATTCTTTAATATAATATTTTTAAATCTAATATGCAATCTTTAAATAACATATCAAGAACCCACAAAATATCTTTAAAATTACTTGATTAAATAATTTAAAGAAAAAAAAACACTTACAAAATTTTTTATTGGGAAAATAAATTTATACTGCAATCTTAAGAATTAAAATGTATAAGATTAAAATATTTTTATATTAATAATATACAAAATGATGTTGAATACAATGTTGAATTTGTTATATTAATAATAATTCAAAAATAATTTTTCATAACTCTTTAATCTGTTACTTATATTATTTTTTATTTAATTTGATTTTTTAAAATTATTATTTTGATTTATAAAATAATTTTGTTTAAAACATCTATCTTAATAAAACCCCTTGTATATAATATTTTTGAAAAGTTCTTTTCTAAAAAAACTATGGAGTTTAGTAGCAAATTTAAAGCACAAATAAATTTTGACTAGAAATTTGTATGATTAAAAAACTTTTATAAATAAAATATGATGTACAATTAAAGGTAAAACATCAAATTATTAGCCTACTTTTCTTTTTTTAATTCGAAAGAATTAAAAAAATTAAAAAGTAGGTATTGACATGCGGTCGATGTCCGTCTGTCTGTACCCCCCTTCCAAAATCGGTTCTATCCAAATCTTAAAAATTCTTTTTTTATTAAAAGCTATGACCTCAGATACCCAACTTTCATACTTTTTGTCCGTCTGTCTGTATGTCCGGACGGACATAAATCTACTATCTGTCGGCGAATTTCCCATTGAATTAGCATTTATATTCAATTTTGGGTCATTTAAATCACTGTAGGTATTGAAATGCGGTCGATGCCAATCTGTCTGTCTGTTCGTATGTCTGTCTGTCTGTCTGTCCGTACTCCCCTTCCAAAATCAGTTCTATCCATCGGATCTTAAAAATTCTTTTTTTGTTAGAAAGCTATGACCTCAGATACCCAACTTTCATACTTTTTGCCCCCCGGTCTGTACGTCCGGACGGACATAAATCTTCTATCTGTCGGCGAATTTCCCATTGAATTAGAATTGAAATTCAATTTTGAGTCATTTAAATCACTGTTGCCAAATCAACAATGGCATGAGAAACATTATTTATTTAAACATATTTGAAGCAAAATAATATTTTCATGAATCAGTTTGAAATGACGTCATAAAATGTAGCACAATTTGATTCTTTGATTATTCATTAATTGTTTACCAAGAAAGCGGCAATCATACTTTTGCATGCAATTATGCTTAGTTTTAATTTACATTTCTTATTTTTTAATGCAGTTCGGAGTAGTTTCATTACTTTTGTTATTAATACATATTTAATTATTCTTCGAACTACAAATAAATCGAGCAGACGATAAATAATATTAAGTTATTTTCCGAAAGAATATTAAGGAAAATAGTTGATTTTGATTTTAGAAGTTTAAATTATAGCTGATGCTGTGTTTCGATTTTTTTCTAATGTGTATAAATCTAGTGTAGAAACGGTTGTGATGATATTTACTGTTAGGAACCTAGTTTTTTCCCGATTAGAACTTCAGTAAGTATTTAAGTAACAGGAAAGTAGGCTATTTTAGTTCATTATGAACTTCTTGTTTTAAACTTGTTATTTTAAACATAGCACTAACATAAAGTTTTCAATAGCAAATTATATACATTGTTTTAAAGTTTGAATTAAATTTTCAGATGTATTCGGAAAAGAAGTCGAAATCGGGGCAACCCCAGATAGTATTTCTACGCAAATCTTCATCTGTTTCTAGTCCGAATCGATTACCATCTACAATAACGAGTGAAAATGAACGTTGTAAGTATTTTATTTTTCTTTTACATATATTACTTTATATTTTTATTTATTTTGTAAGAAAGCTGTTTGATTTTGATTAATTATTTCTATGCAAAGCATATCAAGGGCAAATAATAATTACCGTATATACTCGTGCATAACCCGACTCCGTGTATAAGTCGACCCCCCATTTTTAAACCGAATATCCTTCGAAAATTGGTAACCCGTGTATTAGTCGAGGTAAGAAATAAGGCCAGTTTTCTGAAGAAAATAAGAAGAAACCGGTTCATAATGGGATCGTAATTTTTTATTTTTATTTTGCAAGCTAAATTTCAACCACAATGAAAGTAAAACGGGTTTCATCTCCGAGTGTCCTTGACATTGCCGACAGTGAATGGAGAATCTTAGTTGAAACTAAGTTCAGTGAAGACTATGCTGCCAAGGTCACAGACCAATGTTGTTTTTCTTTACACCTTAAAGAGTGGTTGACTGAACTGCCCTGTGCCAGAGCTACACATGCAAAATACGCATCACGCCGAGAACTAACAATTAAGCATCATTATGGTGGATACCGTGAATATAGATACCAATCTTATTTCATCTTCAAAATTTCACTGCTTTTCTGTCTTTATTTTTTATAGATAGTATTTAAACCTTAACTTTGATTGAAATATAGTTTTAGTTTTATTATTGTGGAGTTTTCTTTTTCGGAAATATGATGTCTCATGTATAAGTCGACCCTGATTTTTGCGGCACTAAATTTGACCAAAATTTCTCGGCTTATACGCAAGTATGTACGGTACTCAACATGATTAGTCTGATCAATGTAGTAAGGAAGTTGATAGAAAAAAAATTAATACATCGGCCAACTGCAAGTATAATTAAGGGCAATCATATGCAAAATTTTTTGTAAAGGGCCTCCCAAATCTGTTCTACTTAGAATCCGTGTTTTCCAAGATCTGGCCCTGCATACAGTAAACCTTTATTTTTTTCCTTTTGATTAAAAATTCTTCAAGTTGATTGGTTTATGTATGTAAAATGAATTCTAATTAAATTTTAAACCTTAGTTGAATGCTATTTACTTTGTTAATTTTGATTAAATCTATATTTCTAGCTACACAAACATGTAATTCAGATCCTCAAAAATCTATTGAAGTGAGTCCTGTTAAATTTATGATTATTATAAATTTATAAATTATTATTTATTTTTTAAAACATACAAATCTTGTTAAAATTATCTGATATTACATAAACTTTAGCTTAAAATGGTTCCTTTTACAGATGTTTTTTTAACTAATGCTAAAAATTTACGAAAAGAAAAATGGCTTAGCAAACTAAACATTCTATAATTTTATTCTCAAAGTTTGGAGAATTGGAAATCATGAAATATTTAATTTTTTGCCTGTACTATTAGTCAGCATTATATAGTTTTTACTAAATGTATACTTGGACAGTTTAATCCAGCGGTTCCCAACCTGGGGGCGATTTGTGTTATCAAGGGGGCAAAAAATACTTGATGGGCGATGAGTATTCAAAGGGGAGAAATTAAAATAATGTTGTACCTTTGTACAGTAAAACCATTCTCCAACCATAACCAAACCGGCCAATTTTTACTTTAAACTCTTAAATTTTCTAGAAACCAGTAAAAATATTTAGTTAATTATTTCATTTTTGTTCTTTAAAAATATAAGATGTTGATGTTTAAAGAATAAATGTTTTATGTTTTTTTTTTTCAATTTTATTTAAAAGTGGACCGGATAAAGCTTCTTTGGTTGTTTTTATAAACAGTAGTAAGTGTTATAAAACTGTTTTATAGTTACACTTTAACTGAAATTATGATTAGACATAACATGAAAATCAAAAGGGGGCGATGGATGTTAATCAACCTAAAATACGAGGCGATGGTCCAGAAAAGGTTGGGAACCACTGGTTTAATTGGTTGATTTCAAGTATCCACAATTTTCATAAGAGTTTTGCATTGGCTTGTCAAATAATATAAACTAATATAGCTCTTAATTATTTAGAAAAAAATAATAAATTCATTGTTATAGTAAAGGAAATCATTTTAAATATCTTTACATAAGCATTTTTATCCTATGTCTTTTCTCTATTAATATTATTTTTTTTACATTAAATAATTTTTATAGATTTTTTTCACTTATTTTTTATCTGTAACTTTAATTTGTATTGTGTGTATATACCGGGTGGTTATAAAATAACGCTCGCTATTCGGAGAGGTCTGTAGCTTGAATGAATAATCCGAATGCAACAAACATCGAGACACTTACTAATCAAGAAGGGGGGAAAAGAATGGAATCATAAAAAAAGAAACTCGTCTCTTGACCAGGGTTCTAAATTAAGAGGCGTAATTGGCCATAATTGGCTACGCCTCGTAGTTTAGAACCCTGGTCAAGAGACGAGTTTCTTTTTTTATGATTCCATTCTTTTCCCCCCTTCTTGATTAGTAAGTGACACTTAAGAAGTAAGTGTCACAATAGAGTTCTTTTGATGGTCCATTATATATGGATGAAGAAAGATGCATAGAGAATTCTAAATTTGCATAAAAAAATGTGCAATGTTTTGCTTTTATTTATTTTTTATATGAAATGTTTTGATTCTATTTAAAAAAGAAGGATATTACATATTTATTCATTGAAACATAAATTAATTTTTACAAACGATAATAATTATTAAAGAAATAATTATATGAATTTTCGAAATAAAAGAAATGAAACAAGTCAAATTTAGCGTTTAAAGGTTTATAGTAAAATTAATATTGTGTTTGGCGACTTTTTTTCCTGTTGAATACAAATTTTGTGTGGAAGCGGGCTGAGTGACAGATTCTGTTACAAACCTACTTGTTTAAAATTAAGTTCAAATATTTAGTTGTACAAATATTTATTGAAAATTTAAAAAATATTCAAATCAATTTCAAAAAGTGGAATTATAGATCCCTGCAAGTCAACTGCATTTATCATATAATATAATAACAATGTATGTAAAATTATTTAATACAGTCGGAGAAATGGGGCTTAAAAAAATCCTTCCTATTGGATTAACACAGGCGCACTGTGGTTTGGAGACCGACGGTCGTTCGGTTTCATTTGTGGTTAGATCATAGATATCATAATTAAAGTATTAGATTGGCTGATCATGTGACCTCCAATGCTAACGACGGGACGCGCATGGAGGCTTTTTTGGTGGGCATAATGACCAGTGTTGCTGCCACTTTAAGGAGAAAAATACTACGAAAAAAATACTATTTAATTCTAAAATTACAAAAAAAATACTATTTAATTCTAAAATTACAAAAAAAATACTAGAAAAGGATTTAAAGTCACTATAAATAGTCCAAAATGCAGCTAGTATTTTTACGATATTTTTTTGTAATTTTAGAATAATTCTAAAATAAATTCTAAAATTAATAGTTAAAAGTTTAGTTATGAAGTTTAAAGAGCATATTAGTATTTTAGAATAATTCTAAAATTGCAAAAAAATATCGTAAAAATACTAGCTGCATTTTGGAATATTTATAGTGACTTTAAATCCTTTTCTACTATTTTTTTTGTAATTTTAGAATTGAATAGTATTTTTTTCGTAGTATTTTTCTCCTTAAAGTGGCAGCAACACTGGCCATTATGCCCAACAAAAAAGCCTCCATGCGCGTCCCGTCGTTAGCATTGGAGGTCACATGATCAGCCAATCTAATACTTTAGTCCCATAGATAACCCATAGATATCATAATTAATCTTAAAAAAATGTATTTTTCCTTTTAGGTATCATTTACAAACCGACAAGGTCGGGAAGTTTTCCAACTGCGAAACCCATCCTTCGATTGCTGCACACCTTTCGACAAGAAATACCTTCAGTACGATATTCAACCACCTTACGAACTCGACAAAAATCCCCCCACACTAGAACACTATTATTCAAATGCTTGTAATAAGCCAAGGCAAGCAAACATATCCCAGAGATATTTTAAATCGACCAAGAATAGTAGGTCTGAAGCTGCTTCTTGCCCAAACACATCCGATGACGGTTTGTATCCGAACCGAAAGGAATATATTATCAGTGAAAATGGCTCTGACGATTCGTTTCGTAACACTCAAAGTTATTATAAACCGTTAAAGAAAAATAGGTCTGAAGCTACTTACTGCCCAAACACATCCAATGAGGGTTCCGAACGAAAGAATATATAATGAAATGGCTCTGTATTCTTTCGAACACCAAAGTTATTTAAACGTAAAGAAAAAAGTCGAGTATTACTGCCCAAACACATAATGACGGTTGTATCCGAACCAAAGGATATAATCAGTGAAATGGCTCTGATGATTCGTTTCGTAACACTCAAAGTTATTTTAAACTGTTAAAGAAAAATAGGTCTGAAGCTACTTACTGCCCAAACACATCCAATGACGGTTTGTATCCGAACCAAAAGGAATATATTATCAGTGAAAATGGCTCTGATGATTCGTTTCGTAACACTCAAAGTTATTTTAAGCCTGCCAAGAAAAATAGGTCTGAAGCTACTTACTGCCCAAACTCGTCCGACGACGTTTCGCAAAAGGAATATCCAGAATATATTTTCAATGAAAATGATGCATTTAGTTATCAATATTCACGACAGAGCAACGGACCAACAGCTACTGAGAGTCGTTCAAGAGAGTCTAGAATCAGTGATTCTTTAATTTATCCGTATTTAGAATCCGATCACCAACTAAATACTTCTGGAATTGAATCTATAGAAAGTCAAAGGGATAAAATGAGTGATGAAACACTCAATTTGCCACCTCTTATAACTGTAAATCCATCTACGATTTTATATCCCAATATGTATTTCGGCAACGCGACTTTTGTAGGTACGGCTTCCAAAGATGTTGCATGTGTTCAAGACCCCGAAAACTACAATTTGGAATTTTTTTCGTCTGGCGAGTCAGCGGCAATGGCTTCCTCTGGAGAATGGTTTTCGTCAGATGAGACACAGAAGATGTCGCAAGGAAGTGATAATATTGCCCTGGCTGCTGCAGATATTGTTGAAAGTTATGACGTCAATAGGAGCTGTGATATTTACAGAGATTCGACTGGAACGGTCCGCAACGTTGAACAGTTTGAGGATATAAAAAAGGACTTTCATCCTAAAAGTTATCTGCAAAGAATGTCGGAAGAAAGCGGTAATAATGCCTTGATCGAAGATATTGTCGAAGGTTATGATGGAGATAGGAGCTGTGATATTTACAAAGATTCTACCGACGTCGAACAGTTTGAGAGTATTGTTCAAAATCGCTTTTATCGAGAAAGTCAGCTGCAAAATGTGTTGCAGAAATGTGATAAATATACCCAAGAAGCTAGATGTGATATTTACAAAGATTCAACTGAAACGGCCTATGACGTCGAACAATTCGACCATGCTCAAAAGAGCTTTTATACAGAAAGTCATCTGCAAAATGTGTTGCAAATGACTGACAATTTGACCAATGCTCAAAAGAGCTTTTATACAGAAAGTCATCTGCAAAATGTGTTGCAGAAATGTGATAAAAATACTCAAGAAGCTAGCTGTGATATTTACAAAGATTCAACTGAAACGGCCTATGACGTCGAACAATTCGACCATGCTCAAAAGAGCTTTTATACAGAAAGTCATCTGCAAAATGTGTTGCAAATGACTAACAATTTGACCAATGCTCAAAAGAGCTTTTATCGAGAAAGTCATCTGCAAAATGTGTTGCAGAAATGTGATAAAAATACCCAAGAAGCTAGCTGTGATATTTACAAAGATTCAACTGAAACAGCCTATGAAGTCGAACAATTCGACCATGCTCAAAAGAGCTTTTATACAGAAAGTCATCTGCAAAATATGTTGCAAATGACTGACAATTTGACCAATGCTCAAAAGAGCTTTTATCGAGAAAGTCATCTGCAAAATGTGTTGCAGAAATGTGATAAAAATACCCAAGAAGCTAGCTGTGATATTTACAAAGATTCAACTGAAACAGCCTATGACGTCGAACAATTCGACCATGCTCAAAAGAGCTTTTATACAGAAAGTCATCTGCAAAATATGTTGCAAATGACTGACAATTTGATCAATGCTCAAAAGAGCTTTTATGCAGAAAGTCATCTGCAAAATGTGTTGCAAAAATATGATGGCAGAAATGATCCAGAAACAAGCGAAGCCAATGACAAATTTTACTGTGATTTTTACAAAGATACATTGGGAAAAGTCTATAATGCCCAACAATTTGAAAACTTTAACCAATTCAGCGTTCCGAAGAGCTTTTATACAAAATATTGTTTACAAAATATGTTGCAGAAAACTTGTAGTAATGATTCACAAGATATACAAGAAACTGGCGATACTAATAGCTGTGATATTTATAAAGATTCCACCAAAACAACCATGGAGCATTACGAAAACTTTAACAACCTAACTTCTCCAATGGGTTTTTATGCAAATTGTGATGCATCAACGATAAACACTGAGTTTCCGGCAAATTATAATAGTTACAACAATATTACGAATGTAATTTACCCAGGACTAAGTCAAAATAATAGAATTAATTCACAACGTAACAGACAAGACTTTCAACAATTTTACCAAGATCGTAATGAAGTGAATACTAGAGACAAAAGCAAAGAACAAAATTCTCCGATTCCTAGAAGTTCCTCAAATGCAAATGATTCTAGTTTTATTTCTCCTGAATATAACGTATCTCATAAAGAATATAACAATGTGGAGATCATAGCTGAAAGAGAAGAAAATTTCTTCCTTCGTGGTCAGGATTGCAGCTTAAAAAATTCACAGAACGACATGCTCTATGAAAATTCTGGAATCAGAATGTCAAGTGATGAATATAATTCGTCCCAAAACAGCAATGGAAATTTAATTTCGTGCGATTCAAACGTAAACGGTTCTGTTCTAATTTCTCCTAGAAAAAACTTATCTCAGGAAGAATTTAATAATTTGGAGATCACAGGCAAAAACGAAGAAAATTACTATAGGTCCAGTCAAGATTGTCTGTTAAACATTTCACAAGAGTTGTATGAAAACTCTAGAATCTCAAACAGCAAACATAATTCACCACAAAATAGCCACGAAAGCAATGAAAATTTAATTTCATACAATTCAAACATAAACGATTCTATTATGATTTCTCCCGTAAAAAACGGTGTATCTCTGGGAGAATATAGCAATGTAGACATTAAAGTTGAAAATGAAGAAAATTACTCTATTTCCAGTCAAGAGTGTCTCTTAAACGATTCACAAGAGTTATACGAAAACTCTGGATTAAGAATATCGAACGATGGATGTAATTCACCTCATAAAAGCAATGGAAATTTAATTTCTTGCAACTCGAACATAAATGATTCTATTATGATATCTCCCGTAAAAAATGTTGCATCCCAGCAAGAATATAACAACAATGTAGATATCAAAGTTGAAAATGAAGAAAATTACTTTATTTCTAGTCCTGACTGCCTCTTAAATGATTCACCAGAGTTTTACGAAAATTCCGGATTAAGAATCTCAAACGGTGGTTGTAATGCGCCTCAAAGTATCCAAGAAAGCAATGAAAATTTAATTTCGTACAATTCAAACATAAACGATTCTATTATGATTTCTCCCGTATTAAACGGTGTATCTCGGGAAGAATTTAACAATGTAGACATCAAAGTTGAAAACGAAGAAAATTACTTTATGTCCAATCAAGATTACGATTCGCAAGAAATGTATGAAAATTCTGGATTAAGAGTATCAAACAGTGTATGCAATTCACCTCAAATTAGCCAAGAAAATTCTAGATTGAACTCGTCAAATGCTGGATTTTATTCACCAGTGAAAAAAGAAGAGTTTGGAAGCTCCAGTTTCAACATTGGAAACGAGAAGAATGAAGAGAGCTATGATTTGTCAGGTTTTGGCGGGGAAACACATATGAGAAATCTTGATGTACTTTTTAAAGACTATTTTGATGTGCAAGATGATTAAGGGTTTTGAAAATTGGGATTTTTTGCAGTTGTTTATTTATTATATTATGTTGTATTATTTATATTTATAATTGTTGTTGTATTAAATATTTGTTCACCACGCAATGCTCGAAAGCAACGGAAACTCTAGACCAAGCACATAAAATTCTAGCTGTTATGTCTAATCATAATTTCAGTTAAAATGTAACTATAAAACAGTTTTGTAACACTTACTACCGTTTATAAAAACAACAAAAGAAGCTTTATCTGGTCACTTTTAAATAAAATAGAAAAAACATAAAAACACATATTTTTAAAGAACAAAAGTGAAATAATTAACTAAGATATTTTTACTGGTTTCTAGAAAATTTAAGAGAGTTTAAAGTAAAAATTGGCTGGTTTGGTTATGGTAGGAGAATGGTTTTACTGCACAAAATTTACTTATATATTATTTATATTTATTATTGCCGCTGTATTTAATATGTGCTCAATTATTTTTTTGCCCCCTTCATAACACAAATCGCCCACTTGGGGGCGATCGCCCCCAGGTTGGGAACCGCTGTGCTAGATGATGAGGGTTTTAAAAATTGTGATTTTTTAAAGTTATTAATTTACTTATATATTATTTATATTTATTATTGCCGCTGTATTTAATATGTGCTCAATTATTTTTTTGCCCCCTTCATAACACAAATCGCCCACTTGGGGGCGATCGCCCCCAGGTTGGGAACCGCTGTGCTAGATGATGAGGGTTTTAAAAATTGTGATTTTTTAAAGTTATTAATTTACTTATATATTATTTATATTTATTATTGCCGCTGTATTTAATATGTGCTCATCAAAAAAGCAATAAAAATTCTAGATTTCGCACTAAAAATTCTAGACTTTTTTGTCTTTACTTTTATATATTGGTTAACCTATATGTGTAGCATTTATTATTTACAGTTATAATTTCTTCTAGTCTTAAGTTTTTGAGTTGTTATTTACAAAATATATTAAACATGTTGCATTTTTGGCTTTGATTGTATTTTAAAATGTTTGTGGCTGTTTAAAATTTTTGTGTATTATAAGATAGGATTTTTTTTAAAATTTTTTGTTTTCCAGTTTATATAAGTATTGTTTAGGTTTTTTTTATGAATTTATTTATTTATATTATTCATGTATTTTATTTTTAACTACAAAAGTTTTGGTAAAAGAAATTAGTGCAAATACTCTACAAGATATAATTCTTTTTCTAATATTTCAATGGTGGTTATAAGTTTTCTATGAAGAATTAGTGCAATATAAGAGGTTAACTAAATATGATTTTTATAACAATGTGCAAAAAAGTTCACTTTTTTTTATATCATATTCATTCATAAATCGTTGTTGCGAAAGTGACACTTTACGTGCTTACGTCACAGTCAGTGCCGAAAGTAGTACTTTCGGCACTAGTGTGATTGGTAGAAAAACCAAATAGTCATGAATATCTCCATGGAAACTAAATGATGTCATGAAACTCACTTATTTCTATTGGTTCATTACTTTTGCATTTTCTAATATCTCCATGGAAACTACAAGTACTACAAAAATTATTAAAGGAAATTAATTAATACAAAGGTAAGAACACAAATTTCACGCCAAACACCATCAATAGTATAAACCTCCGAATATCGCCATGGAAACTAAATGATGTCATGAAAATCACTCATTGGTAGAAATACTTTTTTGCGCGTTATTATAAAAAATATTGTAAGCAAGCACGTGCCAAATAATACTTTATTAAGCTCTTGTCATTATTTCACTCGACCACGGTCTCGTGAAATAAAAGCCACTCGCTTAATAAAGTATTATTTTCGGCACTAGTTGCTTAAATAACTATTAAGCAACACTGTTTTTAAAAAAGTACATGTTAAATATGCTAAATGAAATTGCTAAATGAAGTTCTCTATGAATATATGTGTATTTATGCACATTGTGAATAATTTATGTGATTGAAGAATTTTATTTCTTTTTATACGTTTTTATATTGTAATTTTCTATGTACTTTTTTTATGGAAATAAAACGTGTTTATATTATGCCAAATACTTATTTGAGTTTCAATTGTGATTTTCATTGTTTTTTTTTTAATTTTTTTTTTGTTTAATATAATCTTTAACTCCCAAACGTGGTCTGGTCCCTCGGGTGACTAAAATGAAAGGGTGTGAAACACCACACGACTTTTAACTGTCACTCAATAATAGAGATAATAAAGTTTTACGGCAGCTATCCACGTCCGTCCAACATGTAATGGTAACTCGTGTTTTTAAGTTTGAAGTCCTTAGCTTTTTTTTTTCGTTTTTCGGCAATACCTTAAAAACCTAAAAAGTTAGAAGGATTATATCTTTTGCGCATGCGCTATTTTCTAGAAAACTCTATTATGACTTTCGACAAGTTCGAAAGAAACTCGTGTGCCAAATTTGAAGATTGTAGCTCTTTTCGCTCGAAATGTAAATTGGTTTCAGACTGACAGACGAACCAAAATGTTTAAAAAAAAACCTCTTTTTCAGAATGAACACCCTCCATAACGTGCAGAAAATCCAAAGTTTCCATTTCAGATTTTCGACCCCATCGCAATTACTTAAATACCTGATATTTCATATTAGTAATTGAAAAGTAAAAAAATAAGGAAATATTGAGGGGGTAGGGTCTGGTAGGGTACATATATATTCCGGCTTGTGTGCTTGATCAGAGACCAGGAAATATTAATCTTCATCTTTGCTTTTCTAAGTGTTGCCATTTGCACAAAAGAAAGTCAAAAAAAAAATCGTTAAATATGACAGCTATATGGCCATCGCGTGGCAACATAATTTGTGGACAAATGCATTAACTCGCACTTAAATAAGACAATTGAACAGAAACAATGCGATTTTAGCTTGGAGTTTAGAGTAGTTTAAAGATGCTGTCTTGGCGAAAACCTATACAAAATTTGCTCGCCAAGTGAGGCCATAATTACTTCCACAATATGCCCAAGCCAGTTTAGTTTAATTTGAATTATCGTCGCACTAGAGCTACACGAGGACTATTGGCGACGGGTGTCGTAATTTAGAACCAAAGTCAAGTGATGAGCCGACTCCTTAATAGGCAACCAACGTCACCGTTAAGGTAGGCCTTGAAACAGTTACTTTTTCGGGGCGGGGGTAACGCCGAGTAACACCTTTAGATTTTTCAGAAGGTAACTGCAACTTAGTAACGTTTAGCGATAACAAATAAACGAAAAATTACGTTACTTTTCCGTTACTTCACGGCAATTTTAAAATGCAACTCCTTTAAAATTAGATACATTGTTCTAATTAATCCTTATTGCAGGTGGGTTTTTTTTTGTGCTTATCTTTCTTTAAGGGGGAATGAGCGCGCTGAACCGGGGGTCTCCAAAGCAAAGTGCGTCAGTGTTAATAATCCAATGGCGGAAAAAAAAATGTTTTCTCTGCCTCATTTCTCCGGCTATATTGAATATTTTTACAAGCGGATTTTTTTATGTGATAAATGTAGCTGACTTACAGGTCCCGACCTTCCCACTTTTTGAAATGGGTTTGAATATTTTTTTTTAATTTTCAAATGTTGAATATTTTTTTAATTTCAATAAATATTTTTTCAAAAATATCGATGAAATGTCAAAAAGTGGAAAGATAGAGACCTGTAAGTTATCTACATTTATTATTTTTAAAAAAAACTTTTGTAAAAATATTCAATACAGCCGGAGAAATGTGGCAGAGAAAATAGTTTTTTCGCCATCGGATTAACACTGAGCACTTGAGTTTGGAGACCCGCAGTCCAGCGCGCCCATTCCCCCTTAATCTTGGATCTTGGAAACGGTTAGATGGTTAATTTCCATTTTTCTTATAACTTGAAATGTCTTAAAGTAACTGTAATTAGTTTATTTCTAGCAAGTAACTGTAACTAGTTACTTTTCATATGAAGTCACTAATATAGTTACTTTTTAAAGGTAACTTTCCAATCTCTGATTGAAAATAATCTTTAAATGTAAAAAAAGGTTTATATGTAAATTTTTTTCCACAAAGGTATAAAAATAGGACAAAACAAATTTAAAAGGCAAAAAATCCTGTTATTTCACTAATAATTGCGTCAGACAGACATTGATAGAAGGCCAAAAAGTCCTTTTAAAACTTCAAAAAATAATTAAATAACCTCATAAATTCATCAACAAGTTTAATACATTAATGACGATTGGCAAGTAACTGTTACAATGTCTTAATAAAAAAGTAACTGTTACAATTTCTTAATTAAAAAAGTAACTGTTACAGGTTACTTTTCGAAATTTAAATTTATAAGAAAAGTGGCAATTTTACCATCTTACCGTTTTTCAAAGAGAACCAAGATTTTTTTAAAAATTGTGACAGTCGGAAAAAAAAACTAAAAATGGAAATTCAACGTTTTTAAAAGTGAAATATAAAATAGTCAAGTTTAAAACGAACATCGAATTACCGAAAATATCCACGAAGAGCTGCGTGAGAAGTAACGTAAAAGTAACGAAATTTTTCGCTACTTCGTTGCCGCTAAAAGTAACTAAGTTACAATTACAGTTACTTTCTGAAAAATCTAACTAATCTAAAAAAGTAACTGTTACAACTAACGCGTTACTCCAATACCTGAAGTTTATCTAAATATAAACAAACTATGGAACAAATGATGACCATAGTACTGAACAATTTATGTAGGATAAACAAAGTTTCACGAAAAACACGAAATAAAAAAAACGAAAGTTTTTATTCGGAAATGAAAGTGTTAATGGTATTCGCAAAAATCAGACCCCCCAAAATTTTCAAAAATGAAATTTCAATGTTTTTAGTGTTCCTTAAACTATGCAATCTTAGCTTTACAACGATATCTTAAACTAAAAGTTTCAAGTACTAGAAGTATTTTTAATATTTTTTTTAAAAAAAGATGTTGTTTAGGTAAAATCCCCTTATGTTGTATAGGTAAGAAACCACTATTGTTTACTTAAAACGCTTATATCGCTAAACTTACTTTTTCAATGTTCGAGTTCCTTTTTCTCAGAATCTATTATAAGTATCAGCCTGAAATTTTTTATACGAATTTAAGAAGTTGGTTTCTAAAAACCGCTGGAGGGATTTGAGGATAACTATCTAACTATTTTTTTCTTTTTGATATTATTGATATTTTTTTAGGTCAAAAATATGTATAGTTTCACTTAAAAATTTATAATTTAAAAACTAAACAAAATTTTTAAAAACGCCTCCAGCAAAGTATAGTTTAACATCCATTTAATAACTAGTAAAAATTTCATTAAAAAGTAATTAATAGATTCTGAGAAAAAGGTACATAAAAAAGGTCGTTTTAACATGGTCTTCCAATGAAGTCTCCGGTCCCCCTTAAAATACAAGCGGACAAACCAACCTATAGTAGCAGCGGCTCAGTGGATGCGAGTTATATTACGTGTCCGCCTCGTAAGCGTTGCGGGTTCGAGCCCCGAATGAGTCTTTAAATATTCTGGATGGGAAAATCATGGGCACGCATATCATCTGATTATTTGTCATTTAAAAGATCTGTAGCGGCCTCAGTAACCAATAGTCTACCAAAAGGATCCTCAAGGTGGAGATGAGTTACCTCGGCTTATATACTACTATTTCCGATGTTATTCAGGATACTGGTAGGAACGCAGAGGTAAATCTGCGCCCTCTAGCGAGTGGATGATTGATTGAGGTTGCGTGCGTGTGGTAACCGCCACACCACTCCCCTCCTAGAAACGAGGTTAGTAACCGTGCGCAGGCTGCTTCGCTGTGCGTTGTGCTGCGTTGAGTTGAGAGAGAGTTGTGTGAGTTGAGTAGTTGAGTTGCGTGCAGCGTTGAGTGCATTAGCAGCGAGTAGCAACCGTGGTTAAGCGCATCGTAGCAGGAGCATCATTGGAGTGGGTGACGATCACGTCCGGGTCACCACTGTAGGGGCCTCAGTAACCCACAGTCTACCAAAAGGATCCTCAAGGTGGAGATGAGTTACCTCGGCTTATATACTACTATTTCCGATGTTATTCAGGATACTGGTAGGAACGCAGAGGTAAATCTGCGCCCTCTAGCGAGTGGATGATTGATTGAGGTTGCGTGCGTGTGGTAACCGCCACAGTTCCTTAAGTATCCATCTAGTTTGAGTTCTCTCAGCAATATTAAAATCTCGCCATACTTTATCATTCACAGAGTGTAATCTGAGCGTCAAAATTGGTAGCGAGATTCACCTAGATGTTGCCACAAAAAAATGGCTTTCAGTTCTGAGGAATATACCGAGTCTGCAAAGCAAAGGCTTAGCCGGCAATAAAGTAGCCTAGTTGGAGGAAAAAAGTTGTATCACGCCAATCTGGTGACTTTCAAGATGGCTTCACTCTTTTTCGCGCCAAGCACCTTAAAGATCAAATACTTCTAAGAATGCTTCCAAATATAGAAGAAAAAATTACTCGCCACACAAAAAATGAAAACAATTGGAATATAAATTCACAAAAATCGTTTGACGTGTTTCGTTCTATGACATTTAGAACGACCCTTTTGTTGACTATTAAAGTTTTGACGTTTTTGTAAGATTTTTGCGGTTTATAGGTATTGGAAGCGTTTCTAAAGGAATTTTCTTTGTGGTTATAACTGTTTGGCTAATAGAGAAGAATATTCTAAAAGAAACGATTTGAAATAGAAATTAGAATTGTCATTTTTAGTAGAGTTTTAAGCATTTGGGAGTTAAATTTATCCATTTGCTAATTTCCTTGGTTACTTGTTTCAAACATTTCGTTGGTTAGTTCTTTAGAATATAAAATATTCGAAAGAACTAAATTTAATAGTTATTTAAGCAACTAGTGCCGAAAATAATACTTTATTAAGCGAGTGGCTTTTATTTCTCGAGACAGTAGGTCGAGTGAAATAATGACAAGAGCTTAATAAATTATTATTTGGCACGTGCTTGCTTACGATATTTTTTATAATAACATGCAAAAAAGTATTTCTACCAATGAGTGATTTTCATGACATCTTTTAGTTTCCATGGCGATATTCGGAGGTTTATACTATTGATGGTGTTTGGCGTGAAATTTGTGTTCTTACTTTTGTCTTATTTAATTTCCTTTAATAATTTTTGTAGTACTTGTAGTTTCCATGGAGATATTAGAAAATGCAAAAGTAATGAATGGAGATATTAGAAATGCAAAAGTGATGAAAAGTAATGAATAAAAGTAATAAGTGAGTTTCATGACATCATTTAGTTTCCATGGAGATATTCATGACATCATTTTGTTTTTCTACCAATTCGTAAAGTGTCATTTTCACAACGATTTATGAATGAATATGATATAAAAAAGTGAACTTTTTTGCACGTTGTTATAAAAAAAATATATAAAATCACAAGGTGTTAAATTAAATGATAATATAACGTTTCGTAGTAGTTTCGTCTGATGCAAAATGGCAGCTGCCGCAAGAATGATTTAAGTTTTCAAGTTAATGAAGATATCGTATCTAGTATATAATTAATAATTATTTTAAGTGTATTGATTGATTGAGTGATAATTGAAAGTAGTGTTGTGTTACACACCCCTTGTTTTAAAATTGCGTTTGCGCTTCTTGCGTTAAACGCGTATGTACCGTCCCCGGACAAATTATTAGACGCACTGCACGATTTCGTGTAAAATATTAATTACCGGGTGATATTGTACCCGTTTTATTATTTTAAATTGATTTGTTTTTTATTTTTATATTATCCAATCAATTGCCGATTTATTTGACATAAATAAAACAGCATTCATTTAGAAAAGCATAAGTTTATTAAGTTTTAAAGAAAAGTGAAATGAATGTTAGTAAAAGTCAATATTGAGTTGAGCCACCTTTAGCCGCTATCAAAGCTTTAATTCTGCGCGGCATGCTATCAATGCAAGACTGTACTGTCTCCTGCATTTGAGGATGATGATTCCACATATGAAGAGTACAGGGGAAGAACTGCTTAATTTTTTTAGGAGTAGTCCCGTAATTGTATCTGCTTGGCGGACATTGGCGACAGAAAACCGGTTTTCCTTTCGGTCTTCTTTCGCGGTACAAACGTGTGACTCGTGTCCGCTGATCTCTGGCGTAAATCAGTGTTGCCGCGAGAGAAAAACAAAGTGAGTAACCGATTTCCTCACACAAGTTTAGGTGATGACTCGCTTTCATCGCCAAAGAGGCCTGATGAGGAAAGTTTGCTACGAAATTAAGAGGTTTTTCCCCTGTACTCTTCATATAAATAATCTTTGTACTTGTTTACGTTCCTGTATCAATTTGTCAACACAGTGTTGCCATATGTTAAAAATAAATACAAATATGTAGTCTACCACAATTCTTTTAAATGAAAATCAATAATATTGTAGTTTAAATATACCATTATTGCATAAAAACTCTTAAGAAACATAAAATTTCTAAAAAAAATACAGTGCGTCTAATAATTTGTCCAGGGACTGTTTATATCAGAAATAAATTCGATTTTTGTTTTACATACACCAACGAATTAAATATGCATATAAAACAAAAGCGATGCATTTCCTTTAATTTCATGTCACACTTTCTTCTTACTCTCACGTTGTTATAGCCTTGAAATTCCTTGCATTTCCTCTTTATACAATTAGAGCACCAGGATGAAAAAATTATGATGTGTGTTTAGACATTTTGATGAATATACGTGAAGCGAATTTTTCTTGCTTTACAAAAAAATAAGTTCAAGGGCTTCTAAATGGAATGAAATGGACACTGTAATTATATTTAGTAAAATTCAGCATACAGTCCCTGGACAAATTATTAGACGCACTGTATTTTTTTTTAGTAATAATGAAAACATACTAAAGAATGCCATACCATTAAAAAAGATGTCGATATATGTATTAAATATAGCAGATAGTATTTTCTATTCAATAGCTTAAGTTTAGGAACACAAATGACCTTCCAAAGGTATTTTGTTCATCATTGATTGATACATGAAATCTTGCAGTGCGTCTAATAATTTCTCCAGGGACCTAATCCCACTTTTAGAAATAGGTTAATATTCTTAAATAGCTAAGTTTAGAAACCAATACCTTTAAAGGTATTTGTCACATGATATAAAAATCTTCGGGTATATTCGGAGTATATCCACTTGAAAGTAAATATTTCTTAAATTCATAAAAATGTTACACATAATATCAATAAATAAGTGGGATTATATAGACCTGTAAGTCAGCTACATTTATAATATAAAAAAATATTCAATACAGCCGGAGAAATGTGATAAATTTCCTTACATTAACACAGAGGCACTTTGGTTTTGTGGTCCATAAGGTTATTCGCCCTTAAATGAGAATTAATAAGCCTTATTTTGAATAAGAAGTTAACTAATTTCTACTTAACAACAATGTCTGAAATGGGCATGGCAGGCCTTGGCCCACTAAGGGGACGTACACAAATTATGTCATGCAAAATAGTGACTTTTTTGATCCCTCCCCCTATTGTCACGCTGCGTCACGTTTGATCGAACCCCTCCCTCTAAAATTACGTCACATTGTTGCACCCCTTGAAGAAAAAGAGTTAATATTAATATTTCCCTTTGTTTCTGAAATATAATGAAGTTTACATCGTAAGAAAAAATAAAGCACATTTGATGCATTATCACGGCACATTCGGTGTTTTTGATTGCAGTTGTTGATGTAAAAACAATTAGTCCCTCGCATTCGTGGCACTCAACGGTCGTTCCGAAAACATCAGGAAATGACCGGAAAAAGAAATCACATTGATAATTTTTCTCTTCTAAAAGGGGATGCTTTTTTTTCTGATGAATCGAGAACTGAGGGCCATTTTCTTTAGTGGCGCCCTCTAGGCGTCTCTCACTACCAATTTTGACGCTTAGATTGTAATGAATCTGAGCTACCATTGGTGGTGTGGCAAGTATGCCAAAAGATTTAATGTTCAATAAGATTTAATGTTTAATAAGAGAATTCATTGCAAATGGGTACTCCAAGGGATCTTTTGTATGCTACATAACAACAATCCCTGGACAAATTATTAGACGCACTGCAAGATTTCACGTATCAATCAATGATGAACAAAATACCTTTAGAAGGACATTTGTGTTCCTAAACTTAAGCTATTGAATACAAAATACTATCTGCTATACTTAATACATATATCGACATCTTTTTTAATGATTTGGCATTCTTTGGTATGTTTTCATCATTACTAAAATAATACAGTGCGTCTAATAATTTGTCCAGGGACTGTATATATGACATGCTTGCCGACGATTCTTCCGTCCTGAAAAGCTGCCCATTCAGCCATGGTTCGAACCCACTATCTTGGGCTTATGAGTCGGTAACGTAATAACTCAAAGCCACTAGCCGACATTAATATACCTCATTAAAATAATAATTCATAATATTAAATTTTTTATAACAACGTGCAAAAAAGTGACTTTCACTTTTTTATATCATACTAGCTTTATAAACCCGGCGTTGCACGGGTAGACCCTTACTAACAGTAATTTTTTTATGTAAACTTTTATTTTATACCAATTGTTGCATCCCATTCTGATTCTCCATGTCCGATTGTACCCAGGCCCTTCCATGAGTTAGAGGGCTTTCTCATAGGCCCCGGTATTCGCCTTGCATGCGATAGGTCCCAGGTCAGGTCCGGGCATCGCCTAAATAGCTGCCGACCTAAAAGCGTACAGCCAAAAAATGCCGACGAATAACACCCTGTGCGGAGGGAGTTTACGTTAAATATCCTTCAAAGTCCCAACTCTCTGTACGATCACGCCCTTAAAATTTGCGTTGGGTGCCAACTCAGGTGTCGGCTCGTCACTTAACTATGGCCAATAGACCTCATGGGTAGCTCTAGTTCGACGATAATTCAAACTAACCCTAACCCATACAACTGGATGGGTATAGCTACCCTACCTTAAATTTTCAACTTCGCCAAAAGGCGCCAATTCCAAAAGTCAATCGGCCTTTATATCATAGCTGTATTAAATCGACAGTTTCATAAACAAAGCCTGATCCAGTATACAATTTCAAAAGATAATCAATCAATAAAATAAGGATTTAAATAACAATACTGGCTACCATATTGTAGCTGAACTTTTATTTCTGTTTGTAAAGTCTTTGCTTACGATACAACTTGTTAAATATAGAAACCCAACGTTAAATTTTCTAGATCACCAAAAATCGCCTATCAATATACTGGCTACCAGGCTACTGAATGAGTGAGTGAGTGAAATGAGTGAGAGAAATGAGTGAGGGAGTGAGTGCGTGAAATGAGTGAGTGAGTGAGTGAAATGAGTGAGTGAAAGGAGTGAGTGAGTGAAATGAGTGAGTGAGGAAATGAGTGAGTGAGTGAAATGAGTGAATGACTGAAATGAGTGAATGACTGAAATGAGTGAATGACTGAAATGAGTGAAATGAGTGAGTGAGTGAAATGAGTGAGTGAGTGAAATGAGTAAACATTTTACTCACTCACTCATTTCATTCACTCACTCATTTTACTCAGTCACTCATTTCACTCATTCATTTCCTCACTCACTCATTTCACTCACTCACTCATTTTACTCACTCATTTCACTCACTCATTTCCTTACTCACTCATTTCACTCACTCATTTCACTCACTCATTCAATTCACGCTGCACGCTTGGACCAAGCGAAGAAGAAAGAGAAAAACCAGTTTCCTTCGCCAATGTCCGCCAAGCAGATACAATTACGGAACCCCTCCTAAAAAATAAAGTGGTTCTTCCCCTGTACTCTTCATTTCTTTCACTTAATTTTCCTCGCGGTGAATTTCTTTTTTCAAATTAAAAATAGAAAAAATGAATAAAAACACAATGCATAATGCTATTCCTATGGAGAATTCGGCTCACGTTTTGCACTCCTACACCCGTTTGGGTTCGAATTTCGAAAAATCGCTTCTTAAATGACGCCTACGATATACAAAAAATATTTTCCTAAAAATTTGGTATCTCTAACTCCAGTAGTTTGGGCTGGGCGTTGATACGTGAATAGATCAGTGAGTGAGTCAGTCAGGACTTTGCCTTTTATATATATATTCATTCATAAATCGTTGCGAAAATGACACTTTACGTGCTTACGTCACAGACAGTGTCGAAAGTACTACTTTCGGCACTAGTGCGGTAAACTAAATAAGAGTTTCTGATTGGTAGAAAAACAAAATGTCACGAATATCTCTATGGAAAAAAATGATGCCATAAAACTCACTTATTTCTATTGGTTCATTACTTTTGCAATTTCTAATATCTCCATGGAAACTACAAGTACTACAAAAATTATTAAAGGAAATTAAATAAGACAAAAGTAAGAACACAAATTTCACGCCAAACAAATATCGCCATTTAAACTAAATGATGTCATGAAAATCACTCATTGGTAGAAATACTTTTTTGCACGTTATTATAAAAAATATTGTAAGCAAGCACGTGCCAAATAATACTTTATTAAGCTCTTGTCATTATTTCACTCGACCTACGGTCTCGTGAAATAAAAGCCACTCGCTTAATAAAGTATTATTATCGGCACTAGTTGCTTAAATAACTATAACATAGTGTTCTGGTTTCTTCCCGTTTTCCTATGTTGACGACTCGATGTCCCATGGAGTACCATGAATAAATGAATCAAAGTTATAAAATGACATCTATTGAATAAATTTTCTTTCGAAATGCTCTATTAGTATAGAAACTTTTATTTGAAAATAAATAATAGCACACTAAATTGCTGTAACAATAATTTGCGAAATTACCATTCCACTTTTCGTCATTTAACTAGTTTTAAGGCAAAAATATGTGAGTCATCTAACTACTTCCCCACCAAGCAAGAAATCGTAATGCCATTAGATACTTATCGCTATAAAAAGAAAATTTACAATGTAAACGTGAAATACGTCAGGGTAAAATTATACTTTTAAGGAAATTTTAAAAAATAACAGCAAAAAAAGTTTTAAATCAGAAAAAAAATTGGCTAGGGTAAAATTATACTTTTAATACATTTAAATATAAAAATTCACATTAAACAGCAGAAAGAAAATCTTTAACACTAAATATTACAATATAAGAATCATTAAACAAAGTTATTACTAGCTTCTTGACAATAATCTTTTAACTCTAGACCTTTTTCCAAAATATTTTAACCGAAGTATTGTAAAAAAAAAACTACACTTATAAGATATAAGTAAATCATTTAAATAATAGTTGAACGTTTTAAATATATATTTTTAAGTTTAAACAGTAAATATAAGAATTATTAAACATTTTTACCGGGGGACTAATTAGTTTTACCACGCTAGCTATAGACTAAACAATTAAAATAGCACTATCCATTTGAAATACATTTAAACGTAATAAAACTGTCTATTTCAATTTGTGAAATGGTTTTAAAAATTACTTTTTTATACATAAGAACATTACTGATTAAAATAACACTAACGATTTGAAATACACTTAAATATAATAAAACTGCTTACTATAAGAGAATATTTATAACTTCTCCGCTTGAAGCAATCGAAAAGCAAGTCATATAACCCTATTCTATTACAGTACCGAAATTAAAACAAGTCCTACGTCATATAAACCTACTCATGACGTCGCATAAACCTATCCTATACTAAAACAACTCGCCTCCACTTCCGGTCACGTGCACTCCCGCTTACGTCATATCCGGTTACTCATATCCGGTGTCTCATATCCACCACGCCCACTTCGGGTGACGTCATCAACGGTGGTGGGGTATCCCACATCCCACCACTGATGCAGAACCCCCATTATTTACCTACTTCGGCGCAACAGCCCATTAGTGGGCCAAGGCCTGCCGTGCCCATTTCAGCTTTCGTGACCTAGGGCTCTGGGGTGCTAGGCATATGTCCCGGTAAGGTGGTCAGCCTCACGCGGAACCCCCAGTGTTTTTCCCAAGAATGCTTGGTACCCATTTTATCAGGGCCGGATTTAAAGATTTGACGCTTGTAGGCTACGATTTGCCTCCCCAATCACAATATTCTCCCACTTCGGAGAAAGGTAGCTGGTTAGCTGCAAAATAGGGTGGCAATAGCGAATTTTTTTAAAACTGTTCCATTTTTCTTTCAACTTCGAAATCCGTGAGGAGGGGGTGCACTTGCACTCGCAGCGACCATGTTTGCTGCGAAATATTAGTACTATATATACGTTTACGGTTTACGCCTTAATGTAAATTATTTGTTTTCTTTCTTAAAAAATATTCGTATCTTCATAATTTTTTTATGCCGAATGCGGCTATAATGGGTCGTAAAATTTGCCGCCCCGAAAAATTCGCCGCTCTAGGCTACAGCCCACTTAGCCTATTTAAAAATCCGGCCCTGCATTTTATCGACCCACTTAGGGTTAAAGGGATGGGTCATCCTCGCCCAATCCGGGATGAATTTTAAATATACTTCCCGCCATCCTTATTTGTTACACTTTAGGGATGGAAAACCGAAACCGGTTTTTTGCCCTCGGTTTTGACTGAAAAATCTTTTTTTTTTCATGAGGCTGGTCTAAGCCGGAAACCGGTTTTCTGCGGGGAAAACCGTCTAAAAACCGAAAACCGTTTTTTTCTGAAAAACCGCCATCCCTAACGTGTTCTAATTTGGTTGGCGGCGAGTATAGTTAAGTTTAAAATGAACGGCGAGCTACCGAAAAGATCCGTGAAGAGAAGGGGCGTGAGGAGTAACGGAAAAGTTACGAAACTTTTCGTGACTTCGTTACTGCTAAAAGTAACTAAGTTACCGTTACTGTTGCGTTCTAATAAATATAAACGGTGTTACTTGGCGTTACCGAATAAAAGTAACTGTTACAAGTAAAGTAATGGTTTCCTAAGATAACGGCACCGTCACCGTAACTCTACGCGTGACGTCACAGATTCGCTCCGCTACAATTCCGATCGTAATGTTTACGGCGAATGCGTTTTCCTCGAAATGAAGAAACGTAATCCGCAACCGATCGAAACGTAAACAAACATCGTGATTTTTTAGCCGGTTCGTAACTTGAATCAATATAAAAATGAGTTTGGATTATGAAAATTTAGCTCTGCTAATACTGATGGGGGAATCGGATTTAGAAAGTAGCCGGCAAAGGGAAAGTGAAATTTTCAAACATAGGACAACTGAAGGGGCTTTCCATATCCTCATACGTCGGCATCTACGAACAAAGATAATTTGTTTTAAATCACGTGCGCGAAGATTTTTTTTCGAAGCCCTACAATCGCCACAAGAATCCTATAGCCCCAGAAGAGAAAGGCCGACTGAGAAGCGCTCTTTTCGAACATTTTTCCCTCGCAAAAGTAGCCGTTACGTGTCCGAAAAACGTGTGAAGAAGAGTCGGAAAAGCAAGAACGTCCGTGGCGGTGGTACAGATCCGTTACGGTTACGATTAACGTGTTGTTAGGAAACCATCGCCATACATTTGTACGTAAAAGGTTTTTGTGACGTCATACGTAACCGTTACGAATCTGGCGGATGACGGCACCGTAATCTTAGGAAACCATTACTTAACGCTTTACTCCAATTCCTGCTTGTATATGCTAACAATTCCCGCAACGTTGAATGCCGCCCTTGGTAAGTATATAGGGAATTAGGTTAGGCAAGGGTTGATGTTGCTCGAGAACAAGCAGCTAAGTGATAGGGGCCATAGGGGTGAAATACTCACTAGTAAAAAAATAAACTCTTTTTACTTACAATTACCACATATGAAAGATAAGGTAAAGGAATGGGGTTGTTTCACGGAGGATCTGGCAACAGCTCCGCGGTCTTGTTTTAATTTTTCTAGAATTACTTTTGTTTTGGTATTCGGGAGTGAGTTTTCGAAGAATATTTTACAGGGACAAATTCTTCTCATGTCTCTTATTTGTTTTTATTTTTTCATTTGTTTCAAACAATCAGAAAACAATCAGAAAAATTGCATAGAAAGAAAAGTTTCATTTCATCTATTTCCCCATTCTGATCCTGAACTGATGAATGAAAGGCTATCTCGAATTAAACGAGAAAACGTCGTTCCTGTTAGCGGCACGCATGTTCACAATACCTACTCAGTTCGTCCATCGCGATGAAAAATAAAGCACTCTGATTGGACAGTTCTCAAGTAACGTTTCGATGTCGAATTTGGCAATTTATCACTTTTTTGGCAATTTGTATTGAATTTGACAACTCAATACAGATGCAGCTAGTATTTTTATGATATTTTTTTGTCATTTTAGATTAATTCTAAATTAAATTCTAAAATTAAGTTTAAAGTTTAGTTATAAAGTTTAAAGAGTATATTTGTATTTTAGAATAATTCTAAAATTAATACAAAAAAAATATCGTAAAAATACTAGCTGCATTTTGGAATATTTTTAGTTACTTTAAATCCGTTCTAGTATTTTTTTTGTTATTTTAGAAATAAATGGTATTATTTCGTAGTATTTTTCTCCTTAAAGTAGCAGCAACACTGGCCATTATGCCCTCCAAAAAAGCCTCCATGCGCGTCCCGTCGTTAGCATTGGAGGTCACGTGATCAGCCAATCTAATACTTTAATTATGATATCTATGGTTCCGATCATTTCGAAACACTTTTATTTCGCTACAAAAATATAACTCAAATAGAAGGTATCTTGTGAAAGGTGCCATACCAATTATTTTCCCCATTTCTATTCAAAAGTAATTCGAAAAAACTGAAAACAAGACCGCGGAGCTGTTGCCAGATCCTCCGTGAAACAACCCCATAGGACACATGGTTGGTTGGTTGGTTGGTAGACATATATTTTCAGGCTTGTGTGCTTGGTCACAAAGACCCGCTTATAAACCATCGTCAAGAAGGACGGACACAACATACACACATATAAGACAGATGCTGCCATCTATCGCCACCTCCACAATTTAGACATGTCCCTGAAGGGGAGGGAAATAGTCTCCAGGGACCTGTACCCGTGGGAAACTGCGCAATGACCGCCCACAGGACTTTCGAACCCAACAGATTTAACCAGCAAGTACTCCGCATATACTCGACAAACACAAACATCCATGCCTTACCGGGATTCAAACCCGAACCAAGAGGCTCCAAAGGCTAACCGTTGCGCCGCCGGGTCGGCATAGGACACATTCCAAGCCATACTTTCTGAATCAGAGCCTTGGATGGCTATCTGCTTCAGAAAGAATGGTTTTTGAACATTATCCGTATGTCAGTCTACTCTACAGCTAGCAGGGCCGGATTTAAAGATTTGCCGCCCCTGTCACAATATTCTCCCCCCTTGGGAAAAGATGCAGAATAGGGTGCTGTTTAAAATAGATACACATATTAGAATCATCTATGTACCTTTACACATCAAATCGAAAGAGAGAAATAGGCAATTTTTTTAAAAACTGTTCTACTATTTTTCTTTCAACATCGAAGTCCGCGGGGAGGGGGTGCAATTGCCCTCGCAGCAACCATGTTTGCTACGAAATATTAGTACTATAATATACGTTTACAGTTTGCGCATTAATGTAAATTATTTGTTTTTTTTCTTAAAAACATTCGTATCTTTATAATAATTTTTTATGCCGAATGCCGCTTTAATGGGTCGTAAAATTTGCCGCCCCAAAAAATTCGCCGCTCTAGGCTACAGCCTATTTAGCCTATTTAGAAATCCGGCCCTGATCCTCCGTGAAACAACCCCATAAGACACATTCCAAGCCATTCTTTCTGAATCAGAACCTTGGAAGGCTCTGCTTCAGAAAGAATGGGTTTTGAACATTGTCCGTACACTCTTAAAACAAAAGAGTGAAATTCACTCCTATAGGAGAAGCGAATTTTTGGCACCGGAAAGGAGTGGAAATTAACTCAGACTGAGTGCAAACCGCTCGTTTTAAGAGTTTAGGACGCAGATTGTTTTCTTTTATTTCTTTTACCCATTCCGAAAAAGAGTGAAATTCACTCCTATAGGAGAAGTGCATTTTCGGCACGGAAAGGAGTGGAAATTAACTCAGACTGAGTTCAAACCGCTCGTTTGTTTTAAGAGTGTATGTCAGTCCGCTCTGCAGCTAGAGTAAAACAGCTGTGGACTTCAAATTTTGGTACCAAAGTTCCTAGTACCGGACCTTAGTCGGACGTCATAATCAGCCTAGAAAATCCCGCACGCCCAAAGGATATCTGCCATCGAGAATTTTAGGTGTTACATGCTTGAAAAGTTGAAAGAGTTGCTTGAAAAAGTTCAGCATAGGGCTACAATATGATTAAGGTATATCTGGTATTGATTATGATACAGATTAAGATCTTTAAACATGTATTCCCTGGAAACAGCGAGCTAGGTGATTTAATACAGTAATTCCAGTTCATAAAACAGGGCGACATGGAGGGCTTAGTTTACCTTAAATAGCCGGACCAGAGGACATGATCCACGGCCAACTTCATAAAGGCCAGAGAGCTCTTCTAAACATGAGAATAGAAGGAAATTTTGACGTCACTGTTCCCAGTGCCGAAGATCGAGAAACCAGTTCGGACGCATTCGGATCCCTAAAATTGTGGTCAACCGTGAACGAGTGGTTCCGAACAGGTTTAGAGACAGGTTGTCTTCATCTTCGGAACAACGTCACTCGGAAGTATGACGTCAAAATTTCCGTTCCCGAGCTTGTTTGAGAAAGCTTCTTCGGCCTTAGTAGTTGAGTAGGCCATGGTATATCTGGTATTGATTATGATAACAGATTAAGATCTTTAAACATGTTAGGTTAGGTTAGGTTTGAATTATCGTCGCACTAGAGCTACACGAGGGCTATTGGCGACGGGCGTCGTATTTTAGAACCACAGTCAAGTGACGAGCCGACACCTGAGTAGGCACCCAACGCAACCGTTAAGGGCGACATCGTATGCAGCGTTAGGACTTTGAAGGATATTTAACGTGCACTCCCTTACACGGGGTATTATTCGTCGGACATTTTTGGCTTTATAGGTCGGCAGTTATTTTTGGCGATGCCCGGACCCGAACCTGGGACCTTTTGCATGCTAGGCGAGTGCCTAACCGACTGGGCTCCCCGGCCCCTCTTTAAACATGTATTCCCTGGAAAACAGGCGAGCTAGGGGTGATTTAATACAGTAATTCCATTTCATAAAACAAGGCGACATGGAGGGCTTAGGTTTTACCTTAAATAGCCGGACCAGAGGTCATGATCAGAAATGGAATAAATCGAGCTTTAGAAGGGAGGTAAGAAAACGTTATTTTTACAATAGAGTTGTCAATGAGTGGAATGCTTCACCAGATTATGTTGTGCATTCGAAGAGAGTAGAAGATTATAAGAAGAAACTTGACGGTCATTGGAAACTGGTAATGTATTAGATTTATTTTGGACCAACCTTGCTGGGCCTCTGAACTGCTGTTGGTCGACAATTTTTGTATATGTATTTGTATTGCTGAAAATACAAAAAGAACTACAGACTTCAAAATTTGATCCCTGTACCTGTCGGACGTGATAATAAGGTTTTCGAGAATATCGCGCAAATCATAGTTACCATAGAACTTTTTAAGTTTTAAAGTTATAAAGAAATTACTTGAATAGGTACATAGTTACTTCTAAATGTTTAAAGGGGGCTGGGGAGCGCAGTCGGTTAGGCATTCGCCTAGCATGCGGAAGGTCCCAGGTTTGGGTCCGGACATCGCCAAAATAACTGCCGACCGATAAACGGCCGTGCAGCCAAAAATGTCCGACGCATAATACCCCGTGTAGCGGGAGTGCACGTTAAATATCCTTCAAAGTCCTAACGCTGCGTACGATGTCGCCCTTAACGGTTGCGTTGAGTGCCTATTCAGGTGTCGGCTCGTCACTTGACTGTGGTTTTAAAATATGACGCCCGTCGCTAATAGCCCTCGTGTAGCTCTAGTGCGACGATGATTCAAACTAAACTAAACGTTTAAATGTATATTGATTTATTGAGTGGTGTTGGAAAGTCGTGTATTGTTACACACACCTAGCTTTTCATAAAAGTACTTATAAGTGCTACATTTTAATCACACACGATATCATTTAAGCATTTATTCAATTTTATTTTCGTAGCCAAAATAAATTCCTTATTTGTTTTATGAAATAAAATCAATGATAACAGAAAGTAAAATTAAAACATGCAAGCCATAGATATCATAGTTAAAGTATTAGATTGGCAGATCACGTGACCTCCAATAATAACGACGGGACGCGCATGGAGACCAGAATAAGAGGGCAAATGGGCCAGTGTTACCACCACATTAATGAGAAAATACTACGCAAAAATACCGTTTAATTCTAAAATTACAAAAAAATACCATAAAATACTAAAAAAGCCGTTTCACGTTTTTTTTAAAGTCACTAAAAAGATTCCAAAATGCAGCTAGTATTTTTTTGTAATTTTAGAATTAAACGGTATTTTTTCGTCGTATTTTTCTCGTCAATGTGGTGGCAAAACTGGCCCATTTGCCCTCTTATTCTGGTCTCCATGCGCGTCCCGTCGTTAGCATTGGAAGTCACGTGATCTGCCAATCTAATACTTTAACTATGATATCTATGATGCAAGCACAAATTATTCGCATGGCTAAAAAGTCCGTAATTTAATTTTTATATTACAATTACATTTTCGGCTACAACTTTGTCTTTTACGTGCGGTCCAACAAAAACATTTGTTGATTAAACTGTCGGCAATTTCAATTAATCATAACACGCTATTCCCCGGGAACCCTTCATTACGTAAAAGCATCAAAGATCATCCGGTTATTTTTTACCAGTTCTCTACAACGAACAAAACTGTTAGGTATTTTTTAAGATTAAGGGGATTGTCAGTCCCATAGAGCTAATGTATTAGTTTAGGAATCACAATTTCCGCAGAGAGAGAGAGAGAGAGAAATATTGCTTTGCCATGTTAAGAATATTTCCATACGGAATACTTCCAATGATAATCATTAACTGCGTATAATGTGGTCTTTGAACTGTGTTTACAACGGTCCCTGAACAGTGTATACTTTTTTTCCTTTGACTGTGTATGGCGTATTTTGTCGCTAAAAAATTCCGTCTGTCGCCAAAGATTCCGTTTGGCGAAATTTGCGCCCGCGGAATAAAAAAAAAGTACCTAAATTTTAGTAAACTTACAATCACTCTCATTTCAAATTATTTGTGTAAATAAGTTTTGGCACTTTTTCATTTCACGGACCCAAGTGATAAAGTCGCCAAAAATGAGAAACCGCCCGCCAAACGGAATATTTCCAACGGTAACCATTAACTATGTATACTGCGGTCCTTTAACTACGTATACAATTGTCCTTAAACTGTGTATACTGTAGTCCTTTAAGGGGGATTGTCAGCCCCATAGAACTAATGTATTAGTTTAGGAGTCACAACTTCCGCAGAAGTATGGCTTTGCCACGTTAGCCCTTTTTCCCCAAGTCTGGGAATCAACATATCATCGAAATTAGACAAATTTGAAACGGAAATGTTATCTAGTTATTTAATTATATATTTTTGAAGTTTTAAAATGCCCCAAATGCCGTGCAGATGGCGACACTATTTTAAAACTTTATCAATTAATAATTAAACAACCGGATGTTATTTTCTTTGCCCTTTCGTTTTAAATTGACGTTATGAGGATTCCTATATACCTGGTGAAAACGAAATAACATGGCAAAGCAATTCTTTTGCAAAAGTTGAGATTTCAAAACTAATGCATTAGTTCTATGGGACTGACAGTCTCTCTTAAAGGGGAATAAGACAGAATGACCACGGGTCTCCAAACCAAAGTGCCTCTTTATTGATACAATGGCAGTTTTATTCCCTTCTAAGCCACATTTCTCCAGCCGTATTAAATATTGTTACATGCGGTTTTAGCTCCCACACTACGTTTATAACGTAAAAAGTGGAAGGTATTATAATCGTTCAGTCCGTCTGTCTGTCCGTCATCCACTTTCATAGCCCAAGCTACAAATGCTACGGACAAGTGTGATACGTCAAAAAATTCAGCGCATCGAAATTAGAATTGCCATTGCCATTCGCAACAATCGCTCGAGAAAATTTAATTCTTTTAGACAATAAATTAAAATAAATTTATTTTTGCGACATCGATCAGTTCGAAATGACGTCAAATATATTTCACTACGAGATTCTTTGTATGTTGATATGAAATATTTTCTTTCTATTTAAAAGCGAGGAATATTACATATTTATTCTTTGACATATAAATTAATTTTTGCAAACGATAAGTAATAATCATCGAATTTTCGAAATAAAATAAATGAAACTTGCCAAATTTAGCATGTAAATGTTATATAGAATTAATGCTGTGTTTGGCGCCTATATTAAATACAACCGTTGTGTGGAAGCGGGTTCAGTGACAGATTCCGTTACAAACCTACTTGTTTATATGATAAATGTAGCTGACTTACAGGGCTCTATAATCCCAATTTTTGAAAAGGATTCGAATATTTTTTTTTAAATTTTCAATAAATAATTTTACATCAAAATATTCGAACTCATTTCAAAAATCAGGATTATAGAGCCTTGTAAGTCTGCTAATTTTATCATATAAAAAAACCGCAGGTAACAATATTCAATACAACTGGAGAATTGTGACTTAGAAAGTAATTTTTTCCCCATTGGATTAACACAGAGACGCACTGATGTTTGGAAACCCGCGGTCACTATGCAATCTTAGCTTTACAACGATATCTTAAACTAAAAGCACTAGAAGTATTTTTAATATATTTTAAAAAATGTATATAGGTAAAATCCCCTTATCTATAATAATAAAAGAAAGAGTCTGTCTGTGTGTGTGTCTGTTTTCGGATCGTAAAAGACCTACTTATACTGCCCAGAATTCGAAATTTTAAGATAGATTCCTTTAATACCAACGTGTGCACCTGAGGCTAGATTGTTCATATTGTTCCATTTTTAGAGAAAATTCGAATTTTCTGAAAAAAAACACCACTTTCGCTCAAATCGATCATTTTCTCTTTCCTGATGCCATCGGCTGAAAAAAAAAAAAACTTTAAGAAAACATTTAAAATTCAAATGTTTATTTATTCTTTGTCATTACTTCAGAAACTAATTCATTATTGAAATAATTGACATGTTTCAAGTGACGTAATTCGGCAGTCGTCATTCCCGGATTTTATTGTAGGTTTATTTTATGATTTTTTCATTGGATTTTCTGTTGACTGCATGTATGCTATTTAAGCAATAAATGTATAGTTAAGCTATTACTGACCATGAGTTAATAAAGCCGTCACACTAGAGCTATTAGTGTTTTTTGTCTTTATTTTTTCGCCAATAAGTGGCCAAGTTCGCCAATTATTAACTAAAATTCGCCAAATCGGCAATTTCTTTTATAATATTTATAAGCTGGTCGGTTGTTCGAAGGTCATGTGTTAGAGCTGTATAAGGTGTGGTAGCATATCTATTTCTCGCCAAATTATCTCCAAACGCGCCAAAAGAGCTAAAAGGTTTTATGTATTTATGAGGAATTGTGATTACATTTATGAGTGCATTTTATAGCGTATTTTTCATTTGGAATTTTAAGCAATGAACGGGATTTTATAATTTATAACGAGCGGAACAATAATAAGTTTAATGATCCTATAACAGGTTATATGGTACACATATTGGAATCTATTTGATATTTTATTCCGTGCGAAGAACGGTATAAATTTGCTAGTGTTTCATAAATAAGAAACCACTATTGTTTACTTTAAAAGCGTATAACTCAAAACTTACTTTTTCAATGTGCGTGTACCTTTTTCTCAGAATCTACTATAAGTATCAACCTGAAATTTTTTATACGTATTTAAGGAGTTGGTTTCTTAACTTATCTGGAGGGATTTGAGTGTAACTATCTTACTTTTTTTCTTTTTAATATTATTGATGTTTTTTTAGGTCAAAAATATGTAGTTTCACTTAACAATTTATAATTTAAAAACTAAACAAAATTTTTAAGATTGCCTCCATTAAAGTATAGTTGAACATCCATTTAATAAGTAAAAATTTCATTAAAATGCAGCAAATAGATTCGGCGAAAAAGGTACATAAAAAAGGTCATTTTAACATGAGCTTCAATAGAGGGCTCCGGTCCCCCTTAAGAAATCTAAATAAACAAAATATAAGACATCATAAAACCCATAGTCCTGAAGAATTTATGTAGGACAAATTAAGTTAAAAAATTAACGCAAAAAAAACGAATTTCAAAAAAATAAAAGTTAACGTTTTCAAAAATGAAGTTTTTAATGGCATTCATAAATAGTTATTTAAGCAACTAGTGCCGAAAATAATACTTTATTAAGCGAGTAGCTTTTATTTCACGAGACCGTAGGTCGAGTGAAATAATGACAAGAGCTTAATAAAGTATTTTTTGGCACGTGCTTGCTTACAATATTTTTTATAATAACGCGCAAAAAAGTATTTCTACCAATGAGTGATTTTCATGACATTATTTAGTTTCCATGGCGATATTTGCTTGGCGTGAAATTTGTGTTCTTACTTTTGTCTTATTTAGTTTCCTTTAATAATTTTTGTAGTACTTGTAGTTTCCATGGAGATATTAGAAAATGCGAAAGTAATGAACCAATAGAAATAAGTGAGTTTCATGACATCATTTAGTTTCCATAGAGATATTCATGACATTTTGTTTTTCTACCAATCAGAAACTTATTTTAGTTTACCTCTCTAGTGCCGAAAGTAGTACTTTCGGCACTGTCTGTGACGTAAGCACGTAAAGTGTCATTTTCGCAACGATTTATGAATGAATATGATATAAAAAAGTGAACTTTTTTGCACGTTGTTATAAAAAACATCCTTAATATTCAAAATTATCAAAATAGCAATGAAATACAACTTTCTATAAAGTTGTTTGTTAAAAAGAATTTAATAAAAAAAATTTCAGATAATTTTGTGGGTAACATTTTTGTAATTTAAAGTTACCTTTACTGACAGAAAAAAGGACGATTTTTAAAGTTTAAGTTCACCTATGCTTTAACTTGTTTTTGCAAATAACGTAAACCTCAATTCCACCTGTTCAATGTGGTCGCCAAAAATCGATTTTTCTGGCGAATCTTGGCGAGAATCAGGATACGTAAACAAGTCCTTCTCTTTATAATAGCATCTTCCATTGAAAATTCACTGCTACTCCGACCATAGAGATAGTAAAACCGTGCGCTATAGATAGTGGGCGATAGCGCTCAGTTTTACTATCTCTATGATTACGACAGATGGTATGAATAGTTTTATCAGTTTTTTTTAGTTGAATTATTTAAATACTCATTTACAACGAAAGGAAATGGGGAAAAAAAAACTTGTGAAGAAACCTAAATTTACTTACGTTCCTGTTACTTTATAAAGTTAATAGAATTTTTTTAGAAACTTTAATAGAGTAAAAGAAAGAGTGTGTCTGGGTGTGGATCGTGAAATATCTACTTCTTATACTGCCTTCAGAAATTCTAAATTTTTAACCGAGATTCCCGAGCCAAAAAAAAAAGTGCAGAATTGCTTTAAAAAGAAAACTTCAAAAAAACTGAAGGGATTTGAAACGTCTGCAGAATAAAACTGCAGCTTTTTTTTACAGTTTTTCTTGCTGCAAAAAAAATTCAGTTTTTTTTTTTTGCAGACCTAGTGTTTCAAATCCCTTCAGTTTTTTTGAAGTTTTTGTAAAGCAATTTTGCAGAATATTTTGGCTGGGTCCCTTTAATACCTACGTGTGCACCTGCGGCTTAGGTTTTTTCGTATTTGATGTTCATTTTTTTAAAATTAAATACTACTATTTTCGAAAAACAAATGGGCCGGGCCGAAGCAGGGGCTTGACATCATCCGTCGATAAACGTGGAAATCCAGTAAGAAGAGCCGTTAAAAAATTACCAAAATAAATTTTATCTTTTGTTATATCAATGTTTTTCATTTTTTCATTTATTGGGCGCGGTACCCAAAAAATTAAATCCAGTATTTTTATCGCTAGCATTCAAATTAATCTATTTTTACAAAGAACTAGCATTCAATAAACATGCACGAAAAATGATTAATATTGAAACGTAAGTTTTTTCAAAAAAATAAAAAAATTTAAAAATTTAAACGTTTTCTTCAAAGTGCTACTCCTCCTACAATTTAAAGAATTTTTTAATGGAAGTTTTTTTTTAAATGTTGCCACAAGATCTATTAATAAAAGTTAGTATGGATATTGAGCTGTCATTTAAACAAAAATAGTTATGTAGCTTTATGTATAAAAATGGCCAAAAAATAAGATTTTTTTCTAAATTTTCAACTTAATCATTTTTCAAAAAAAAAATCCAATCACACTAGACCTTATCCCATACCAACTTTTGTTAAACGCATATGTTTCAACACAGGAAAACAAATTTGGAGCTCTACATTAATTTACTTAAAAGCCTTAGGGCCTTAACCTTACACAAGTTGAAAAAATTGAAATTTAAAAAATCAGCAAAAAGTTTTAAAAACCATTTTTCCAAACCACTATGTAAATTTCAATAAACCATTATAAAGGATACCTTCTTTTTTTTGCAATATCCTTAGCTCACAGCATTCGAGCATGTTTAATTATTTTCCGGGCAGCCCTACATTTTGGGTAATGCGTCCCCTTAACTAAAACAACATATTTAATTCTAAAGACACGATCTTTTTATCTACATAAAAGAAAGAAAATTTACAGAAATGTAGGAATCAATACATTTTTTGAATAGTTTAACTAGTGAGAAAAAAATCGCAAGCATGATTCAAATTGAATCATGAACGAAAGTTTTAAAGTGTTACAATTCAACATAAATTTTAAAGTGTTAAATACTTAACTTAAAGTGTACAAATCAAACAAATAATTTAAAGGTCAATACACTAATAAGTTTAAAGTTCAATAACACTAATAAGTTTTAAGTGTTACAATAACACTAATAAGTTTTAAAGTGTTACAATAACACTAATAAGTTTTAAAGTGTTACAATAACACTAATAAGTTTTAAAGTGTTACAATAACACTAATAAGTTTTAAAGTGTTACAATAACACTAATAAGTTTTAAAGTGTTACAATAACACTAATAAGTTTTAAAGTGTTACAATAACACTAATAAGTTTTAAAGTGTTACAATAACACTAATAACTTTTAAAGTGTTACAATAACACTAATAACTTTTAAAGTGTTACAATAACACTAATAAGTTTTAAAGTGTTACAATAACACTAATGCACCGAATTCGAATTTTCAGTGGTATTCATTTGCTCCTATCTGAGAAGCTCTATCATACAATACGAACCCACAGAACCGGTGTAGTTGGATTGATCCTTAAGCACTTAAACTTGGCGCCACTTGGCGAGAATCACGTGACACCAACAACTCCATCCTTCCCCACAGTAAACATCCATCTCAGGAATCATTCCCAATCATCCAAAAAAAACCAAACAGTTGGTTTTATCCCATTCCAACAGGTTGTAGAATAGAGAATTCTACATTATAGCGTGTATTTCTCATTTTTTTTTATTTCTATTCAAGTGTGGTTTTGTTTGAGAGAAATTCTACTTAATTTTTGTAGATGCAGATTTGATAGATGATGTAGAATGTTGGTTGATTTCGAAGGATTGAAGAAGCAGGTAAGATTTGATCGCGTTCGGCGTTGTTTTGTTAAATTTTTGTTCTTTTATTGGTGTTTTTTGAATGATGCAAATGCTTATTTGTAATTTTTATACAAAATGTTCTAATTTCTATAAATATAAATTCGTTTAACTTTAAACTTTAATTTCAGTTTTTAAAAAAATATTTTTTTATATAATAAATATTTTTAATATAATTTATAAAAATAAATAAATATTTTTTAAATAATAAATAATAATAAATATTTTTTAAATAATGAATAATAATAAATATTTTTTTTTATAATTTAAAAAAAAGCACTATTACTGAAAAAGTTATATTGAAATGTAAAATCCTTTAATTTCAAAATTTAATTATAGAGTTTTTAAAATATGTTTTATGTTTTTTTCTAAACTGTTACTGAAAACATTGTATTTAAATATAAACTTATTTAACTGTAATATTTAATATTTATTTTTGCGATTGTTTTTACAAAAGTATTACTGAAAAATTATATAAATAAAAAAATACTTTTTTTAAAAACAAACTTAAATAATTTTGACTAGGGTTTTGATGTGTCTCCAATTTACGAACTAATATTTATAGAAATGAAAAAAAAAAAATATACAAAATTTTTTCATTTCCTTGAATGTAAATTCTTTTAACTTTAAACTTTAATTTTTTTTATGTCTTATGTTTTTTTATCAAAAATCTATTACTGAATAATTATTTTAATAAAAAATTAGAAACAAAATTCACTAATTTTGACTTTGCTTTTGACATTATTCCAATATACGAATTTATATTTATGCAAATTTGAGGAAATTGTAATACAAAATTTTCTCTTTTCTATAAAAATATAAATTCGTTTAACTTCAATTTTTAATATTTAAGTACTTTATTCTTACAATTTTTTTTACATAAGTATTGCTGTAAAATTTAATAAATGAAAAAAACTTTTTTTGGAAACAAATTTCAATAACTATGACTTGGCTTTTGATATTTCTTCAATTTACGAATTTATGTTCATAAAAATGAGGAAAATTTTACGATAAAATATTTCTTTTTTTATAAATATAAATTCGTTTGACTTAAACCTTAATTTAAGTTTTTTAAAAAATTATCTTGCTTCAAATACTATTACTGAAATATTTTATTAATACAAATGTTTTACGAAATTTACGAAGTTCTGTTGATAGAAATAAAAAAAGTTAATACAAATTTTCTCATTTCTATATATATGGATTAGTTTACTATCAAACTTTG
Organism: Oedothorax gibbosus; assembly: GCA_019343175.1. Lineage (NCBI taxonomy): Eukaryota > Metazoa > Arthropoda > Arachnida > Araneae > Linyphiidae > Oedothorax > Oedothorax gibbosus. The sequence continues at coordinate 42,703,772 of CM033272.1, read as the reverse complement.
ATTTTCGTTTTTTTGTTAAATTACTTATGATTTTTTAAAAATCTATTACTGAAAAATCATAATAAAAAATACTAGTATATTAAAAACAAAATTAAAACTTAGATTTATAAATTTACTAGTTTTTTTTTAAACGAACTTAAATAATTTTAACTTAGTTTCTTTTTATATTTTTCCAATTTATGCATTATATAATTCTAAAATAAGTGTTAAAATATTATGAAAAAAAAATGATCAAATACAGTTTTTTTTCAAGAAAATTGTAGATATTAAACAGTATTATTTAACTGTAGAAAATAAGAATTGCAAAATTGTAACGGTATTGATAAATGTTGAGTTTTTATCATCTGCATTTTTTTTATCGTTATTTATTTCACCTGCAGTTTTCTCTTTAACACGTGATCAACAAATTGTTAACAATCCGAATTCCAATAAAAATTTAAATTATTCTACTTTTTAGCTTCCACACTACGTTTATAACGTAAAAAGTGGAATGTATTATAATCGTTCAGTCCGTCTGTCTGTACAAACAAGGGCGATACGTCAAAAAATGCAGCGCATCGAAATTAGAATACATTGAAAATTTCAGAAAAGAATTCGAATTCGAAGTACTTCAATTATTTAAAAAACTGCAAAATTTAATGCTCATTTAAAAAGCACAGGAAGACATTTATATTAGAATTAAATCACCATTGCCATTCGCAACAATCGCTCGAGAAACTTTAATTCTTTTAGACAATAAATTAAAATAAATTTATTTTTGCGACATCGATCCGTTTGAAATGACGTCAAATATATTTCAATACGAGATTCTTTGTATGTTGATATGAAATATTTTCATTCTATTTAAAGCGAGGAATAGTACATATTTATTCTTTGAAATATAAATTAATTTTTACAAACGATAAGTAATAGTTATTGAATTTTTGAAATAAAATAAATGAAACTAGCCAAATTTAGCATGTAAATGTTTAATATAGAATTAATGCTGTGTTAGGCGCTTTTCTACCTGTTAAATACAACTGTTGTGTGGAAGCGGGTTAAGTGACAGATTATGTTACAAACCTACTTGTAATTATTACTTGCGATGATCTGATATTTCAAAGGTTAGTAAATTTTGAATGACTCTTACTTTGTTCCTTAGCTGCAATTGAACACACCACACTTGTATTTTTTTTTAAATAAGGAAACAATTAAAATTATTAAAGGTTCAATGAAATTCTTGCTGCAGCAACCTTTTATATAAACATAATATTTTCCGCTTGTGGACTTGATCAGAGACCCGCTTATAACCTTCGTCAAGTAAACAGACACAGAAAGAATTTTTACTGTCACAGAGAAAGGAAGTACACACAGGGCAAAGCGGGAAACGAACCCGCACCGTTACAGCGCGCGACTGCTAGGTAATGGTCTGCGATGCAAACCACTCGGCCATCCGGGCCCCAGCAACCTTTTTACAACATAAATATTTTTCTTAACCCCTTAGTAACGACTTTGTGACTGCCATTAACGCTCATATGTTCGAATAAAAACGTTAACTTTAAGTTTTTAAAATTCGTTTTCGCGTGTAACTTAGTTTAGTTTAGTTTGAACTATCGTCGCACTAGAGCTCCACGAAGGCTATTGGCGACGGGCTTCGTAATTTAGAACCACAGTCCAGTGACGAGCCGACATCTGAGTAGGCACCCAACGCAACCGTTAAGGGCGACATCCTACGCAGCGTTAGGACTTTTGAAGGATATTTAACGTGCACTCCCGCTACACGGGGTATTATTTGTCGGACATTTTTGGCTGCACGGACCGTTTGTAGGTCGGCAGTTAATTTGGCGATGCCCGGACCCGAACCTGGGACCTTTCGCATGCTAGGAGATTGCCTAACCGACTGGGCTCCCCAGCCCCCTTTCGTGTAACTTAATTTGTTATACATAAATTTTTCACTACTATATAGTCGTCATTTGTCAAATATTTTATTTATTTAGATAAACTTATTCAGAAAGTTCATTTTTGGGGTGGTAAATTTTATTGTCAATGGGTTAACAATCAGTAAATAAAATACAGGGTGGCCCAAAAGTAGGCTTACAGTTAGTTAGGTATACATTTGTAAGCAACAACGAAGATGTCGGTTTTCAGTCAGTTGATTGCCATTTCTCCGGGAGCCGAAAATGCCTCTCACTCTAATAGGGTGAATTCACTCTTGTTTTCAAGGAGTGTACAGTTATTTGTACAGCAACTTTATTTTTCCCAAAGATTCCTGTTGTAGCAGTGATTTGCAGCATTATCTCAACAGAACTGTAATTAGGATCGGGTCTCTTAACCACTCAAAAAAAGAGTGAAATTCACTCCTATAGGAGAAGTGCATTTTCGGCACCGGAAAGGAGATTGAATTAATTTAAACTGAGTTAAAACCGCTCGTTTTAAGAGTGTAGGACGCAGATTGTTTTCTTTTATTTCTTTTACCCACTCCGAAAAAGAGTGAAATTCACTCCTATAGGAGATGTGCATTTTCGGCACCGGAAAGGAGTGGAAATTAACTCAGACTGAGTTAAAACCGCTCGTTTGTTTTAAGAGTGAAGGAGGCCTCGTTACTGGGCGGTACGGTTTAAGCTTCAGCTGGTCCATCAGCCGTTGTAACTTTGCTCTATTGATAATCAGCTCCCGAGACGCTAGTCGAGTGGACTTCTTTTTTAAATTTTCCACCAGCACAAATCATTTTTATAGGATAGCTGGCAGATGGCGAGATTCGAAGTTTCATAGGTAAGGTAAGGTAATCGTTTTCCGGCTGCCTATTTCTAGCCTCCTTCAGGAGCTTTAACACAGCCAATAACGCCTCGTATTTTAGAACCCTGGTCAAGTGACGAGGTCGACACCTGAGCGGGCACCCAACGGAACTTCGAGCGACATCGTACGCTAACGCCGTCGGGACTTTGGACTCCACAGATTTAACGAGCACGTCTGTCCCTGTGTACTCGGGCCCATCCGTGATGAGGATTTTCTACTATTTCCAGCACAGATCCGATTTATAGGATGACTGGCAGTAAGTGGGATTCGAACCCCCGCACTCCTGAGAAGGTTGAACCTCTAGGCTGATGCCTTAACCACTCGGCCACGGACGGGCCTCGAAGTTTCATACTCTGGAAACATTATTTGCTTATTCCTCAAGCATCAAATAAATATTCCAAAGTTAACACAAAACTAAACCAAACGAATTTCAATAAATCGCTACTCTTTGGATAAGATACACTGTAGTACGACTTTATTTTAGCCAACCAACAAAACTACGCATGACTATGTCAAATACCTGTTCTAAATAACCCAAAGTTCTTACCAATGGTACAGCATTAACTGTTAGCCTACTTTTGGGCCACCCTGTATATTCACAGTAAATAGTTATTTTCATAAAAGCTATTTTAATATTATGAAACTTGAAATATAATTTCAATATTTTTTACTAAGCATATGAAAATGATAAGTTAAAAAGAATCCAAATTAAGTTTTAAAAACTGTTAAATAGTAATAAAATTTTGAAGGATAATCAATTTGCTCAAAGTTAAACTTACTCCAGGGCTCATGAATTTTATATTTTAAACACATGAATTTGTTTTTAATACATTTTAACATTTGATTTTTGTTGAAAATGGTTTTAAAAACCTCCTTAGTGTTTAAATTTTAAAGTACCGTCAGTGTGGGTAACTTTGGTCCAAAATCATAGTTATTTATACAAAAGGAGAAAAATTTAACTACAATAGTTATTTATGCAACAAGTGTGAAAAGTAACACTTTTTAAAACTAGTGGATTTTATTTCACGAGCGAGGTACGAGCGAGTGAAATAATGACACGTGTTTTAAAAAGTTTACTTTTCACACGTGTTTCATACACTATTTTTTTATAATTACGTGAAAAAAATCAAATCTCATTGGTTCAAAAATAATTCACGTGCTAATTTTTTTACATAAAGAAGATCGGCGTCGATAAATCTCTGGAACTACAAAAGGCAAACTTATTTTTTAGTTTAAAGTCAAACATTGGAACATAGATACTGATTCAAAAATAAAAAAAATAATAACATTCACGCGCATAATATTTATAAATAAAAGCAGATCAATAAATTTCTGGATTTTATGAATATTATGAAATAGAAATTTTACTTGAAATGTTGGCATCTTATGAAAATAGTGAAAAAAAGTACTTTTTTCACTGGTTTTGGGTGAAAAAAAGTAATTTTTTATCACTGGTTCTAAAAAATACAACTTTTCGCATGAGTCTGATATTAAAATTATATTGTAAAAATCGGATTTTTTTCACGCAATTATAAAAAAACGATTTAAACACTTAAAAACTATTATGCATTTAAAGTATTGTACTTTTGGGAATAATTGCCAAGCATTTTTGTTAGATTTTATAAATTAAAAAAATTGGTGTTAGTTTAAAAAATTGGGATACTATTAGATTACGGGCGGGTAACTTTGGTCCAAGCATGAAATACGTAAGAAACATACTTTTTAATAACCTTAAATTCTATGTTATCGAATTAAATAGTAATATTAAAATGTTCAAACATAAAATAACAAAATTATAAGATACATAGTTATTAAAAACGTTATATAACCTGGCATTTACTTTGCAGTGCATCGCAGAACGACATTACACTATGAATACCAGAATGATCGTCGCTTTGAAAAAAAGTAAACTTCAATTTTAATAAGGGAAAATACCTTATTTTTAAAAGCACGATTTAATAACAAATATCTTTATAAAAAGCAAACGATTTTATTATAAAAGGAAACAAATAATGTTTCGTAATTAGGAATTTGAAAATGTTTACATTTCGACATTAGCGATTTTGAATGTTGTACGTTTCTTGCATTTTATCTTTATCTTTTTAATGTTTAAAATCGTTTAATTTAAAAAAAATCATCGCTAAAGTGACTAATCATAAAATTAAGACTTCTTTAAAAATAGTTAAACGGAATACATTTTTTAAAGTGCAAATTCCCATAAAGAAATACTTGGATCAAAGTTACCCGGATTCATCGGCAAATGTTTCCCAGTGATCAATAATTAAATATAGCATAAAAAGTATTTAACTTAGATTAAAACAAATGGTGAAATATTCATCCCCGCAAATAAAAGAATAGTATAGAGTGTTTTATTTAGCTATTTTCAATATTTTTTTAAGTGTTCCAGACAAAAGTTGGAAGAAATAGATTTTTGTCATTAAATGCTCGTTAGAATACAAACGTCGTATTGCCAAAATTAGAATGAGATTTTTTTTTTGCATGAAATGAAAGGCAATGTTTCCACCTTTCCAAAAATGTAAAACAATTTAAGATGGGAACATTGTATGAAGAGAAATTAAGAAACAATTTTTTTTCCGACGCGTGGACCAAAGTTACCCTCCATGGCCAAAGATACCCGCTTCGACGGTAACAAAAAGTGTCTTATTCGAAATTATCAAAGTTTCCCAATTAATAACTCATTCTTGAACTATTTAATGTTATCTATGTTGTTTGTGTACACTACTTTTACAATTTAACATATTTTTTTCAGAGTTAAATTCTTATTTTTTCTATTGGATTATTTATTGGATCTTAAAGTTTCCCAACTAGTAATTCATCTTCTTGAACTATTTAATGTTATCTATGTTGTTTGTGTACACTACTTTTACAATTTAACATTTTTTTTTCAGAATTAAATTCTTGGTTTTTCTATTGGATTATGACCACACCTACAATAAGGTAATCTAACCAACATTAATTAAATTTATCGTTTAACTTTTTATAAATGTTGTAAAACAGTGAAACTTCAATTTTCGTAATTCGCCAAATTCAGACAATGAGATTTAAAAAAATAATTCTTATTGTTAATTTTTCATAAATACATTACTTAGCAGATATTTTATTTCTAAACTGTTTCTATAATGTTTTATTACGTGATGTGTTATTTTTAAATTAAAAGTAGAAACGAAATACATTTATTTTTGCCACTCTAAAAAAAGATCGTAACTTTGATCCAAAATTTAATAGTTATTTAAGTCAACTAGTGCCGAAAATAATACTTTATTAAGCGAGTGGCTTTTATTTCACGAGACCGTAGGTCGAGTGAAATAATGACAAGAGCTTAATAAAGTATTATTTGGCACGTGCTTGCTTAAAATAGTTTTTATAGTTATTTGATATCATCAAATAACTATTCTATCTAATAAAACTCAACAAAATATGTAAACATTTTAGGTATTTAGTGTCTAAATTTAGATATTTTTTTATGAAAAAGGCAAAACATGTCCAATCTGTTGCCACTCCTTAAATGTTCTATTTCTCTAAAACTAAAGGCTAAAATGAACATTTAAATGTCTTTTTTATGATTTAGCTGCTACTAAATGTCCTAAGAGTGCAATAATCTATTAAAATATGACAAATAAAACTGATAAATATTTTATGTCGATTATAATGCTTTAGTGTAGACGAGATAATAATTCCTTTCAAGCAAAAAAAAAGATCAAAATTACAGAGATATACATACAGTCCCTGGACAAATTATTAGACGCACTGCAAGATTTCATGTAAAATATTAATTACCGGGTGATATTGTACCGTTTTATTATTTTATTGATTTGTTTTTTATTTTTATATTATCCAATCAATTACCGATTTATTTGACATAAATAAAACAGCATTCATTTAGAAAAGCATAAGTTTATTAAGTTTTAAAGAAAAGTGAAATTAATGTTAGTAAAAGTCAATATTGAGTTGAGCCACCTTTAGCCGCTATCAAAGCTTTCATTCTGCGCGGCATGCTATCAATGCAAGACTGTACCATCTCCTGCATTTGAGGATGATGATTCCACACATAAATAATCTTTTCTAGGAGCTGATACAGGTTTGTACTTGTTTACGTTCACGTATAACTTTGTCAACACAGTGTTGCCATATGTTAAAAATAAATACAAATATGTTGTCTACAACAACTTTATTTTAAATAAAGATCAATAATATTGTAGTTTAAATATACCATTATTGCATAAAAACTCTTAAGAAACTCTTAAAATTACTAAAAAAATACAGTGCGTCTAATAATTTGTCCAGGGACTGTATTTTGTAAATTGTACCGCGGGTGCAAAGAGATATAAAGTCGCCAACAAATGTCACCAACAAATGTGTATTTTAAGTAAAACCTTTAACTGTGCTTAATGTGTCCCTTAACTGCATATACTGTGTTTTGCAACAAAAAAAACTCAAAAAAATAACCATTGTAAAGCCCATTTCACACCTGCACAACTACATGCAATTCCGTTGCAACTAAATGCAACTGCAACTCGTAACTTGTGGAAACCTGGTTTTTCGGGTTTCCACAAAAAATTATTTATCTCACAATTTGGCAAGTTTCATCTTTTTTGCAGGGCATCGCTTGCATCGTACAGAAATTTATGCTTCCGAACTTCATTAATAAGATCAATTTCCATATTTGCCGTCCAATTACTACCCATTTATAATTGCGCAGATTTTTGCATTTTTTGCAAGCAAGGAAAGTTGGCGTCTTAAAAAGTAAATAAACAACCAGTTGGCGAAGTCTAGTTCGCCACAATGTAGCCAAACAAATACTGTATTCTGATTGGCTAATGGTACATGCAACTTGAGATTTTTTCGTGCTCGCATGAAAAAATCTCACGACTTGAGTGCAACTTTTAAATGCATGGTGTCCTATGGGAGTTGCAAGTAGTTGTGACAAGGTGTGAAATGGGCTTAACGCTATTTTCAATATAAGCAATGTTTTAGCGCAATGTAGCACTGCCCAACCAGCAGCCAATGACGCCAACAACAAAACAGTTCATCGCCACGCCAAATATTTTTAAAATGACTTCTAATTCGAATTTTAAAATTTTAAAGTTATTGTAAATCTACTGGAAACAATTGTAACACGATCATGAAAATAACCAATGTTGTTGCACAATGTAGCACTTTCGAACCACCCATGACGCCCCCCCCCCCCCCCCCCCAAACAACAAATACAACAGTTCCTCAATTTCCCAAATATTTTCTAAAGACATCCAATTCGAATTTTAAAATTTTAAAGTTATTGTATTAATAGCCAATGTATGCTATAATAAATATAACCATTGTTTTTCCGAAATGAAGATCTTACCCTACCCTCCAATTTCGCCGACAATAGTTGGTTGGTTGGTTGGTAGACATATATATTCAGGTTTGTGTGCTTGGTCAGCGACCCGCTTATAAACCTTCGTCAAGTAAGACAGACACAACAGACAACACACACACATAAGTGGATCCATCTAATTTTTAGAGACAGAGGCCAACTAGAGGATCCCCAGAATTGGCTTGTCACCCCCAGAGGTATTGATTTGGTATGGAAACTTGGAGGACTTTCGGACCCAACAGATTTAACGAGCACGTACTCCGCATATACTCGACAAACACAAACATCCATGCCTTACCGGGATTCGAACCCGAACCCAGAGGCTCCAAAGGCTAGCGCCCTAACCGTTGCGTCGGCGCCAACAATAGTTCTCGACTGGTCAAGTGCTTTCAAATGACTTCGAATTCGAATTTTAGATAGTTTAAACTTAATATATTTCCATAATTGGAAAGTGGACATTGTAATAACACGTTTAACCAATGTTTTTGCGCACTGTAGCATTTCGCGAGAATCCAATGACGTCAACAACAACAACAGTTTATTGTCAGTCCATATATATTCTAAAGACATCCAATTCAAAATTTGAAATTTGACAGTTATTATATTATCATTGGTAACAGAGTGGACATAGTAACATGCTTATGAAATTAAACAATGTTGTTGTGTAATGTAGCACTTCCGAATATTTTCAAATGGCATATGTTTCCCAATACGCCAATGACTCCAACAACAACTACAACAGTTCCTAGTCTGGGCATATATTTCCAAATGACTTCTATTTCGAATTTTAAAGATATTACATTTTCACAATGGTAACAAAGTGGACACATTAAGAAATTGTAAAATTTTTATGAAAATAATCAACGTCTCTGGCACTACTCAACCTTCAAATGACGCTAACAACTACAGCTTTTCGTCAGGTCAAATATTTTCAAATGACTTCTAATTCTAATTTTAAAATTTTAAGGATTGAATTGTATTAGAGCATTCATTGAATTGTATTAGAGCATTCATTGAATTGTATTAGAGCATTTCATATTGCATCGCCTTTTTCAAAAATAACCAATGTGTTCACTCAAATGTCCGCACTTACTTACCGCCAATGACGCCAACAACAAAAACAGTTCCTCGTCAGGCCAAATATTTTCAAATGACTTCTAATTCAAAATTTAAACTATTAAATTTATTTTTTTAATTTAGTTTTTTGCGCAATGTGGCATTTCCCGCCCCTCCAGTGACGCCAACAACAACAACAGTTCAACTACTTTCCTAATTATAATATTAAGATTTAAAGTTATTATATTTCTGTTGGTAATAAAACTTTTTAAAAAAATATTAAGCAATGTTTTTAAGCACTGTAGCGCTTCCCAATTCTCCAATGACACCAACAATGTAAGACGCGATGTATATGTTTTAGCGCAAATGAATTCTAATTTGAATTTTTTTCGTTACATTACAGTTAATTTGAAATTATTACACAGGGTGTCCGTAAAAAAGTGTCCTAGTTTCAAATTGTAACAGTATTGCGGTTGAAGTGTAATTGTAATGTGCACAATGTGGTTGAAGGTGACGAATAAAGAATAACTCCAACAGTTTCAGACGAGCGCATGCGCTTGTACCGCTACATCGTTTTCACAGTTGGAGTGTCATTACTCCGGACTTGCTGCAGACAGTATGGGAAGAATTGCATTTTCGTTTGGATGTGTTGAGTGCCGTATCACTAAAGGACACACATTGAGCACTTAAGAAAACCGTTAGTGTACGTCAATATCATGTTGATTGTTAATTAGTGTAGCGGGCTGGTAACCCACAGTCTACCAAAAGGATCCTCAAGGTGGAGATGAGTTACCTATTCTCTTATACTACTGCTATCGTTGTTATTTGGATTAGTGGTAGGAACGAGATGGTAAATCTGCGCCCTCTGGCGAGTGGATGATTGATTGAGGTTGCGTGCGTGTGGTAGCCGCCCCACCACTCCCCTCCTAGAGACGTGGTTAGTAACCGTGCTCAGGTTGCTTCGCTGTGCGTTGTGCTGCGGTTGAGTTGTGTGCCATTGGCCGTTGAGTTGTGGGAAGCGTTGAGTTGAGTTGTGTGCAGCGTTGAGTGCACTAGCAGCGAGTGAGCAACCGTGATTGAGCGCATCGTAGCAGGAGCGTCGTTGGAGTGGGTGACGTCACGTCCGTGGTCACCACTGTAGCGGCCTCGGTAGCCCACAGTCTACCAAAAGGATCCCCAAGGTAGAGATGAGTTACCTAGGCTTTTATACTACTGCTATCGTTGTTATTTAGATTTGTGGTAAGGAACGAGATGGTAAATCTGGGCCGTCTGGCGAGTAGATGATTGATTGAGGTTGCGTGCGTGTGGTAGCCGCCACGTTAGTTTAAAATAAACTCCTGTAATATACCATTAAAACTCCTTACTTACCTAGAACTCTTTGCAAGGCAAAAAGCTCAGAACAAACAAAAGTGGCTAAAACCCCCGACTCACTACTGGTACAAACCAAAAAGACCAGGACTCTCTCTATCTCTTCCAGGCAGACCAACACTTGCTTGTCCCGACTTGCCAGTGGACACCTGAAAAGTCTCACGTTTTCAGCTAATCAAAAGATCTTCCCCCTATGCCCTAAATGTCAGCAAAACCAGGCATCACCTGATCATATCCTGAACTGTTTAGGACTGGACTGGGAGGACATTCATTCCTCTCCCTTTTTAGTTTCGGACTTTCTTAATGTCAACGGTTTCAATGATCAGACCAGATTGGAATTAGTAACAACAACAACCATTAAAACTCGGACATTATTTTACGGACTCCCTGTATATTCACACATATAGGTAACAGCGTAAACACTGGTTATTTAAAAAAAAAAAAAAAAAAAAAAAAAACTTACAATGCTCAATGTGTTCATTCAAATGTAGCCCTCCGCAACTCGCCAATGACGCCAACAACAATTCTTCGCCAGGCCAGAGCAAGACGACTCGACGCCAGAAGTCGGACGAGCGGATCGCACAAGAAGAGGCGAGTTATTGTGTTCATTTGCAGTTCATGATAACTAATAAATAAAAATAATAATTAAAAAATAAATAAAAAATACTTATTATAGTATTAATAAAACAGTAGTAATAGAGAAGTAGTAAAATAGTAGTAATAGAGTAGTAGTAAAATAGTAGTAATAGAGAAGTAGTAAAATAGTAGTAGTAGTAGCAGTAAAAAGTAGTAGTAAAAAGTAGCAATAGTAGTAAAAGTAGTACTAGTAGTAGTAATGATAACTAATAAATAAAAATAATAATAAAATAATAATAAAACATACTTATTATAGTATTAATAAAACAGTAGTAATAGAGAAGGAGTAAAATAGTAGTAATAGAGTAGTAGTAAAATAGTAGTAATAGAGAAGTAGTAAAATAGTAGTAGTAGTAGCAGTAAAAGTAGTAGTAAAAGTAGCAATAGTAGTAAAAGTAGTACTAGTAGTAGTAATGATAACTAATAAATAAAATAATAATAAAATAATATAAAACTACTTATTATAGTATTAATAACAGTAGTAATAGAGAAGGAGTAAAATAGTAGTATAGAGTAGTAGTAAAATAGTAGTAATAGAGTAGTAGTAAATAGTAGTAGTAGTAGCAGTAAAAAGTAGTAAAGTATTAAGTAGTAAGTAGTAGTAAAAGTAGTACTAGTAGTAGTAATGATAACTAATAAATAAAAATAATAATAAAATAATAATAAAAAATACTTATTATAGTATTAATAAAACAGTAGTAATAGAGTAGTAGTAAAATAGTAGTAATAGAGTAGTAGTAGTAATATAGTAGTAAAATAGTAGTAGTAGTAGCAGTAAAAAGTAGTAGTAAAAAGTAGCAATAGTAGTAAAAGTAGTACTAGTAGTAGTAATGATAACTAATAAATAAAAATAATAATAAAATATAAATACTTATTATAGTATATATAAAGTAGTAAAGTAGTAAGTAGTAGATAGTAAAGTAGTAATAAATAGTGTAATAGTAGTATAGTTAAAGTAGTAAATAGTAAAAGTAGAATAGTAAAGTAGTACTAGTAGCTGTAAGTATATAATATTAAATAGTAATAAAGTACTTAATAGTAGTAATAAAAAGTAGTATAGGAAGTAGTATAATAGTAGTATAATAGTAGTTAATTAGTAAGTAAAAGTATAAAGTAGAATAGTGTAATAAATGTCACTATAGTAAAAGTAGTACATAGTAGATGTTAAGTAGTAGTAATAGTAAAAGTAGTACATAGTAGCTGTTAAGTAGTAGTAATAGTAAAGTAGAGTAAGAGCAATAATATTCAATACAAAAGTTTTAAATGATTAAAGAATACTACAATTTTTGAATTTGTATGTAGGTTTCAATTATCTACACGAGGGCTATTGGCGACGGGCGTCGTATTTTAGAACCACAGTCAAGTGACGAGCCGACATCTGAGTAGGCACCCAACGCAACCGTTAAGGGCGACATCGTACGCAGCGTTAGGACTTTGAAGGATATTTAACGTGCACTCCCTCTACACGGGGTTATTATTCGTCGGACATTTTTGGCTGCGCAGGCCGTTTATAGGTCGGCAATTAATATGGCGATGCCCGGACCCGAACCTGGAACCTTTCGCATGCTAGGCGAATGCCTAACCGACTGGGAGCAATAGTAGTAAAAGTAGTACTAGTACTAGTAAAAGTAGTACATAGTAGCTGTTAAGTAGTAGTAATAGTAATAGTATTAGTAGAGTAAGAGCAATAATATTCAATACAAAAGTTTTAAATGATTAAATAATACTACAATTTTTGAATTTGAAGATTTGTTCTAAGAGTACTATTTATCGAGAGATAATGAATTTAGATCACTTATAAGTACAAGTTTACGGAGCTAAGCCTAACATGGCCCTCCATACAGTTTGCTTACAAATAGTTGCTATAGTGGCAGATTGTCAGGTTACGTGGTTGGAACAGCTATGTAAAATTAGTTTTATTTTTTTACAGGAAGAAAGAAAATTTCCCCGATTCGTATTCGATCCCGACAGTGCTCTGGTTTGCTATTGGACGGTGAGTTCCTCTTTTTAACACACTGCAAAAAATCAAATCAAATTTACGGTTTGACAAACCCAGTTAGAAGAAGAAAAGAAAATCTGGAAAATGTATGTAATTTAAACGGTAAATCCAGTCAAATTTACGGTTTTCAACTGACAGCCCAGTTGTCCGAAAAACCGTAAAAATACGGAAAATTTCTGTGCAAAGTGCAATATATCCCGTCAAATTTACGGTTTAAAACTGACAGCTGAGTTATCAGAAAAAAATCCATAGAAAATAAGAAAAATTTTATGTGTTAAATACGGTAAATACCGTCTAATTTACAGTTTTCAACTGAAAACCGTGTTGTCTGGAAAAATATGGAAATTTCTGTGGTAAATACGGTAAATCAAGCCAAATTCACCGTTTTCAACTGACAGACAAATTATCGAACAAAAATTCGAAAAAATACAGAAAATTTTCGAGTGAAATGCAATATATCAAATCAAATTTACGGTTTAAAACTGACAGCTAAGTTATCAGAAAAAATACATTGCAAATAAGAAAAATTTTGTGTTAAATACGGTAAATACCGTCAAATTTACGGTTTTCAACTGACAACCAGGTTGTCTGGAAAAAATATGGAAAATCTCTGTGGTAAATAAGGTGAATCAAGACAAATTTACCGTTTTCAACTGACAGCCAAATTATCATAAAAAGCCGAAAAAATCAGAAAAAATACGGAAAATTTCTGTGTGAAAATGCAATAATCACGTCAAATTTACGGTTAAACTGATGGCTTTTTTGTGGATTTTTGATACTAAAATTTCTGTTTAATACGGTAAACACCGTATAATTTACGGTTTTCAACTGAAAACCGTGTTGTCTGGAAAAATACGGAAAATTTCTGTGGTAAATATGGTAAATCAAGCAAAAATCACCGTTTTCAAATGACACACAAATTAACGTGAAAAAATCATAAAAAATACAGAAAGTTTCTGAGTGAAATGCAATATGTCACGTCAAATTTACGGTTTAAAACTGACAGCTAAGTTATCAGAAAAATATCACTGTAGTTAAATATATTTGAAAAAATTTCTGTTGTTAAATACGAAATTACCGTCTACAAATTACGGTTTTCAAACTGAAAACGTAGGTTGTCTGGAAAAATTTATGGTAAAATTTCTGTGGTAAATAATCAAGACAAATTTACCGTTTTCAATTGACGGCCAAATTATCAAAAAAAATCAGAAAAAATAAAAAAAAAATACGGAAAATTTCTGTGTGAAATGCAATATATCACGTAAAATTTACGTGATAAAAGAGTTGCCCTTAAAGTGATCATAACATTTGTAAATAAAAATCTTGTAACAGTGTCTTTCACACACAAATTCCAATCGAATAATAATCAATTTAATAATGAATAAAATTCTTCTTAGTGAAATGTCCATGCTTTTAAATTACATAAATTATGCTGTTTGAGCCTAGTTATATTTAGAGACCCGCTGTCTTTTGGTCTCTATCGCCCTTAAGGGGGAATGGTCACGCTGAACCGCGGGTCTCCAAACTCAAGTGCCTCAGTGTTAATCCAATGGCGAAAAAACTATTTTCTCTGCCACATTTCTCCGGCTGTATGGAATATTTTTACAAACGGTTTTTTTTTTAATGATAAATGTAGATAACTTACAGGTCTCTATCTTCCCACTTTTTGAAATTGCTTCGAATATTTTGTGTAATATTTATTGAGAAAATATATTCGAACCCATTTCAAAAAGTGGGAAGGTCGGGACCTGTAAGTCAGCTACATTTATCACATAAAAAAATCCGCTTGTAAACATATTCAATACAGCCGGGTGAATTGTGGCAGAGAAATTATTTTTTTTCTCCATAGGATTAACACTGATGCACTTTACTTTGGAGACCCCCGGTCCAGCGCGTCCATTCTCCCTTAATCATTTGTTCTTGGAAATTTCTAACAGTGTAACGTTTTTTTTTTCTTCTGCTCAGGCTGCGGTAGCATTGGTGACGCTTTACAATGCCTGGACGATAGCTCTGAGGATCGCGTTTCCCGAAATGAGAGTTATGGTAAGTGTTTTACTGAAATTTTTGGTACTAATATCGCCAAACGGAATCACAGTACACACAGTTAAAGTATACACAGTAAAATCCACACAGTATACAAGTCAAAGGATTACAGTACACACGGTTAAAGGACCACATTAACGCTGTTAAAGGAACACAGTATATACAGTTAAAATACCATCGTATAAACAGTTAAAAAAGCATAGCATACACAGTAAAATCAACACAGTATACAAGTCAAAGGGCCATAGTTTACATAGTTAAATTACCACAGTATACATTTAAAGTACTAAATTACACAAATACTAGAAGGATTTAAAGTCACTAAAAGATTCAAACAGCTGTATTTACGATATTTTGTAATTTGAGTTACATTGAAATAATTTCGTTTGGCAGGCGGTTTGCTCATTATTGGCGAGTTATCACTGGGTCGCGAAATGGAAAAGTGCCAAAACTTATTTACACAAATAATTTGAAATGAGAGTGATTGAAAGTTTACTAAAATTTAGATACTTTTTTTATTTCGCGGGCGCAATTCTCGCCAAACGGAATCTTTGGCGACAGACGGAATTTTTTTAGCGACAAAACACAACATACACAGTTAAAGGAAAACAGTATACACAGTTCAGGGACCATTGTTAACACAGTTCACACAGTTAACAGTATACACAGTTAAAAGTATACACAGTTAATGGTTATCATTGGAAATATTCCGTTTAGCGGCGGTTGTTTTTTGGCGGCTTTATCATTTGCGCCTGCGGAATGGAAAATTACCAAATTATTTTTACACTCCAAATTTTGTAATCCTAAACTTACAACAAGACAAACTCAGTGGCAAACATAGATATCATAGTTAAAGTATTAGATTGGAGATCACGTGCCCTCCAATGCTAACGACGGGACGCGCATGGAGGCCAAATAAGAGGGCAAAATGGCCAGTGTCGCTGCCACTTTAAGGAAAAAAATACGACGAAAAATACCATTTAATTCTAAAATTACAAAAAAATACTAGAAAAGGATTTAAAGTCACTAAAAAGATTCCAAAATGCAGCTAGTATTTTTACGATATTTTTTGTAATTTTAGTAATTTTAGAATTAAATGGTAGTTTTTCGTCGTATTTTTCTCCTTAAAGTGGCAGCAACACTGGCCATTTTGCCCTCTTATTTGGCCTCCATGCGCGTCCCGTCGTTAGCATTGGAGGTCACGTGATCTTGCCAATCTAATACTTTAACTATGATATCTATGGTGGCAAAGCTGCCGTTTTGAATATTGACAGTCCGTTCATTATATCATTGTTGTACCAAATTTAAATCTCATGCAGTCAATACAAGTTTTTAGAGTTAACATTAGCAAAATGATTAATTTGCAACCCGACCGATATTTTAATATTATATAAAAAAAATGATTTTCGCATTCATTAGTCAGATCGGTAACGCTAAGAAAATTCAAATTGTTACTGAAATATGATTCTGTTACCGATTATTCGTATACATGTGTTTAAGAAGTAAAAGCATAGTTTTTCGCTATATTTTGATATTATTTGTCGTCAGATCTGTAACGCCTCATCACGTCTGTAAATTGGCACTTTTTATAATATTGACCCTTAAATATTAAAAGACCCAATTTCTCGGAGATTTAATATACGCCTTTGCAACGTTTTTACGCAACCTCATAACATCCCACAACCAACCGAAATATTCCAAAAACGTTGCATTTTAAAAATCGCCAAACGGCGCCAATGACTATACCTGCCATTATATCATATGGCTGAAACAAATTTAAATCTCAAGCAGTTTATACTTTAAAAAAATCATATTCCTCAGAGGTTTAAGAAACTTTTTTTTCAACGTCTCTAGCGTAGCAATCCAATCATAACATCTCACAACCAACCGAAATGTTCTAAAAACGTTGCATTTTAAAAATCGCCAAAAGTCGCCAATGAATAGACCTGCCATTATATCATATAGCTGAAACAAATTTTAATTTCAAGCAGTTTTTACTTTAAAAAAAATCATATTCCTCAGAGGTTTCTAGAAACTTTTTTTTGCAACGTCTAGCGTAGCAATCCAGTCATAACAGTCACAACCAACCGAAATGTTGACAAAAACGTGACATTTTAAAACTCGCCAATAAAAACGCCGATGGATAAACCGGCCATTATACCATAGCTGTACCAAATTCAAATCTCAAGCAGGGAAAGCCCCAAGTTTAAACTTAAAAAAAACCCTTACTCCTTCCAGGGCCGGATTTCTAAATAGGCTAAGTAGGCTGTAGCCTAGAGCGGCGAATTTTTTGGGGCGGCAAATTTTATGACCAATTAAAGCAGCATTCGGCATAAAATTTTTTTATAAAGATACTGATATTTTTAACAAAGAGAACAAATAATTTTCATTAATGCGTAAACCGTAAACGTATATACAGTACTAATATTTAGTAGCAAACATGGCTGCTGCGAGGACAAAAGCACCCTTTCCCCCCGGATTTGGAAGTTGAAAGAAAAATTGTAAAAATATTTAAAAAATACGCCTATTATTTCGCTTTCGATTTACAGTGTAAAGTTACATAGATGATTCTAATATGTAAACAGAAAAAAATAGCCAAGAAAACTATATCTGGGATATCTTACAACAGGAGTAAAGGAAGTAAAAACACCATTCAGACGCCGAACAAAAAAAAAAGCACACATGAATTCAATCGTAGCCTACAGGCGGCAAATCTTTAAATCCGGCCCTGACTCCTTCTAAGTTCTAAGATACGTCTTTTCTACGTTTTTATGCCGCGACTGTTCAATCATAACACCTCACAACCAACCGAAATGCCCCAAGAAAAAGTCTGAAATAACCTTCCATTTTTCTCGGGAAAGTTTCATTCTTTCTTTTGTCTATGCGTTAGATTTATCGATGGAATATATCATATTTCGTATCATATTGACCAATATATCATATCAAAAACCTACGATTTCATGTCTCAGAAGTTGTCACTTCAATACTCGATTGAAACCATAACGTTTAGGACTGATGGGTTTATAGGCAATATAAAAGGATTGGGGAATTTTCATAAACAATTCGAAGTTGAGAAAATTATTCCATGTATTGTTTTATTGCAGTTTTATCTATTCTAAACAATCGATGTTGTCGAATCTATTGAGATTTGTCGATCTACACTGTTAAAAATTTTGTGCTAGGTTTCTAGGTTTCACCATGATATTGGTTGCTTTCACCATGATATTGGTTCCTAGTAGCTGCAACGGCTGAGTGGTGAAATGTTTCACCTTTTTTTCGGTGTTTGGTTGAACCATTTTTCTGGATTTGGAAACAAAAACCTGAGAAACGGTTCAACCGAATACCAAAAATATGGTGAAACGTTTCGCCATTCAGCCGCTGCAGCTACTAGGAACCAATATCATGGTGAAACCAAGCACAAAATTTTTAACAGTGTAAAAGATGAAAAATAGATCTATGCATATAGCTTTGTGATTATATAAATCTAGCTCAATAAACCTGGCGTTTCACGGTTGTACCCTTAACAGCAGTGATTTGAATATTATGTAAACTTTTGCCAATCTGTCCCCCCCCCCCCTGGTTAGAAAACCATCAGGATATTAAAAACCTGCCATACTGATGACAGCATTATATAATTTTTTTTATAATATCGTGCAAAAAACTAACTATTTCAAATCAATAATCGTGGCAAAAGTGATATGCTTTTAACGAAATCGTGTTTTTCAAAGTTACTTTTACGCACTAGTGCGACAAAGTAATTAAGAGCATCTGATTGGTGTAAAAAATTCTTTATTTGAGCGTAATATTTTCGGCGGTTTGTGATTGGTGTAAAATTCTTTATTTGAACGGGATTCTTTATTTGGCGTCTTATTTCCAATGCTAATCTAAGAAATACCCTTTGCACGTAATTTTAAAATAATCCTTAATGCAAATAATCGCCTTCAAATAATTTGAACGTGATAATAAAATAATTAATAAACCAATCAATAAATGCCAATTTAATAAATACTTCTTTTGCACGTTATTATAAAAAATAGTGTATGACAACACGTTGAAAATAGCCTTTTTTAAACTCGTGTAATAATTTATTCAACTCGTTTAAAAAAGCCTTACTTTTCACACTAGTTGCATAAATAACTAATTTGGATGTCCAATTGAAACGGGTAACTTCTTTTTATCAAGTACAAACTCCGCATTTGTACATAAATATTCCTCAATAATTCCATCTTTCCGGCTTTTTTCTGTAAACGGGGCAAAATTTAACGACGATCTCTGTATAGGATTAAACCATATCTAGAAATATTAGAATAAAGTAGAGTAATTGAGCTAGAAGGAAAACTGGGAGTGAGGTGTGTGATTCACTGAACAGGGCAGCAAACGAGCCGGTTCAATAACGAAACGCGGAGGAATACACTGCACTGCAGCAGAAACGAACCGGGCAGAAAACCTAGTAACTTGCCTATTTCGCTATTGGGTTCGTCTTCGCTGGTTCTTAGTGAGTGATCCACATGGTTATTTCTTAAAAAAGTTGGAATTTAAAGTGAAAGAAAGTTAATTTCTTTCGAACTAAAAATGTTAAAATACATTTAGGAGCCCAAGTCAATAGGA
Source organism: Oedothorax gibbosus (assembly GCA_019343175.1). NCBI lineage: Eukaryota > Metazoa > Arthropoda > Arachnida > Araneae > Linyphiidae > Oedothorax > Oedothorax gibbosus. The sequence goes on along the minus strand of CM033272.1, from coordinate 42,683,913 downwards.
TAGAGGGGTCTCATACAAGCATTGCATACAAGTTTAGGTAAAATAGTCCTTTTCTGCCCGGTTCGCTCAAAAGGGTGTGAGTGGATTTTCGGCTCGCTGACACTTCACTCCAGTTTCCCTTCTAGCTCAATGAGTTGAGTAAATTTGACCAAGCATTGGAAATCTAATAAAGACTATAGTTAAACTCGTAGTTTCCTTTCACAGAAGCCACGACCATGGGCGGAGCTATAAAACGCGCGGAGCAATCAGATGAAGAGAAAATTTCATCCGTTTTATTTTGTCTTTATCTGATTGCTCCGCGCGTTTTATAGCTCCGTCCATGGTCGTGGCTTCTGTGCAAGAAAACTATGAGGTTAACTATAGAAAGAATTTTTAAAAAATCCAATTATAATGGTGAATTGGTGACTATTTTTTATTTCTTTTACATGACCCTTAATTTTGTAATGCCCAGTCTTATATCCAGCCCAGTCAGTTGTATTTAACAGGTAAAAAGGCGCCAAACACAGAATTAATTCAATATTAAACATTTAGATGCTAAATTTGGCTAGTTTCTTTTATTTTATTTCGAAAATTCGATAATTATTACTTATCATTTGCGAAAATTAATTTATATTTCAAAGAATAAATATGTAGTATTCCTCGCTTTTAAATATGTTTATGAAGGTGGTTTGTGCTGAAAAACACCATTATAGGATGAATAATAACATTATGGCATGCATGTTTAGTTATGGGGTAATTATTGGACAAAGCGGGTCAGTGGCGGCCGTGGTCAAAAATGTTGGTGCAGCCAAGGAAACGCGACCCCCCCCCCCCCACACACACAAACTGTAGTTAGCTGAGCATAAATTGAGAAGCATATAATTTAAAAAGTATATACAATCATAGAAAATAGAAAAACTTACTTTAAAAAAAAACATAGTGTATTACTTTAAGTATATTCTATCATAGCGGGGCTCCATTTTTTAATAAAGAACAAATAAAACATAAAAACAAGAAACAAAAGCATTCCGTACACACCGAAAAATAATAATCGTTTGAACGCTGAAGCGATGAAGAATTCAAATTCTTGATTCCCCCATCATCACACTTGGCCTAACACGTGTTTGGCAACCACCAATCATATCAGCGAATTCCAACTGCAGCCGAAAAGCGTAATATCGTTCTGGGCAGCACTCAGCGTTTTAATCCATTTAATTGTACGTGAATTAAGCAATGCATATTCTTCGTTGTCATGGCAACCAGGCTCGCGTCCTGCAGCCCTTCTCTCATTACTCTTCACGGGCTGCAGTCAGTAGGATTGGATTATTAGCAGGCAACTCATTTGATACAGAAATAGGTAGCTTTTATCAATCCCACTATTTGAGCAAAATTTTCAATTTTGGCGTAAAAGCGTTGCATTAAAAAAATGCGCTCCTTTGGAAAATTATAATAATGGATAAAAATTACATGATCGGATTAGGGATTTTGTTTGAAACTGAATATTTAGTACAGCCTGGCTGTACTTGCTGTATGCCACGAGCAGCCACTGAAGCGGGTAAATTGTTGGACATGCTATGGGGTAATTATTGGACATTACTTATACATAATTTTCGCTCGCGTAGAAATTTCTTTGAAATTATAAATTGCCATTAAGGTAACAGGGAACCAAAACAACCACTCAAAATCTGTAATTTTTATTTCAACTTTAGTTACTAAATCGTGCCTTTACGAAAAAACTTCCATGATGCACATTTGAATATGGGGTTGGAGTTTGCAAATTTGGTAGTTCATTTCAATATAACTTTGTTTTATCGTCAAACTTGAGGTTCATTGCGTTGAATAGACTTTTTTTTATTTCTATACAAAATTATTTTTAGATACAAGCAATAGTTGATGCTGGAAAGTGTACCTAAAAGCTAAAAATCGGTGTTTTAAAATAATGACGTATGAAAGCTGGAAACAAAGTTATATTGAAATTAACTACCAAATTTGCGAACTCCAACCCCATATTCAGATGCGTATTATATAACAAATTTCGTAAATATTAATTTTAGTGATTGAAAGTTGAAAGATTGAAAGCTTCGATATGTTCCCTGTCCCCTAAATCCTAACTATGCTATCCTATGCTTTTCTAGAATGACCAGTCCTACTTGCCAATCATAGACGTTCTGTGCGACCTGGTTTATGTACTGGACATTGTCATGCAGCTGCGTACTGCTTACTTACAAGACGGTATTCCGGTAAGCATAAAACGCATTACTTTTAAGTTTTCAAAAGTTCACACGTATTTCTTACTGACAACTGGAGTGAGTGGTAACAGTTCCAGTTCCAGAGGTATTGTATACGTTTTTGGTCCTCCTGGAATTACATTTGTTTGGTGATAATTTGATTAAGATATTTCACTTGAAAACATAGAAAATATTGAAATTGCTATATAATTTTGGAGAGGGGTATTAATAGCGATTCCTTTTGGTTTCCGCTTCCACAATACGTTTATAACGTAAAAAGTGGAAGGTATTATAATAGTTCAGTCCGTCTGTCCGTCACCCACTTTCATATCTCAAACTACAAATGTTACAGACAAGTGTGATACGCCAAAAAATTCAGCGCATCGAAATTGGAATACATTGAACATTTCGAATTCGAAGTACTTCAATTATTTAAAAAACTGCACAATTCAATGCTGATTTAAAAAGCATAGGAAGCCATTTTCATTAGATTTAAATCACCATTGCCATTCACAACAATCGCTCGATAAACTTTAATTCTTTTAGACAATAAATTAAAATAAATTTATTTTTGCGACATCGATCCGTTTGAAATGACGTCAAATATATTTCACTACGAGATTCTTCGTACGTTGATATGTTTCCATTCTATTTAAAAGCGAGGAATATTACCTATTTATTCTTTGAAATATAAATTAATTTTTGCAAACGATAAGTAATAATTATTGAATTTTCGAAATAAAATGAATGAAAATAGCCAAATTTAGCATGTAAATGTTTAATATAGAATTAATGCTGTGTTTGGCGCCTTTTTACCTGTTAAATACAACCTGTTAAACACAACTGTTGTGTGGAAGCGGGTTAAGTGACAGATTCTGTTACAAATAAACTTGTTATTTTCTCATATTGTTGGTTTCTTTTTATGTTGTGTAATTTATTGTCCTGTAGTATGTGCGTATGTGGTCAGCGGCTCAGTGGCTGAGAGGTTTAACGTGTCCGCCTCGTAAGCCCAAGATCGCGGGCTCGAGCCCCGGCTGAGTCGTCGGATTTTCTGGATGGGAAAATCTTGGGCACGCATGTCATATGATTATGTGGCATGTAAAAGATCCCTGGAGGGCCCATTTGGCTTGGGTTCTCTCGGCAAAATTAAATCTCGGCATACTTTACATCCACAGAGAGCTCAGATTCATTGTAATCTGCGCGTCAAAATTGGTAGCGAGAGTCGCCTAGGTGGTGCCACAAAAAAATGACTCTCAGTTCTGGGGAATATGCCGAGTCTGCAAAGGCTTGACCGCCAATATTGCAGCCCCATTAAAAAAAAAAGAAAAAAAGTATGTGCATAGAATAAGTTACTTAAAGACTAAAAAATACTAAATATTTGGTAAATATAAAATATCCTAAATACTAAACATCCACGGATTTTTTTTACCATGCATATTGAGAGTGAAACCTAAACAGCTAATGCAATCGTATAAGGGTAATAATGAAAACTGGAAATTTACGTCATCTGAAACAACGTCATTAGATGAATCTTTCTGCTAGCAGAAGAAATAATAACGCAAAGGGATAAGTAACTCAACAATTGCATTCCATTACCCAAGTTATGTTACTTGTAGGATTTACGTTAGCGTCCATCAAATGAAATAGGACATTTTACGAGACTGTTTACAGCATAGGGTAAAGAAGAAGCTTGGCGTGAAATAAAGGGAAGCCGCCAGGAAGTCGCCAAGTAACCCTAGTAAGCCCAAACAGACCGCTCACTCAACGTTAGGCTGTGCCCTCACTACGACATCAAATGCCACAAAGGCAACAAATGCAACAAAACTTGGCGACCGCCAAGGGCGCCAAGCGATGCAATAGCTTGGGGGCTGACTCTGCCAAGTTGCCAAGTTTTGTTTGCATTTGTTGCCTTTGTGGCATTTGTGGCGTAGTCAGACACAGCCTTAGTTCAATGTAAAACAAATCGGTTTATTCTTTAAGGGGATACGGTACCCCAAAATTGGTCAAAATATCGGTTTTTCAGTTTTTATTTTTTATTATTCACAATATTTTTCTAGACATTTATTTAAAGTTTCATAATGATATCTTCTGTAGAAAAAAAGTTATTAAATATTTTCTGGAGTCATTCCTATAAGTTTGAATACGTATTTCGTTTCCTACCTTTTTTTTTCTCTGTTTCGCGTCTGTCAATTCTTGTGTTTAATAAATCCCTACGGCTTTTTTGCTAAGTAAGTTAGAATTTTGAAGTTTTTAACCTGTGTTCTTATATATATGGTGCACAAAATTGTGAATGGAATAAGGTCTACTATGTATAGTTTTTTTTTTTTAAATGTTGAATTCAATAATTTGTATTTTTTTTAATCGACCGGCCGTCGATTATTCGACGTTTGCTCCCCAGCGCTTACCGACCGGTTGTCGATTAATCGACTTTTGATCTTTCTATTAGATTTGGTTAGGTTAGGCCGTGTTCACTTGTACAGTCTACGCCTCGATCCACGCCCGGTGAAAGGGCATAGTACGACCGGTGACGGCGGTGAAAGAAAGGGCATACTACGTTCGAACCGCTACCGGTCGGTAAAGTGCTAGGAAAGAAATATAAATGCGTTGTAATTATAGTTTTTAGTAGAAAGTCTGAAATCGCGAAGTCGATGTAGTAACCCTATGCAAACTCCACTTAAGAATAGCGCCAAATACTTCGCCGAGAGCGTTTGTTTGGGTTTGCTACAAAGGCGATTGATGGCTTCACTTGGCAAACCGGTTTCTGCATTAGTTTTTGCCCGGTAGCATCTCCACCTTCTTCTTACCTCCTTGACTCTGTGTATTACAGCTGCTTCTAGAAAACGCTATAAAGCAAAACAGCTGCCTTGTTGGTAAACACTATTTGCGCCCTACTTAGAACTTAAGCGTTGGCTAAGTGGTCGTAGTTATGGAGATTTTTCGAATGTCTGATGAGTTTCTTTCGAAACATTTTAGTACGGAAATCTTTTACTGCTCTGAGAACTTAACATACAGGGCCGGATTCCTAAATAGGCTAAGTAGGCTGTAGCCTATAGCGGCAAAGTTTTGGGGGCGGCAAATTTTACGACCAATTAGAGCAGCATTCGGCATAAAAATATTATTATAAAGATACGAATATTTTTAAAAAAGAAAACAAATAATTTATATTAATGCGTAAACCGTAAACGTATATATAATACTAATATTTCGCAGTAAACATGGTAGCTGCGAGGGCAATTGCACCCCTCCTCCCGGATTTCGAAGTTGAAAGAAAAATAGTCGAACGGTTTAAAAAAAAATCGCCTATTTCGCTTTCGATTTAGCGTGTAAAGGTACATAGATGATTCTAATATGTGTATCGATTTTAAACAGCACATATCGTAGCCTACAAGTGGCAAATCTTTAAATCCGGCCCCGGAACATATGTATTCCCTAAATGACTTCATATTTATATACAGTACACATTCTATTATCCGGAAACGAACTTTTTAAAAGTCACAAATTAATGTGAAATCAAACGTAAATGCGAAGTGCAATTTTGCTGTTACTGAAATGTAATTAAAATTAATTTAAACTGCATTTTGCTCGTTTAGTGACAAAGATTGTTATTTTTAATTTTTTTAACAATAAGTTTTAAATAATTTCATTACAATTTGCACAAAGGAGTGGAAACATTGGCTGATAAGCCTCGTTTTAAGAATTTAGATATTTTTTAAATTTTATTGTCTTTTAACACTGATGAAATACCAACTCTATTAAAGAAATTTTGAAAAGGAGTGAAATTGACTGATATATAGCCGTTTTTCTTCTTTTATTTTTAACATAATGGCCACTCTATAGAAATTTTCACAATTGGATCCAGATGGCTTGGTAATATTTTCAAGGCCTGTGTAGCTTGGTCACAAAACCGCTTATATAAACCCTCGTCAAGTAAGACAGACACAACACACACACATACGTGATAGATGCTGCCATCAACGCCACTTACACAATTTAGAAATCTCCCTGAAGGGGAGGGAAATAGTCTCCAGGGACCTGTACCCGTGGGAAACTGCGCAATGACCGACCACAGGACTTTCGGACCCAACAGATTTAACGGGCACGTACTCCGCATATACTCGGTAGGTCTTCAGTGGTACCGGGACTCGATCACGGGACCTGCCGATCTCGAGACCGAGAATTTTGTTTATGTTCGGCAAGTGCTGTACTAGGTTATGCGTTTTCCGGCTGTCTATTTCTATCCTACATGGAGCTTCAACATAACCAATTCTTCAAAAATAGCCAGACTACGAACAAAACATTTAAAAGGAATGAAAATCTCAACGGAAGGACAAAGAAGCTATTCCACTCACTGCCCAAACTGTCCTGGTGTCCAACTGTCCCCGCAGCATATCTTTGGCTGCCCAGCAATTCAAGCCAGGCTCTTCAGGATTGGCTTTGAAGACCCAGAAGTTTTAATTATCTCCGAAGATGCAGAAGAAATAGCGAAAGCTGTCTACGACAGCTTCGGATCCATCTAGTTTTTGCACACATCATGGACACGACAACAACAACACAGCCAATTACTCCTCGTCATTTAGAACCTTGGTCAAATGAAGAAAAGTGCTGCAGTAAAACCTTACCGCATAACAACAGTTGTTCCCAAATGTAAATATAACAGTAAACATCACAAAATATAGACATCGTAAGTAGATGTACTTATAAATGACCCAATTAAAGAAACGTGTCGTCAACACTTTAATTTTGATAGATAGATCAGTATTTCTTTTTCCCAATTGGCACCAGCGAGTGAAGCATTAATGTCCTTCAAGCAACGCATAATTCAATCATTTTTGCATCCAAAAAAATGCTATGACACAATCTGTTGTAAATGTATGGTGCCAGACATGTAACAGATATTTCTTGACTTGAGAGGTCATGTACGGTGTATAATGAGTGTGATTTGCAGTTATTCATGGGTTTTACCTTCCACACTACGTTTATAACGTAAAAAATGGAAGGCATTATAATCGTTCAGTCCGTCTGTCTGTCACCCACTTTCACAGAACGAAACGTAAGTCTCACAAACAAGTGGGATACGTCATCTTTAAGCATAAAATCAGATTAGGCTACATTCCAAATTTCATTAAACAATTTCAATTAGAAGTTTAAGTGACAGAATCTGTAACAAACCTACTTGTTTTTGTTTCTAAAACTGACGGAAAACTTTTAAAAGACATATTGAAAACATCAAGATCCGCACAATTACAGTTCAAGATTTTGTAAAATTTATCGCGACGAAAATTAATAATTATTAATCATTATAAATTAATATTGATTCTTAAAAATTTTATATTTAAATATTCCACCATACAATACTGGTAATAAAATTATATTTAAGGAACCTTTATTAACTAAAAATTATCTTAAAAACCAACCGATACTACAATTTATAAATATTGTCAATAATCTGCTAGCCGAAAGATATATTTTTTGATGAAAAATCAACTTTCAAATTTTAAAATTGATATTTTCTCACTTTTTGCGTAATTTTGGTTCTTGGTCTATGTTACGATGCTCTGTCTGTTTTATTTTTTTGTCTTTGTTTCTGTATTAACAGAAACATTAGAATTTATTAACAGATTAAGATCTTTAAACATGTATTACCTGGACAATAGGAGAGCTTGGGGTTATTTAATACAGTTATTCAAGTCCATAAAACAGGGAGACATGGAGGGCTTACGTTTTACCTTAAATAGCCGGACAGAGGACATGATCAGAAATGGAATAAATCGTTATTTAGAAGGGAGGCAAGAAAACATTTTTACAATAGAGTTGTCAATGAGTGGAATGCTTTACCCGATTATGTTGTGCATTCGAAGAGAGTAGAAGATTTTAAGAAGAAACTTGATAGTCATTGGAAACTGGTAATGTATTAGATTTATTTTGGACCAACCTTGCTGGGCCTCTGGCCTGTTGTTGGTCGACAATTTTTTTATTTGTATTTTGTTATATAATATGGATGTTTTGTATCTGTTTGACAGTGTGGCAGTGTATCTAATAAAAAAGATAAAGATAAAAATAAAATTAAATAAATTTAATAATTATTTCTTACAGGTTTTTGACCCCCAGAAAATTCGGCAGAACTACATAAGCCAGACCTACTTCATCCAAGACGTGATATGCGTGTTACCCAGTCACACGCTCCTCTCTTTGCTACCAGGTATTTACAAAGCGCACTTCGGGGGACTGGTGCACGCTAAATCTGTCTTTGTCCAATGCTTTTAGTCTACTTCACTTTTCTTCTAACAATTTCGAATCATTTTACGGCCCAAAGGTAATTAAAAGTATTACTTTTTTTGGCTTTTCTGAAAAAATTTTGCTTTTCTGAAAATAAGCTTTGGCTTTTCTGAAAAACTAAGCACGATGATAGATTGATATAATTAAATTTGATATTTTTTTTAATTCAAATTTCATATTTTGAATTCGAAAGAATAACAAGAAGTTCCGAAAGACCTAAAATAGCTCACTTTCTTGTTACTTAAATACTTACTGAAATTTTTATAGGAAAACAAGTAGGCTTGTAACAGTAAATGTCATCTATAGCCGTTTCTACACAAGATTTATACACATTAGAAAGAGATCTATAAACACATTATACAGTTATAATTTAAACTTCTAAAAGCCAAAATAAATTATTTTCATTAATTTTCTTTCGCAATTTTATTTATAGTCTGCTTACGTTATTTGTAGTTCGAAGAATAATTTAATATTTATTAATAACAAAAAACATGAAACTACTCTACCCATGACGTGATATGCGTGCTACCCACTGACACTCTCCTCTCTCTGCCGCCAGGTATTTAGAAAGACCACTTTGGGGTACTGGTGCACGTTAAATCTGTTTTGACCCCAAATCCAGTGTTTTTTGGCTACGCATAGAAAAAAAACTTTTGTTCAAGCAGGAAAAGTGGAAAAAAGTGGTAACATAACAATATTGCGTTGTTTCAATCTCAATACAAGAATTGTGTTGATCAAATCTGAAGTTTTATTCTGTAGATTATTTGAAGATTTTTGAAGAAAATCTGCAGATCTTCACTTTTCTGCAGATTTTTTGTAGAAATTTTTTAGCTGGGTGTCTATTTTCTAAATAAAAACAATAAATAAACTGGTAGGCTAATTTAATTGAAGTTAGGGGTAGTTTCAAAACTCACATTCTCCAAAGTATGACTGAGATATAAGGTCTCCACATATTGGCAACTTCGCCAATTAAGGGGGATACGGTACCCAAAACATTATTTCTAGAGATAATAACACAAACTTGTAAATTATAGTGGTTTTATATAATGTTCACTCTAAATAAACATTTTCTAGTAATAAAAACAAATATTTTCAAAAAGTTTTTTATTTAAAAAAAAGCCAAAATTTTGAACTTTTTTAAAACGCTACTCCTTTTTCAATTTTGAGAATAACTCCACCAATTTTTTATAGTTTGTTTTCAGTACTATTTGTTCAAGATCTGTGCATGGATTTCAAAATGTGAGCTACAGTTAAAAAGTAACATGAATTTATACTGAAAATCACAAAAAAATTACAAATTATTGAATTGAACATTTAAAAAAAAAAACTATACATAGTAGACCTTATTCCATGCACAATTTTGTGCACCATTTATATTAGAACACAGGTTAAAAATTTCAAAATTCTAACTTAATAAGCAAAAAAAGCCTTAGGGATTTATTAAACACAAGAATTGAAAAACGCGAAACAGAGAAAACAGGTTGAATGCAGACGAAATACGCATTCAAACTTATAGGAATGACTCCAGAAAATATTTAATAACTTTTTTTCCACAAAAGATATCATTAGGAAACTTTCAGTAAATGTTCAGAAAAATATTGTGAATATAATAACAAGTAAAAACTGAAAAATTTATATTTTGACCAATTTTTGGGTACCGTATCCCTTTAAATTAACAATCATTAGAGTCGTCAATAAACAGGTTGAACTTCTATCTCAGTTATACTTTGTATAATGTTAGTTTTTCGACATGCGATAATTCAACCAGAACTTCTTGTTCATAAGAAATTTAATAAATAAAAATGTTTAATAGAATTACATAATTTTAAGATTTTTTTTATAGATGGTTTTGAGTTCTATAAATATTTCCTGTGCAGCGCTGGGGCAGGTAAGGAAAAAATTATACTTTTATCTTTCATTTAAAATTAATCTTTAGTATATGTAAGAGATAAAAGCCAGTGGAGACCACTTAAAAATGTAATATAATGAATTCGTTTTTATGAGAGAAAGTTTTTCTCTGAAACTTTAAAATCTTTTTTTTTTCAAATTAATACTCATAAAATTTAGTTGAAATTTGTTTATTTCAAAGGATATACTTGTTTTTTCTTAATTAACATTGTATTTTTCTAATACTTTATTTTATTTAGACAACTTTATATTATCTGTCTTTGTTACTAATATATATATATTTTTATTTCAGCTCGACTAACGAAATTATTGAAGTTCCATATTTTGTACAAATTCTACGACTTAGCCGAAAGGTAAAATTTTTGTTTTCAAATTTGACATTCAGAGCTATCACTTATAGCACTAGAGAAATGTCCTAATTGTGATAACAGTATTACATCAATAACTTTAATTACACATCAAAATATTACATCAAATATTATCAATATTCCAATAAACATTTTGTTAAAGTCCTATTTTTTTTTATTTGGCACTATATTTATTTATCATCATTAAGGTTCTTTATAAAAGTACAAATAAGTAATACAAAATCATATTAATTTCCATAATTATTGCATAAGTGTTCCGGAATAGGAAATAAAAATGGGAATTGTAAACTTTGGTATAAATAAAAATTATGTTTGTACGGAGATGCTTGGCGAGAAAAACTATTGAAGCCGCCAAGGCGAATTCATAAATTGTTCAAGCTTTCAATGGTTTGGCAAACCTGTTTTTTTATTGGTTGATTTGGTTGTTATAGGATTGGAGCTGCACATTGACAATGGACAAGTTGCATGAAACGCGAAATTCGAAATATATATGTTTTTCTGGTACATTAGAAGCTGCAGATTCCGAATGTAAGGTTAAATATTCACAAATATGTTTAATTTCAACAAAAAATGCATTTGAAATTTGCCGAAAATGTACGTCACTGAAAACAGCTCTGACGTCAACTGTTATGTTTTTGGCGATTTTTCGATCTATGCTGTAATACACTTTCTAAAATAGTAAACCTTACAATTTCTGCGAAACCTCATTAAAAGAAGAAGACAATATTATTTGTAACCAGTTCATATCAAGGAAGTTAAACAGCTTGTTCCAAGTTTGGTTGTAAGTTAAAATACACACACTAGAGCGCGTATGAGCTATTGCAGAACTATTGACTGTTGGATCTGATCGAAATAGTCGAGTGAAATCGTTCAACGTTTGAAAAAATTAACTGGAATGAACATGACATGTTTCTGTAAAATAGCATAACTTTTTTAAGAGTTTGATAAGGATGAAAGCACGTTTCACAGTTTCAAAAGCGATACCGTGAAACGTGATACGAAATAACACGCCAAGAACAAAAAAAAGCCAGTCGTGACGTCATCTGTTATGCTAAGAGAGGTTTAACAAGAGTGACGTATCATTAACTTTAAAATGAATTTAAAAATAAATACATCTTTAAAACCAGAAATACTTGAATTTTAGAGGTTTTTTAATATGCTTAATCGAATAAATATGTTTGTGGAAAACGCTGTAATTGTCCATTGGCGAGTTCAGATCTTTGGGCGATCATTAGATCTTGGGATTGATTAGATCAGTGTGAAGATGGCTTAGTTATCGGCAAATATTTCGCCAAGCATCTTGTTTGGACTTAATATTGGAGCGATCAATGGCTTCACATGGCAAACATTTATTTTTTTTACTTGGTAGCATTTACTGTGTTATTCCTACTTTTAACACTTTACCCACTTTTATTGGCACTTTTACATTTCCTACTTTACCCACTTTTTTTGGCACTTTTACATTTCCTACTTTACCCACTTTTATTGGCACCATCCACGGCCTACTCAACTACTAAGGCCGAAGAAGCTTTCCAAAACAAGCTCGGGGACGGAAATTTTGACGTCATAGTTCCGAGTGACGTTGTTCCGAAGATGAAGACAACCTGTCGCGAAACCTGTTCGGAACCACTCGTTCACGGCAGACCATATTTTTAGGGTTCCGAATGCGTCCGAACTAGTTTCTCGATCTTCGGCACTGGGAACAGTGACGTCAAAATTTCCGTCTACGCTCATGTTTAGGAGAGATTATCTGGCCTTGTTATTGAAGTTGGCCGTGTCACCACCCTGTATCTCTATGATCGAGATTCACGCCAGACACTAGTCACACCAGACGCTTGAACCGCTGAAGAAAAGACAAGGGAGAAACCGGTATCCGATCGCCACTACTCGCCAAACAGACCTCAATACGGACAGATATCCTGTCGATGAAGGTCCCCCCCCCCCTGTACTCTTCATATTTTAGCACTAAATAATGACTGTGCGTTCGTTTTCTTTTCAGTTTTGGTCTCCCTTCCTCAGAAAAGATATAGAGTTGCTTGAAAAAGTTCAGCATAGAGCTACAAAAATGATAAGAGTCTATCTGGTATTGATTATGATAACAGATTAAGATCTTTAAACATGTACTACCTGGAAAATAGGAGAGCTAGGGGTGATTTAATTCAGTTATTCAAGTTAATAAAACAGGGAGGGCTTAGGTTTTGCCTTAAATAGCCGGACCAGAGGACATGATCAGAAATTGAATAAATCGTGCTTTAGAAGGGGGTAAGAAAACATTATTTTTACAATAGAGTTGTCAATGAGTGAAATGCTTTACCATATTATGTGGTGTAATCGAAGAGAGTAGAAGATTTTAAGAAAGAATCTTAATAGTCATTGGAAACTGGTAAAGTATTAGATTTATTTTGGACCAACCTTGCTGGGCCTCTGGCCTGTTGTTCATCGACAATTTTTGTATTTGTATTTGTTTTGCAGCTTCACCAGCAACCCCCATCTGATACGAGTGCTGAGACTGTTCCTCAATTTGACCATCATCATCCACTGGATAGCGTGCCTGTACTACCTGCTTTCTGAAGTAATTAGAAACTAATTCAACATTTAAAAAAAATAAGGGGATACGGTACTCAAAAATTGGTCAAAATATCGATTTTTCAGTTTTTACTTCTTATTATTCACAATATCTTTCTGAACATTTACTGAAAGTTTCATAATGATATCTGTTGTAGAAAAAAAGTTATTAAATATTTTCTGGAGTCACATTCCTAAAAGTTTGAATGCGTATTTCGTCTGCTTGCAACCTTTTTTTCTCTGTTTCGCGTTTTTCAATTCTTGTGTTTAATAAATCCCTAAGGCTTTTTTGCTAATTAAGTTAGAATTTTGAAATTTTTAACCTGTGTTCTTATATATATGGTGCAAATTTTTTTGCATGGAATAAGGTCTATGTATAGTTTTTTTTTAAAGTGTTGAATTCAATAATTAGTAATTTTTTTGTGATTTTCAGTATAAATGTATGTTACCTTTTAACTGTAGCTCACATTTTAAAATCCATGCACAGTTCTTGAACAAATAATACTAAAAACAAACTATAAAAGTTTGGTGGAGTTTTTCTCAAAATTAAAAGAGGAGTAGCGTTTTAAAAAAGCTCAAAATTTTGACTTTTTTTTTTAAATAAATGAAAAACTACTGGTAAATATTTGATTTTATTCCTAGACAATGTTTATTTAGGGTGAGTATTATATAAAACCACTATAATTTACAAGAGTATGTTATTATTTCTAGAAACAATGTTTTGTGGGTACCGTATCCCCTTAAGTTCTTAAAAATGGTGGAAATATTTTCACCATTTTTAAGAACCTAATTTCTTTAATAATAATAAAATGTTTTATGTAATAAAATAATGAAATATAATTATTTATATAATATAATATTTTAATGGATAAGAGTTACATAGAAAAAAACCCATAGTTGTTATTAAAAGCCAACAAAATAACTTTCTTAGAAAATTTAGATTTGGTTAGGTTAGGTTTGAAATATCGTCGCACTAGAGCTACCCGAGGGCTATTGGCGACGGGCGTCGTATTTTAGAACCACAGTCCAGTGACGAGCCGACACCTGAATAGGCACCCAACGCAACCGTTAAGGGCGACATCGTACGCAGCGTTAGGACTTTGAAGGATATTTAACGTGCACTCCCTTACACGGGGTATTATTCGTCGGACATTTTTGGCTGCACGGGCCGTTTATAGGTCGGCAGTTATTTTGGCGATGCCCGGACCCGAACCTGGGACCTTTCGCATGCTAGGCGAGTGCCTAACCGACTGGGCTCCCCAGCCCCTTAGATTTGGTATTTTTTAATACGCCTATCACGTTAAAAGTGGAAGCTTTCATAAAAGCCATGTCCTGCCAAACGCCTTTGTCTGTCTGGCAGTTACAAAACTAACCACAAGTCTTACAAACAAGTTGAATACGTTATATAGAAGTGTAAAAAATCAGTCAAAGCTATATCCCGAGAACCTGAGGTTTATTAGAAAGTTTAAATTAGATGTATATTTAAAATTTAAGTAACTAAAAATTAATTATACATTAAAATTACAAGAGAATGGTAGGGGGTAGGTACATATATATATTCCGGTTTGTGTGCTTGAGCAGAGACCCGCTTATAAGCCTTCGTCAAGTAAGACAGACACAGAAAGAATATTTACTGTCACAGAGAAAGGAATATACACCCAGGGCGAAGGCGGGAATCGAAACCGCGCCCGTTACAGCGCGAAGACTTCTAGCGTAATGGTCCAAACCACTCGGCCATCCGGGCCCCAATAATTAGAGAATTTAGGTCAGTTTGAATTATCGTCGCACTAGAGCAACACGAGGGCTATTGGCGACGGGCATCGTATTTTAGAACCACCAATAATTAGAGAAATCTATTTGGTTGACATATATTTTCAGGCTTGTGTGCTTGGTCACAGAGACACGCTTATAAGCCTTCGTCAATAAGGACGGACACGACACACACACACATACAAGACAGATGCTGCCATCAGGGAAATAGTCTCCAGGGACCTGTACCCGTGGGAAACTGCGCAATGACCGACCACAGGACTTTCGGACCCAACAGATTTATCGAGCACGTACTCCGCATATACTCGGTGGGTCTTCCGTGGTACCGGGACTCGATCGCGGGACCTTCCGATCTCGATCTCGAGACGCTGACCACTAGGCTCACCACAGCCCCCCCAAAAAACCTATTTGTATTCAGTATCTCCACTGTTGCCACTTTGCCAAAAGTACGAGAAACTTAATGAGCACGTTCCACGTCGCAAGTGGCAGCAATTACAGCGGTATTGTTTTCTTTTTTGGCCCTTCTGAAATTACTTTTTCTTGCGTTTCTGAAAAGAATGTTCTGTACAAACTTTTTGTTTCAGTAAAACTAAAGCTTTTCTCTGTTTGTGAATCATGTCAATTTGCTGTCTAATAATTTTGCTTCCTTTCTCAGCATAAGACAAAATACAGGGTGGTTATAAAATAACGCTCCCTATTCGGAGAGGTCTGTAGCTTGAATGAATAATCCGAATGCAACAAACTTCGAGACACTTACTAATCAAGAAGGGGGAAAAAGAATGGAATAAAAAAAAAAACACCCTCGTCTCTTGACCAGGGTCCTAAATTACGACGCGTAATTGGCTGTGTTAAGGAGGCTAAGGAGGCTAGAAAGAGGCAGCCGGAATCAATTACATTACATTAAAAAAGAAATAGTTTCAATAATCACCGACAGATGACGCTGCCAATGCAAACACAATATTGTAAGCATTGGCAAAACCAAGACGCGGTCATTTCTTGCATTAATGTAATGTAATCGATTCCGGCTGCCTATTTCAAGCTTCCTTTAGGAGCTTTAACACAGTCAATTACGCGTCATAATTTAGGACCCTGGTCAAGAGACGAGGGTGTTTTTTTTATGATTCCATTCTTTTTCCCCGTTCTTGATTAGTAACTATCTCGAAGTTTGTTGCATTCGGATTATTCATTCAAGCTACAGACCTCTCCGAATAGCGAGCGTTATTTTATAACCAGCCGGTATAATCTAAACCGAAGTTTTCCAACATCGATAATGTTTTGGTAATGCTTTGCATACTTGACATTTTATCGAATTAAAACCAGTAAAGCTTAATGTACGACAGAGAAAAAACAAGTTGAAGTTAAAGAACTCAAAAATACACAAAAAAACCCCGCTCATTTTGAAAGTGAAATTGAAACAAGCAACCAAATAGGGTACTTGAAAGTATCGCTAAAATACTTCCAATATTAATTAAATTTATAGTTTGAACCCAAATATAACAAAAGTATATATTTTTTTGCAAAATAAATCTTTAAATAATTAATAAAAATCATTTTCAAATGGCTTTTTTTTCATCGGTACGTCATCACAAACACGTCGATTTAGCTGACGTCACTAGTATGTATAAACAAACCGGTGTGGTGTTTTTTTGTTTGTAATTAAACTGGATTTAATCTAACTTACTATTAAAATAAGAATTTTATAGATAATGGGTGGAGGTTTTACGGAAGCGGATAGTTCAAATTTGCTTAAAGTAGATTCCAAAATGTATTTCAAAGTTTGTTTATAGTTAATAGTGACATCATAGATACCACGTGACGGCCACAAAGCGTGTTCGGGAGTGATTTTTCGTCCAAATTTTAAAATTCATTCCCCCCCCCCCCCTTTTTATGGGGTATTTGAAAAAAAAGAAAAAATACGGGTCTAATATTTTTGGCATAAGAATATTTTAAGCCAAAATTTTTTTTTTTAGTCAAGTACCCTATTCTCACGAAATGCAAAAATGAAATCAGGAGAGTTACATTATCCGAAATAATCCCATTGCTTTTTTGTATTAATTACATTTGGTGTACAGGGTGGCCCAGCGGGTAGTGTTTGAAAGAAATGAAAAAATAAAAACAAATAAGAGACATGAGAAGAATTTAATGAAGTTTATTGAATGGACATATTGGGCAATTTATGATAAAGAGGTTAGAAGTGCCCGCCATCTTTAACAAGGACAGCAGTTAGGCGGTTCTCGAATACAATCTTCCTCCTTCCTCCATACTCCTTTTGTTTGGCCAATTCTTTTTGTGGAACTTCTTACAAAAGCTAAAAAAGCTTCTCACAAAAAGAATTGGTCAAACAAAAGGAGTATGGAGGAAGGTATTTGTAAGGAGTATGGAGTATTTTTGTATTCGAAAACCGCCTAACTGCTGTCCTTGTTAAAGATGGCGGGCACTTCGAACCTCTTTATCATAAATTGCCCAATACGTCCATTCAACAAACGTCATTAAATTCTTCTCATGTCTCTTATTTGTTTTTATTTTTTCATTTGTTTCAAACACTACCCACTGGGCCACCCTGTATTTGTTCTTGGTGCTTTCCAAAACTGCTACTAATAGAAACAACAACTTTTTTTTCAGTATGAAGGCTTAGGAACCAACGATTGGGTGTATACAAATGCAACAGACCAACAAAGATTTTCAAGGTAATGTGTCAAAATCAAGAAACGCTTAACAGCTAAAGATTCGAATTTTTTTTATTTAAATTAAGCACTAAATAAACCTAAAGTGCTACAATTAAGAACACAGCATGACGTTATAAGGCTAAAGTGAGGTAAACTCCCTCTTAGCTTTTTAGCATTTTCCCTCTATACTGTTGCCAATTGGCAACGCAGAATTTCATCCACTTTAAATGACCTATATTGCTGATATTCGGCATCTTTAGCAATGTGTCGTCTATTGGAAGCTGTATTGATACTTTTGAATGAAAAAATAGGCTATTTAACCCTTTCAGTCCCAATGACAATTTGGCATCATCATTTTAGAATTTTTTTTTCTGATCGTCTATAGCCATTTATGATATCAAAAAACACATCATTCGATTCTTCAAACATTTTTCTATTAGAAAATATTTTTTAATAATCCCAATAGATGTCAGCCCTGTTCTTTTTTTAAATTATGATCAGAAACTTGATGATGCCAAATAGCATCACTGGGACTGAAAGGGTTAAAGAAAAAAAAGGATTTATGTTGCCATTATTAAAAAGATAAAAAGTAATTCAAATTTAACGCATCAGCCTCAATGTTTTATTTCAATGCTTAAGCGATGTCAACGTTTCAATCATAGATATCATAGTTTAAGTATTAGATTGGCAGATCACGTGACCTCCAATGCTAACGACGGGACGCGCATGGAGACCAGAATAAGAGGATAAATGGGTTAGTGTTGCCACCACATTAAGGAGAAAAATACTACGAAAAAATACCGTTTAATTCTAAAAATTACAACAAAAAAAACCCCATAAAAATATTAAAAAAGCGTTTCACGTTTTTTTTTAAAGTCACTGAAAAGATTCCAAAATGCAGCTAGTACTTTTATGGTATTTTATGTATTTTTAGAATTAAACGGTATTTTTTCGTTGTATTTTTCTCCTTAATGTGGTGGCAACTCTGGCCCATTTGCCCTCTTATTCTGGTCTCCATGCGCGTCCCGTCGTTAGCATTGGAGGTCACGTGATCTGCCAATCTAATACTTTAACTATGATATCTATGGTTTCAATGGTTTTGGTTGGTGTCGTGTCCACGGGGGAGAACTATAGATATCCATGACTGTTTAAAACACAGCCGGCAGTCTCCTTGATGTTGTCGGAGTACAAATGTCGGATTCCATGTTTCAGTAATTAAACAAATTAAGTTCCAGTGCAAAGAGATTTGTTTAAAGTATTTTCCCCTTTATGTATGACCCATAAAATATCGAATTATATATTTTTGGAGTTTAAAAAAAACAAGTTTAAGAGGGTAAAATGTAATTTTTTTTTTAACTTTACGAATTTCTAATTAAAGTACTTGTACATCAAACTGAAAATTATGTCAAGACATAACCGTCGAATGTTGCTTTTCAAGCCAATAACTTCACGTTAAGTATACTCTGTAAATATGTGCTTGTCTTTTTCAATGAGTGGCAACTCTGCTTTGATCCATGGGTAAAAGAATATTCAGAAGATATAAAGAATAAGAGAGATATAAAATGGAAGATAAAAGATATAAAGAATACAAGAAGTTTAGTTTAGTTTAAATTATCGTCGCACTAGAGCTACACGAGGGCTATTGGCGACGGGCGTCGTATTTTAGAACCACAGTCAAGTGACGAGCCGACACCCGAGTTGGCACCCAACGCCACCGTTAAAGGCGACATCGTACGCAGCGTTGGGACTTTGGAGCGTATTGTAACGTGCACTCCCTCTACACGGGGTATTATTCGTCGGACATTTTTGGCTGCACGGGCCTTTTATAGGTCGGCAGTTATTTTGGCGATGCCCGGACCCGCACCTGGGACCTTTCGCATGCTAGGCGAGCGCCTAACCGACTGGGCTCCCCAGCCCCATATTCAAGAAGAGAGTCAGTACTAGGGTTTTATACTTGTTAGTTACCTTCGAGGTCCCCCCATTCGATGGTACATTAGAAAGTACGGTACAGCTATGATATAAAGGCCGGTCATTGGCGAGCTTGAAAATTGTTGCTATACCTATCGAGTTGTAGGAAATATGAATTGAAAAGTTCAAAAAAAAGTCAGTGCTCAGTAAATTATGCTTGGGCCAAAGTACGGTACAGCTATGATATAATGTCCGGTCTGTTCATTGGCGACTTTGAAAATGTAACGTAGGGTTGCTATACTTATTGGGTTGTATGATATATGAAGTGGAATGTTTACCATATTTGGCGATTTTTGTTGTTTGGCAGCGTAACGCAAATCGCTAAATCGAGACGGTAAAAAAAATCAAAGCTGTTCCAAAATTACTTTATAAAGTGAAAAATATATTAATTCAGTAAAGTAAAAAATAGATTAATTTAATAAAGTAAAAATAGATTAAATTATTAAGTTTGAAAAAAGATTAATTTAATTTGTTTTATTTCAGGAAATACTTGAAATGCCTTTATTGGTCTGCAATGACTCTCACAACGATAGGAGACACCAACACACCAGAAACAGATTTGGTAAGTTACTATAGTTAAACTCATGTTTCCTTGCACAGAAGCCACGGCCATGGGCGAAGCTATAAAACGCGCGAAGCAATCAGATGAAGAGAAAATGAAACGGATGAAATTTTCTCTTCATCTGATTGCTCCGCGCGTTTTATAGCTTCGCCCATGGCCGTGGCCTCTGTGCAAGGAAACTATGAGTTTAACTATAAACGCTCTTTACTTCTAATTTACCTAATATAAAATTTAAGGTAATGAAAGTACAGGGTGTCCGTAAAAGAATGTCCGAGTTTCAAATTGTGACCTGACATCACGCCTTGTGATTTCTTCCTTTGGGGCTTCGTAAAAGATCAGGTCTACTCTATGTTCCATCCCTACCCTAATTTACAAGTTTATGTTATTATTTCTAGAAATAATGTTTTGGGTGCCGTATTCCCTTAAAGATACCTTATAAGGTTTATAAATACCTTTAAATGTATCTATATTGATTTATTTAGCGGTAATTGAAAGTGGTGTAGCGCGCGCGATACGCACACCTAGTTCATTCTAGACGCTGTATTTTAAACGATGTTACTTATTTCTGCTGAAGATAAATTGAAAAAGAGCCAAGTATTGCTGATAATAAAAGGAAAAATTTCCTAAAAAAAAAAAAAATCTTGATTACGTAACATTCGAAATTCTACTCTTATTGAATTTTACTAGAAGGTCAAAGACATGGCGAAAGCTGAGCGAATTTCTTTCGAGAATTGTAAATACTTTGAATGAAAATCATAAAAACAAAATGTTTTATATATACTCAGAACAATAGCCGACTACACTCTTAAAACAAAAGAGTGAAATTCACTCCTATAGGAGAAGTGCATTTTCGGCACCGGAAAGGAGTGGAAATTAACTCAGACTGAGTTAAAACCGCTCGTTTTAAGAGTGAAGGACGCAGATTGTTTTCTTTTATTTCTTTTACCCACTCCGAAAAAGAGTGAAATTCACTCCTATAGGAGAAGTGCATGTTCGGCACCGGAAAGGAGTGGAAATTAACTCAGACTGAGTTAAAACCGCTCGTTTTAAGAGTGAAGGACGCAGATTGTTTTCTTTTATTTCTTTTACCCACTCCGAAAAAGAGTGAAATTCACTCCTATAGGAGAAGTGCATTTTCGGCACCGGAAAGGAGTGGAAATTAACTCAGACTGAGTTAAAACCGCTCGTTTTAAGAGTGAAGGACGCAGATTGTTTTCTTTTATTTCTTTTACCCACTCCGAAAAAGAGTGAAATTCACTCCTATAGGAGAAGTGCATTTTCGGCACCGAAAGGAGTGGAAATTAACTCAGACTGATTTTAAAACCGCTCGTTTTAAGAGTGAAGGACGCAGATTGTTTTCTTTTATTTCTTTTACCCACTCCGAAAAAGAGTGAAATTCACTCCTATAGGAAAGTTTATTTTCGGCACCGGAAAGGAGTGGAAATTAACTCAGACTGAGTTAAAACCGCTCGTTTGTTTTAAGAGTGTAAGTTTCTCCGTATTTTTGGAAATCTTTCGATTTTTAAAGATTTTTTTTTTTTTTTAAGTCTTAAGATTTCCCAAAATTTCGGAAAAATTCAGTCAGCTTTTGTTTATGTAAAATTCTTTGAATGATTTTCACTCAAAAATTATAATTATATTTACTTCCAATTCAAATTACGAATAATTTAAATAATCAAATATATATATTTTTTAATTTTCAATAAATACTTTTACAACAAAATATTCTAACCCATTTAAAAAAAGTGGGATTATAGAGTCCTGTAAGTCAGCTAAATTTATCATAGAAACCCCGTTTCTAAAAATGATCAATACAGCCATAGAAATGTGGCTTAGAATTGAACTTAATTTTTTCCATTGGATTAACACAGATGCATTCGGTCGATCGGATCATTCGTCCAGGGGATACGGTGCCCAAAAATTGATTTTTCAGATTTTCAGTTTTACTTATTATTATTCAGAATATCTTTCTGAACATTTACTGAAAGTTTCATAATGATATCTTTTATAGAAAAAAAGTTATTAAATATTTTCTGGAGTCATTCCTATAAGTTTGAATACGTATTTCGTCTGCTTTCAACCTTTTTCTCTGCTTCGCGTTTTTCAATTCTTGTGTTTAATAAATGCCTAAGGCCTTTTTGCTAATTAAGTTTGAATTTTGAAATATTTCATCTGTGCTCTTATATATAGTGCACAAAATTGTGCATGGAATAAGGTCTACTATGTATAGTTTTTTTTTTTTAAATGTTGAATTCAATAACATGTAATTTTTTTGTGATTTTCAGTATAAATGCATGTTACTTTTTAACTGTAGCTCACATTTTACAATCCATGCACAGTTCTTGAACAAATAGTACTAAAAATAAACTATAAAAGTTTGGTAGAGTTATTCTCAAAATTGAAAGAGGAGGAGCGTTTTTAAAAAGTTCAAAATTTTGACTTTTTTTGAAAAATAATTGTTTGAATGAAATGTAAATATTTGTTTTTATTGCTAGAAAAAGTTTATTTAGAGTGAACATTACATAAAACCACCTATAAACCACCTATAACCTATAATTTACAAGTTTTTTATTATTTCTAGAAATAATGTTTTGGGTACCGTATCACCGTAATACAATAGTTTTATCGCTTTTAATACGATATTTTATCGCTTATATACCATATGGTCAAAATCTACCTTCAAGTATAAAAGTAAATTATGACTGATAAACAAAGCTTTTGTTAGTCTATACCACTTGATGAAGCTTACAAAAAATGTTTGAAAAAAGCTTGATCAAACATACTTGAGTACAATGTAAACTTTTCTTAATTGATTGGTTTTATCGATAATGTAACAATTGATAATGCAAAGCATTTCTTGTGTAAAAAGCTGGTTATTTTCAATTTACATTCCTTATTATTTTTAATCATGCAGTTTGGAGTTGTTTCATGTTTTGTTATATCTCTATATTTAAAAAAAAGTTAGCTTTTTTAAAACGTTCGGAGCCATAACAGGATGAAATATTCATCTTAGAACTCCATTCTTTTTCTGGAAAGTGTGTCTCCCTTATACCTCGGGACAAAAAAAAAATATTTTCAAATTTCCAATCAGTTTTTAATAAAAAATTAAAATAAGTCACACGAAAACGAATGCGAGGTCCTTTTATGCATAATATCACGGGACAAAATAAAAGGCGTCGTTTCGTCTGCGGAAGAAATGCGTGATTTGAGATGTAATATTTAAGTTCTTTTTAAAGAAAAGTTGCTCTCTGCTCTGTTCTTTTAAAAAGAACAGTTTTTTAACGTATTCTTTTTACAATAGTTGCTTTACACGTGAAAGAATGCAGGCAAATATAAATAAAATATATAATAATGAGCGTAAAATAAGAATCCGATCGAAAATATCATTTTTTTAAGTATAACTTTAGTTTTTTTAAGTTTTATTACTTAAAAAAGTAATACAACTTAACAAATTTTAGAATAATTTATGACAAAACTGTAATAAAATTTCAGTAGATTATAAAAATTACTGAAAAGAAATTGAATATTTTTAAACTAAATGATGAAAATACATACAATAACGCAAACGTAATGAAAGAAAAAAATAAAAAAAATTTACTTAAAAAAAAACCAGTGAGCCATTGGGTTTTTAAAAAGAATCTAAGAGTGAAAACATGCTAGGTTAATTATGCGAAAGTGGAATCACTATATTTCCCTTTTTTAAGAAAACACAAACATAAGATTACTAAGTTTTCTTTTATTTTCAGTACTGATAAAAAATATCACGTTGTTAAATCTTCCTCCAACTTTTTTTTCTGATTCCAATATTCCTTTATTCCAATTTATGGACGCCCCCTAACCACTGAACTGAACTGAAACTCTGGAACGAGCATTGAACCGCTCGCAAACAGGGTCGGTGAAGCCCGGCAACACTGTAAGAGCAACCCAACTTTTGTCGCCAATCCTATATTTTACCTGTTAAAATAGGCATTTTAAACCAACTTTTTCAATAATTTTTTTAAAAGAAAATTGATATGCTATTGCTTTAGGAGGTTCTTTATATAATGAAGTTTCGAAAACATGTACTTTTAAAATAATAGAATTGCAGGAACAATCTTTAAAACTTAAATTCCTTGGAGTACTATTCTTGGCGAGCGATTTTGACGATCCAATGCAAACTGTCAAGTCAAGTGTCAATTGTGATCTGCGAATACATGCCAAATGTGGCACATATTCTCCCTAAAGCTGTCGCCAAGTGACCCAAAATTAGGCTTCACCAGCTTTTCTTGAGATGCTAATTCCAGAGTTTCAGTTCAGTTCAGTGCCCTTAACTCTAGTATTTTTTGTTACTCGATTATTTAAAAAAGTTAGTAACTAATTGGTGGTTAACTGGTTATTCTTCAACTTTTCTAGGAGTACATCTTCACCGGAGTCATTTTCTTGACCGGGGTTTTTGTGTTCGCCACCGTCATGGGAAACGTCGGTGACGTCATCTCTAGCATGAATGCCAACAGACAAGAATTCCAGGCAAGGTAATGACGAATTTATGTAAACGGGTTGCTAAAAATTCATTGTTTAGTACCCAAGCTAGCTTACCGCATTCTTTTTTGTCAGCAATAGTAATAGTGGCTAAAAGAAATAGTGTGACATCCGATACTATTTTCTAGGGTTATAAGTTGTTTCTCAAAACGGGAGAGGTTTAGGGATGGAAGAAACAGTTAAACCCCAAAACCGGCATTTGGCCTTGAGTTTCGACGGAAAATAAAAGTTCTTAGACTGAAAATAGTTTTATTTCTAAGAACCAAACAAATCATAAAATGTCGCCTGAATGTCGCTTAAAATGCCTCGCTGAATCCATAACCTAGTTTAAGAATTGTTGTTTTTTAAAAACCGCAAAACCGGGTTTTGGCTTCAGTTACACCAACAAAGACTGGTTATTAGGCTGAGCCGGTTAAACTGAACACCGGTTAATTTCCTAAAACCGAATATCCCTGCAAAGTAGTTTTCGCTGTTAAGAGGGACTGTCAGTCCCATTGAGCTAATGCATTAGTTTCAAATCACAACTTTCACAAAAGAATTATTTTGCCATGTTATTCCATTTTCACCAGGTACAGGAATCATCATAACATCTATTAAAAGCACAATTGAAAAGAAAATAACATCCGGATATTTAATTATCACATGATAAAGTTTTAAAATAGTGTCGCCATCTGCTGTATATTTTTGGCATTTTAATACTTCAAAAATATATAATTAAATAACTAGATAACAGTTTAGTTTCAAATTTGTTTCATTTCGATGTTATGTTTTGATTCCCATACTTGGGGGAAAAGGGCTAACATGGCAAAGCAATACTTCTACGGAAGTTGTGATTCCAAAACTAATGCATTAGCTCTATGGGACTGACAATCTCTCTTAAGTCCACAACCACTTTCAAGGGATGTCCGTTATTAAAAAAAAACTGGAGATTGTAATTAAAAAAAAGAGGATTTTCCTCCGTCCCATTTAAGAAGGTATCTCAAAATAACTTTCTTCTGTATTTTTTGGGTAACTTTTGGTGAGTGCATGTTGTATACTTTATTTCAAAACAGGGGCTTAAGGGGGAATGGGCGCGCTGGATCGCGGGTCTCCAAACTCAAGTGCCTCAGTGTTAATCCAATGGGAAAAAACTATTTTCTCTGCCACATTTCTCCGGCTGTATTGAATATTTTTACAAACTGTTTTTTTTAAATAATAAATGTAGATAACTTACAGTTCTCTATCTTCCCACTTTTTGAAATTGCTTCGAATATTTTGTGTAAAATTATTTATTGAAAATTTTAAAAAAAATATTCGAACCCATTTCAAAAAGTGGGAATATCGGAACCTGTAAGTTATCTGCATTTATCACATAGAAAAATCCGCTTGTAAAAATATTCAATACAGCCGGAGAAATGTGACAGAGAAAATATTTTTTTTCTCCATAGGATTAACACTGATGCACTTTGCTTTGGAGACCCCCGGTCCAGCGCGCCCATTCCCCCTTAAGTTTCCTCATTCGAATTGAATAGATATATGTTACCATATACAAGACCCTCAACAAAATGGTCAATTAAATAGTCTCTCTTTCACAGAATGGACCATATCCAGATGTACCTCACACATAAGAAGGTGCCGGCTTCTCTGCAGCTCAAAATTAAGAAATGGGCAGAATACACTTGGAGTAGGTAAGCAGGGCCGGATTTAAAGATTTGCCGCCTGTAGGTTACAATTGATTTGCCGCCCGTCACAATATTTTCGCCCTTCGGGAAAGTAGCTGGTTAGCTGCAAAATAGGGTGGTATGTGCTGTTTAAAATAGATACATATTTAGAATCATCTAAGTACCTTTACACAATTAATCTAAAGCGAAATAGGCGAATTTTTTAAACTGTTCTACTATTTTTCTTTCAACTTCGAAATCCGGGAGAGGTACAATTGCTCTAGCAGCGACCATGTTTGCTACGAATATTCGTACTATATATACGTTTACGGCTTACGCATTAATGTAAATTATTTGTTTTATTTCTTAAAAATATTCGTATCTTTATAATAATATGTTTATGCCAAATGCCGCTTTAATTGGTCGTAACATATGCCGCCCCAAAAAATTCGCCGCTCTAGGCTACAGCCTACTTAGCCTATTTAGAAATCTGGCCCTGTAGGTAAGCAAAACAATTCAGTGAAAAAAAAATAATTGATAAAATCTTGTTCAATGCATTATTTTTGTTATTTTAAGTTCGAATGACCGCTGGTCTCTAAACCAAAGTGCCTGTGTGTTAATCCAAAGGAAAAATAAATGTTTTAACCCACATTTCTCCAGCTGTATTGGATATTTTTTACGAACGGTTTTTTATATGATATAAATTTAATCTCAATCTTTTAATCCCATTTTTGAAACTTCAAATATCTTTTTTAAAATTATAATCGATTTTAAATTTACACCAAAAAAAAACAGTCCCAAGGGATCTATAATTTAACTCTTATATTTTTAACCCCATTAAACTTAATAACTTAAATTACTTTTTTATGTATAATTAATATCACTTAGTACTTTAACATCCCAACCACACCCTGTCGGCAACAAACAGTCGCCAAGTGGGATCTATAATTTAATCTCTTATATTTTTAACCCCATTAAACTTAATAACTTAAATTATCTTTTTCATATATCCTTAATATCACTTAGTACTTTAACATCCCAACCGGCGACAAACAGTCGCCTAGATCAATCGTTCCCACAGAAACTGTTTAGTCATCACATTTTAAAGTTTTCATTTTCAAACTTTCTCATTACTCTGATTGGTCAGTGGAGGAGGGCTCGAGATTTTTCGCAATTTTTGTGGGCATTCGGTCACACTCTCTCGTCGACTGCAGACGACAAATCAATCGTCTCCTTATGACTAGCTGTTAAATAAAAGAGTCTTTAATTAATCCGAAGTTTCTCTGTCGACTTATGTTACATATTTATAAAAAAAAAGTTTTTAAAAAAAATTTCTTACAGCCGAAGAAATGTGGCTTAGAAAATAATGTTTCTTCCATTGGATTAACACAGAGACCCAGGTCATTCGTTCTTATCAAAGCGTTCTATAGTAGGGTAGAGACTGAACCTTTCAACAGCAAGATGGACCAACACGGAGACAATAGGGTGGCATGTGGGGCCCGATGGCCGAGTGGTTTGGATCGCAGGCCATAACGCTAGCACTCCGTGCGCTGTAACGGGTACGGGTTCGATCCCCGCCTTTGCCCTGGGTGTACTTAATTTCTCAGTATCAACATTATAAATTAACTATAGCACTTTTGCCACTCTATTCGGGCTCCGTAGTGAGCCCATGGCTGCCGATGGCAGCTCAGTACGAGTCGTTCCTCTACTCTACTATAGAACTCTTTAGTTCTCATTCAACCGTTTTACCTTGCCACTGCATTCACTGTAACTTGTGTATAACTGATATTAACTAATAGTTTCGTTTTAGGACAAAAGCAACCGACGAGTCTCGTCTGCTAAACATGCTCCCTGAGAGACTGAGGGCAGAAGTGGCAGTTCACGTCCATCTAGATTCACTCAAAAAGGTACGCCAAGGAGCCGGGATAGCCTGGTCGGTAAGGTCTTGGACTGGCATCCCTAAGGTTGCGAGTTCGAGTCCCGCCGCCTTCCGAAGACCCCCGTGTACGCTTAATGGTGACTGGTGCACGTGAAATTCCGCCGTGATCACAAAGTCCTCCAAGTTCCCATACCAAATCAATACCTCTGGGGGTGACAAAACCGATTCTGGGGATCCTCTAGTTGGCCTCTGTCTCTAAAAATTAGATGGATCCACTTATGTGTGTGTTGTGTCTGTCTTACTTGACGAAGGTTTGTAAGCAGGTCTCTGACCAAGCACACAAACCTGAATATATATGTCTACCAACTAACCAAGGTACGCCAAAGTACAATAGTAGCACAAAGGAATAGTGTCGTTTTCCCGTCGCCATATTGGGACTTAAGGGGGAATGGGCGAGCTGGACCGGGGGTCTCCAAAGCAAAGTGCAACAGTGTTAATCCTATGGCGAAAAAAATATTTTCTCTGCCACATTTCACCGGCTGTATTGAATATTTTTGCAAGTGGATTTTTTATGTGATAAATGTAGCTGACTTACATGACCAGACAGGTCCAATATATATTTTTAATTTTCAATAAATAATTTTACACAAAATATTCGAAGCAATTTTTTAAAAAGTGGGGAGATAGACACCTGTAAGTTATCTAAAAAAATGTATTTATTTAAAAAAAACCGTTTGTGAAAATATTCAATACAGCCGGAGAAATGTGGCAGAGAAAATAGTTTTTTCGCCATTTTGGTATAACACTGAGGCACTTGAGTTTGGAGACCCGTGGTCCAGCGCGCCCATTCCCCCTTAAATAGTGCCTTTAAGATTAGAGGTGTAAGTTATTTTGAAAACAAATGCGGATTTAAGTAGGAAGAGGAAACACTTTTTATTATAAGCAATGATAAAACTTTAAGATAGTATAATAGAAGTACGTTTATTTTCGATTTGAATGTAAGCATACAAAATTACTCAAAGTTGAAAAAATCCTAAAAACATCTCTAACGACAATGTTACAACACCAACTGATCAAAGATTCTTGTGAGTGACATATACCGTGTTGCTTCATAAACAAAGCACATAATAGGGTATTTGACTAAAAAAATTTTATTGTTTAAAACATTCTTATGCCAAAAATATTAGACCCGTATTTTTTCTTTTTTTCAAATACCCCATAATAAGAGAGAAAAATGAATTTGAAAATTAGGACGAAAAATGACGCCCGAAAACGCTTTGTGGCTGTCACGTGGTATCTATGATGTCACTAGTAACTATAAACGAACTTTGAAACACCATTTTGGAATCTACTTTAAGCAAATTTGAACTATTCGCTTCTGTAAAACCTCCTTCCATTATCTATATATAGTACGTATTTTAATCGTAAATTAGATTAAATCCAGTTTAATTGCAAGCTAAAAAATATCACACCGGTTTGTTTATAGAAACTAGTGACATCGGTTAAATCGACGTGTTTGTGATCACGTGACGTACCGATGAAAAATAAGCCATTTTAAAATGATTTTTACGAATTATTTAAAGATTTATTTTGCAAAAAATATATACGTTTGTTATTTTTGGGTTCAAACTGTAATTTAAATATTGGAAGGTATTTTAGCAATACAATCAAAGTACGTCTATTTTCGATTTGACGTCTATTACGACGAAAAGAGAGAGACCCAACGTCTTATTTCCTATATAAGGCCTGGTGGAAAACTTAACCCATGGGAAAACTAGCCCCGGTCTCCCCTACTTTAAAAAAAATATTGAGTGGCAATTGAATGTCGTGTAGGGTAGCGCTCCCTAGTTTTCATGTACCTTTTTTTCTCTCTATGTGCGGATGAACATTTTCGAGCAGGCGAGGCGTTTAGTTTTACGTTTCGTTAGCTTATTACTAAAAAATTGCGCATCCGCAAAGGGTTTCTGTCACATAACTTTTTATGTGTTTAAAGCATAGATATCATAGTTAAATTATTAAATTGGCAGATCACGTGACCTCCAATTCTAACGACGGGACGCGCATGGAGACCAGAATAAGAGGGCAAATGGGCCAGTGTTGCCACCACAATAAGGAGAAAAATACTACGAAAAAATACCGTTTAATTCTAAAATTACAAAAAAAATGCCATAAAAATACTAAAAAAGTGTTACGTTTTTTTTTAGTGTCACTAAAAAGATTCCAAAATGCAGCTAGTATTTTTATGGTCTTATTTTGTAATTTTAGAATTAAAACGGTATTTTTTCGTAGTATTTTTCTCATTAATGTGGTAGCAACACGGGCCCATTTGCCCTCTTATTCTCGTCTTCATGCGCGTCCCGTCGTTAGCATTGGAGGTCACGTGATCTGCCAATCTAATACTTCATACTCGCCGCCAACCAAATTAGAACACGTTAGGGATGGCGGTTTCTCATAAAAAAACCGGTGTTTCCAAAACCGGTTTTTTTACAACGCCGGTAAAACCGACCCGGTTTTATCGAACCTTAAAAACCGGTTCTATAAAACCGGATATCTGTGAGGGTACCACACCCCTAGTTTTTATGTACCCTTTTTTTTCTCTATGTGCGGGTGAACATTTTCGAGCAGTACGAAGCGTTTAGTTTTACGTTTCGTTAGCTTATTACTACAAAATTACGCATGCGCAAAGGGATCTCTGTCACAGAACTTTTTATGTGTTTAAAGCTATTGCAATTACCGTATAGGGTATATAATTTTACTTTTAAAAACATTGATTTAATTGAGTGGTAATTGAAAGTTGTGTAGTAATACAATAGGTTATTTTTATAATTGCGTGAAAAAATTACGATTTCTTACACTATAATTTTACTATCAGACGCGTGCGAAAAGTTATACTTATATATACTAGAAACAGTGATAAAAAATACTTTTTTTCACCAAAAAGCAGTGAAAAAAGTACTTTTTTTCACCAAATAGCAGTGAAAAAAGTACTTTTTTTAACCAAAAAGCAGTGAAAAAAGTACTTTTTTTCACCAAATAGCAGTGAAAAAAGTACTTTTTTCACCAAAAAGCAGTGAAAAAAGTACTTTTTTTCACCGAAAAGCAGTGAAAAAAGTACTTTTTTTTACTCTTTTCATAAGATGCCAACATTTCATGTAAAATTTCTATTTCATAATATTCATAAAATCCAGAAATTTATAGATCTGCTTTATTTATACATATTATGCGCGTGAATTATATATATATATTTATATTTGAATCAGTATATCCATGTTCAAATGTTTCACTTCAAACTAAAAAATAAGTTTGCCTTTTGTAGTTTCAGAGATTTATCGATGCCGATCTACTTTACGTAAAAAATTAGCACATGAATTACTTTTTAACCAATGAGATTGGATTTTTTTTCCCGTAATTATAAAAAATAGTGTATGAAACACGTGTGAAAAGTAAACTTTTTAAAACACGTGTCATTATTAAATCGACTAGTTTTAAAAAGTGTTAGTTTTCACACTTGTTGCATAAATAACTATTATGCAACTAGTGTGAAAAGTAAGGCTATTTTCAACGTGTTGTCATACACTATTTTTTATAATAACGTGCAAAAAAGTATTTTTTAAATTGACATTTATTGTTTGGCTTATTAGTTATTTTATTATCACGTTCAAATGATTTGAAGGTGATTATTAATATTAATGATTATTTTAAAATCACGTGCAAAAAGTATTTCTTAGATTGGCATTGGAAATAAGACGCCAAATAAAGAATTTTCCCCCAATCACAGAGCCGCCGAATAAAATATCACGCTCAAATAAAGAATTTTACACCAATCAGATGCTCTTATTTACTTTGTCGCACCAGTGCGTAAAAGTAACTTTGAAACACGATTTCGTTAAAAGCGTCACTTTTGCCACGATTATTGATTTGAAAAAGTTATTATTTTTTTTGCGCGATATTATAAAAACCTATTTTTCCCATTTGTGCAGGTGAAGATTTTCGAGCAATGCGAGACGGGTTTTCTGTGCGAGCTTGTGCTGAAACTAAGGTCCCAGGTCTTTTCTCCGGGAGACTACGTGTGCAGAGTGGGCGAGACAGGTACGAAGTACTCGTTACCATTGAGCTAGAAGGGAAACTGGAGTGAGGTGTCAGCGAACCGAAAACCCACTCACACCCTTTTGAGCGAACAGGGCAGAAAAGGACTATTTTCCTTACACTTGTATGCAATGCTTGTATGAGACCCCTCTGTCATATTGACCTGGGCTCCTAAATGTATTTCAACATTTTTAGTTCGAAAGAAATTAACTTTCTTTAACTTTAAATTCCAACTTTTTTAAGAAATAACCATGTGGATCACTAACTAAGAACCAACGAAGACGAACCCAATAGCGAAATAGGCAAGTTTCTAGGTTTTCTGCCCGGGTTCGTTTCTGCTGCAGTGCCGTGTATTCCTCTGCGTTTCGTTATTGAACCGGCTCGTTTGCTGCCCTGTTCAGTGAATCACACACCTCACTCCAGTTTTCCTTCTAGCTCAATGGTCGTTACTAACATTGTTATTTATGTTTGTAATAATTTGCGAGTTATTTATGTTTTGGAGGGAGGGGGGACGGTTGAGAAGAAACAGCAACTCAAAGTGTATAGAAGAGCCATTTAACATAAAGTTACAAGTGAGACAAAGTTTAATTTGAATTATCGTCGCACTAGAGCTACACGAGGGCTATTGGCGACGGGCGTCGTATTTTAGAACTGCAGTCAAGTGACGAGCCGACACCTGAGTAGGCACCCAACACAACCGTTAAGGGCGACATCGTACGGAGCGATGGGACTTTAGAGCATATTCAACGTGCACTACCTCTACACGGGATATTATTCGTCGGACATTTTTGGCTGCACGGGCAGTTTATAGGTCGGCAGCTATTTTGGCGATGCCCGCACCCGAACCTGGGACCTTTCGCATGCTAGGCGAAAGCCCATCTTACTGGGCTCCCCAGCCCCCATTGCGACAAAGAATTACTACACCTTCACGTTAACCCTCTCACCACTCCAACTGTTGAAAAAGGTGGTTGGGAAAGAGTTGTAGTACGTCACGGCTAGAGGGCTCAGGTGACAAGCTTGTATAGGACATTTATATTTTTATCTACATAATTATTGAATCGGTGGATGCAGAAACCACTTCAGTCCTAAAAATAATCGATCCATTAAACGATCGATCTTAGAAACATTAATATGCGTGTTCAGTACAAGAAACAACGTTATTTTGTTGAGTAATTCCATAGATATATGAATTCTTTTGTCCCGGATTGGGCGAGGTTTACTCAGCCTTTCATCTCTTAAGTGGGTTGATAAAATGAGTACCAAGCATGCTTGGGAACTAAACACTTTGGGTCCCGCGTAAGGCTGACCACCTTACCAGGACATATGCCTAGCACCCCAGAGCCCTTGGTCACGTAAGCTGAAATGGGCACGGCAGGCCTTGGCCCTCTAACGGGCTGTTGTGCCGAGGAGTTTAGTTGAGTTTAGTATGAATTCTTTTGATGTGTTCAGATACCTACCCCTTGCCGAACATGCGACTGAAATGGTTTCTGCACTCACACAGTCAATAGAGTCGATTATATATTCGCCGATTTAATAGCGCCTGTTCAAAATAAATTAATTGTAAAAAATGAGTTTCAAAAAAATTAAATTCATATAAGTTGTTGTAATTTAAAGTGCTAATTAAAAAATATATAAACTTTCGACTAATAACTACCTTTTTTATTTTAAAATTTTTTCATATATCTGTAAAAATCAGCTGTCCAAGTCAAATTTAAAATTTTCCTGACCGTAACACCTGTTGAAATAAGGTAATTTTGCCTGATAACAACTATTTTCAATGTTATGACAAAAGAAAAATAATGCCCAAATGTACGATTCTCTCTCTTTGGAGGAATAAACTTTTTCTCTGTCTCCTGAAAAATTTGTGACTGAAGTGATTTCTGCTCTGTGCGATTTCATTGCTTCAATTGGAATCATTGAAAAGGTTTTAACAATAAACTTATATGGAATTTGCATTCATTTACATACAATTCATGAAATGATTATCCCTTCCCCACATTGAGCAAGAAGAAACGTGGAGTGAGGTATGTGAGGAAACCAGAAACTTTTGCCTATTTCGCTATTGGGTTCGTCTTCACTGGTTCTTAGTTAGTGATCCACATGGTTATTTCTTAAAAAAGTTGGAATTTAAAGTTAACGAAAGTTCATTTTTTTCGAACTAAAAATGTTAAAATACATTTAGGAGCCCAAGTCAATATGATCGAGGGGTCTCAAACAAGCATTGCATACAAGTGTAGGGAAAATAGTCCTTTTCCGCCCTGTTCGTTCAAAAGGGTGTGAGTGGGTTTTCGGCTCGCTGACACCTCACTCCAGTTTCCCTTCTAGCTCAATGCTTCCCAACTATATATATCATTTATTTGTTGTCCATATAATTTTTTTGTTGTATTCTCTTACTCTGCCTTAGGTTTTGTCATGTATATAGACAAGACTAGCGTTTAGATGTATTTTTATAACAGAGTCCAATTAGAGAGATGAAAAACATCCACTCACATAACAGTCAAATGTATCTTGTTTATAAAATTTATTTACATGGATTTTTATCTACTTTTACTCAGCGTTTTCAACTATTTTCAGGAAGAGAGATGTTCATCATAAACCATGGCAAAGTAGAGGTAAGCTTATTTACTTATTAGCTTATTATTAAGCTTACTATTAGCTTATTATTAAGCTTACTATTAGCTTATTATTAAGCTTATTATTAAGCTTACTATTAGCTTATTATTAAGCTTATTATTAACTTCGTATTAAGCTTATTATTAACTTCGTATTAAGCTTATTATTAAGCTTATTATTAGCTTATTTAAGCTTATTAGCTTATTATTAGCTTATTATTAGCTTATTATTAGCTTATTATTAGCTTATTACTAAGCTTATTATTTAGCTTATTATTAAGCTTATTATTAAGCTTATTATTAGCTTATTATTAGCTTATTATTAGCTTATTATTAGCTTATTACTAGCTTATTATTTAGCTTATTATTAAGCTTATTATTAGCTTATTATTATCTTATTATTAAGCTTATTATTACTTATAAGTGCACGTCCTTCGCATGGACTAAAAAAAATATCGAATCGATCCAAGTATACAGGGGTGGTTAAAATTATAAGGACAAGGGTAAAATTGATAGATCTTGTCGACAGTTAGTCGTCGAATCATGTCAATTTTAATGTTGGAAACCAATGGTAAATTAAACATTTGAAACTATTTTTTTTTTAGAAATATACGAAAAAATGTTTGAAGCCATATTAAATTCCGAGATTTTTTTTTTGAAAAGAATGGACAACTGGAACGTCCACACGCTTATTGTGACGTCAAACATTGTCCTATAGCCCACAAGAACGGTCAAGCCGTCTAAGGTGACGGCACATATACGTCATACTTTGTATTCTATTCCACAAACCAATTACGTATTGCCCATAGATATCATAGTTAAAGTATTAGATTGGCAGATCACAATGACCTCCAATGCTAACGACGGGACGCGCACGGAGGCCAAATAAGGGGGCAAAATGGCCAGTGTTGCTGCCACTTAAAGGAGTAAAATACTACGAAAAAATACCATCTAATTCTAAAATTGCAAAAGAAAATACTAGAAAAGGATTTCATGTCACTAAAAAGATTCCAAAATGCAGTATTTTTACGATACTTTTTTTGTAATTTTAGAATTTGATGGTATTATTTCGTAGTATTTTACTTCTTAAAGTGGCAGCAACACTGGCCATTTTGCCCCCTTATTTGGCCTCCGTGCGCGTCCCGTCGTTAGCATTGGAGGTCACGTGATCTGCCAATCTAATACTTTAACTATGATATATATGGTATTACCTTATTTGAATCGTCCATGATATAAAAGCAATTAAAAAATCCAAATACGAAGTACTTCAATCATTAAAAAAAGCTGTAAAATTTAATACTCGTTAAAAAAGCAGATTAAGGCAATTCTTAATTTATTTAAATCTCTCATGCCAATCAGAACAATCACTCGAAAAAATATTTATATTAAATAAAGCTTTAAAGGAAATTATTTTTAAGATATGAATCAGCGTGGAATGTTGTCATAATATATCATCGGTCAAAAGGCGAACCTAGCCAAAAAAAATCTGCAGAATTGCTTTAAAAAAACTTCAAAAAAACTGAAGGGTTTTGAAACACTTAGTCTGCAGAATAAAACTGCAGTTTTTTTACAGATTTTCTTGCTGCAAAAACTGCAGTTTTTTTTTCTGCAGACCTAGTGTTTCAAATCCCTTCAGTTTTTTAAAGTTTTTGTGAAGCAATTGTGCAGAATATTTTGGCTGGGTGGCAGAAAAACTGCATCCGTTTTGAAGTTTTTTTTGTGAAGCAATTAAAAAAATCCAAATACGAAGTACTTCAATCATTAAAAAAAGCTGTAAAATTTAATACTCGTTAAAAAAGCAGATTAAGGCAATTCTTAATTTATTTAAATCTCTCATGCCAATCAGAACAATCACTCGAAAAACTATTTATATTAAATAAAGCTTTAAAGGAAATTATTTTTAAGATATGAATCAGCGTGGAATGTTGTCATAATATATCATCGGTCAAAAGGCGAAACTGGTCCGTAGGGAGCCTAGTAGTCAGCGTCTCGGTCTCGAGATCGGAAGGTCCCGCGATCGAGTCCCGGTACCACTGAAGACCTATCGAGTAGAGTATATGCGGAGTACGTGCTCGTTAAATCTCTTGGGTACGAAAGTCCTGTGGTCGGTCGTTGCGCAGTTTACCACGGGTACAGGTCCCTGGAGACTATTTTCCTCCCCTTCAAGGACATGTCTAAATTTTGGAGGTGACGATAGATGGCAGCATCAGTCTTGTATGTGTGTGTATGTCGTGTCCGTCTTTCTTGACGAATGTTTATAAGCGGATCTTTGTGACCAAGCACACAAGCCTTAAAATATATGTCTACCAACCAACCAATCGAGTCGAAACCACAAGATGGTAAACTAAATACTGATAACCCCACCGCTTTCAAAGACCGCCAATCCCTGGAATCTTCACATTCGTGGTTTTGCTCTTTGACCAACGATATATCACAATGAGATTCTTTGGTGTACAAATCACGCTCCTCCCAGTTCGAATCGTCCATTAATATCCATAATTGGCACAGGATAATTTATTGGTTCTTCCTTTCCCACTGCGTAATATACGTTTATTTTTTAACAAGTTTGGATTCTACCGCGTATGCTTTTCATTCTCCTTTTAATTGTTTTTATCGTTTGTATAATTATTTTATTGACGATTTAGATGTTTTTTGTATGTCACCAATTAATTTCAAATCAATTGTTTTGTCTCTGTTTTAACCAAACGTTTTCAAATCTACTGTTTTGTGTCTGTTTTAACGGTTTTTTGTATGTGTTTCCTATAATTGGGAGTTTTCTCCTATAGTTGCTACACAATAAAATAAATAATAGTTATTTATGCAACTAGTGTGAAAAGTAAGGCTTTTTTAAACGAGTTGAATAAATTATTTTACGAGCGAGGTACGAGCGAGTGAAATAAATTCACGAGTTTAAAAAAGGCTATTTTCAACGTATTGTCATACACTATTTTTCATAATAACGTGCAAAAAAAGTATTTATTAAATTGGCATTTATTTATTGGCTTATTAATTATTTTATTATCACGTTCAAATGATTTGAAGGTGATTATTTATATTAATGATTATTTTAAAATTGCGTGCAAAAAGTATTTCTTTGATTGGCATTGGAAATAAGACGCCAAATAAAGAATCACGTTCAAATAAAGAGTTTTACAGCAATCACAAAGCCGCCGAATAAAATATCACTTTCAAATAAAAAATTTTATACCAAAATCAGATGCTCTTATTTACTTTGTCGCACTAGTGCGTAAAAGTAACTTTGAAACACGATTTCCTTAAAAGCATCACTTTTGCCACGATTATTGATTTGAAAAAGTTAGTTTTTTTGCACGATATTATAAAAAATAATTTTTTTCCTGTTTTTGTAGGTGGTTGTGAACAACCCAGCTACTTTCAAGCCCATGGTGGTAGCCGTTTTGAGCGAGGGAAACTATTTTGGTGAAATTAGCCTTCTGAGGCTAGATGGTGTTCAAAACAGGTATAACAAATAAACATTTAAATTAATTTTAAAAGAGCAAGGCCGAACTGAATAGAGTATCAGGCCCCGACAACAAGCGGTGGTCAACCTAAAGAAGCGTGCCCGACAATTTTACGCCAAATCTAGTAATCCAACCAAATCCATTTTATGGCAACCCTTGACAGCAAAATTTTGGCGCAATCGCCAAATATCGCATTTTGGGCTTTGTTTTTAGTCAAAAAAGTATATATTCTGTTTTACTACCGTTTCGAGCGATGCTTTGTACATAATATTTAAGGTTATTTTTCATTTTTTGGTCTTTTTACAGCCATTAATGAAAATATCAATCCTTTGTAAGCCACTAATTTCGTAGTGCTTTTCTTAAAATATATTCAATGTTTTTCTGCCGTATCGAACTCTGTTTTATGCACAATATTTATAGTTATTTTTTCCTTTTTCGATTTTTTTAAAGCGATTCCTGAAAGAACACTTTTTTGTTGCTTTCAGTCGGCCATTTTAAAAATGGATAATGTTTTTGGTCATTTCAGCCGGCCATTTTGAATTTAGGTAGTATTTTTTTGTCATTACGAGATGGAAAACATCTCGGCAAGTGCCGGGGTTAGCTGTCATTTCGACTTGGCGAGATTTTTGAAAAGTCGCCAAATCCGGATGATGGAATAACCCCCCCTTTTCAATGTTAGTTATCATACTGAAATGCAACAGTTTATTCCTTAAGCAGCATTAATTCAATATATAAAATGACTGCGAAGTTGTAAGCTGTACACTCTTAAAACAAAAGAGTGAAATTCACTCCTATAGGAGAAGTGCATTTTCGGCACCGGAAAGGAGTGGAAATTAACTCAGACTGATTTAAAACCGCTCGTTTTAAGAGTGTAGGACGCAGATTGTTTTCTTTTATTTCTTTTACCCACTCCGAAAAGGAGTGAAATTCACTCCTATAGGAGAAGTGCATTTTCGGCGCGGAAAGGAGTGGAAATTAACTCAGACTGAGTTAAAACCGCTCGTTTGTTTTAAGAGTGTAGTGCCCTACAAAGAAATCGCTATAAAAACATACACTGTCCAAAATTATTTAGCCATTCCCTATATTTTTGTACAATACTAGGGGCTAGCGCCCCTAGGCGAGCAAGCTCGCACATCACTGGATTAAAGAATCAAGCGTTTTTCACTATCACAATATATACACTGTTAAAAATTTTGTGCTTGGTTTCACCATGATATTGATTCCCAGTAGCTGCAACGGCTGAATAGTGAAACGTTCCACCATATTTTTGGTATTCGGTTGAACCATTTCTCAGGTTTTTGTTTCCAAATCCAGAAAAATGGTTCAACCAAACACCGAAAAAAAGGTGAAGCATTTCAATACTCAGCCGTTGCAGCTACTAGGAACCAATATCATGGTGAAACCAACCAATATCATGGTGAAACCTAGCACCAAATTTTTAACAGTGTATATAGCTCGCCCCCTCACATTATCTATCGAGGGGGCAATCCTTGTGTTTTTCCGTTTTGAAATTAAAATATATAAAGTGATTTAATTTAGCAAGACACTCTAAATGTTAGCGAGACAATGAACAATAAAGCGCTGCTACTCAATGCTGCTTTTTACATTTAATTTTCTAAGGTGCATAAATCTCGTGGAAAAGCAGTTGTAGGGACATTTTCTGTTACAAATATGCTTCTTTTTCCGATAAGAATTTCAGCGAGCGTTTTAGTAGCAGGAATGTAGGCTATTTTAAGGGGGAATGGGCGCGCTGGACCGGGGTCTCCAAACTCAAGGGCCTCGGTGTTAATCCAATGGCGAAAAAAATATTTTCTCTGACACATTTCTCCGGGCTGTATTGAATAATTTTACAAACGGTTTTTCTTAAATAATAAATGTAGA
This sequence comes from Oedothorax gibbosus, assembly GCA_019343175.1. NCBI lineage: Eukaryota > Metazoa > Arthropoda > Arachnida > Araneae > Linyphiidae > Oedothorax > Oedothorax gibbosus. The sequence goes on along the minus strand of CM033272.1, from coordinate 42,643,528 downwards.
TAACTTTACAGGTCTCTATTTTCCCACTTTTTGAAATCGCTTCGAATATTTTGTGAAAAATTATTTATTGAAAATTAAAAAAATAATATTCGAACCCATTTCAAAAAGTGGGAAGGTCGGGACCTGTAAGTCAGCTACATTTATCACATAGAAATATCCTTTTTTAAAAATATTCAATACAGCCGGAGAAATGTGGCAGAGAAAATATTTTTTTTCTCCATTGGATTAACACTGATGCACTTAGCTTTGGAGACCCGCGATCCAGCGCGCCCATTCCCCCTTAACTCTCTTAGAACTTCTTGTTTAAAATATGGTGACTGGGTTTCCCTAACCATTCCTCTCCGTAACCACGGCTGACCACGGCCTACTCAACTACTAAGGCCAAAGAAGCTCTCCCAAATACGCTCGCGGACGGAAATTCTGACGTCATAGTTCCGATTGACGTTGTTCCGAAGATGAAAATAACCCGTCTCGAAACCTGTTCGGAACCACTTGTTCACGGCTGACCACATTTTTAGGGTTAAGAATGCGCCCGAACTAGTCTCTCGATCTTCGGCACTCGGAACAGTGACGTCAAAAATTCCGTCTACGCTCATGTTTGGGAAAGCTTCTCTGGCCTTGTTATTGAAGTTGGCCGTGGGCTGACTCAACTAATACGGCCAGAGAAGCTCTCTGTGACGTCAGACTACCCTTCCGGCTCGGGTTGTATGCTGTTTCCTACAGGAAAGAACCGAAATTCGTTCGGAACGAATTTCTTCAGCCGATAAAATACGAACCGGACGGATAGCGTGACGTCACGAGTTTAGTTGACATTAAGGGGGATACGGTACCCAAAACATTATTTCTAGAAATAACAACATGAACTTGTAAATTATAGTGGTTTTATATAATGCTCACTCTAAATAAACATTTTCTTGTAATAAAAACAAATATTTACAAGTAGTTTTACATTTAAAAAAAAAGTCAAAATTTTGAACTTTTTTAAAACGCTTCTCCTCTTTCAATTTTGAGAATAACTCCACCAAACTTTTATAGTTTGTTTTTAGTACTATTTGTTCAAGAACTGTGCTTGGATTTTAAAATGTGAGCTACAGTTTAAAAGTAACATGCATTTATACTGAAAATCACAAAAAAATTACTAATTATTGAATTCAACATATTCTTAAAAAACTATACATAGTAGACCTTATTCCATGCACAATTTTGTGCACCATTTATATAATAAGAACACAAGTTAAAAATTTCAAAATTCTAACTTTATTAGCAAAAAAGCCTTAGGGATTTATTAAACACAAGAATTGAAAACCGCGAAACAGAGAAAACAGGTTGAAAGCAGACGAAATACGTATTCAAACTTATAGGAATGACTCCAGAAAATATTTAATAACTTTTTTTTCTACAGAAGATATAATTATGAAACTTTCAGTAAATGTTCAGAAAGACATTGTGAATATAATAAGAAGTAAAAACTGAAAAATCGATATTTAACTACGAAATATTAGTACAATATATTTTTACGGTTTACGCATTAATGTAAATTATTTCTTTTCTTTCTTAAAAATATTCGTATCTTTATAATAATATTTTTATGCCGAATGCTGCTTTAATTGGTCGTAAAATTTGCCGCCCCAAAAAATTCGCCGCTCTAGGCTACAGCCTACTTAGCCGATTTAGAAATCCGGCCCTGGTATAGTCGAAATAAGTTTCGTAGTATATTTTGGAAAAAGCTGGCAATACGATCCGGACGGACACGAAGAGCTTCTGTGGCCTCAAAGTTGAGAAGGCCATGCGCCTTAACATACCCCCTCCCCTCTAATCCCTTTCGGTGTAGAGTATAGCACCCTATGTCACGCAATGTAACGCCTTTTTAAGTTCTTTTTTTAACAGACGGACCGCTGATGTCCGGTCTATAGGCTACTCCGAGCTACTGTGCCTGTCACGCAGAGATTTAATGGCGGTGAGTAGAATTTTCTGTAACTGTAAGAGTTTCTCTTTAACTGTAAGAGTTTCTCTTTAACTGTAAGAGTTTCTCTTTAACTGTAAGAGTTTCTCTTTAACTGTAAGAGTTTCTCTTTAACTGTAAGAGTTTCTCTTTAACTGTAAGAGTTTCTCTTTAACTGTAAGAGTTTCTCTTTAACTGTAATAGTTACTCTTTAACTGTAAGAGTTACTCTTTAACTGTAAGAGTTTCTCTTTAACTGTAAGAGTTTCTATGGATACGAAGTGCGGAAAGTATTAAGTTGAATTAATTAAAAATCCATTTAAAAACTTTGTTTTTTATCGAATGAGCTTGTTTCAAGTAGTAAGGAAAGTTTAGTTTAGTTTAGTTTGAATTATCGTCGCACTAGAGCTACACGAGGGCTATTAGCGACGGGCGTCGTATTGTAGAACCACAGTCAAGTGACGAGCCGACACCTGAGTAGGCACCCAACGCAACCGTTAAGGGCGACATCGTACGGAGCGATGGGACTTTAGAGCATATTCAACGTGCACTACCTCTACACGGGATATTATTCGTCGGACATTTTTGGCTGCACGGGCAGTTTATAGGTCGGCAGCTATTTTGGCGATGCCCGCACCCGAACCTGGGACCTTTCGCATGCTAGGCGAAAGCCTATCTTACTGGGCTCCCCAGCCCCCATTGAGACAAAGAATTACTACACCTTCACGTTAACCCTCTCACCACTCCAACTGTTGAAAAAGGTGGTTGGGAAAGAGTTGTAGTAGGTCACCGCTAGAGGGCTCAGGTGACAAGCGTGTCAGGTGACAGCGTTAGGACTTTGAAGGATATTTAACGTGCACTCCCTCCACACGGGGTATTTAGTATGGTGTTTTTTTTCTAGTAAGGAAGGAAAACACAACAACCAATAAAATCGCAATTTGAAGCGCGTGACATCATAAGAAACAATGAGCTTGTTTAAAGTAGTAAGGAAAGAAAACAAAACAACCAATAAAATCGTAGTATGAGGAGCGTGACATCATAAGAAATATTCCCATTAAAAAATTTAAGAAGTTACAATAAAACAAATACAACCCAAATCCATTTTACATGCAATTTTATTATTATTTAATTATGCCATCTAGTGTAAAATTATATACTTATAGCCATGAGAAGTATGATAAGTGAGTGTAACCATGAGTGAGTATAATTTTACCGTGAGCGTTACAACAGACACAAAAAACGGAAAGCACGTCTTTGAATTTTAAATCTATTTTATGTGCATTTTTAGTGTCGTCATCTAGCGGGAAATTATATACTTACCGCCATCTAGTGGTGTTAAGTATAATTTTACTGTAAGCAACTAAGCATGCCTGTCACGCAGATATTAAATGGCGATGAGTATAATTTTACTCAGGGATTGGAGGAACGCGTTACTTGTAACGCCGTAACTTGCAACAGTTACCTTTTTTTTAGGTAACTCTTGGCAACGCCATTAGGTTTTTATTGGGTTTAGTTTTATTACAAAAAGTAACTGTAACTTAGTTATTTTTTTGTGGTAACGAAGTAACACTAATTTTCGTTACTTTTTCGATACTACTTACGCCGCACTTCACGGATATTTTCGGCGTTCGACTTAAATTCAATTATTGAAAATTTAACTTAAAAAGTTGAATTACTTTTTTTCCGATTGTCCCAATTTCTTTTATCTTTGTTCTCTTTGAAAAACGATAAAAAGGTTAAATTTAAATTTTTCATAAAACTTGAACCATTTCTAAAAGTAACTGTAATTAATTACTTTTCGTATTAAGTAACTGTAACAAGTTACTTTTCATATAAAGTAACTGTTAAGAGTTCCTCATGCAATTATATTAAACACTTTAATAGTGTAGTACTGTAGTCTGTTAATGCATATAAGCATAAGTCACAAATTAACTATTTTCATACATTTTGTGTCGCCATCTATTGAATAAGTTAAAAAGCTTAAACTCAATCACGTTTTTATTTTTGGTGTCGCCATCTGTTGAATAAGTTAAAAAGCTTAAACTCAATCACGTTTTTATTTTTGGTGTCGCCATCTGTTGAATAAGTTAAAAAGCTTAAACTCAATCACATTTTTTTTGTTGTCGCCATCTATAGGAAACATTAACAAATATTAAAAACGGGCATTATAGCTTCTACAAGAATATTTTTGATTGAATTTAAAATTGTGTTCTTGTTTAGGCATTAGTTGAATATCCTGAAGCAAAATCTGTTTTGGAAGACCAAGCCAAGAAAAGGTATGACAAAAACGTTATTTTAAATACCTGAAAGCTGTATCATGTTAATTAATCACAACCTAAAACAATGTTTTTTTGAAAAATTTAAAAAAATACATTAATTTGTATGTCATTATTTTGAAAAATATTTTTTATAGTTTATTATTTATTTAAAATTATACTTTATTGTTACTATTTATTATTCATTGTAAATTATATGCAATTATTTTTTTTTTGTACAGTACAATTATTTTATAATAACTATAATTATGGTTGTTGATAATTATTTTATAATGATTATTATTGTTGATTATTTATTGTTAACTATTTATACTTATTATTGTTTATTGTAAAATATAATGAAGGTAAGAAACGTGAAAGAAAAAAACGTGTAAAATAACATACCACTTAAAAATGTCTATCAATAATTAATATCTTAATCGCTGGATTAGGCTGTCCGTTCGGGACGGAACAGATGGGAAAATGTCCAAAATCCACGTTTTTTTTAGAATCAGCACCCTCCAAAACGTGTCGACAACTCAAAATCTCTTCGGATTTTCCACCCCAACACAACACTTTCAGTAATTTATGTTTCCTTTAGCATAATTAAAAGTAGAAAGATAAAACATTAGCATATCAAAAATTACAGTTTCAAAAATTAAAATAATTTTGATATGAATATTATTGTAAAAAAATAATTTAATGAAGTTATGGAAATTGCGTTGAATAAAATGTAAAATAACGTGGCGCCATCTCTCTTATAAATGATGGACTAAAAGAATATTATTCCTATAAGCACAATCTTTCGTTTAGCTTCCACACTTCGTTTATAACGCAAAAAGTGGAAGGTATTATAATCGTTCAGTCCGTCCGTCTGTTTGTCCGTCACCCACTTTCATAGCCCAAACTACAAATGCTACAGACAAGTGTGATACGTAAAAAAATTCAGTGCATCGAAATTAGAATACATTGAAAACTTCAGAAAATTCGAATTCGAAGTACTTCAATTATTTAAATACTGCAAAATTGAATGCTCATTTAAACAGCATAGGAAGTCATTTTTATTAGAATTAAATCACCATTGCCATTCGCAACAATCGCCCGAAAAACTTAATTCTTTTCGACAATAATTTTAAATAAATTTTTTTTGCGACATCGATCCGTTTGAAAAGACGTCATATATATTTCACTACGAGATTCTTTGTATGTTGAAATGAAATGTTTTCATTCTATTTAAAAGCGAGGAATGTTACATACTTATTCTTTGAAATATAAATTAATTTTTGCAAACGATAAGTAATAATCATAGAATTTTTGATAAATAAATGAAACTAGCCAAATTTAGCATGGAAATGTTTAATATAGAATATTAATGCTGTGTTTTTCGCCTTTTTACCTGTTAAACACAATTGTTGTGTGGAAGCGGGCTAAGTGACAGATTCAGTTACAAACCTTACTTGTTTACAAATGATTCTTTTTTCAAAAATGTCTCGTAATAATAGGTGCACTATAGTATCATCTTCAATGCTAAGTCTATAGCGATATATATAAAAAAAAAATCTGCATTATAGAGTTATTATTCATAATGTAGTACCATTGAATTGATCCAATCAAGCGGCGGTTACTGTACAGCTATGTTTATGTAACTATTTTATGCTCATAGATATCATAGTTAAAGTATTAGATTGGCTGATCACGTGACCTTCAATGCTAACGACAAGGGAAGCACATGGAGGCTTTTTAAGAGGGCAAAATGGCCAGTGTCGCTGCCACTTAAGGAGAAAAATACTACGAAAAAATACCATTTATTTTTAAAATTACAAAAAAAATACTAGAAAAGGATTTAAAGTAACTAAAAAGATTCCAATATGCAGCTAGTATTTTACGATATTTTTTTGTAATTTTAGAATTATTCTAAAATACTAATATCCTCCTTAAAAATACTAGCTGCATTTTGGAATCTTTTTAGTGACTTTAAATCCTTTTCTAGTATTTTTTTTTGTAATTCTAGAATTAAATGGTATTTTTTCGTAGTATTTTTCTCCTTAAAGTGGCAGCAACACTGGCCATTTTGCCCCCTTATTTGGCCTCCATGCGCGCCCCGTCGTCGTTAGCATTGGAGGTCACGTGATCTGCCAATCTAATACTTTAACTATGATATCTATGGTTATACTATTGTTTTTTATATGAAGGATGAAGACGAACTTACAAGCACAAAGAGCTTTTAGCGTGGACACTCTGCTGAGAAGTTCGCAGGAACAATCATCAATGGACAGCGGCGTTGTTAAAGACGAAATTATTGGTGAGAATTCAGCTTAAGGGGGAATGGGCGCGCTGGATCGTGGGTCTCCAAACTGAAGTGCCTTAGTGTTAATCCAATGGGGGAAAAAACTATTTTCTCTGCCACATTTCTCCGGCTGTATTGAATATTTTTATAAAGTTTTTTTTTTTTTTAATAATAAATGTTGATAACTTACAGGTCTCTATATCTTCCCACTTTTTAAAATTGCTTCGAATATTTTGTGTAAAATTATTTATTGAAAATTCAAAAAATATTCGAACCCATTTCAAAAAGTGGGAACATTTATCATGCACATAAAAAAAATCCGCTTTTAAAAATATTCAATACAGCCGGAGAAATGTGGCAGAGAATTTTTATTTCTCTATAGGATTAAGACTGATGCACTTTACTTTGGACACCCCCGGTCCAGCGCGCCCATTTCCCCTTAACCATGGTCGCTCAATTATTCAACCCAACCCTAACGCAACTCGATCTTCAACTTTTACAGTAGATCCTCGATTATCCGTCCCTCTTTTATCCGGAACTCTCTGTTAACCGACCGTCCCTGAGTCATCATCAAAAATTTCTATAACTTTAAGCCCTTATCAGACGGTATAAACGTGGCTCGTCGAACAACTTTTGGGACAGCAAAAACGTCACATGAGAACGGCTACGTCATGCGTGACATAACAAACTTATTAAAAGCAGTATTTTCGCGGTATTGGAGGAGGAGGCTCGGCCATGACGTCACGACTGAACTTCGTTCTGATTGGAGCAGCCGTTCAAACAGCAAAAATGAGCCGGAATTTTTCGAGTCGACTCGAAAATGCTAATCGAGCAAAAACTGCTCCAAAAACCAGTTTTTAATATGGCGTAAGGAAGTCGCTGAACGAATGAGCTCTCGTGTGATAAGGCCTTTTCATTTTTGGTTGTTGACAAAAGAAACCAGTTTCAGAAATATACGGCGATACTGAAATTGGCAAACTTTCGTGATTCAAAAATCAGGAATCTCTAGCGATTCTGAAATCGGCATAATCCGGTGATTATGAAATTTGAATTCAGTACCGATTCAACTATAAGGGAATTATCGGGTTTTAGAAAATCGGGAAACTGCGGTGGTTTTAGATAGCAAAACTTCAGCAATTTTAAAAGTTAAAGCGAATTCCCGGCAATCTTACATTTTCGGGAAACTTCTAAAATCGTGAGACTCCATATTTCTACTATAAAACAAACAAGAAGCACTTTCCCCAAAACTCCGATCAGAAAATAAAAATAACGTTTTAGCATGTAGAAGCATCAGCAGTAACCCAGTCTACCAAAAGGATCCTCAAGGTAGAGATGAGGAGATCGGAGATCGAGATGAACATTTGTAGCATCGACGCGAAGCGTCTTTTCTACACATCGAAATAGTCCTAAAAGGCAATAACTTTAGTGGGTCCAAAAATGAGCAAAAGCTCGAAATAGTTTGAAATTTGCGGCATCCAACTTGGAGACGTCTATCGGTAGAGATGAGTTACCTCGGCTCATATACTACTATAAACGTTGTAATCTGAAATAGTGGTAGCAAGTGGCTGTAAATCAGCGCCACCTAGTTGTTGATGGAATATTAAGGCTGCGTGTGGGGTGAACCGCCACAAGAACTTTCTTTTTTCCAGGAAATCTCAGAGATAACTTAACATTAAAATTCAATGGTGTACATATTGTACCATTGAACTGCTGCAAAAAAGTCGCGGATTTCGGCCATAGCTACCATAAATATTAGTGTATTTAATGAAAATTCTCTATTGTCCGAAATTTTCGAATATCTGACCTACCTCCCCTTCGGTCCAAATTACATTACATAATCGAGGTTCTACTGTATCTCAATTTCGACTTCGCGAAGTTGGACATACGGTTGCCAACCAAATATGCAGAGTACAGGGGAAAAACCGCTTAATTTCGTAGAAAACTTTCCTCATCAGGCATCTTTGGCGATGATAGCGAGTGATCGCCTAAACTGGTGTAAGGAAACCAGTTTCTCACTTTCTTGTGCATCTTCTCTCACTGCAACCCTGAAATTCAGTTCCGCGTTTTATTCAAAAGACTGTGTTCATCATCATGTTAAGCTTTCAAAATAAGGTACGATTGATTGAAAATCACGAATTTTTCCAAAACAATTAAGAGAAATTTTAAGATTCGCAAATTAATTGAAAAGTCCTAAACCACGACTTTTCTACCTACCGAGATTCACGCGATGCACGATTCCGACGCTTGGACCAAGCGAAGAAGAAAGAGAGAAACCGGTTTCCTGCCGCCAATGTCTGTGCCGCCAATGTCAGCCAAGCAGACACAATTACGGGACGACTCCTAATAAATCAAGCGGTTCTTCCCCTGTACTCTTCATATAGATAAAGTAACAAACGAATAACCAAATATAGATTGAGGAATAGACAATCTTCATGGTAATCTGAAACAAAACCTACACAAACAGTCGCGCTTATCTTTCAGATTCACTAGCATAAAATAACTTTTTAAAAAGATTTATTGTTAAATTTGTGCTGCATTTGTTGAGCGTTACGATATATAGTTGCAAATAAACAAAAATTTGTTTTAAAAAAAGTTTAAATTTAAATTATTTTTAACTTCGACTTAGAAATGTTTTATAAGCAGTTAGTTTGATTTAGATTTTTTCTGTGTTTACACACATTTATGTTTACACACATTTATGTTTACACACATTCATGTTTACACACATCATTTAGCCAGTTGTAAAAGGGAAAAAATTTTAAAAGGATAATCCTTGCACAAGCATTTTTTCGAGTATCGGACACTTGTTTTAAAATTTTCAATTCCGTTTGAAAAAATTCAGCGAATATATTGTATTTTATTTCAGGTCAGGATGTTTCCGAAATTAAAGCGATGATCGAGGAGCTCAAAAATGCGAATAAGGTAGTATTTGTAAGATTATATATATATATATATATATATATATATATATAATATATATATATATATATATATATATATATATATATATATATATATATATATATATATATATATATATATATATATATATATATATATATATATATATATATATATATATATATATATATATATATATATATATATATATATATATATATATATATATAGCGCTCGCCAAATCTTTTGGCACTAGTTTTTCTAAGAAAAATTACAAATAAGACAAATAAATTATACTTATACCACCTCCCTAACAGCCATGTGACGAGTATGTGACGAAAAGCGATATCACATACAAGTCACTGAAGATCGCTGTGATGTCACATTCAAAGTCGCTTTTTGTCACATAGAAGTTGAATGTCCGCTTTTGTTACGTATCTTCTACGTAACATGGATATCGATGATATCGCAGCAATGTCGCATTTTGACAGGGATTTAGATGCCATCACTGCGATATCACATACAAGTCACAATATGATGTCACTGCAAGATCGCATAGGGACGTCCCTTTTGATATCGCATACCAGTCACATTGTGACGGCGACTCACGCGATGTCACTGTGATGTCACATACTTGTCACATTGCGACTGTGACCTAGAGTGACAAAAAATTACGTTGCAGCGACGTAACTGTGACAAACCTGGCTGTTAGGGCTTATTTTATGAATTATGTTAATTATTTTTTTGATAATGGACAATTGCAGCGTTTTTCACAAACATATTTATTCGATTAAGCATATTAAAAAACCTCTAAAACTCAAGTTTTTCTGGTTTTAAAGATGTATTTATTTTTAAATTCATTTTTAAAGTTAATGATACGTCACTCCTGTTAAACCTCTCTTAGCATAACAGATGACGTCACGGTTGGCTTTTTTTTTGTTCTTGGCGTGTTATTTCGTATCACGTTTCACGGTATCACTTTTGAAACTGTGAAACGTGCTTTCATCCTTATCAAACTCTTAAAAAAGTTATGCTATTTTACAGAAACATGTCATGTTCATTCCAGTTAATTTCGTCAAACGTTGAACGATTTCACTCGACTATTCCGATCAGATCCAACAGTCAATAGTTCTGCAATAGCTCATACGCGCTCTAGTGTGTGTATTTTAACTAACAACCAAACTTGGAACAAGCTGTTTAACTTCCTTGATATGAACTGGTTACAAACAATATTGTCTTCTTTTAATGAGGTTTCGCAGAAATTGTAAGGTTTACTATTTTATAAAGTGTATTACAGCATAGATCGAAACATCGCCAAAAACATAACAGTTGACATCAGAGCTGTTTCCAGTGACGTACATTTTCGGCAAATTTCAAATGCATTTTTTGTTGAAATTAAACATATTTGTGAATATTTAACCTTACATTCGGAATCTGCAGCTTCTTATGTACCAGAAAAACACATATTTCGAATTTCGCGTTTCATGCAACTTGTCCATTATTATACGTTTTTACGTCTTTATAGCCCTTTTTTTACATTATTTATTATATTTGTTATAAATTATACTTATACATATTGTTTAGCGATACTATTGGGTTTGGCGAAAATGGTCGACATTAGGTCAAAAATGCTCGGCGTACTACACCAGTACCATTATCCGCACTACGAACATAAATTTTGCCCACCTTAACTCATGAACGACGGTTGGTACACTCTTAAAACAAAAGAGTGAAATCCACTCCTATAGGGGAAGTGCATTTTCGGCACCGGAAAGGAGTGGAAATTAACTCAGACTGAGTTAAAACTGCTCGTTTTAAGAGTGTAGGACGTAGATTGTTTTCTTTTATTTCTTTTACCCACTCCGCAAAAAGAGTGAAATCCACTCCTATAGGGGAAGTGCATTTTCGGCACGGGAAGGAGTGGAAATTAACTCAGACTGAGTTAAAACCGCTCGTTTGTTTTAAGAGTGTATGAAAATTTTCCCAGCGAAAATGTGCTTTCTGCTCAAATTTATCTATGTAAACAAAATATAAGACAAATGCAGACTATTGTCCTAAAGCAATTTATATAAGATAAATTAAGTGATACGAAAAACGAATTTTAAAACTTTGTAGAAATACTAATGGCAACCGATCAGCACACTACTTGACTCATGATCAGAAGGTTGTTTTTTGTTGAAGGTGATATGCATTTGAAAATAAAACTAGTTATAAAAACAGGAACAAATGTATAATTTGTTTAAACAACTAAAAAGTAAAATTTCCACTGCGAGGCACAGTGGAATCTAAAAAGTAAAATTTCCACTGCGAGGCACAGTGGAATCTAAAAAGTAAAATTTCCACTGCGAGGCACAGTGGAATCTAAAAAGTAAAATTTCTACTGCGAGGCACAGTGGAATCTAAAAAGTAAAATTTCCATTGCGAGGCACAGTGGAGTAAAAAAAAGTAAAATTTCCACTGCGAGGCACAGTGGAATCTAAAAAGTAAAATTTCCACTGCGAGGCACAGTGGAATCTAAAAAGTAAAATTTCTACTGCGAGGCACAGTGGAATCTAAAAAGTAAAATTTCCACTGCGATGCACAGTGGAATCTAAAAAGTAAAATTTCCACTACGAGGCACAGTGGAATAAAAAAAGTAAAATTTCCACTGCGATGCACAGTGGAATCTAAAAAGAAAAATTCTACTGCGAGGCACAGTGGAATCAAAAAAGTAAAATTTCCACTGCGTGGCACAGTGGAATCTAAAAAGTAAAATTTCCACTGCGAGGCACATTGGAATCCATCCCAATCCCATCTTAAGGCACAGTGCTAGAGGTAAGCTAACTGAGCAAGACTGCCGACACATAGGCAGTGCACGCTTATATAGAGAATCAAATACATCAAAATTTGCATATAACAGAACAAGTTAGATAACTGATAAGATATGACATATTGGTTGAGATAGTTCATTTAACTAGATCGTTCATTTCACTAGCACCACAACTTAAAGTTAACGTTTTTATGCTGAAATAAAGGAGTTTATGGCGTTCTTAAAGTCGTTAATGGGGTTAATAAATAAAAATACAAAAAATAATATCCCATTGCTATTTTACAGGTACCAGGGCGATCTGTTTGGCAGATGATTGCGAAGGTAAGAAGCTAAATAATTTTTTTAAACGCCTAAAAAGTGTTGAACGAAATTGAAAACAGGAATAAAAAATACCAACCGTTAAGTACACTTTATAAGTTTCACGCTTCAGGTTTTAGTACAGTTTAAAAGCAATCAATGAAAAAGAAAATTGGCTTTTTCCAATTTTGCGGCCGCAGGCGATAAATCGCCAAAATTGTACGGACTGAATATTTATAGTGGCCTTTAGCTGGGTGTACCGTGGTCCTGTAACTGTGTATACCGTGTTTTGTCCACAGAAAATTCCGTTTGTCGCCCAAGGTTCTGTCTGGCGAGATTTGCACCCACGAAAATAAAAGTTTTGATATTTTTTTTTTAAATTTAACTCTCTGAGGGATAAACAAATTGGCTTCAGTGTAAACATGTTTTCACTACATGATATTTAAATTTAAATATTATCTGAAAGATTACTTACTTATACCACTTTCACTCCAACATGGAGCATAGGGCCTCCGTCATGGTCCGCCACCTCACCCTGTTGGCAGCAACGGTCTTAATCTCTCCCCATGACTTGTTAAGTTCTTTTACTTCCTTGTTGGTTGTTCTACGCCACGTTGTTTTTGGCTTCCCTCTTTTTCTTTTGCCTTGATCTGCCTTGAAAGATTAATTTCTTAAAATTTATGAAAATTATTTTTCTGCAGCTGAGGGTTATAAATCTTTATGCTTAAAATTTTAAAATTTAATAAAATTATTAAAATTATAATTTTTTAAAAAATATGTGTGCTGCTGAAAAACCCTGAAGTCAGGACGGGTTTATACATCTGTATTCCTGTGAGACCACTTAAGATTTGAAACAAACTTTTATGTTTAACTTCATAAGATTTGAAGCGAACGAACTTTTAAATTTAACTTCATTCCACTCATAGATATCATAGTTAAAGTATTAGATTGGCAGATCACGTGACCTCCAATGCTAGCGCATGGAGGCCAAAATAAGAGGGCAAAATGGCCAGTGTTGCTCCCACTTTAAGGAGAAAAATACTACGAAAAAATACCATCTAATTCTAAAATTACAAAAAAAAAAAAATATCGTAAAAATACTAGCTGCATTTTGGAATCTTTTTAGCGACTTTAAATCCTTTTCTAGTATTCTTTTTGTAATTTTAGAATTAAATAGTATTTTTTTCGTAGTATTTTTCTCCTTAAAGTGGCAGCAACACTAAATGCCAATCTAATACTTTAACTGTGATATCTATGATTCTATTCTACTTTTCTAGTGCGAAGTGTTACAAGCCAAGCTGTTCGAGAAGGAAAAAGAAGTGGAAGACTCCAAAAACAGAATCAGAGATCTCGAAACTCTTCTCTACTCCCGGCATCGTCCCAAACTAGAAGAGGGAGAAGAAATGGACGAATTGTTGGAAGAGGTATAAACCACAGAAAAGGATTTGAAGTCGAGACGAAGTTTCCTTATTCAGCAGAGACACATGACACCATCTTAATAAGTGAAGAGTACAGGGGAAGAACCGCTTTATTTATTAGGAGTAGTGCCGTAATTGTATCTGCTTGGCGGACATTGGCGACAGAAAACCGGTTTTCCTTTCGGTTCTTCTTTCGCGGTACAAACGTGTGACTCGTGTCCGCTGATCTCTGGCGTAAATCAGGGTTGCCGCGAGAGAAAAACAAAGTGAGTAACCGATTTCCTCACACCAGTTTAGGCGATAACTCGCTTTCATCGCCAAAGAGGCCTGAGAGGAAAGTTTTTAACGAAATTAAGCGGTTTTTCTCCTGTACTCTTCAAGTGTAACATACTAAGATAGGGTCGACTTCTTAATATGGCGTCTAAGTCATGATCAAATCTGAAATTGAATAATAAGCCCCCTTAACTCCTTCATCAAAATCTTCCCGAAAATGGGTTATTTTTTATTGGGAATAGAGCTAGTCAAAATCCTCGCTTTAAGGGGGAATGGGCGCGCTGGACCGCGGGTCTCCAAAGTAAAGTGCATCAGTGTTAATCCAATGGGGAAAAAAACTATTTTCTCTGCCACATTTCTCCGGCTGTATTGAATATTTTTACAAACGGCTATTTTTAATAATAAACGTAGATAACTTAAAGGTCTCTATCTTCCCACTTTTTGAAAATGTTTCGGATATTTCGTGTAAAATTATTTATTGAAAATTAAAAAAAAATATTCGAACCGATTTCAAAAAGTGGGAAGGTCGGGACCTGTAAGTCAGCTACATTTATCACATAAAAAAATCCGCTTGTAAAAATATTCAATACAGCCGGAGAAATGTGGCAGAGAAAATATTTTTTTCTCCATCGGATTAACACTGATGCACTTTGCTTTGGAGACCCGCGGTCCAGCGCGCCCATTCCCGCTTAAGATGGTTTAGGGGGTGCCTCAGGGCTCTGCATTGAAGGTTCTATAGTTCCCGCCACCCTTATTTGTTACACTTTAGGGATGGAAAACCGAAACCGGTTTTTTTGCCCTTGGTTTTGACTGAAAACCAGTTTTTTTGCCCTCGGTTTTGACTGAAAACCGGTTTTTTTTGCCCTCGGTTTTGACTGAAAACCGGTTTTTTCATAAGGCTGGTCTAAATCGTAAACCGGTTTTCTGCGGTAGGTTTTAGGTTTTTTCTCAAAAACTGCCATCAGCGTTTTTTTTTAATTATATAATTTTTTTTAAAAAAATGTTAGTTTTGCACTATGTTAACGGCATAGATAGCAAATGGGAATTAATAAGAAACTGAAAAACTTTTTAAAAAAATTGGAAAACCGTTTTTTTTGCCATTGAAAAACCGGTTTTGTGGAAACCGGTTTTATAAAACCGGTTTTTAAGGTTCGGTAAAACCGGGTCGGTTTTACCGGCGTTGTAAAAAAACGTTTTTTTCTGAAAATCCGCCATCCCTAACGTGTTCTAATTTGGTTGGAGGCGAGTATAAAAGACATGATGTTGTCTAGATATAGTTGGTGTCTAAAAATATCTGAGACATAACGTTGATTTAGCCCAAATAAGCCCAGGTGGGGACCGTTGTTTGACCAAAAAAAAAAAAAGTACTCTTTCTGAGGCCGATAAGCCGGCGACGACCGTTTATAACGCTACTCGTTTTTAACGTTATAAACCTCCATTGAATGACGCTTAAACCGAGTTGGATTATATTTGCCCAAGGTGGAAACATATGGGGTTCGAAACTGGGTGGAATCTGTCTGGGTAGAACTTAAAATCGAATTCCAATGCTATTTCAATGGGGAATTCGCCGAACGACAGTAGACAGTGTCTGTCCGAACTTTCCGACAGACGGACAAAAAGCATAAAAATTGGGCCAGACAGACGGACATCGTCAGCATGTCACTAGTACGGATAGATGTGTTAATTCTTTCGAATTAAAATAAGAAAAAGGTAGAGATTTACTGTACGGTCCCCCTTGGCGAACTTTCCAAAATCGCGCCAAAACTCCGTATTTTGGTGACTTTTTTTTAAAAACCACGATTCAAAGAAAAGATCCTATGGGAATATTTCTTATGAAAACTCAACCAACGGTCCGATAGGGTTGCCGGAAAACGTCATCGGTGCGAAGTCAGAATTAGAATCTTCAGTCGAAGTCAGAAAGGTTGCCAGAAAAAATTATTCATCGCCAAATACGAAAAAATCGCGCCAAGTTGGACCGTACAGTAAATCTGATCCTAAGAAAAATAAGCTAAAAACTCTAAATAAAAAATCAGTTTCATCCCTAGGAAGAAGACCGCCGACCCCCTTCTCCCCGTCGCAATTCAACCAACGTCACGAGGCAATATTCCCAAGACGAAGGCCGACCGTCGTCCTTCCAGTGCTTGATTGCAAAGCAAGTGCCCGACTTGAAGGTCCCGCCGTCGTCGGAACCGTCGTCAGGTGACGAGGCGACGAGTTTCATCAAGACGTCGAAGTTGACGAACATATTCGAGAGGCCGTGTAAGGATGAAAGGAAACACCGGGTCTCGGAGGTTTTGGTTGGAGATGCGAAAGGAAGTTATGAAGGTTAGAGTTCCTGAATTGCCTGTTAAGTTAGAAAGAGAGACGTCAAATAAGGCGAAAAAACATCTACACTCTTAAAACGAGCGGTTTTAACTCAGTCTGAGTTAATTTCCACTCCCTTCCGTGCCGAAAATGCACTTCCCCTATAAGAGTGCATTTCACTCTTTTTGCGGAGTGGGTAAAAGAAATAAAAGAAAACAATCTACGTCCTACACTCTTAAAACGAGCGGTTTTAACTCAGTCTGAGTTAATTTCCACTCCTTTCCGGTGCCGAAAATGCACTTCTCCTGTAGGAGTGGATTTCACTCTTTTGTTTTAAGAGTGTAGTTGGGTGGCTCTGGTTTACGGCAGGCGTAACAGACTTTGCTATTTATTGCTATCCTTATTTACACAAGTAACTCCTCACAAAAAAAAAAAACATCGCTAGGCTTTGAATCGCCTTGAGTCAATGAATCTTAGGCTTGTGTATCGCCTAGGGGTGTCATTCTGGGATACTGCCATTCCTCCCTACGGGTGCTAAGTGTCACCTTCAGTTTTAACAGTGTAGCCACTATAGTTCATGAAACAAATTTCCGTTAAAGACTGTTGGTGTATAGAATATGGGATGACGGATAAAGTAATGGTTTCCTAAGATTACGGTGCCGTCATCCGCCAGATTCGTAACGGTTACGTATGACGTCACAGAAACCTTTTACGTACAAATGTATGGCGATGGTTTCCTAACAACACGTTAATTGTAACCGTAACGGATCTGTACCATCGTCACGGACGTTCTTGCTTTTCCGACTCTTCTTCAAACGTTTTTCGGACACGTAACGGCTACTTTTGTGAGGGCAAAATGTTCGAAAAGAGCGCTTCTCAGTCGGCCTTTCTCTTCTGGGGGTATAGGATTCTTGTGGCGATTGTAGGGCTTCGAAACTAAATCTTCGCGCACATGATTTAAAACAAATTATCTTTGTTCGTTGATGCCGACGTATGAGGATATGGAAAGCCCCTTCAGTTGTCCTATGTTTGAAAATTTCACTTTCCCTCTGCCGGCTACTTTCTAAATCCGATTCCTCATCCTCCATCAGTATTAGCAGAGCTAAATTTTCATAATCCAAACTCATTTTTATATTGATTGAAGTTACGAACCGGCTAAAAAATCACGATGTGTCGGTTTGTTTACATTTGGATCGGTTGCGGATTACGTTTCTTCATTTCGAGGAAACCGCATTCGCCGTTCCTCATATCGTAATGATCGGAATTGTAGCGGAGCGAATCTGTGACGTCACGCGTAGAGTTACGGTGACGGTGCCGTTATCTTAGGAAACCATTACTTTAGCGGGGGCCGGATAAGAGAGCGTGAAAAACGTATTTCTGAATGAGATTAAACGGGGACTGCAGAGTTATAGTTCGAATTCGAATTAATTATGTTAGGATAAATGAAGAGCTGAGCGGAAGAACATGCTAAGTGACATTTTTGAAAAAAAAAGGGAGTTTCTTTTGTGAGTGAAAATACTTGTATTACGAACTTCTTTAAGAAAAAAAGGAGAAACTTGTTATCGCAAAACTTTATGTTAAGGAAACTTTTTAAGTGTTTGCAAGTACCGTTATACCGTTTTTAACAGATCTGAGTGCAAACTAAAAACTTTAAAGCTAATGTTCTTGTTTTCACCTTTTTGTTAATTATGCTTTTGATTATGGAAATGAAAATTTAAATTGACTTGAAATTATGATAGTATTGTATGGGGAGGAGATTTATAAAAACAATATTAATCCGTTTATTTCAATTCAAAACAAATGTTTTAAAATTCTGAAAGGACATCTTTATTCGAACCTCCCCATTTTTAAATTTTTAATTTACTACCGATTCGATATAATGTTATTTTTCGAATGATTTTATATTTACATCGTAATAATTCTTTTTGTAATTTAAAAGTAAATATATCAGCTAGACGTTTATATGAAATTTATCATATCCCATTTAAACTTAAAGAAATTGTTCGAAAACATGTTTCAAAGTTGTTTTTCCCCAAAAGTATTCAATAAACTACCTACTGAACTTCAAAGTATCCCTTCTTTATACAGGTTTAAAAATTCTTTATTTAAATTTATTTTGTCAATAGACGATATTGCTGTATTTTTTAATTTATAGAAGCGAACTGTTTATATATATATATATATTCCCGCTGACCAGAATTTTGGGCATTTGTTTTGATTATATAGCATTAGCATTGCCACATTTTTTCTTTTTGTGTATATTTATGTATTTAAATTTATTATTTTTTGTGGGTTTTTTTTTAAACTTATAATGTGTCTTATTAGTGTGTCTTATTAATTATAGTTATGATTATTTAGTCACATATACGGTTTTTTTAACCCCCTTGTGACGAACAAAAATTATTCTGTAATGCTTGTTTTTGTGTTAATAAAGTGTTTGTTTGTCACTTTGCACGTTCTTCCACTAAGCTCTTCGAATGTGGTTTGACTCAACTAACTTATTATCTATCTCTCTTTGGACCGTACTAACATATCCTTATATAAAATCCCCCAACTTAATTTTTATTGTTTTTCTTGAACAGATAACTTCGACGACGCTTGGAACTATACCAACGAGACCTCGATAGACCAGGAGTTCTTGTTTCGCGATCAACAAATCTCCGTGACGACAAGCTTCAGAGATGAGTTCCATCTATTGGATTCCTTAGATCTGAATGTCCACACCATCCTAGAAGAAAGCGAAGAGGAGTGTTCGGACCCTGAGGCAGCTGACCTTGGCTACAAGAAACCGAAACAACCTTGTTATTCCGACATTGTTGCCGACAAGGGTTTGCCTCATACGGATAGTGTGACAGATCGTGGAGGAGAAGATATGATCCGTCGGCGTTATACGAACATTGAAACCAATCTTAGAGACAAGGACTTGAAACATAATGTTCGACAAGAGCTGGAATCCTACAGGAACGAAAAACCTGATCGCAACTGTGCGAAATCGGGCCTTACAATGAGACTGATATTAGAGGCGAAGATATGATTCGTCGGCGTTATACGAACATTGAAACCAATCTCAGAGACAAGGACTTGAAACATAATGTTACAGACAAGAGTCTGGGAAATCCGCCTTACAATGAGACTGATAATGGAGGCGAAGATACGATTCGTCGGCGTTATACGAATATTGAAACCAATCTCAGAGACAAGAAACATTATTCAGACATTGAGACCGCTGTTGCTGACAAGGGTCTAGGACATCAGCCTTACAATGAGACTGATATTGGAGGCGAAGACGTGATTCGTCGGCTTTATACGAATATTGAGACCAATATCAGAGACACGAAACTGAGACAACCCCATTATTCTGACATTGAGAAGGGTGTTGCAGACAAGGGCTTGAAACATTGGTCTCATACGGTCAATGAGACTGGAGGCGAAGATATGATTCGTCGGCATTACACGAATATCGAGAATGTAGACAAAGACCTTGGATGTAGGGATTTAGAAACAAAAGTCAGAGACAAGGACTTGAGACATAGGTGTTATACAGACATTGAGACCGATAGCGGGAAGGGACATCGATGTTACGATAACAGTCTCAATGTCGAGGCGAGACCGTTGTCTTTCAGGAACCGCGGACGAGTCACAAGTAATGGTTCTTCTGAAGCAGAGGTTAAAGTTTCTAGTGTTGGGTCTTTGTGGAAAAGACGACAAGAACTCGAAAGTGGTCTGGATGTCGCTTGTTTGACCGAAGAATCCTGTTTAGGGTCTGCAAGGGACCTACCAAACAACGGTTTAGTCGCCCGTGCTTCGTCTACAACAGATATTAGCGATTCAGGTTCAAGATCTTTGCGGAGGCGGTCAGCTTCAGCTGATGGTACAAATGAAGGGTTTAATGAAATCGCTACTCTTGATGGGAACACCAAGTCGAAAGACTCTGGTTTCAGATCTATGTTCGACAGATTATCTTCATCGAGCAGTGTGGATAAACCTGATTCCAGATCTATGTGGAAGCTATCAACTTCATCTAACAGTGACATAGACAGACCAATAACTCCTGATGAAAACCCGAAGGATAAATATTCTGGTTTTAAATATATGTGTAACAAATTATCCTCAACCAATGGTGCAGACAAAAACACAGACGCACCTACAACTTCTGGTGATGCCCCTTGGTGCAAATCTTGTCCATCAGATAGAAGTACAACAACTTTTGATGGACATACCTCATCAGAAGTTAATGGGTCCAGCAAAATTGAGAAGGGACACTCCAGCACTCAGGAAATCAAGCGTCTTCTGGACGGACAGGCTTCGAAATCGTTTAAGTGTGTCAACGGAATGGATTTTTTGAGGATGACTTCCATGAGAAGTTTGCAGTCGGATAATAACTCGAGTTCGAAGAGTTCAAGAAGGAGCAGTTGGGCCTATGACTCAGATGAAGATAAGAGCGAAGAAGAAGATTATGACTCCGGTTGAAAAGCTTTTTTTTTTGTTAAATTAAAAGTTTGAAAAATAATTTCTCAACGGAGGCAAGGTTAATTGGTTCTAAAATTGAGAAAGAGGCAGCGATAAAGATGATTATGATTCTACTTTATAAGCTATTGTGTTGCAAAAACAAACGTTTTACTAAATATGCAATTCTACACTCTTAAAACAAACGCGAGGTTTTAACTCAGTCTGAGTTAATTTCCACTCCTTTACCGTGCCGAAAATGCACTTCCCCAATAGGAGTGAATTTCACTCTTTTTGCGGAGCGGGTAAAAGAAGTAAAAGAAAACAATCTACGTCCTACACTCTTAAAACGAGCGGTTTTCTCAGTCTGAGATAATTTTCACACCTTTCCAGTGCCGAAAATGCACTTCCCCTATAGGAGTGGATTTCACTCTTTTGTTTTAAGAGTGTAAATGTTAGCATAATTTCTAATTAAAATTTGTCTTGATTGAGACGCGAGAAATTACAATAATAACCGTTAGAGAGAAAAGGTAAAACGTAGAAGGGATTGGAACATTGTTACGAGGAACGGAAGTTGTGAGGATAAAAAGTTGTGGTTACAGAAAAAATATATCTCAGACATAATATATCATATCGCGTTAACATAATATCTCGTATACACTTATAATTATGTAGTCTAGTATTTTCAGTGCAGAGGAAATTTGTTTCTACGTAAAATATAAGAATGTAATTTATTTATTGATGTATTGGCGACGGATATGTGATAAAGATTTAAATTTAAGTATTCAAATACTTATGAATAATTTTTTTCTTGTTACATTGTATAATACTGACGATACCAGAGTAACCTTAAACGTTATATGAGTACTCCTAATTTTATCAAACTCGACATTACAGTCCCTGGATAAATTACGTTCAGTAAATGTTCAGAAATATACTGTAAATAATAAGAAGTAAAAACTGAAAAATCGTTATTTTGACCAATTTTTGAGTACCGTATCCCCTTAATAAAAGTTTCCAGAGAAAAAAAAATAGTAGTGTTTATAATGACAGGGAATTGTGGTAGAAATCTAAAATAGAGGACAAAGTAAACGCCCATTCTGAGAGTGACATTAAAACAACCAATGAAATCGCAGGAATGGCTAAAAGGAAAACAGGAGAGTTACATCATCTGGAACAACATCACTGTAAGGAACCCCCCCCCCCACTCTTTTACCGGTCTCAGAGGGACAATCAAAACTGACGTTTGTCCATCCCCTTAAGACACGTGACCGGACTCCAATATCTCTGAAGGGGGAGGGGGACTTGGAAATCTTTGGGGTCCGAGCAAAGAAGTTTTCTTTGCTTTGATTTGGTTGAATCAACGTCGCACTAGGGTTAAACGAGGTTATTGTAAACGGAAGGTAACTTACAGTCCCTGGACAAATTATTAGACGCACTGCAAGATTTCGTGTAAAATATTAATAACCGGGTGATATTGTACCGTTTTATTATTTTAAATGGATTTGTTTTTTATTTTTATATTATCCAATCAATTACCGATTTATTTGACAGAAATAAAACAGCGTTCATTTAGAAAAGCATAAGTTTATTAAGTTTGAAAGAAAAGTGAAATGAATGTTAGTGATGATGTCGTGTCCATGGATAGAGATTATATGGGACCAAAGGTCTCATAGACCGCTTCAGCGATCTGCAGACAGTGGTCCTCATAAAGGTCTTCGTAGAGCGAGTTGGTGATTTGCTGCAATTTTGCCAGGATGGCTGGACAAGAGAAAATATGTTTTGGATCCAGTTCCGAGTCGGGGCAGTTTCTGCAGCTGGAGTATTTTCTAGTTCCATCTTTTTGGATTTCCATCCCTTTGAAGTGGCCTGTCCTTAATCTAGTTAGGGAGGTCGCATTAATGTTAGTAAAAGTCAATATTGAGTTGAGCCACCTTTAGCCGCTATCAAAGCTTTAATTCTGCGCGGCATGCTATCAATGCAAGACTGTACTGTCTCCTGCATTTGAGGATGATGATTCCACACATAAATAATCTTATAAATAATTAATATAAATTAATCTTGATCATAATTATCTAAAATAAATACAAATATGTAGTCTACAACAATTCTTTTAAATAAAAATCAATAATATTGTAGTTTAAATATACCATTATTGCAGTAAAACTCTTAAGAAACATAAAATTACTAAATAAAAATACAGTGCGTCTAATAACTTGTCCAGGGACTGTATGTCCACGCGATAATTTGTACCGCGACATCATATTCGGCGTATAGTGTTTGTTCATTCTATTCCATTTTGTCTCATGGCAATATTTAATCTTTCCATCTGAATTTTTTGCATGGATATTTCAACAAACCAGGTTGCATGGTCTTTGAAATTAATATTCATAATAGCGAAAACCTTTCTTTAAAATTTAAGCTTGAAATAAAAAAAAAATGCTGGAAGGATGACAATTTATTATCAAGTCTTCTGCGTGTACTAAGAATAATCGTAATTTTTATTCAAATATACTACAAAAGGAATGCTTAATATTAAGTACAAATATTTACTACAACTTATTGATAAAGAACATTATTTCACCAAAGTAAGGATTTTATAAGTCAAAACTAATTTTTTTAAAATCCATTGTTCATCGATTTATAAATGTTAACTTTTCTCCGTGAAATGAAAATGTCTTTTTGTAACATTATAAAAATTGTTAATAAATAAGAATGATTCAATTGTGTTACTTTCATTTGATATATTATACAAATTAAACTTAATATTTTCATTCACCTAATATGAAATGTAAAAGAAATGAACGCTTTGCGATGGGGTATAAAATATCCGAAATGGATTGTTTTCTACACTTTTTTGAGCGTGCTGATTCTAAAAAAGTTGGTTTGTTACAGAATCTGTCACTTAAACCGCTTCCACGCAACGTTTGTGCTTAACAGGAAAGACACTATATAACAACAGCTCATAAAGAAATTCGCCAAACAAGGCATTTAGCTAGTTCTAATTCAATTTTTTAAACGCCAAAATTAACTATTTTTTTAAATCTTTTGTAGATTTAATAATTAATCTTTATCGTTTGCTAGAATTTTTTGAAGTTCGAAGAATAATGATGTATTTTTTTAATAAATATTTTTTGCCGCCACAAGTTTACAGTTTAATAAAATAAATTAGTAAAATTGAATCTTTAAAAATAAAAGCGAAACTTTGCATATTTTTTTATGCCAAGTTAGAATTCTGTATGAATCTTCCCTCATACATAGAAAATCAACCATCAAAATATAACTCTATTGTGCTATTACAACAATCCAAATTAAATTATATCACAAAAATAAATATTTTTCAAGAGTTTCATTTTTATTTTAAATAAAGTTTCTCGTACGTTTGACGAAATGGCAACAGTACAAGTATTGAATAAAAATGGAATTTGCATGTTATTTCAATGTGGATTAAGTGTTTAGTTTTTTAAATATTAAATCTACTTCTAATTTAAATTTTTTAATGAAATTTGGGATGTAGCCTGACCTGATTTTTTGCTTAAAAATGACGTATCCCACTTGTTTGTGCAACTTGCGGTTCGTTCTGTGAAAGTGGGTGACAGACGTACTGAACGATTATAATACCTTCCACTTTTTACGTTATAAACGTAGTGTGGAAGCTAACAGAGGTTTTCGAACATTGGTCCTCCTATCAGACTAGATACTATCATGTGTAAACGAATATTATTTTAACATTATGGTTATTGGTTAGGTCAAATTATCTTCGAATTAGAGCTACACGAGGACTATTGGCGACGGGCGTCATAATTTAGAACGAGCCGGAGCATGCATGGAAGTTTATTTCTTACTAGCAAATTTATACCCGTTCTTCGCACGGATTAAAAAAATATCAAAAAGCTTCAAATATGTGTACCATATAACCTGTTATAGGATCATAAACAACTTGTTATTGTTCCCGCTCGTTATAAAGTATAAAATCCCGTTTCATTGCCTTGAAATTCCAAAATGAAAAATACGCTATAAAATGCACTTATAAATGTCATCACAATTCCCTCATAAATACATAAAACCTTTTAGCTCATTTGGCGCGTTTTGGGAAATAATTTGGCGAGAAAATAGATATAGCTACAAACACACCCATTGCACAGCTCTAACACAATGACCTTCAAACAATCGAACAGCTTATAAATTATTAATAAAAGGAATTGTCCATTTGGCGAGTTTTAGTTAATAATTTTACGAGTTTGGCAAACCTATTTGGCGAAAAAATAATGACATAAAACACTAATATGCAGCTCTAGTGCGATGTAATAAGAATTTTTTTTGAAATTTACTTTTTATACTTTCAATTATGTAATCTAAAATACAATATAATGAAAGAGAGTATTGGGCTCGGGCTCAACAATCCGCAATGGAGAATTTGCGTTTCCCATAAGTTTTAGCGGGTGCTAATTCCAAAAAAGGGAACACGCCGCTTTAATGTCGGTAGTTATTATAGCAACGTCCGGCCCCAAACCTGGGATCTTCCCCGCATGTAGGGCAAGCGCCTTTTACCGACTGGGCTTCCTAGCCCCCGCTCCAAAACAAGAGAACCAATTTTGAACACCTCCCCATTTGCTGACACTTTATATTGGCCTCATTTGACACATTTCAAAAAACAAGTCCGCCCCGCTCAAAAGCCAATTTCGTCCTTTTCCCCTAATCCCCTTTCTGAATTGCCCCGTAGGGAATTTCCGCCAAAAGTGAGGGGGATTTAATCCCTATATAAAATGGCGACGCTTGGCGCGGAAAAATAAATTGAACCAGATGAAAGTCGCCAAACCGAAAAAATTCGTTTAAAGTAGTTTAGTTTGAATATCGTCGCACTAGAGCTACACTAGGGCTATTGGCAACGGGCGTTGTAGTTTAGAACCGCAGTCAAGTGACGAGCCGACACCTGAGTAAGCACCCATCGCAACCGTTAAAGGCGACATCGTACGCATTGATGGACTTTAATATTCATACTGATGTTATCACCAGGAACTTAGAGCGGAGTATTGGTGTTGAGCTAGAGGGAACTAAATTGGCCTAGGCTCAGGTGGTTATAGAAAGAATTCACCAACACACCAAAGCTACGAGTAGTTTTTGTCCTGTAAGTTCACAAGTCGATATATTCAGTGACTTCGTAACTTTCGTTGAGATGAAAATCCCTTCTGGATTGCCCACTAGGGAATTTCCGGCCAAAGTGAGGGGAATAAATCCCTCTAATCGGTCCGCTGTGGGCCTTGGTATTGAGGAAATTAACTCGGTGGCTTTGACGTAAAATAGACTTTGATGAATTTAAGAAAAGGATTTGAGTGTCACTTTGGGTTAGGGTTGGGACTCTGGGGCTGACCCTCGCCTAGGCCTACAAGGCCCGGGCATTTGGCCTCTTATTTTAAGAGCCCTAAAATTAGCTATGAAGGGGACGTAGCTAAAATACGTCACGCAAAATTTTGACTTTTTTTAACCCCTCCCTCTATGTCACGCTGCGTCACGTTTGATCAAACCCCTCCCCATAAAATTACGTCACGTTGTTGCAATCCCCCCCCCCCCCCCCTTTTTCAAAGAAAAAATTAATTTAATATTTCTCTATGTTTCTGAAATTTAAAAAAAAAATCATAATTATATATATTTTAAAAATTAACTTGGAAAGAAAAAAAAAGTAAAATTTATCTTGGTTAAATAATCTATTCATAGGAATAAAACGACATTGTATTTACAGCTCCGTTGTCCAAGGACTAACTACTATAGCCATTTTGCTAATGCCTTCTAAAAAACAGGGGGTCTGTTGGTAATCGGATATGTCTAGTTCTGGGTCTTTTGGCGTTTTTCCAGGTAACTGCTAGTCCTGTGATTGGTCAAGATAGTGTCGCAATTTAAGTAATGGTTTCCTAAGATTACGGTGCCGTCATCCGCCAGATTCGTAACGGTTACGTATGTTGTCTCAGAAACCTTTTACGTACAAATGTATGGCGATGGTTTCCTAACAACACGTTAATCGTAACCGTAACGGATCTGTACCATCGTCACGGACGTTCTTGCTTTTCCGACTCTTCTTCACACGTTTTTCGGACACGTAACGGCTACTTTTGCGAGGGAAAAATGTTCGAAAAGAGCGCTTCTCAGTCGGCCTTTCTCTTCTGGGGCTATAGGATTCTTGTGGCGATTGTAGGGCTTCGAAACTAAATCTTCGCGCACATGATTTAAAACAAAATATCTTTGTTCGTAGATGCCGACGTATGAGGATATGGAAAGCCCCTTCAGTTGTCCTATGTTCGAAAATTTCACTTTCCCTCTGCCGGCTACTTTCTAAATCCGATTCCTCCATCAGTATTAGCAGAGCTAAATTTTCATAATCCAAACTCATTTTTATATTGATTGAAGTTACGAACCGGCTAAAAAATCACGATGTGTCGGTTTGTTTACGTTTGGATCGGTTGCGGATTACGTTTCTTCATTTCGAGGAAACCGCATTCGCCGTAAACATTACGATCGGAATTGTAGCGGAGCGAATCTGTGACGTCACGCGTAGAGTTACGGTGACCGGTTCCGTTATCTTAGGAAACCATTACTTTAGCGTGTTACGAAGTACCGTTACGAAACGGTCTGTAAAATGTAGGAGACTTATAATGCCAACGTTGTGACACATAATAATCTCCCCATCTTCTTTCTGAAATAAAGTGTTTCTTATGATAAATAAAGATTTCAGATTTTTTTTCTCAAACTACATTTTAAGTAAACAGATTTTTCCTGCAAAAGTAAAATTTTCCGAATCGTTACGTCACGCAAGCGATTACCCTTCCCCCCTCCCTGTCACGACCTGTCACGTTGGCGCGTACCCCTCCCTCCCCCCTCTGTGCGTGACGTAATTTAATACGTCCCCGAAGCTATAAATTTTGTTTCGCACCTCACAATTGAGTTTGTTTTTCTGACAAACTTAATTTAAATTAATCATATAATTTAGTTTTCGCAACTATAATGATTGACATGGTGGAGATTTCTGACCCCTTGTCTATCCGAAAACCTTTTCCAAATTCCGTTCTTGCGGTTTAATTAAAAAAAATATACACTGCTCAAAACAATTAGGGGAGCACTTTGCGTACTTTTGTTTACCCTTTCAGTTCCAACTTTTTTTTATTATAAAAAGTTTAAATTTGTGAAATAGATTCATTATGCATCCAGAATGAAATAGTAAAAAAACAGGGGGAAATCTTAATTTTTTAACTAAAATTTAAGGGGGAAGATAATGGAATCATAACTTTTGAATAAATTATAACAATAATTTTTTCAATACTTCACTTGTAAAAAAAAAGGTAAAATCAATTTTTAAACATCTTAGAATGCAAGCGTGAAGAATTTAGGGTCAATTTATTGCATAAAAGGTTTTGGGAGTGTGAATTTTACTTTACCATGTTTTTCATATTTTCATTGAATTAAAACGAACATTATTTAATTCTTCATAAGACATGATTCTTCCATCTAACGATTGCGAGCTCAACTTAGTGAGAAAAAAAATCGGAAGCTGATGATACCAAATGGAATCATTGGGGGTGATAGAGTTTAAACCATGCGTTCCCCTAATTGCTGTGAGCAGTGTATGTTTTTTGTTTCAAAGGCAAGAAATCATAAACCTATCTTTTGTACTTTTTGTAGCTCATTCATAAAGTATAAGGACCTCTTCTTATATATTTTAATAGTCCGTCCATCTGTCTGTCCTTACTATAAAGAATTTCCGCGAGTATTTTCTCATTAACGTTTTCGTTGTCACGAAAATTTGCCACGCGAACATGAGCTTTCAGCTTAAATTTTTCTACAGGTAAACTAACTGTAAGGATGTGTCCTGACTACGGCATCAACTGGCCCAAATGCAACAAAACTTGGCGACTTGGCAGAGTCAGCCACATGCTATTGCATCGCTTGGCGACCTTGGCGGTCGCCAAGTTGTGTTGCATTTGATGTCGTAGTCAGGAAACAGCCTTAGACAAATGGAGAGAATATTTCTGAACAATTTATGCAGGACAAAGTAAATTACAAGAAAAAAATAATTAAGAAGGATTTTCAGTCCCACAGAGCTAATGGATTAGTTTTGGAATCACAACTTCCGCAGAAGTATTGCTTTGCCATGTTAGCCCTTTTCCCCCAGGTATGGGAATCAACATATCATCGAAATGTTAACACATTTGAAACAAAAATGTTATTTTGTTATTTAATTATATATTTGTGGTTTTAAAATGCAAAAAATATACAGCAGATGGCGGCACTATAATAAAACTTTATCAATTAATAATTAAATAACCGGATGTTTTTTCTTTTCAATTTTGTTTTAAATTGATGTTACGATGATTCCCGTACCGGGTGAAAATGGAATAACATGGCAAAGCAATTCTTTTGCAAAAGTTGTGATTTCAAAAACTAATGCATTAGCTCTACGGGACTGACAGTCCCTCTTAAATAAAATTAAAGTTTACATTTTTATTCGGCAATGGAGGCGTAAACAGTGTTAATGGGTCGTTAATGGGTAAAAGTGAAATAGAAAGTATAAGTTAAGGTTGTTTCAGTTCTTTCAGAACTTATTATTTTGTAACCTCTTTGGTTTCCATTCCGTCCTTTTCCTTGACTTCCAGTGTTAGCTACGTTATATAACGTAAAAAGTGGAAGATATTATAATCGTCCTGTCCGTCTGTCTGTCCGTCACCCACTTTCAGAGCCCAAACTACAAATGCTACGGACAAGTGTGATACGTCAAAAAATTCAGCGCATCGAAATTAGAATACTTTGAAAATTTCAGAAAATAATTCGAAGTACTTCAATTATGTAAAAAACTGCAACGTTCAATGCTCATTTAAAAAGCGTAGGAAGCTATTTTGATTAGAATTTAATTACCATTGCCATTCGAAACAATCGCTCGAGAAAATTTAATTCTTTTAGACAATAAATTAAAATAAATTTATTTTTGCCACATCGATCAGTTTGAAATGACGTCAAATATATGTATTTCACTACGAGATTCTTTGTACGTTGATATGAAATTTTTTAATTCTATTTAAAAGCGAGGAATAATATTGAATATATATTAAGTAATAATATATTAAGTAATAATTATTGAATTTTCAAAATAAAATAAATGAAACAAGCCAAATTTAGCATGTAAATGTTTAACATAGAATATCAATGCTGTGTTTGGCGCCTTTTTACCTGTTAAACTCAACTGTTGTGTGGAAGCGGGTTAAGTGATAGATTCTGGTACAAACCTACTTGTTTTTTTTTAAAAAATGATTGTTAAGAAAAGTAGAATCCTAACACCATCTGTTCACACTTTTCCACCGTGTGAACACACATCGCAAAAAAAAACGCGCACCAAGACCATTTGAATCGAAACGTAAAACTCAAAAGGCATCAAAAAAGGTGACAGTGACGATATTCCAAGAAGGGCGTGACGTTGAGTTGTCACAACAGGAAGCTGTCAACACGTCTGTCCGTCCGTCTATGCCTGGGGATGGTCACTGCGTGGGAAATAGTCGCTTGACACTTTTTGAAGGGGGGTTTGAAGATGGTACTTTGGGATGTTACTTCCACCCTCTATCGTATTGAAATTGCGATACGTTGTTAAATATTTCGGAAAGTATTGGGGTTTCAACAAGTTCGTTGGTTGATCCTTATTTAAGGAGCTGACGACATTTGAGACTTGGCGAAATTTTTCTACGCGCCAAATGAACAGCGGAACTGATAGTAGTTATTGGACCTAAGAAATAATACATAATTGAAGAGCTTAATTGGAAGAACGTGCTAAGTGAGAAACAAGTAGGTTTGTAACAGAATCTGTCACTTAACCCGCTTCCACACAACAGTTGTGCTTAACAGGTAAAAAGGTGACAAACACAGCATTGATATTCTATATTAAACATGCCAAATTTGACTAGTTGCATTTATTTTATTTCGAAATATCAATAATTATTACTTATTGTTTGCAACAATTAATTTATATTTCAAAGAATAAATATGTAATATCCCCCGCTTTTAAATAGAATGAACATATTTCATATCAACATACAAATAATCTCGTAGTGAAATATATTTGACGTCATTTCAAACGAATCGATGTCGCATAAATAAATTTAGTTTAATTTATTGTCTGAAAGTATTAAAGTTTCTCGAGCGATTGTTGCGAATGGCAATGGTGATTAAATTCTAATAAAAATGGCTTCGTAAGCTTTTTAAATGAGCATTCAATTTTGCAGTTTTTTAAATAATTGAAGTACTTCGAATTCTTTTCTGAAATTTTCAATGTACTCTAATTTCGATGCGCTGATTTTTTTGACGTATCACACGTGTCCGTAGCATTTGTAGTTTGGGCTATGAAAGTGGGTGACGGGCAGACAGACGGACTGAATGATTATAATACCTCCCACTTTTTACGTTATAAACGTAGTGTAAGCTAAAAGGTGAAAACGAGGAAATGAGCTTCAAACTTTTTAGTTTGCACTGAGATCTGTTACAAACGATACGGTTAAAAATATACTTAACTTTAAGTTATTGAAAAAGGGAAAACTTGTTATCTTGATGAAAGGGTGGGATAATGCGTTTATTCACACAAAAATCTCAATTTCTTCAAAAATGTCACTTAGCACGTTCTTCCACTAAGCTCTTCAATTGTGATGTGTGATGCTAAATATTTTGAAAATATATAGGGATTTTACAAATTTTTGTGTTTATCCTTATTTAGAAATAAGAAGTTTGCTTCACATTTAAGACGTTGGCGACTTTTACTTAATGCGCCAAATGTCAGCGGAAGGTAACAAAACGTTTTTACAAAATTGAAGACCTTAGTGGAAGAACGTGCTAACTGCAAATAACTATAGCAATCGATAAATAATATTAATTGGTTTTCGGCAGAAGAAAATTAATGAAAATAGTTAATGATAGCTTTTAAAAGTTTAAATTTTAACTAAATGGCTGTGTTTGGCGATTTCTTGGACACACCTGTCAGTCTGGGGATTGTCAATGCGTGGGAAATGTCGTTTGACACCCTTTGGGGGGGGGGGGGGTGAAGACGCGCGGTGAAATGTCACTGTTCTTTATTGTATTCAATTTATTGTCACTCTTTTTATTGCATTCAAATTGTGACGTGTTGCTATACCATGAGTCCGTAATCGTAGATATTGTATATAGGTAGGTAAATAATTCGCTTCAAAACTTCGTTTTTCAATTTTTCTTAATTCTAACTTTTTTTAAATTATAAACGAGAATGTTCAAGTTTCCCAAAAATATTGATAACAAAGAATCTCGTAGTGAAATATATTTGACGTCATTTCAAGCTGATAGATGTCGCAAAAATTAATTTATTTTTATTTATTGTCTGAAAGAACTAAAGTTTCTCGAGCGATTGTTGCTAATGGCAATGGTGATTTAATTCTAATAAAAATGGCCTCCTATGCTTTTTAAATGAGCATTCAATTTTGCAGTTTTTTAAATAATTGAAGTACTTCGAATTCGAATTCTTTTCTGAAATTTTCAATGTATTCTAATTTCGATGCGCTGCATTTTTTGACGTATCACACTTGTTTGTAGCATTTGTAGTTTGGGCTATGAAAGTGGGGGACAGACAGACGGACTGAACGATTATAATACCTTCCACTTTTTACGTTATAAACGTAGTGTGGAAGCTAAAAGAACAACTTCTCGTTTTATTTTACATTACTTAGGCTGGGTTAAAATGCATCGAAAAGGGCTCTTATCGCTTTTGGGGTTGACTTTGACACGTTCAGAAAACGCTTGGTCGCACTCTTGACGTTGTTATCGGCATATTTCTATTAACAGTTTTGTAAAGGATATAGCGGGGAAAAAAAAATAAAACGTTGAAAATGTGAAGAGAGCATCGCCTATCTCAGTTTATGCTGGGGTAAACTTCGTGCTTTGGCAACTTCTTAGAGTTAAGGGGGGATGAGACAGATTGACTGAGGGTCTCCAAACCAGTGCCTCAGTGTTAATCCAATGA
This sequence comes from Oedothorax gibbosus, assembly GCA_019343175.1. Lineage (NCBI taxonomy): Eukaryota > Metazoa > Arthropoda > Arachnida > Araneae > Linyphiidae > Oedothorax > Oedothorax gibbosus. The sequence goes on along the minus strand of CM033272.1, from coordinate 42,610,584 downwards.
AAAGAAATATTTTCTAAGTCAAATTTCACCGGCTGTATTGAATATTTTTCAAACGTTTTTTTAATGATAAATGTTGATAATTTACAGGTCTCTATATCATCCCACTTTTTGAAATGGCTTCGAATATTTTGTGTAAAATTATTTATTGAAAATTTGAAATATATATATATATATATATATATATATATATATATATATATATATATATATATATATATATATATATATATATATATATATATATATATATATATATATATATATTAAAATCCCTTTCAAAAAGTGGGATTTAAGAGCCCTGGAAGTCATCTAAATTTATTATTTTAACCCTTTCAGTCCCAGCGATGCCATTTGGCATCATCATGTTTCTGATCATAATTTAAAAAAAAATAGGGCTGACATCTATTGGGATTAATAAAAAATATTTTCTAATAGAAAAAAGTTTGAAGAATCGAATGATGTGCTTTTTGATATCATAAATGGCCATAGACGATCAGAATTTTTTTTCTAAAATGATGATGCCAAATTGTCTTTGGGACTGACAGGGTTAAAAAAAACCCGTTTGTAAAAAATATTTATTGCAGCCGGAAAAATGTGGCTAACAAAATATTTTTTCTCCATTGGATTACCACTGAGGCATTTTAGTTTGGAGACCCGCTGTCCAAGCGGGCTCATTCCCCTTTAACGGTTTTGTAAAGGATAAAAAAAAACATTGAAAAGGAAAAGAGAGTGTCGCCTATCATAGTTTATGCTGGTATCTCCATTTTTTTGGTATCTCCACAGAGAGAAGTAGAAACAGACTAAGAAGAAGATGGATATGCTTGGCGTGAAAAAAAGTGAAGCTGTCAGAAAGTCGCCAAGCAATCCTATACTCGCCGCCAACCAAATTAGAACAAGCTAGGAATGACGGTTTTGCAGAAAAAAACGTTTTTTTACAACGCCGGTAAAACACCGACCCGGTTTTACCGAACCTTAAAAACCGGTTTTATAAAACCGGTTTCCACGAAACCGGTTTTTCAATGGCAAAAAAAAAAAAAAAACGGTTTTCCATTTTTTTAAAAAAGTTTTTTCAGTTTCCTATTAATTAATTTAAAAAATCAATTAATTTGTAAACCCTACTTTCGAATTAAAAAAAACAATTTACACAGTCAATTTTAAATGTTTAAAGTGTTTTGTTGAAAACTAAGTTCTAGGTTTTCTTCCTAATTCTTACTTTCTTATTTCTTAAAATTATAATGTTCCTTTTTTTATTCTAATCGTTTTGAGTATTTTTATTAAGCTATGCATTATTCCATCTCTAATTCCTTTTTCTTTTTTTTTAAATTTAATTCCTCCCATTTGCTATTTAAGCCGTTAACACAGAGCAAAACTAATTTTTTTTTAATTATATAATTAAAGAAAAAACGCTGATGGCGGTTTTTGAGAAAAAAAACCGATTTCCGGTTTTTAGACGGTTTCCCCGCAGAAACCCGGTTTCCGGTTAGGACCGCCTCATGAAAAAAACCCGTTTTTTCAGTCAAAACCGAGGGCAAAAAACCGGTTTCGGTTTTCCATCCCTAAAGTGTAACAAATAAGTGTGGTGGGAACTATAGTAAGCCCAAAGAAACCGCTCATTTAATGTTAGTTCATGCTGAAATGCATTATTTTATTTTTAATAGGCGTTCATTGAAAATCTAAAAATGAATGTTTGCACAATTGCAGCCTGTAGCACGACATTAGATTTTACACAAGATATTTTTCTAACCTGTGAAGGAAAGTTACTACAGTTCCTGGACAAATTATTAGACGCACTGTATTTTTTTTTAGTAATGATGAAAACATACCAAAGAATGCCATATCATTAAAAAAGATGTCGATATATGTATGAAGTATAGCAGGTAGTATTTTCTATTCAATAGCTTAAGTTTAGGAACACAAATGTCCTTCTAAAGGTATTTTGTTCATCATTGATTGATACATGAAATATTACAGTGCTTCTAATAGTCCAGGGACTTGTATGTTGTAATTATAGTTTTTATAAGAAAGTCACCAAATGGATGTAGTAAGCTTATACGAACTACACTTTGGAATATCGGCAGATAATTCGTCGTTTGTTTCGGTCTACTATACCGTGTCTATCTAGAATGCGAGCCTCGAAAGCATTTTCCTCCCCGATCCCGCATGTGGTTTTCTTCGAAACGGCGTGAGCATGTTTTTTCCCCACCCTACTTGGGTTTGAACTGTTCGGATTGTTAACTTCCACAACAGAACCTCAAACGCGTTAGGTTTAGAAAAGCGATGCTCTCCCCGTTTCCTAGAAAACCAAGCGAAGGGATGGGGAAGAAAGTCTAATCGAGGCTCGCATAGTAAATGGACAGACTATATAAAGCGAGATGAATGGCTTGGCAAACCAGTTTATGCATAGTTTTTTTTTTGCCCGTCAGCATCTACATCTTTTTTTTTAACTCTATGGGTATCTCAAAGTAGAATTTAGATGAACTTATATGAATAAACAAGTTGGTTTGTAACAGAATCTGTCACTTAACCCGCTTCCACCACAACAGTTGTTTTTAACAGGTAAAAAGGTGCCAAACACAGCAATTATTCTATATTTAACATTTACATGCTAAATTTGGCTATAGTTTCATTTATTTTATTTCGAAAATTCAATAATTATTACTTATCGTTTACAAAAGTTAATTTATATTTCAAAGAATAAATATGTAATATTCCTCGCTTTTAAATCGAATGAAAACATTTCATATCAACATACAAAGAATCTTGTATAGTGAAATATATTTGACGTCATTTCAAACGGATCGATGTCGCAAAAATAAATTTATTTTAATTTATTGTCTAAAAGACTTAAAGTTTCTCGAGCGATTATTGCGAATGGCAATGGTGATTTAATTCTAATAAAAATGGATTTTTATGCTTTTTAAATGAGCATTCAATTTTGCAGTTTTTTTTTTTAAATAATTGAAGTACTTCGAATTCTTTTCTGAAATTTTCAATGTATTCTAATTTCGATGCGCTGGAATTTTTTGACGTATCACACTTGTCCGTAGCATTGGTAGTTTGTGCTATGAAAGTGGGTGACGGATGGTCAGGCACACAGACGGACCGAACGATTATAACACCTTCCACTTTTTGCGTTATAACCGTAGTGTGGAAGCTAATATGTACACTCTTAAAACAAAAGAGTGAAATTCACTCCTATAGGAGAAGTGCATTGTCGGCACCGGAAAGGAGTGAAAATTAACTCAGACTGAGTTAAAACCGCTCATTGTAAGAGTGTAGGACGCAGATTATTTTCTTTTATTTCTTTTACCCACTCCGAAAAAGAGTGAAATTCACTCCTATAGGAGAAGTGCATTTTCGGCACGGAAAGGAGTGGAAATTAACTCAGACTGAGTTAAAACCGCTCGTTTGTTTTAAGAGTGTAGGCCCACGATTGATCCAAAGTCTTAATCCTGCGATTGTTCTTTATCGAGTTGATGATGCAACATAGCAGTTAATTTATAGATTTATTTAAAGACTAGCAAATTTATACCCGTTCTTCGCACGGATAAAAAAAATCAAATCGTTCCAAATATTTGTACTATTTAACCTGTTATAGGATCATAAACTATTGTTCCCGCTCATTATAAAGTATAAAATCCCGTTTCATTGCCTTCCAAAATGAAAAATAAGCTATAAAATGCACTCATAAATGTCATCACAATTCCCTCATAAATACATAAAACCTTTTAGGACATTTGGCGCGTTTTGGGAAATAATTTGGCGAGAAAATAGATATAGATACAAACATACCCATTATACAGCTCTAACACAATGACCTTCGAACAACCGACGAGCTTATAAATTATTTATAAAAGAAATTGCCCATTCGGCTAATTTTAGTTAATAATTTTACGAGTTTGGCAAACCTATTTGGCGAAAAAATAATGACATAAAACACTAATATGCAGCTCTAGTGCGATGGCCTTTATTAACCATCATAGTTCAGTAATAGCTTAACTATACATTTATTGCTTAAATATGCATACATCCAGTCAACAGAAAAATCAATGAAAAAATCATCAAATAAACCCACAATAAAATCCGGGAATGAAGACTGGCGGAATTACATCACTTGAAACATGTCAATTATTTTTCAAATAATGAATTTAGTTTCTGAAAGTAATGGCAAAAGAATAAAAAATAAACCTTTTGAATTTTAAATGTTTTCGTTAAAAGTTTTATTTAATTTTTTCAGCCGATGGCATCAGGAAAGAGAAAAAATGATCGGATTTGAGCGAAAGTGGTGTATTTTTTTCAGAAAATTCGAATTTTCTCTAAAAATGGAACAAATATGAAAAAACTAAGCCTCAGGTGCACACGTTGTTATTAAAGGTTATCTATCTTAAAATTTCGAATTTCTGAGGGCAGTATAAGTAGGCCTTTTACGATCCGAAGACAGAGACACAGACAGACTCTTTCTTTTATTATTATAGATAATATAGAAAGTAGTTTATATAGAAATCTTAGAAAAAATATTCATTTGTTTTCCTCTTAACCGAACTCCGTTTCATTGATTTCAGTTATACTTTTTACGTGGTTAGAAACCGAATTTTTTAAACTTTAAAAAGCATATTTTTACAGAAAACACAGTATTTTTCTGTAAAATTTAATTTTTTTTTTACAGCGTAGAACATTGGTCGTAAGAGTTAGTACAGGACGTCCCTGTTCAATAGGCGTCCCTGTTCAATTTCCTGATACCTCTCTCCACAAATTAGTAATAATAATGCAGCGTCACTATATGAATCAACCCAATCGCTCCCCTAACTGTTCAAATCGAAACTAACAATTAAACATCCTTTTCATAACTCACAGCAGGGCCGGATTTAAAGATTTGCTGCCCCTGTCACAATATTCTCCCCCTTCGGGGAAAGGTAGCTGGTTAGCTGCAAAATAGGGTGGTATGTGCTGTTTAAAATAGATACACATATTAGAATCATCTATGTACCTTTACACGCTAAATCGAAAGCGAAATAAACGATTTTTTAAAAAACTGTTCTACTATTTTTCTTTCAACTTCGAAATCCGGGAGGAGGGGTGCAGTTGCCCTCTCAGCTATTAGCATTATATAAACATTTACGGTTTACGCATTAATGTAAATTATTTGTTTTCTTTCTTAAAAATATTCGTATCTTACTAATAATATTTTTATGCCGAATGCGGCTTGAATTGGTCGTAAAATTTGCCGCCCCAAAAAATTCGCCGCTCTAGGCTACAGCCTACTTAGCCTATTCAGAAATCCGGCCCTGATTCACAGTACACAGCACTGTATAATCAGACAATTTTTCTTTCGTGATTCTGACAATAATAGGTATCCTTAACAGACTAAACAATGATATGAAGCTGTAACCGTGACGAAAGGGGTTAAATATAGGGGTAATATATAGGGGCTCCGTAGCCCATTCGTCAGAACGTTGGCCTCTAAACAAAGGGTCCCACGTTCCAAACCGGCCACATCGTATACAAACGGATTGTTGGCAAAAAATAAAGATTTTTTGTTTTAGTTTTGAATTATCGTCGCACTAGAGCTACACGAGGGCTATTGGCGACGGGCGTTGTATTTTAGAACTGAAACATAATCGTTTTTCCGAATCACTACCACTCTCCGAAACTTGTCAAAAACACAAAATCTCCGTTTCGGATATTCGACCCCGTCGCAATATGTTCATTACCTTACATTACATATTAGGTTAATTGAAAGTAAAAACGAACTATCCTGTTACTTGCCTGAAACGCAATATACCTCCACCCCACAAGCTGCCATCCAATCTGTCAGTATCCCCTAAACCCCTATCTTCCTTTACAAATTACAACTCCAAATTAATTATACGGACCATATCGTCGATCAAATGACAAAACCACGAATGTGCAGATTCTAGGGATTTGCGGTTTTTGAAAAACAAGACCGCTTCTCGGTTCAATCGGTTCTTTTTTTCTCTCCGGTATTAACCGGGACCAGTTAAAAGTAACTAAAAACCGGTCCTTTGTAAAACCGGTTCTAGTTGCTTGGTTGGTGAACGATTAAGTTTGTCTATTTAGGTTAGGTTTGAATTATCGTTGCACTAGAGCCTACAAGAGGGCTATTGGTGACGGGCGTCGTTATTTAGAACGACAATCATGTGACGAGTCGACATCTGAGTGCAGGTGTCACCCACCGCAGCTTTTAATGGCGACATCGTACGCAGTGTTATGATATATTTTATGACGCCATTATCCATTGATTTATCTAACTGCATTAAATTTTTCCTTCAGTTTAAAGGGGTGTCGGCTCGTCACTTGACTGTGGATTTTAAGTAAGACGCCCGTCGCCAACTGCCGTCGTGCAGCTCTGGTGCGACGCTAATACAAACTAACAATAACCTTCAGCTAAAGAAATGTTTTTGCCCATTTGACCGAGGCCAAAAACTGGTTTAAATGTTTCCGGTTTCCCATCCCTTTGCACATTCGTGGTTTTGTCATTTTACCGACGATATGGTAATACTTGAGCCACATAACCAACTAGAGGAGCAATCCCGTTTTTTTTTTTCCCGGCCAAAAACTGGTTTAAATGTTTCCGGTTTCCCATCCCTTTGCACATTCGTGGTTTTGTCATTTTACCGACGATATGGAAATACTCGAGCCACATAACCAACTAGAGGAGCAATCCCGGTTTTTTTTTTAATCTCTTCATTCCCGAAAGAGCTAGTGTAGAGGGGTTTCACACCGACAGAATCAGAGACGGTTCGTAGAGGATGTTCAAAAGCCGCTTTTTTTAGAATCAGCACCCTCAGAAACGTGTAGAAAACACAAAAATATCCATATTGGATTTTCGACGCCATCGCAATTACTTTCATTTTACCTCTCTTACACAGGGTGTCCGTAAAAGAATGTCCGAGTTTTAATGGTATATTTCAGGAGTTTATTTTATACTAAATATAACAAATCATACATGACATTGAAGGAAAACTAACCAAGTTTCTATAAGTGCTCAATGTGTGCGCCTTTAGTGATACGGTACACATCCAAACGAAAATGCAATTCTTCCCATACACTCTTAAAACAAACGAGTGGTTTCAACTCAGTCTGAGTTAATTTCCACTCCTTTCCGTGCCGAAAATGCACTTCTCCTATAGGAGTGAATTTCACTCTTTTTCGGAGTGGGTAAAAGAAATAAAAGAAAACAATCTGCGTCCTTCACTCTTAAAACGAGCGGTTTTAACTCAGTCTGAGTTAATTTCCACTCCTTTCCGGTGCCGAAAATGCACTTCTCCTATAGGAGTGAATTTCACTCTTTTTCGGAGTGGGTAAAAGAAATAAAAGAAAACAATCTGCGTCCTACACTCTTAAAACGAGCGGTTTTAACTCAGTCTGAGTTAATTTCCACTCCTTTCCGGTGCCGAAAATGCACTTCTCCTATAGGAGTGAATTTCACTCTTTTTCGGAGTGGGTAAAGAAATAAAAGAAAACAATCTGCGTCCTACACTCTTAAAACGAGCGGTTTTAACTCAGTCTGAGTTAATTTCCACTCCTTTCCGGTGCCGAAAATGCACTTCTCCTATAGGAGTGAATTTCACTCTTTTTCGGAGTGGGTAAAAGAAATAAAAGAAAACAATCTGCGTCCTACACTCTTAAAACGAGCGGTTTTAACTCAGTCTGAGTTAATTTCCACTCCTTTCCGGTGCCGAAAATGCACTTCTCCTATAGGAGTGAATTTCACTCTTTTTCGGAGTGGGTAAAAGAAATAAAAACAATCTGCGTCCTACACTCTTAAAACGAGCGGTTTTAACTCAGTCTGAGTCAATTTCCACTCCTTTCCGTGCCGAAAATGCACTTCTCCTATAGGAGTGAATTTCACTCTTTTTCGGAGTGGGTAAAAGAAATAAAAGAAAACAATCAGCGTCCTTCACTCTTAAAACGAGCGGTTTTAACTCAGTCTGAGTTAATTTCCACTCTTTTCCGTTGCCGAAAATGCACTTCTCCTATAGGAGTGAATTTCACTCTTTTGTTTTAAGAGTGTACTGTCTGCAGCAAGTCCGGAGTAATGGAAGCAACAGCCTGTGCAATTCTACCTTTCAAGGTTGGTAAATCGTGGGTAGGGGTGGAACGTAGACCCAGGGATCAACTGTTTTTCGAGTGCAGAGGAATTTTCTGAAGAAGGGATTTGAGCTGATTCTGACGCTTGAAACACAGAAAGGCATAACCTCAGGGCCGGATTTCTAAATAAGCTAAGTAGGCTGTAGCCTAGAGCGGCGAATTTCTTGGGGCGGCAAATTTTACGACCAAGTAAAGCAGCATTCGGCATAAAAAAATTATTTTAAAGATACGAATATTTTTTAGTAGGAAAACAAATAATTTACATTAATGCATAAACCGTAAACGTATATATTGTATTATATAGTACTAATATTTCGTACACTCTTAAAACAAACGAGCGGTTTTAACTCAGTCTGAGTTAATTTCCACTCCTTTCCGTGCCGAAAATGCACTTCTCCTATTGGAGTGAATTTCACTCTTTTTCGGAGTGGGTAAAAGAAATAAAAGAAAACAATCTGCGTCCTACACTCTTAAAACGAGCGGTTTTAACTCAGTCTGAGTTAATTTCCACTCCTTTCCGGTGCCGAAAATGCACTTCTCCTATAGGAGTGAATTTCACTCTTTTGTTTTAAGAGTGTAGCAAACATGGTCGTTGCGAGGGCAATTAAACCAATCTTTCTCCAAGACCACCTCCTCCCGGATTTCGAAGTTGAAAGAAAAATAGAACAGTTTAAAAAAATTCGCCCATTTCGCGTTCGATTTAGTGTGTAAAGGTACATATATGATTCTAATATGTGTATTTTAAACAGCACATACCACCCTATTTTGTAGCTACCTTTCCCCGAAGGGGGACAATATTGTGACGGGCGGCAAATCAATTGTAACCTACAGTTTAAAAAATTCGCCCATTTCGCGTTCGATTTAGTGTGTAAAGGTACATATATGATTCTAATATGTGTATTTTAAACAGCACATACCACCCTATTTTGTAGCTACCTTTCCCCGAAGGGGGAGAATATTGTGACGGGCGGCAAATCAATTGTAACCTACAGTTTAAAAACTTCGCCCATTTCGCGTTCAATTTAGTGTGTAACGGTACATATATGATTCTAATATGTGTATTTTAAACAGCACATACCACCCTATTTTGTAGCTACCTTTCCCGAAGGGGAGAATATTGTGACGGGCGGCAAATCAATTGTAACCTACAGTTTAAAAACTTCGCCCATTTCGCGTTCAATTTAGTGTGTAAAGGTACATATATGATTCTAATATGGGTATTTTAAACAGCACATACCACCCTATTTTGTAGCTACCTTTCCCCGAAGGGGGAGAATATTGTGACGGGCGGCAAATCAATTGTAACCTACAGTTTAAAAACTTCGCCCATTTCGCGTTCAATTTAGTGTGTAAAGGTACATATATGATTCTAATATTTTAAACAGCACATACCACCCTATTTTGTAGCTACCTTTCCCCGAAGGGGGAGAATATTGTGACGGGCGGCAAATCAATTGTAACCTACAGGCGGCAAATCTTTAAATCCGGCCCTGCGTAGACCCGATCTTTTACAAACTACTTTTTTTTACCCCAAAGGAAGAAATCACAAGGCGTTATGTCAGGCGAACGAGGCGGCCAGGGTAACAGAACTCGGACATTCTTTTACGCAGGGCCTGTTCTTCCATAAGGCTTGTTAGGCCCGGGCCTAGGGGCCCCTAAATTTCATTTTCTATTATGGTAAATGCTGTAAATCTCCAAAATATCAGTAAACTAAAAAAAAATCTGATACTCCACTTTGTTTTGACCGATATTTATACGGAAGCCAATAAAATTGTAGCAAAATTTGATACATAGGTCATATATAGCATTATCATTACTGGAAATCATAATAACATTTTCCGTAAAGGGGCCCCAAAAATAGGTTGTGCCTACAGTCTGAGTTTTCCTAGAACAGGCCCTGCTTTTACGGACACCCTGTATTTTACATTAGCTAATACAAATTAAAAGGAGGAAACATAATTTGATTTTAAAGTAGGTCATTCTATATGGAAGAATTTGAACTCAGTTAAAGCTCTAGTTAAACTCAGTTTCCTTGCACAGAAGCCACGACCACGTTCGGAGCTATAAAACGCGCGGAGCAATCAGATGAATGCAAAATAAAACGGCTGAAATTTCCTCTTCATCTGATTCATCATCACGTTTTATAGCTCCACCCATGGTAGTGGCTTCTGTGCAAGGAAACTATGAGTTTAACTATAGCTCTTTTTCTTCGAGCTGTAGAGGAGTTTCATACACTCACATTTACCAATGTTCATAAACCACTCTTTTAAACACTCACTCCAAAATGTGTAAAAAAACACAAAATCTCCATTACCCCCCCCTCCCCCCCTATCTCCAAGACAACACTTTCATTACCTTATATTCCATGCAAGGTAATTGAAAGTGAAAAAACCCTGATTCCTAGCAAAAAAAAAGCAAACGAAACCAACCGAACAGACCGAACGATAATCCGGAACATCCCCCCCCCCCTCCTACCACCACAAACCTGTCATCCCCTCTTTTCAAGCAGATCACTTGCCCCCAACAAACAAACATCCCCCCTCCCTCCCCCTCAACAACATTCGAACATTAGAACGATGGAACACCGAGCCCCGCCCGAAGAGAACGCCCTCCCACACAAAAACCGTCTGCTTCCCTTCGTTCTAGAGGGGGTTGGTCCTCGAGAACTGATATCGTCTGCTACTACCTCCCCCATGCGCGGCCGGAACGTCGCTGTCGTCTGCTCTGGTAAATTGTTCTGATGGAAAAAGACCCGGTGCCGCCGCCCCGCGCTTTGAAAGTTGGCAGACGATATTTTCTCCGTTGAAAGCGAGTCGAGTTGTCGTGCTGCTGCTGTTGTTCGTTTGTGTGCGAAGGATTTTGTTCTTTCTGGTGAAAAAGGATATATTTTTGAAAACGTTTGGAAATTGAAAAATTCGAAATTCGTTTATTAAGAAGAACGGAAACTGAAGTTATTTGTAGATAATGGAACTTTCTTTAAAAAAAAATTAGTTTGATGGAGAAAATTTTATGAATTTAAAATTGTTTGGTGAAGAATACAAATGAAAAAGTTGAAATCGCATGGTGATTAAAAAAAATTGGAAAATTTGAAATCGTTTGAATTAGAAGAACGAAAAATTTCAAATCGTTTGGTGAAGAAGAACGGAACGTTTCAAATCATTTGGTGAAGAATAAAAACGGAAAATTTGAAATCGTTTGATTAAGAAAAACCGAAATTTTGAAATTCTTTGTGGAAAACGGAATTTTTGTGGAAAAGAACGGAAACTCTGGAAAAATTTGTAGAAAATAGAACTTTTCTTTTAAAAAAATTATCATTTTAAAATAGTTTAGTGAAGAAAAAAAATAAAATTTGAATCATTTATAGAAAACGGAACTTTTCTTTAAAAAGATAAATCGATGAAGGAACAATTATAAATTTTAAATTGTTTGATGAAGAAAAACTTATTTAAAAAAAAATTGTGGTAAAACGGAAAGTTAAAAATTATTGATAGAAAAACAAAGAAATTTGCAAACATTTTTCATTTGCTGAAGAATTTTTTTTAATGGTTTGGGTGAAGAAAATGAAATCACTTTTGACTTGGATATTGAAAAACTTGGATATTTTACAAAGAGAAGTTATTTTGGATATAGTTCGTGAAGGAAAACAATTTTTAATTTGTGTAAAGTTTTGAAATAGTTCTTTGGTGTGGCAAATATATGAATTTGAAATTAATCGGTGAAGAAAAACGAACAAATTTCTAATCGTATCATGAAGAAAAATTTTAAACTTTTGATTCGTATATTGAGGTAAAACGAATAATTTTATTGTCTTTTGATAAGAGAAAAAGAGTTCGGTCAATTCGGACTAATAGAGTATTGTTGGAGAAAAATGCTTAAAGTTGAAGAATAAATTCAGAAAATTTGCATTAATTGATAGTTTTTCATTTATTTAAAAGATAAAAGGTTATGTCTTTATTTTTTTTTTCAAGAAAATTTCAAAGACATTTGCTTCTTTCGTTGAAAGCTTAAAGCTCAAAAGTTGAATCACGACATTGATAAGTAAAATTTAAGTTGTCAATCTTTAAACTTAGGATCAAAATATAATTTTAAAGTGGAAATATTAAGCTATTGACTTGTGGAGAGAAATTGCATAATATTCAAATAACTTATTCAAAACCGTGGAAATATTAAGCGATTGTTGACTTGTCGAGAGAAATAGCATAATATTCAAATAAGTTATTCAAAACCGAAAATATTTAAAGTCAAAACTGAGTATTATCAGTATAAGCTAACGCTAGAAAGCTACTCTTTTTAAATTTATTATCATTCAAAACTTCGTTTTAAAGGTAATTCTTGATAAATACTTGTCTGTTATAATACAGTTGCAGATAAATATAAAAAAACGGAATTTTTTCGAAGTTTGATAATAAGTATGCGATCAGAACTTATCAGCTTGTTAGTCTTTCTCATGGAATTCCAATGAAGATAATATTGAAACTTTTGAAGAAAGGGAACGGAGGTTTTTTGATCGAATCAGCTCGAGTTGGTGTTAAATATTGACTGAATTTGTTCGAATTGGTGTTAAATATTGATCGAATTAGCTCGAATTGGTGTTAAATATCGATTGAATTTGAACTCGGTGAATTGTTATGTGATCTATACGACTTCGTATAACTGTTTGTGAAACGCTTGATATACTATCCAGTTGGATTTAGATCGAGAAAAAAAAAGTAAATACCTTACATTATACTTATTTTCGCAAGTGTATGTGCGGTGAAATATTGACTGAATTGACTCAAGATTTGTGAAAAAAAGTAACTTACATTTACTTATTTTCGCAAGTGTATGTGCGGTGAATATTGCTGAATTTGGAACGTCAACGATTTTTTGTGAAAAAAAAAGTAAATATCTTACATTATACTTATTTTCGCAAGTGTATGTGTGGTGAAATATTGACTGAATTTGGAACGTCAACGATTGTGACCTACCAGTTTTTGTAGAAGATTGCGAGTTTCCCGCACCAGATGAAAATGGATTTGTAATTTCAAGTTAATATTAATTTTCAAAAAAAGTTTACGTATGATTGGAATATTACATTTGCGGCTTCAAGTAGTTTGTGTTTACTAATATAAAGTTTGAGAGATAAACTTGCCATAGTTTTAAGTGTGCGATAGCTTATCAATGTAAGGTTTGAAGGAATACAAGTCATTATTTTTGTGATACTTTGCGATTTTGTTCAAGTACAATAAGATAATTCTTTTGGGTAAAGACAATTCTTCGAGGACTTTTAAACTTAAAAACAACTTTGTAAGTTTGTTTCATTGCTGGATTCATCCGAGACAGATTTGAACATTTTTCCATTTTATTTACAAACGGGTACTGGATACAATCGTTAATTTACAACTACGATTAAAGTAGGGTAAAATTTCACATAGCTAAAGGACTTGTGCGGTCAAGGGATTATTGTGAGTAAGCGATGCTTGTGTTGAAAGAAGTAAACCCATCATCCTCTCTCTGTGACTATACCAAGAAAAGATACTATTTTTAATTGAAAATTGCTTCTAAAGACGAAATATCACTTGGTAAACTATATTCGACAACAAAAGAAGTCGAGTTGTACCGTTGACTATGCCGACCACAGACTGTTTTAAAATAACTGTTCATAGAGAATGAATACCACCCAGCAAACAATATCCTACAATTCATTGTACAAAATCAACTGAAAATAAGTGAGTGCCATACAATTGAGTATGACGACCGCGGATAATGTTTTTAACTAAAAACTGACCAAACTGACTACTGATCACCAAAATATCACCAAACTAAAAACTGTTTCTAGATACCAAATATCACCAATTAAACTGTGTACAAGCAGAACTATATAAAGAAGTCAGTGCCATACTATGGAGTATGGCGATCAAGGATACGGCCTATAACTAAAAACTGTTCCAATATCTGCTGTTCCAACAGTTCAAAAAATCATCCACTAAACAAAATTCTACAATTTTCCACCAAACAAACTAAGAAGCTAGTGTCATACAAAGTAGTATGGCGACTACGGATACTGCATGTAACTAAAAACTGTTCTAATATCTGTTGTTCCAAACCTTTGAATATCGTCGCATGTTTTAAACTAAAAAGTGTTCCTAAAAAAACATGCATACCATCATCTAGTCAACATAATTCTACAACTTTCTAAAAAAAACAAACTGAAAAAGAAGTCAGTGTCATACCATTAAGTAAAAACTGTTCTAACGACCAAATATTATTCAGTATACTCTACAGTTTCCAGTACAGTTCACCCCGTATATTCTACAAAACCATACTAAAAAGAAGTCAGTGGCCATACCTATTTGAGTATGGCGACCACAGCTAGCAAACCAAGCAGCTTCAGCGTAAAGGACATCTTAGAACTACCAGAGGCAAAAGGAGGTCGAGGGAGGGCTCTTGACCTCTCTGACGTCACTCTGCCGGCGGCTTTGTGTTACGGAGGGCTCTGCCCGGAGGTCACGTACTCGAGATGGCTGGCCTCCGAGATCATACCTGCGTATGCGGCATTGCGTGAGTAGTTATTTTGACTATATTCACCAAAGTGTACACTCTTAAAACAAACGAGCGGTTTTAACTCAGTCTGAGTTAATTTCCACTCCTTTCCGGTGCCGAAAATGCACTTCCCCTATAGGAGTGGATTTCACTCTTTTGTTTTAAGAGTGTATAATCTCTTAACTAACAACCTATGCGCACTGTTCAATTTGGTTACTGCTTGCTTAGAAATTCACTAATAGCTTTGGGTTTTATCCTGTTTTTAAAAATATATATCTACACTATTGTTTATTATTTTTTATAGCCTACTCCACTTTTAAGGTAACAGAAGATCTTCGTGGCATTACGCTGTCCGTTCGGTGTATTTAAACTTTAACTAACCTTTTAGCACAGTTGAATGGACAAATAGAACGGGGCGGGGCGTAGTTTGTGGGCTAAAATATTGTTTTACGTTGCTGTGGCGTCACTATAGGCGTAGCCGTTCTTATTTGGACGAATTAGCTCCCGAAAGGTTTGTTTGTGGGGTATAAGAATACATTTGACATAATATTGCCGTAGGCGTGGAGGTTCCAGTTGTTCATATCCTAGTTTTTTTTACCTTAGTTTGTAAAAAATGCTTTTATAAGTGTGCGTTAAACCGTTTACTTAACCTATTACACCGTTAAAACCATGGTACAAGATTGCACCGGAAACCTGAAACTTTAGCTGCCATCACTATTTTGAGAGTGAATTTACCAATTTTGCGATAAAACCATATATTTGATACAGGTACACCCCAAAGGGCTCTGCCCCGAAGTGACGTACTCAAGATGGATGGCTTCCGAGATTATACCTGGGTATGCGGCAGTACGTGTAGTTATTTTTTAAATGCATTTACATGAGTGTTTAAAACTTTTAACTAACCTAGGCGCATTGTTCAATTTGCTTAACCCTAAACCCTATACTTTAATACGTTATACGTTACTACATACGTTATACGTTAACCCTAAACCCTATACTATATTGGGAAATATACCATCACACAGAGATACAAACTGTTCTAGATATTACATGGAATCTACCTTTAACTTATTAACGACGACATTAAGGGGGAATGGGCGCGCTGAACCGGGGGTCTCCAAAGCAAAGTGCATCAGTGTTAATCCAATGGCGAAACAATATTTTCTCTGCCACCGGCTGTATTGAATATTTTTACAAGCGGATTTTTTATGTAATAAATGTAGCTGACTTACAGGTCCCGACCTTCCCACTTTTTGAAATGGGTTCGAATATTGTTGTTAATTTTCAATAAATAATTTTACACAAAATATCCGAAGCAATTTCAAAAAGTGGGAAGATAGAGACCTGTAAGTTATCTACATTTATTATTTAAAAAAAAAACAGTTTGTAAAAATATTCCATACAGCCGGAGAAATGTGGCAGAGAAAATAGTTTTTTCGCCATTGGATTAACACCTGCACTTGAGTTTGGAGACCCGCGGTCCAGCGCGCCCATTCCCCCTTAACACATCCATATCCGAATAAAAACTTTAACATGAGCCTTTAAAATTCGTTTTTCGTGTAACTTAATTTATCTTTATAAACTGCAAACTAAAAAAAAGCACATAGAACGGAATTCTAAAATAATCACAAAAGAAACTATTGTAATCTCACCCCGCTATCAAGCCCTTTCATCATTTGAGTGGTACACCTGGAAATGTCTATTTTCAAAAGCGCATACTTAAAATAATCAGGACTTTATTCGTCTTAAGTTTTTAATTAGATAATTTTTAGCAAAATAACAACTTTAAAGCAGAATTCTAAAATAATCACAATTCAACTACAGTCCCTGGACATATTATTAGACGCACTGTATATTTTTTAGTAATTTTATGTTTCTTAAGAGTTTTTATGCAATAATGGTATATTTAAACTACAATATTATTGATTTTTATGTAAAAATTGTTGTAGACTACATATTTGTATTTATTTTAAGATAATTATGATTAATTATGATTAGATATTTATATTAATTATTTATTATAAGATGATTTATGTGTGGAATCCTCCTCCTCAAATGCAGGAGACAGTACAGTCTTGCATTGATAGCATGCCGCGTAGAATTAAAGCTTTGATAGCGGCTTAACTAAATATTGACTTTTACTAACATTCCTTTCACTTTTTCTTTAAAACTTAATAAACGTATGCTTTTCTAAATGAATGCTGTTTTATTTATGTCAAATAAATCGGTAATTGATTGGATAATATAAAAATAAAATACAAATCAATTTAAAGTAATAAAACGGTACAATATCACCCGGTAATTAATAATTTACATGAAATCTTGCAGTGCGTCTAATAATTTGTCCAGGGACTAGTGTATATCATAATCTTTTATCAACTTTCATCGTTCGAGTGTTACACCTGGAATTGTCTATTTTCAAGAGCGCATACTTAAAATAATCAGGACTTTATTAGTCTTAAGTTTTTAATTAGACAATTTTTAGCAAAATAACAACTTTAAAGCAGATTTCTAAAATAATCACAAAGCAAATATATCATAATCTTTTATCTTTATCAACTTTCATCGTTCGAGTGTTACACCTCGAATTGTCTATTTTCAAGAGCGCATACTTAAAATAATCAGGACTTTATTAGTCTTAAGTTTTTAATTAGATAATTTTTAGCAAAATAACAACTTTAAAGCAGATTTCTAAAATAATCACAAAGCAAATATATCATAATCTTTTATCTTTATCAACTTTCGTCGTTCGAGTGTTACACCTCGAATTGTCTATTTTCAAGAGCTCGCAGATATCAGCTATCAATAGTCGAAGAGAGCCCGGCTGTTTTTAAAGATGATAGCACTTCAAAAGTGTCGAAAGATAGCAGAAGTATGGGCAAATATTGACTGTATACGCGATACATTGACACACAGTTCCGTGAGTTGAAAAATAGTGTTAAATCATCGTTGCACTAGAGCTACTCCAACTCCTCGGCGCAACAGCCCGTTAGAGGGCCAAGGCCTGCCGTGCCCATATCAGCTTACGTGACCAAAGGCTCTGGGATGCTAGGCAAATGTCCCGGTAAGGTGGTCAGCCTCACGCGGAACCCCCAGAGTTTAGTTCCCAAGCATGCTTGGTACTCATTTTATCAACCCACTTAAGAGACGAAAGGCTGAGTCAACCTCGACCAGCACTAGAGCTACACTCTTAAAACAAACGAGCGGTTTTAACTCAGTCTGAGTTAATTTCCACTCCTTTCCGTGCCGAAAATGCACTTCTCCTATAGGAGTGGATTTCACTTGTTTTCAGAGTGGATAAAAGAAATAAAAGATAACAATCTACGTCCTACACTCTTAAAACGAGCGGTTTTAACTCAGTCTGAGTTAATTTTCACTCCTTTCCGGTGCCGAAAATGCACTTCTCCTATAGGAGTGGATTTCACTCTTTTGTTTTAAGAGTGTACATCAGGTTTATTTGCGATGTAATTTAGAACCACAGTCAAGTGACGAGCCGGCACCTGAGTAGGCACCCAACTTAAATTTAAGGGTGATATCGTACGTTGTTTGTTGCCAGTTTTATTTCTTGATGAGCTTTATTTCTTTTTTTTTTAAAAATATTTCATTTCCAAACGTCAAAGACGTGATTTTGGCGAGGCCGTATTTGTGAATAGGCTAAATAAGCTGCAGTTTCAGCACTGTAGAGTACAGCTGAACCGACACCTGAGTAGGCACTCAACGCAACTTTTAACGGCAACAATCGTAGTGGTTAGGTTGAAAAATTGCCACACTAGAACTACACGAGGGATATTGGCGACGGGCGTCGTAATTTAGAACCACAGTCAAGTGACGATCCGACACCCGAGACTCTGGCATATTTAACGTTCACTTCTTCTACATGGGGTAACATTTGTTCAGCTTTTTTTGCTGCACAGACCGTTTAAAGGTCGTCAGTTTAGCAATACCAGGGATGGAACGTGTCGCCTGCATTTCAAGCGCTTTACCAAATGGGTAGGGTAGGGTAGGTACATATATATTCCGGCTTGTGTGCTTGATCAGAGAGCTTATAAGCCTTCGTCAAGTAAGCAGACTCAAGAAAGAATTTTTATCTGTCCAGAGAAAGGAATACACCAGGCAAAGCGGAATCGAACCAGCCCCCGTTACAGCGCGCAGACGCAGCGTAATGGTCTGCGATGCAAACCACTCGGCCATCCGGGCCCCTACCAAATGGGCTTTTCAGCCAAGCAGTATGGGAGTGAAATAGACGTTGAGGTTTAAAATATGATAGCACTTCAAATGTGACAAAAGATAGTTGAAAGTTAAGTAAATATTGACTAGATACGCAATATATTGACACAACATGTCAAATAAATTATAATCTATATATTATAAATTATAAATTATTATATTGATATATATACATTATTTATTATATATATATATATATATATTTATATTATAATATAAATATTCTATATAATAATGATAATATATATTTTATTAATTATATATAAATCAGCATGCTCAAAAGAATAGGAATGCCTGTTTTATAGAAATTTCACCCCAATTATCCGTTTGGAATCATCAGCTACGATTTTTTTTTACTAACTTGATTCGCATTATTATAGTTAGATGGAAAATAATGTCTTTTGAATAATGAATATTTTGTATATAAAATGAAAAAGCATGTAATATAAATTCACTCCCTAAACATTTTATGAAAAATGACCCAAAATTTATCATGCTTGCATTCTTAGATTTTAAAAATTGAATTTAAATTTTTTTTTAAGAAATAAGTTTTGAAAAACAATTATTGGTTAAATTCATCCAAGTTGATCATTTCAATTGTTTCAACCCTTCATTTAGTTAAACAGAATATACGATATTTTTTCTTGTTTCTTTGTACTTCAATTCTAATTGCAAATGAATCTATTACACAAATTTGGATTTTTATAGCTCTTAAAAATAAAAAGTTTTAACTGAAAGAGTTAACAAGAGTATACGGAGAGTGCTCCCCTAATTGTTTTGAGCAGTGTAGTTCCGTGAGCTGAAATAACGTCGCACTAGAGCCACAAAAGGGATAATCATGAAATATTATTATTAGATAGTTTAGTTCCGGGAGTTTATTTGTGGTTCAGTATATTTTCCCGCCAGGGATAACTTTGTAACGTTATTTTCAGGGATTGGAGTAACGCGTTACTTGTAACGCCGTTACTTGTAACAGTTACTTTTTTGGGGTAACACCGAGTAACGCCGTTACATTTTTCAAAAAGTAACTGTAACTTAGTTACTTTTAGCGGTAACGAAGTAACGAGAAATGTCGTTACTTTTCGTTACTTTACGAAGGCTGTCTGATCCATTTGAAAGATGGACTCGTTGTTTCTGATTTTCAGGTAAGGATTAAATTAATTATAACAATTGTTTATTATGTAATTTCAGTGTTTTGTTTGAGCTCATGATTCGTTTATCGCGGTTCTCTTTAAAAATGGTAAGATGGCTAAATATCAATTTTTCTTATAACTTGAAATTTCAAAAAGTAACTGTGATTCGTTACTTTTTAAAAAAGTAACTGTAACGCGTTACTTTTCATATTAAGTAACTGTAACTAACAGAGTTACTTTTTTAATTAAGTAACTGTAACTGTAACAGTGTTGCTTTTTAAAAGTAACTTTCCAATCCCTGGTTATTTTCTTTGAAAAAAATGCCGCATTTTTCTGACTGATACCATGTCATGCAGTGTAAGTCACACGCACACACAAAAAAAAAGCTTTTTGAATTTGAAAAATAAATAAAATTAAATAAAGCTTATTACATTAGCTAGTTGCAGTGGAAGATCAGTTATTCCGCTAGATTATTTTTTATTTCTTGTTAAGGGGGAACCGGAGCCCTCCATTGAAGCCCATGTTAAAATGACCTATTTTATGTACCTTTTTCTCAAAATCTATTTGATACTTTTAAATAAAACTTTTTCTAGTTATTTGTTCAACTATACTTTACTGGAGGCATTTAAAAAAAAAATTGTTTAGTTTTTAAATTATACACTCTTAAAACTCGTAACTGAAGGGGACCGAGGACCCCCTTTTTACTCGCTACCTCCCCACCCCACCCCATAAAGTAGCCCCCCGATTTCAGTATTTTTTTTTAGACCTCCTAAAGTGAACTATTGAAGCATTTATGTGCAAATTACTAAAGGCCGCATATAAAACCAGGGTTGGGTTTTCCCGTCCAAAACTAATATTTCCCATCCCAGCGGGAAAAACTGGTAAATACCGGGAAAAACTGGGAAATGACTCTTTCTGTCTGAGAAAACTGGGAAATACATTTCTTTCTGAGATATACACTCTTAAAACAAACGAGCGGTTTTAACTCAGTCTGAGTTAATTTCCACTCTTTTCCGTGCCGAAAATGCACTTCTCCTATAGGAGTGAATTTCACTCTTTTTCGGAGTGGGTAAAAGAAATAAAAGAAAACAATCTGCGTCCTACACTCTTAAAACGAGCGGTTTTAACTCAGTCTGAGTTAATTTCCACTCCTTTTCGGTGCCGAAAATGCACTTCTCCTATAGGAGTGAATTTCACTCTTGTTTTAAGAGTGTACAGACCTCTCAGAATAGCGAGCGTTATTTTATAACCACCCGGTACACAATAAAAGTAATGTGAAATTTTATTCAATGTTTCCAAGCATTACAAGTTACATATTAGTGAAAAAAAACGTCACTTTTTGTGTTGAAGCTTAGAAAATCGGAAACCTGTCATATAAGTTTCGAAAATATTTCATTTCATAGATAACGAAACAAGTCATTTTTGACACATTTTTTTACATTCTAAGGATAAAAAAAAATACGGCGGAGATATGCTTAAACGGAGTGCGGTAAAGATAGAACCTACTATACTGCAAAGTAGTAGTAGTTTGAATTATCGTCGCACTAGAGCTACACGAGGGCTATTGGCGACGGGCGTCGTATTTTAAAACCACAGTCAAGTGACGAGCCGACACCTGAGTTGGCACCCAACGCAACCGTTAAGGGCGACATCGTACGCAACGTTGGGACTTTGGAGCGTATTTTAACGTGCACTCCCTCTACACGGGGTATTATTCGTCGGACATTTTTGGCTGCACGGGCCGTTTATAGGTATTATATTTTTGGCGATGCCCGGACCCGAACCTGGGACCTTTCGCATGCTAGGCGAGCGCCTAACCGACTGGGCTCCCCAGCCCCCCACTATACTGCAAAAAAAGCGTTCAATAATACGTTGGTAACGTATAAAAAGTTGAAATATGAATTTCATCGAATATTTACAGTAATTTTATAAAAAAATAGTTAATTATGCAACTAGTGGAAAAGTAAGGCTTTTTTAAACGAGTTGAATACATTATTTCACGAGTTTAAAAAAGGCTACTTTCAACGTGTTGTCATACACTATTTTTTATAATAATGTACAAAAAAGTATTTATCAAATTGACATTTATTGATTGGCTTATTAATTATTTTATTATCACGTTCAAATGATTTGAAGGTGATTATTTATATTAATGACTTTATAATCACGTGCAAAAAGTATTTCTTAGATTGGCATTGGAAATAAGACGCCAAATAAAGAATCACGCTCAAATGAAGAATTTTGCACCAATCAGATGCTCTTATTTACTTTGTCGCACTAGTGCGTAAAAGTAACTTTGAAACACGATTTCGTTAAAAGCATCACTTTTGCCACGATTATTGATATAAAAAAGTTAGTTTTTTTGAACGATATTATAAAAAGTACACTGTTAAAAATTTGGTGCTAGGTTTCACCATTGTATTGGTTGGTTTCACCATGATATTGGTTCCTAGTAGCTGCAACGGCTGAACGGTGAAATGTTTCACCTTTTTTTTGGTGTTTGGTTGAACCATTTTTCTGGATTTGGAAACAAAAACCTGAGAAATGGTTCAACCGAATACCAAAAATATGGTGGAACGTTTCACCATTCAGCCTTTGCAGCTACTAGGAACCAATATCATGGTGAAACCAAGCACCAAATTTTTAGTGTATATTATGCAGCACATTGAAAATTTCACCGATTATGCAGCACATTGAAAATTTCACCGATTATGCAGCACATTGAAAATTTCACCGATTATGCAGCACATTGAAAATTTCACCGATTATGCAGCACATTGAAAATTTCACCGATTATGCAGCACATTGAAAATTTCACCGATTATGCAGCACATTGAAAATTTCACCGATTATGCAGCACATTGAAAATTTCACCGATGCACTTTTATTCATCGGTATCTCACAACCTAAAATCATCCGCTTGCATTTTCAAGAGCTACACCCGATATTCGACATAGAGTGCAACGATAACGACTATCTACTACTCGAAATATTTTTGAAGCTGTTTTCTCTCGAAAAGTCTAGATAACGAGAGCGTCAATCAATGACTAGGATTGACGGATTGAAAATGAGTGATCCCGTGAAAGTCAATCAACTCCTTTCCGTTCTAATATCCTTTTTATCCCGAAAAAGAAATCCTACTTAGATTTTTTATAAAAAAAACCATATTTTTTCAAGTAATGGGAATGTTTCGCTTCGGTCGTTGCTACAGTCCCTGGACAAATTATACAGTCCCTGGACAAAGACGCAAACGGTATTTTAATAACAATAAAAAGGGTTTATATTTATTAACTTCAAGAAGCAAGTATAGCTAAAGTTTCAATTTTTGATACTAGGAAAATGTATTTGTTAACCCAAAGACAGGGTTGTTAAAAACCCGGGTTTTTTCATGAAAAACCCAACCCACTTGGGTTTTTGGGGTTTTTTTCAGGTTTTTTTTGGGATTTAGGTTGTTTTCATGGTTTTAGGGGTTTTATGTTTTTTTCCCAGTATTTTGTGATTTATTTAGGGAAGTTTTAATTATTTATCTATACATTACAATTTTTAAAACTAACTGAACATCTTGCGAGAGATAATCAAGAATGATGTAATTTAAACTAGAACAATTAAAAATAATCGCATATAGTTGTTAGATAAATGTATATTTAAATTTATAAATGTATTGTCTAGGACCAAGTATTGTTTGTTTGTGTATGTGTAAAATTATATAATCCGGAGTATTGTGACGATCGAAATTTAAATTAGAATTTTAAAAAAAGTATTTGTTATATTTGGTTGTTAAATAATCAGTATAAATTTAAATTTGTAAATGCATTTTAAATATTGAAGGTACAAAAATGTAAAAATATATTAAGAATAATACTAAAATATTAATTAAAAATTACATGAAATGTGCATTTTTTGGATGTATAAAAAGTTTTTACTTTTTTTAATTTTCAGTGAAATCAATTTTAAGTTCAATTGCCCACTTGGGTTTTTTATAGGTTTTTTTCAAGTGGTTTTTTTATTTTTTTTAAACCACCCGGGTTTTTTCGGGTCGGGTAAAATCATAACAACCCTGCCCAAAGATGTGGGCTAAAGTTATGGGTTTTAATATTCAAAATGTTTAAATGCATATATTTAGCCAAATGTAAGGGTTATTTTATTTTAGCTTAACAAAAAAAAAGCTCCAATGAAATAAATTTTTACCATAAGTAATGTTTTTAAGAATTATACACTTTAAAATTATGGCAGATATTTAGATGAATGAAGAACAATTAATTACATACCTTGGTAAATAGAGCAGAGGATAACGTTTTCCATTCTAAAACTCACAAATGGCTGTAGGTTCTTTGGATAACCTTCACTTGGAAAGTCACATTTCAATCACAAAATTATCCGAAACAAAGTTTAGTATATAATTTTACATACGATACTGTTGAATTACAACGTAGTTTGTAGTTTTATTCGTAAACATATCTGGATATTGGTTGGTTGGTAGACATATATTTTCAGGCTTGTGTGCTTGGTCACAAAGACCCGCTTATAAACCTTCGTCAAGAAGGACGGACACGACATACAAACACATACAAGACAGATGCTGCCATCTATCGCCACCTCCACAATTTAGACATGTCCCTGAAGGGAAGGGAAATAGTCTCCAGGGAACTGTACCCGTAAACTGCGAAATGACCGACCACGGGACTTTCGAACCCAACAGATTTAACGAGCACGTACTCCGCATATACTCGGTGGGGGTCTTCAGTGGTACCGGGACTCGATCGCAGGACCTTCCGATCTCGAGACTGAGACACTGACCACTAGGCTCCCCACAGCCCCAGGTTGGGTTTGTATAGCTTGTTTATTGCTTCGCTCAAGGCGTCTTTTACCAGACGTCATCAGGAGTATTTTTGAGTGTGCTTCTTACACTCTTAAAACAAACGAGCGGTTTTAACTCAGTCTGAATTAATTTCCACTCCTTTCCGTGCCGAAAATGCACTTCTCCTATAGGAGTGAATTTCACTCTTTTTCGGAGTGGGTAAAAGAAATAAAAGAAAACAATCTGCGTCCTACACTCTTAAAACGAGCGGTTTTAACTCAGTCTGAGTTAATTTCCACTCCTTTCCGTGCCGAAAATGCACTTCTCCTATAGGAGTGAATTTCACTCTTTTTCGGAGTGGGTAAAAGAAATAAAAGAACACAATCTGCGTCCTACACTCTTAAAACGAGCGGTTTTAACTCAGTCTGAGTTAATTTGCACTCCTTTCCGGTGCCGAAAATGCACTTCTCCTATAGGAGTGAATTTCACTCTTTTGTTTTAAGAGTGTACTAACCTTAACTCTACACAGCCAGCTAATACACGCCTCGTAATTTAGAACCCTGGTTAAGTACCGAGGTCACGCCTGAGCGGGCACCCGATTGAACTACGAGCTACATCGTACGCTAACGCCGTCGAGACTTTGGACTCCACAGATTTTACGAGCACTTATATCCCAGTATACTCGGGTATTTTAGTCGGATTTTGACTGCATATCTCCGTCTACAAGACTACAGTGACTGCCACCGAGTTTTGATCCCAAGCCAAACGCTTGCGATCAAATTTGGGCTTGAAACGTGTTCAACGCTATACCGACTGGGATACCACTCCTATTTTTGTTTAGGTTGGTACGGGAGGTTGGTTGGTAGAGGAACGACTCGTACTGAGCTGCCATCGACAGCCATGGCTCACTACGGAACCCAAATAGAGTGGCAAAAGTGCTAGTTAATTTATAATTTTGATACTGAGAAAGGAAGTACACCCAGGGCAAAGGCGGGGATCGAACCCGCACCAGTTACAGCGCGCGGACTGCTAGCGTTGTGGCCTGCGATCCAAACCACTCGGCCATCGGGCCCCACATGCCACCCTATATTGTCTCCGTGTTGGTCCATGGTGCTGTTGCCAGGTTCAGTCTCTACCCTACTATAGAACTCTTTGTTTAAAACCATAGTCAAGTGACTAAATACACGACCAGGAGATATACAAAACAAATTGTGACAACGTTTGACCAAAACTATGCTTTTTTTCACAATCTCTTACACAATCCAAATGACCTCATCCCATCTTCACTATTAATAGTACACACGTATAAAGTGGCCAAAATCCATAAATATCTTCACACACAACCAGACCACTTAAACTTCGCGTGTCCCACTAAGCACCCGAGTGCAAAAAAAAAATCACTTTGCCTGTATCGCATTTCGATCACTTTGTCGATGCGAAATAGTTTTGATGCCCCTAAAAGCTCACTCGTGTCGAGGACACGCGTCGATGTGACTGCGAAATATCGGAGATTTGCGTGCGGGACGTGTGTCGTATATATCCGCTGCTTGTCGATAAAAAGGGTTTATATATTATATATATATATTATATATAATATATACTATATAAAATAATTATATATATATTATATATATTATATATATATATATATATATATATATATAATATATATATATAATATATATATATATATATAATATATATATATATATATATATATATATATATATATATATATATATATATATATATATATATATATATATAATATATATATATATATATATATTAATATTATATATTATATATTATAATATATATATATATATATATATGGAGGGAAAAACTCTGTAGAGTGGGCTCCTTCTTAAGGGGATACTGGGGCTGGGGAGCCCAGTTGGATAGGCATTCGCCTAGCATGCGAAAGGTCCCAGGTTCGGGTACGGGCATCGCCAAAATAACTGCCGACCTATAAACGGCCCGTGCAGCCAAAAATGTCGGACGCATAATACCCCGTGTAGCGGGAGTGCACGTTAAATATCTATCAAAGTCCTAACGCTGCGTACGATGTCGCCCTTAACGGTTGCGTTGGGTGCCTACTCATGTGTTGGCTCGTCACCTGACTGTGGTTCTAAAATACGACGCCCGTCGCCAATAGCCCTCGTGTAGCTCTAGTGCGACGATAATTCAAACTAAACTAAACTTAAGGGGATACGGGATCCCTTTTAGGATACCCAAAAATTGGTCAAAATATCGATTTTTCAGTTTTTACTTCTTATTATTCATTTTTACTTCTTATTATTCATTTTTACTTCTTATTATTCACAATATCTTTCTGAACATTTACTGAAAGTTTCATAATGATATCTTTTGTAGAAAAAAAAGTTATTAAATATTTTCTGGAGTCATTCCTATAAGTTTGAATACGTATTTCGTCTGCTTTCAACCTGTTTTCTCTGTTTCGCGTTTTTCAATTCTTGTGTTTAATAAATCCCTAAGGCTTTTTTGCTAATGAAGTTAGAATTTTGAAGTTTTTAACCTGTGTTCCTATATAAATGGTGCACAAAAATTGTGCATGGTATAAGGTTTACTATGTATAGTTTTTTTTTTTTTAAATGTTGAATTCAATAATTTGTATTTTTTTTTATTTTCAGTATAAATGCATATTACTTTTTAACTGTAGCTCATATTTTAAAGTCCATGCACAGTTCTTGAACAAATAGTTTTAAAAACAAACTACAAAAGTTTGGTGGAGTTATTCTTAAAATTGAAAGAGGAGTAGCGTTTTAAAAAAGTTCAAAATTTGACTTTAAAAAAAAATTAAAAACTACTTGTAAATATTTGTTTTTATTGCTAGAAAATGTTTATTTAGAGTGAACATTATATAAAACCACTATAATTTACAAGTTTATGTTATTATTTCTAGAAATAATGTTTTGGGTACCGTATCCCCTTAACCGGACTCCATTTAACCGGATCTCTGTTTTTACCCGACGGATTTTTTTAATCTTTAAAATGAGCTGCAAAACGGAATATTTCCAATGGTAACATTTTATCTGTATACACTGTTGTTTGTTGGTTGGTTGGTTGGTAGATATATATATTCAGGTTTGTGTGCTTGGTCAGAGACCCGCTTATAAACCTTCGTCAAGTAAGACAGACAGAACAGACAACACACACACATAAGTGGATCCATCTAATTTTTAGA
Organism: Oedothorax gibbosus; assembly: GCA_019343175.1. Lineage (NCBI taxonomy): Eukaryota > Metazoa > Arthropoda > Arachnida > Araneae > Linyphiidae > Oedothorax > Oedothorax gibbosus. The sequence continues at coordinate 42,582,584 of CM033272.1, read as the reverse complement.
GACAGAGGCCAACTAGAGGATCGCCAGAATTGGCTTGTCACCCCCAGAGGTATTGATTTGGTATGGGAACTTGGAGGACTTTCGGACCCAACAGATTTAACGAGCACGTACTCCGCATATACTCGACAAACACAAACATCCATGCCTTACCGGGATTCGAGCCCGAACCCAGAGGCTCCAAAGGCTAGCTCCCTAACCGTTGCGCCGCCGGGTCGGCCACTGTTGTTCTTTAGCTGTTTATACTGTGATTTGTCGCCAAAGATTTTGGTAGCGAAAACTATTGTATGTAAATTGTAAGTTAATTCCTGACAAGTGCATTATGAGTTTTGGTGGGGATTTTCGGTTTTGGTTGATTTAATGTCGCACTGGTGCTAGAATTGGATTTATTTTTGAAATCGTTTCGATGCCCCTAAAAGATCACTGGGGGCTGGGGAGCCCAGTCGGTTAGGCATCCGCATAGCATGTGAAAGGTCCCAGGTTCGGGTCCGGGCATCGCCAAAATAACTGACGACCTATAAACGACCCGTGCAGCCAAAAATGTCCGACGAATAATACCCCGTGTAGAGGGAGTGCAAGTTAAATATGCTCCAAAGTCCCAACGCTGCGTGCGATGTCGCCCTTAACGGTTGCGTTGGGTGCCTACTCAGGTGTCGGCTTGTCACTTTACTGTGGTGCTAAAATACGACGCCCGTCGCCAATAGCCCTCGTGTAGCTCTAGTGCGACGATAATTCGAACTAAAATTAAAACCTAAAGGCTCACTCATGTCAAGGACACGCGTCGTGCGGGACAAATACGCTGCTTGGTGGAAAAAAAAATTTGTAGAGAGGGAAACCACTGTACAGTGGGCTCAGGGCTGTGCGGAGCCTACTGGTCAGCGTCTCGGTCTCGAGATCGGAAGGTCCCGCGATCGAGTCCCGGTACCACTGAAGACCCACCGAGTATATGCGGAGTACGTGCTCGTTAAATCTGTTGGGTCCGAAAGTCTTGTGGTCGGTCATTGCACAGTTTACCACGGGTACAGATCAATGGAGGCTATTTCCCTCCCCTTCAGGGACATGTCTAAATTGTGGAGGTGGCGATAGATGGCAGCATCTGTCTTGTATGTGTGTGTATGTCGTGTTGACGAAGGTTTATTAGCGGGTCTTTGTGACCAAGCACACAAGCCTAAAAATATATGTCTACCAACCAACCACACAATATTTATTATCCTTAAAATGTAAAAAATTAGCTGAAAATTGAAAAGCCAATTTCACTGTGAAACCGGAGATTTGCGTGCGGGACAAATACTCTGCTTGGTGCAAAAAGACGGGATTTATAGAGGGAGCAAACTTCCGCACAGTGGACTCTGCAATCCTATGACGAAAAAAATATTTTCTCTGCCACATTTCTCCGGGTGTATTGAATATTTTTACAAGCGGATTTTTTTTATGTGATAAATGTAGCTGACTTACAGGTCCCGACCTTCCCACTTTTTGAAATTGGTTCGAATATTTTTTTAAATTTTCAATAAATAATTTTACACAAAATATTCGAAGCAATTTCAAAAAGTGGGAAGATAGAGACCTGTAAGTTATCTACATTTATCATTTAAAAAAAAACCTTTTGTAAAAATATTCACTACAGCCGGAGAAATGTGGCAGAGAAAATAGTTTTTTCGCCATTAGATTAACACTGTGGCACTTGAGTTTGGAGACCAGTTGTCCAGCGCACCCATTCCTCCTTAAACGGACTCTGTTTTATCGGATCTCTGCTTCGACCGGCAGATTTTTTTAAAAATAATTAAATCATAAAACTATCAGAAATTGAATTAGCCAAGTTGACGCCGAAATCGGAAATTTGCGAGTGGGACAAATAACGCTGCTTGGTGAAAAAAAAGAGGGAGAACGGGGGAAAATATATTTCTTTTTTTGTAGAGGAAAGATTAGGGTGAATTATCGTCGCCCTAGAGCTACACGAGGGCTTTTGGTTGGTTGGTAGATATATATTTAGGTTTGTGTGCTTGGTCAGAGACCCGCTTATAAACCTTCGTCAAGTAAGACAGACACACACATAAGTGACAGATGCTGCCATCTATCGCCACCTCCCCAATTTAGACATGTCCCTTAAGGGGAGGGAAATAGTCTCCAGGGACCTGTACCCGTGCGAAACTGTGCCATGACCGCCCACAGGACTTTCGAACCCACAGATTTAACGAGCACGTACTCCGCATATAGTCTTCAGTGGTATCGGGACTCGATCGCGGGGCCTTCCGATTCCGAGAACCAGGCCTTTACCAATAGGCTATCCACGCGAGGGCTTATATCGACGGGTAAGGTTGAACGATTCCGGCTCTCTATTTCTAGCTTACAATGTGCTCTAACACGGCCAAATTACTCCTCGAAATTTAGAACCGTTGTCAAGTAACGGGATCGTGTCGGCAGCGGAGCAGGCATCCAACTGGTTAGGTTAGTTTGAATTATCGTCGCACTAGAGCTACTGGTAACGTGCGTCGTAATCTAGAACCACGCACTAAATCGAACTTCGAGTGACATCGTACGCTAACGCTGTCGGGACTTTTTACTCCACAGATTTAACGAGCACTTCTGTCCCAGTGTACTTCGGGGAACCTAATAATTAAGTCGTATTTATTTATATTTTTTGACTGCAATTATACGTCGATAGGATGTGGCCGGGTTTTAAACCCTTTGTATAAGAGGTCCGACGACTGAGCTCCCTTGTTAACATGTGTCATAACTTAGAACCACATCAAGTGACGTTTTGTAGAGGAGGAAAACAACTACAGTCCCTGGAAAAATTATTAGACGCACTGCAAGATTTCATGTATCAATCAATGATGAACAAAATACCTTTAGAAGGACAGTTCTGTCCCTAAACTAAAGCTATTGAATAGGAAATACTATCTGCTATACTTAATACATATATATTGACATCTTTTTTAAGGATATGGCATTCTTTGGTATGTTTTCATCATTACTAAAAAAATAGAGTGCATCTAATAATTAGTCCAGGGACTGTATATGTCAGTTGTAAGAAGATTTTTTTACTATTGTGAGTGTTTCGTTTCCTGAAGATTAGAAACTGGAGGTCTCAAGCACAAAACAGAGCAGGATGGGAAAAACTTCTTAAGGCGAAGGCCCACAACGGGCTGTCGGGCCAACTATGATGATGATGAGTGTTTCGTTTAGGTTGGTTTTGCATTACACTTAAGGTATAATTAGAATTATCTTCTTCGCTAGCGAAAAAATCCTTCACTTATATTCTTTTATAAACTTATTTTTCATAAATACAAATTTCTTTGTGTTATATGCATAAAGAAACAAGTTCTGTTACTTTTTTGTGTCTAATAAAAAGTCCATTATAACTGTTGTTTTAATTCAAAATGTCTTCTAACAATAAAATAATTTTTAAGATATACGACGGATGAAACCGATCTAGAAAGAAAGTACAGACTGATACCCTTCGGAATATTAATATACCTACTTTTTCATTTTTAGCTTCCACACTACGTTTATAACGTAAAAAGTGGAAGGTATGATAATCGTTCAGTCCGTCTGTCTGTCCTTCACCCACTTTCATAGCCCAAACTACAAATGCTACGGACAAGTGTGATACGTCAACAAATTCAGCGCATCGAAATTAGAATACATTGAAAATTTCAGAAAATAATTCGAAGTACTTCAATTATTTAAAAAAAACTGCAAAATTCAATGCTCATTTAAATAGCATAGGAAGCCATTTTTATTAGAATTTAATCACCATTGCCATTCACAACAATCACTCGAGAAACTTTAATTCTTTTAGACAATAAATTAAAATAAATTTATATTTTCGACATCGATTCGTTTGAAATGACGTCAAATATATTTTACTACGAGATTCTTTGTATGTTGATATGAAATGTTTTCATTCTATTTAAAAGCGAGGAATATAACGTATTTATTCTTTAAAAAATATAAAATAATTTTCGCAATTGTAATAATTATTGAATTTTCGAAATAAAATAAAAGAAACTAGCCAAATTTAGCATGTAAATTTTTAATATAGAATATTAATGCTGTGTTTGGCGCTTTTTTACCTGTTCAACATAACTGTTGTGTGGAAGCGGGTTAAGTGACAGATTCTGTTACAAACCTACTTGTTCCTATTTTTTTCAAATTAAAAAAAAATAAAAAGTAGGCTAAAAAAAGTACATTTGGCCTACAAGGGACTGATGACTATTCTTCTTAATAAGTCAACGTCAAACCTTTACGTGACAACTTTTTCTATTTGCCAGGCGCCTGAAGAGGCCTCGCGTGATAGGTTAAAAGGCAGACCATCAACCAATCACGATTCTCGTTACATTTGTTTCAATGTGAGGTGTAAATGGACCCCAGCACTTGACTTTTTTTTTGTGAAGCACTTAGCGGAAATCCATATATTGGAGAGCAAAAATAAAGAATCGGTAATTGTTTTTACGCACGTCTGTTAATGGATTTCAATTGTTCAGAAAATGAATTGCATTGAACGAAAATTATGAAGGGGAAATGGAGAGAAGTTACAAAGTTGCAGTCAAGTTTCTTAAATTACTTCACTTAAGTGACTCTGAACAGTAAATAAAAGAGGTCATGCCAACAGAAATGTTTACAACAACTAATTAAAAAAAGATTTAAGACGTAAACAAAGTTATCTGTTTACTATTTTTAAGGATTATTTTTGTACAAATTACAACGTGTGCAAGTTGAAAAATAAGGTACCGTCAAAGCGGGTATCTTTGGCCATGGAGGGTAACTTTGGTCCATGCGTCGGAAAGACTTCATAAAAGGATCGCATCTTAAATTGTTTTACATTTTTAGAAAGGTGAAAACATAGCCTTTCATTTCATGTAAAAAAAAATCTAATTTTGACAATACTACAAATGGCAATACACTTGACGAAATTAAGTCCAGGATTTTATTGGGGGTTTAGGTGGTGATGTCATTGATGGTTCTATTGACTCAATTTACGCGTATTTAGGCTGTTACTGATACATATGTAAGCTATTACTGTGAATAAGATATGCTGGTTATTCAAGACCATATTGAAGGTTATCCATATTCGGGTTTATGTATTCATTTTTTCGCCAAGTATCAAGCCAAACTCACCAAATTATTACCTAAAAATGCGGGGCTGGGGAGCCCAGTCGGTTAGGCATTCGCCTAGCATGAGGAAGGTCACAGGTTCGGGTCCGTGCATCGCCAAAATAACTGCCGACCTATAAACGGCCCTGCAGCCAAAAAATATCCGACGAATAATAACCCGTGTGGCGGGAAGCACATTAAATATCCTTCAAAGTCCTAACGCTGCGTACGATGACGCCCTTAACGGTTCCTTTGGGTGCCTACTCAGGTGTCAGCCCGTCACTTGACTGTGGTTCTAAAATACGAAGTCCGTTGCCAATAGCCCCCGTGTAGCTCTAGTGCGACGATAATTCAAACTAAACTAAACTAAAAATGCGCCAACTGAGCAAAATGTTATTTTAATAATTTATAAGCTAGTAGGTTGTTCGAAGGTCATCGCGCTAGTGCTGTAGAATGACCAAGCATTACTAATCTAATAAACAAACATCAATAAACAAAATTCGAAAGAATGCATTGATTTAATGTAACCCCTATTCGGGCTGTGGGGAGCCTAGTGGTCAGCTTCGCCGTCTCGATATCGGAAGGTCCCGCGATCGAGTCCCGGTACCACTGAAGACCCACCGAGTATATGCGGAGTACGTGCTCGTTAAATCTGTTGGGTCCGAAAGTCCTGTTGTCGGTCATTGCGCAGTTTACCACGGGTACAGGTCCCTGGAGACTATTTCCCTCCCCTTCAGGGACATGTTGGTTGGTAGACATATATATTTAGGTTTGTGTGCTTGGTCAGAGACCCGCTTATAAACCTTCGTCAAGTAAGACAGACACAACAGACAACACACACACATAAGTGGATCCATCTAATTTTTAGAGACAGAGGCCAACTAGAGGATCCCCAGAATTGGCTTGTCACCCCCAGAGGTATTGATTTGGTATGCGAACTTAGAGGACTTTCGGACCCAACAGATTTAACGAGCACGTACTCCGCATATACTCGACAAACACCCATGCCTTACCGGGATTCGAACCCGAACCCAGAGGCTCCAAAGGCTAGCTCCCTAACCGTTGCGCCGCCGGGTCGGCCAAGGGACATGTCTAAATTGTGGAGGTGGCAGCATGTGTCTTGTATGTGTGTGTTGTGTCTGTCTTACTTGACGAAGGCTTATAAGCGGGTCTCTGACCAAGCACACAAACCTGAATATATGTCTACCAACTAAGCAAAATTCGAAAGAATGCCCATTGACATAATATACCCCCTATTTAGATTTCACTCCCTCCCTGACTATACTATAAAAGGGCTTTTGTTAACCAGGTGGGGTACATAGCTTACCCCTTTTCATGACCCCTGTAAGTCAGTGATAAATGGCTATATTTAGAAAGGGCTAATTTTAGGCGGGCTCTATTCAGTATTTTAACCTGTGATTTAACCTGAATATGGGCCTGAATGCTGTAAATTGGTCAAGAGGGACTGTCAGTCCCATAGAGCTAAGGCCGGGATAGCCTGGTCGGTAAGGTCTTGGACTGGCATCCCTAAGGTTGCGAGTTCGAGTCCCGCTGCCTTCCGAAGACCCCCGTGTACGCTAATGGTGACTGGTGCACGTTAAATCTGCCGTGGTCACAAAGTCCTCCAAGTCCCCATACCAAATCAATACCTCTGGGGGTGACAAGCCAATTCTGGGGATCCTCTAGTTGGCCTCAGTCTCTAAAATTTAGATGGATCCACTTATGTGTGTGTGTTGTGTCTGTCTTACTTGACGAAGGTTTATAAGCGGGTCTCTAACCAAGCACACAAGCCTGAATATATATGTCTACCATCCATCCATAGAGCTAATGCATTAGTTTTGAAATCACAACTTTTGCGAAAGAATTGCTTTGCCATGTTATCCCATTTTCACCCAGGTATGGGAATCATCATAACATCAATTTAAAACAGAATTGAAAAGAAAATAACATCCGGTTATTTAATTATTAATTGATAAAGTTTTGAGATAGTGTCGCCATCTGCTGGACATTTGGGGCATTTTAAAACTTCAAAAATATATAATTCAATAACTAGATAACATTTTTGTTTCAAATTTGTTTCATTTCGATGCTATGTTGTTTCCCATACCTGGGAAAAAAAGGGCTAACATGGCAAAGCAATACTTCAAACGGAAGTTGTGATTCTAAAACTAATGCATTAGCTCTATGGGACTGACAATCCCTCTTAAGGAAAACTAAAATGAAAATTGAAAAACGCACGAAATAGCATTCTACTATTTATTATGTGGAAAGTGAAATGGTCTTTACTTCCAAGATTTACTAGATATTCTTCTCCGAGATTAGACAAAGTCGTGGCAAACATAGCTATACAGAAACTGGGTTACCGAGAAAGAACTAAAGTTGTACAGCAACCCTCGTTTTATCGCGCTTCCCGGGAGACAAGCATAAAACCGCGATATTACCGAATGCGCGATATAACGCGCGATATAACGAGAGACTTGATAAATATTATACTTTTGATGTATTTATGGTATTAAAATTGTTTTTAAACTTATGCACATTATGTATTTGAAAGATAATACTAAATAATTTTAAATAATATAACTATGTACTCTAAAAAAAGAAACAGAAATTTAGAAAGAACTTATTATTATTAACTAGCAAATTTATACCCGTTCTTCGCACGGATTAAAAAAATATCAAATCGTTCCAAATATGTTTACCATGTAACCTGTTATAGGATCATAAACTTATGTTATTGTTCCCGCTCGTTATAAAGTATAAAATCCCGTTGCATTGCCTTAAAATTCCAAAATGAAAAATAAGCTATAAAATGCACTCATAAATGTCATCACAATTCCCTCATAAATACATAAAACCTTTTAGCTCATTTGGCGCGTTTTGGGAAATAATTTGGCGAGAAAATAGATATAGTTACCCACACACCATTATACAGCTCTAACACAATGATCTTCGAACAACCGACCAGCTTATAAATTATTTATAAAAGAAATTGCCTATTTGGCGAATTTTAGTTAATAATTTGGCGAGTTTGGCAACGTATTTGGCGAAAAAATAAAGACATAAAACACTAATAGCTCTAGTGCGATGGCCTTTATTAACCATCATAGTTCAGTAATAGCTTAACTATACATTTATTGCTTAAATATGCATACATGCAGTCAACAGAAAAATCAATGAAAAAATCATCAAATAAACCCACAATAAAATCCGAGAATGAAGACTGGCGGAATTACGTCACTTGAAACATGTCAATTATTTTTCAAATAATGAATTTAGTTTCTGAAAGTAATGGCAAAAGAATAAAATAAACATTTTGAATTTTAAATGTTTTCGTTAAAAGTTTTATTTAATGTTTTCAGCCGATGGCATCAGGAAAGAGAAAAAATTATTGGATTTGAGCGAAAGTGGTGTATTTTTTCCAGAAAATTCGATTTTTCTCTAAAAATGGAACAAATATGAAAAATCTAAGCCGCAGGTGCACACGTTCATATTAAAGGGAATCTATCTTAAAAATTTCTGAGGGCAGTATAAGTAGGTCTTTTACGATCCGAAGACAGACACACAGACAGACTCTTTCTTTAATTATTATTAATTACTATACACATTATTGCAAAGGCATACTAGACACATTTCACTCATTTTATATTAAAAAATCCATCTAAAGTTGGCTGTTTTGATTTTTCTCATAAAACCTGTTTTCCGGAAATGACAAATAACGGAAGTTTATTATTTATTTTAAGGAAAGTACACATTGAAAAAAAAAAACCAGGGGAAAAATTGGGAGACATGATACGAGGAGCGATATATCCAAATGCGCGAGCGCTATGTAACGAGGAGCGATATAGCGAGGGGTATTAACATTTACGATGGATACCTCGTACTCTCACAACCAGAACAAGTAGGTTTGTAACAGAATCTGTCACTTAACCCGCTTCCACACAACAGTTGTGTTTAACAGGTAAAAAGGCGCCAAACACAGCATTCATTCTATATCAAACATTTACATGCTAAGATTGGCTAGTTTCATTTATTTTATTTCGAAAATTCAATAATTATTACTTATCGTTTGCAAAAATTAATCTATATTTTAAAGAATAAATATGTCATATTCCTCGCTTTTAAATAGAATGAAATTATTTCATATCAACGTACAAAGAATCTCGCAGTGAAATATATTTGACGTCTTTTCAAACGGATCGATGTCGCAAAAATAAATTTATTTTAATTTATTGTCTAAAAGAATTAAAGTTTCTCGAGCGATTTTTGCGAATGGCAATGGTGCTTTAATTCTAATAAAAATGGTTTCCTATGCTTTTTAAATGAGCATTCAATTTTGCAGGTTTTTTTTACATAATTAAAGTACTTCGAATTCGAATTCTTTTCTGAAATTTTCAATGTATTCTTATTTCGATGCGCTGCATTTTTTGACTTATCACACTTGTCCGTAGCATTTGTAGTTTGGGCTATGAAAAGGGGTGACGGACAGACGAACTGAACGATTATAATACTTTCCATTTTTTACGTTATAAACGTAGTGTGGAAGCTAAAAAACGTACTGAAAAAGACTAGTCCGATTCATTGTTGTTTTACTGCCGTTTACCTTCCCACGGCAGAGTAAAATCTCGACTTTGCGATATGATTGGGACGGAGTTATGTCGTATAATAGAAAATTCCAGATAATCGAAAAGTTTCCATCATATAACTACATAATTGAAGTACTTCGAATTCGAAATCCTTTCTAAAATGTTCAATGTATTCTTATTTCGATCCGCTGAATTTTTTGACTTATCACACTTGTCCGTAGCATTTGTAGTTTGTGCTATGAAAGTGGGTGACGGACAGACAGACGGACTGAACGACTATAATACCTTCCACTTTTCACGTTATAAACGTGGTGTGGAAGCTAAAAAAGGTTCCTCTAAAACTACAACAACATACAACTGTTATGTGATAAAAACCTGTCATTCCCCGGCCCTCTGAAGGATTTGCATTCCGTACTAGCCCTATATTGGATTGGGACCGGGCCGATGTTTGAAGTGAGTCACTTTAATTTTGTCCGTCCGTCCGTATGTGCTAATCCCGTCAGAAATCCTGTCACCGGACAGGGGGATTAAAGTGTCCCGTAACTTGTTAGACAAGCAAATTCCCCCCTCTCCCCTAAATTCGTCTGCGTTTCTAAAACACCTTGTAGGCACCCCCGGTTATTGACTGAACATATTCAAATAGGTAGTGCATATTACAGTAGAACTCCAATTTATTCAAAGAAATTGAGGCCTAACCACATTCGGATAATAGCAGTGTTTCGGAGAGAAGAGTAATCTATTTTTAAAGCAGCGAATTTTTCGGCATTTCAGATTTGCAGTATATCGCCAATTATCCAAAGCAATTGGAATCTGTAAATAGAATATTGAAACATGGATTCAATATTCTACTTACGGATCAAGCACGTAATTTAAATTGCTTCTTTTGACATTTTTTTATTGTACCATATAGAATTAAATTTTCATAAAAAGAAAAATCTAAATTCACCAGAACTCAATAACTATGATTCTTCTATTGAATGAATCATGTACGGTAAAGTTCGACGAACGTTTATCATTGTAATCTGAAACCGTATTAATTACAATATTCCAGACGCAAACGATTTCGCGAATTAAAGTATTTTTCAATATGAAATGATACGATATGAATAATTTTGATATATCGGAAATTAAAATAAATTTATACATTAAAATTGGTGATATTCAATCGCATAAATTTTATCATTAGAAACTGAAAACGCATTAATTACAATATTTTAGAATAAAATCTTTATTTTATGAATTAGAATATTTTTCGTTGTGAAACGATACGATATGGCGTAAATTGGTTATATTTAATCGCATAAATCTAAGAATTTGAGACAAAAATACACAACTACAAAAATTTATAAGATAGAATTAAAATATTTGTTTTAATAATGAAAATATTGCAACAGCTTTATTTTAAAATCTCGTCTGTTTTTTCCAAAAAAATTCTAAAATGAAAAATAAATTAAAACTTTTATATGTAATGGGGTTGTTTCACGTCAGATCTGGCAACAGCTCCGCGGTCCTGTTTTCATTTTTCTTGAATTACTTCGGTTTTGGTATTCGAAAGTAAGTTTTCTAAGAATATTGTATTTGTTATTTATTTAAAATGTCAATTTCTTGCTGTGCTGTTGGTTGTTTTAATCAGTTATTAAAGAAAATTTGCACAATAAGAAAAGTTTATTTTCGTCTATTTCCGCATTCTGATCGTGATTTGAAACCGAAATAACCAATAAAATCGCAGTATTGGAGAGCGTGACACCATAAGAAACATTCCCATTGAATTGGACTGTTTCAGGTGACGTAACTCTCCCGTTTTCATTCTTACTTTACCGCGATTTCGTTGGTTGTTTCGGCTTTATTCTCCATGCGCAGTTATTTTTTTTCGGCTGTGTTTTATTTTACAGTTTCTTACACGCAACGTGTTTTTATTCCTGCTGTTTATAATGCTTTATTGGTTTTAATTTGATTAAATTTCAAGTATACAAAGCATCGTCAAAAAGCCAATGTTGTTGGTAAACAATAATGTTTATTATAACGAACATAAATAGCCGCCGGCACAAAATATAAAATAATAACCCAAAAGGGGGTGTGCGCCACACTGTGTTCGTTTAACTTGTATACTGTGTTTGTTTAACTGCGTATACTGTGTTTGTTTAACTGCGTATACTGTGTTTGTTTAACTGCGTATACTGTGTTTGTTTAACTGCGTATACTGTGTTCGTTTAACTTGTATACTGTGTTCGCTTAACTGCGTATACTGTGTTTGTTTAACTGCGTATACTGTGTTTGTTTATGCGAAACTGTGTTCGTTAATGTAACTGTGTTTCGTTTAACTGTATACTGTGTTTGTTTAACTGCGTATACTGTGTGTTTAACTGTATACTGTGTTTGTTTAACTGCGTATACTGTGTTGTTTAACTGCGTATACTGTGTTTGTTTAACTGCGTATACTGTGTTCGCTTAACTGCGTATACTGTGTTTGTTTAACTGCGTATACTGTGTTTGTTTAACTGCGTATACTGTGTTTGTTTAACTGCGTATACTGTGTTTGTTTAACTGCGTATACTGTGTTTGTTTAACTGCGTATACTGTGTTCGTTTAACTTGTATACTGTGTTTGTTTAACTGCGTATACTGTGTTTGTTTAACTGCGTATACTGTGTTTGTTAACTGGTATACTGTGTTTTTAACTGGTATACTGTGTTACTTATAAACTGTGTAACGATATGTTTACCGTTAACTGTGTACACTGTTCCTTTAACTGTGTATACTGTCGTTAACTGGATACGTTTCTTACTTGTTCGTTTTTCAACAATCCTTCGCCCCACATGAGTCTGGACCCGTTTCATTCCTCGCAAACGGATCCGTTCCTCCTCTCGTCGTCGCAACACGCCGACCTGACTCGTTCCACCGACGACCTTTTAGACGAAGACGACGATCTCGAAGACGAGGATCTTGAAGAGATCGTCGAAGACGACGAAGATCGGATAGGGTTAGTGTAAATTAATCTATACATGTTAAAAATATGTTAATGTATTAATGTGTAGCTGCCTTGGTAACCCATAGTCTATCAAAAGAATCCGAATTACTTCGGCTCTTATACTACTGTTTTCGTTGTTAACTAGATTACTGGTAGGAACGCAGTAGTAAATCAGCGCCACCAAGCGTGGATGTTATTTTGAGGTTGCGCAACTCAATGTATCCATGTTCGTAATGCTTGTCGATGTCAACGGAAGCCAGAATATTATTTTCTCCGTAATAGAATTTTATTTCTTAGTAACAGGAACTCGCAGTTGCCATATTTCGGAGTTGCAAACTACATTCGTAATTAAAATATAAATTATCGTTTACTACATTCATAATTAAAATCTAAATTATCGTTTGCTACATTCATAATTAAAATCTAAATTATCGTTTGCTACATTCGTAATTAAAATCTAAATTATCGTTTGCTACATTCATAATTAAAATCTAAATTATCGTTTGCTACATTCATAATTAAAATCTAAATGATCGTTTACTACATTCATTAATAATACAACATCTAAAATTAATACGTTTGCTACATTCGTAATAAAAATCTAGATTATCGTTTGCACGTATGGAAATCCAGCAAGAATCAACAACTCGTCTTTTTTACAGTTCGAGGACAGATGACGAGGAAGATTCGTCAGACGAGGTGACGTCATCACAACAGGTCCTATCCTGCGGTCCCAGCAATGCCGTTGCCAACTGCAACAACAGTAATAACAACAATAACACGCCCACAAGTTCTACCTCCGGTGATGTCACGAATCCGCCGATGAAGAAGCGGAAGAGGAGGGTACTATTTTCTAAGGCGCAGACGTACGAGTTGGAAAGGAGGTGAGAAAGTTTTAAAATGTCGTAATATTAATGTAGCGCTTGTTAAAGTTTCCTATCTAAGAAATACAAAATAATTCTTATATTTGTAGTTTATTTTTATCTAGTCACCCAACATGAAATACCTATATGGTTTAATTGGGGGAAGGTTAAGTTAGAACCCGCACCTATTAAGCTCAATGGAAGATTACATCCTCTATAAATGAAGAGTACAGTGGAAAAACCGCTTAATTTCGTTGAAAACTTTCCTCATCAGGCATCTTTGGCGATGATAGCGAGAAATCGCCTAAACTGGTGTAAGGAAAACAGTTTCTCAATTTTGTTGCGCATTTTCTCTCACTGCAACCCTGAAATTCAGTTCCGCGTTTTATTCAAAAGACTGTGTTTATCATCATGTTAAGCTTTAAAAATAAAGTACGATTGATTAAAATCACGAATTTTTCTAAAACAATTAAGAGAAATTTTAAGATTTGCAAATTAATTGAAAAGTCCTAAACCACGACTTATCTACTTACCGAGATTGGCAAAATTCACACGATGCACGATTCCGACGCTTGGACCAAGCGAAGAAGAAAGACAAAAACCGGTTTCCTGTCGCCAATGTCCGCCAAGCAGATACAATTACGGAACTACTCCTAATAAATCAAGCGGTTCTTCCCCTGTACTCTTCAAATATGTGGACCAATATATGGAATGAAGTATAAGACCAAGACGCAATACAGGATCCAATTTGTACAAAAAAATTTAATCTGATAATGATTTTACCGAACATACGTAATGACGTATGTTCGGTAAAATCATTATCTAAACGTAATTGTATAGATGAGTGCAGAAATCACCTCAGTCCACAAAAATGCGGAAAATCTTTTCGATGAAAAGTAGCTTAGGAAAGGCAGATGCGTGTTGAGTGCAGGTTCCATATTATACCTTGTCTATCTAGAATGCGAGCCTCGAAAGCATTTTCCTCCCCCATCCCCGCATGTGGTTTTCTTCGAAACGGCGTGAGCGTGCCCTAGTAGCATTGTTTCTCGAAATTTGCTCGATCGATCATCGATCGTTTATCGGATTCAGCGAAAACTCACCGGTGATCGCATCCGTAATCCGAAAGTGCACGAGGCGACATCGGAAATCGGTGAACGAAATTCTATCGATAAAAGTCATCGATTCGATATCGGTCAAAAGTGAAAATTCAATCAATGTACGTTTCATCGGAAAACTATGACGAATCGATATCGCAACGATAAGAAACCGAAAAATGTGGCTTTTTTTATTTTAGTACATACAAATTGCTTTAAATTATTTCGAAAACTTCATATCCGAAAACTATTATATTTAAACTGGTAATAGTTATTTTTTACTTACTTACACACAAAATTTTTAATTACGTGCGAAGAGAAATATTTTTACTGTGTGATAACTATTTCTTTTATTTACTTGGAAATTAATTTTTAACTTTTTGGCCATGATTAATTTTTGAAAAACTTAACTTAAAGAAAATAGATTTTTGAATAAATATTATGAACCAAACAACTTTTCAATACGTAAGTTACCAAGAGTTATTTTTAAATTTAAGATATTTCTATTAGTACTGTTAACTTAAATTAATATTTAAAAGGAAAAATCAAAATTAAAATGTCTTAATCAATAACATAAAACTTCTTTAACGATCAACCTTTTGACCTCTTTATTTAAACTCAAATATAGTGCAAGTGTCGATAGCCGTGAGGTCTAACGCACGGTTCCAGTTGCAAGTCAAGAGTGCGGAGCCCGAGGTTGGGGGTTCTGTCCCCCAGCTGAATTCGAAACGAGTTGAATCTACCTGACTAACAGACAAAAATAGTGTCGCCATCTCGTTTAAAACTTTTGTACTAACATGTCGTAAACTGTTCGGAATTTTATCGCAAAGTGTTCGAAATTCCATCGGCCGATGAGATTTCGATTACTACTCATCGGATTCTTATCGATTTCTTCTTGACACTTGATCGGAATCTCATCGGAAAAACTCATCCTAGGCTGCTCGATCGAGCGGACATAACCGAGCAGTTATCGAGCAATCGGGCAGTTTTCAGCGAAAATCCGATATTCGAATTCTCATCGGCTCACCGGTGAACGATGAAAATTCGATTATCGGTCGATGAAAAGTTGCTACTAGGGTGTTCTTTCCCCACCCTACTTGGGTTTGAACTGTTCTGATTGTTAACCTCTCAACAGAACCTCAAACGCGTTAAGTTTAGAAAAGCGATGCTCCACCCGTTTCCAAGAAAACCAAGTGAAGGGAGGGGTGAAGAAAGTCTTTTCGAGGTTCGCAGAGTGAATAGACAGACTATAGTCACGTTCTAACAAGGACAGAGAAGCCCGCCCAAACATGTGCTTGGATGGAAAGTTTAACGTCACTGTTCCGAGTGCCGAACTTGTTCGTAACCCTAAAAAATATAGTCAGCCGTAAACGAGAGGTTCCGAACAATTTTCGAGATCAGGCTTCTAAATCTTCAGAACAACGACATTCGGAAGAGTGACGTCCAAAGAGTGACGGAAGAGTGACGTAGGGTAGAGGAACGACTCGTACTGAGATGCCATCGGCAGCCATGGCTCACTATGGAGCCCGAATAGAGTGGTGAAATTGCTAGTTAATTTATAATTTTGATACCGAGAAAGGAAGTACACCCAGGGCAAAGGCAAGAGTCGAACCCGCACCTGTTACAGCGCGCAGACTGCTAGCGTTATGGCCTGCGATCCAAACCACTCTGCCATCGGGCCCCACATGCCCCCTTATATTGTCTCCGTGTTGGTCCATGGTGCTGTTGCCAGGTTCAGTCTCTACCCTACTATTATCTCTACCCTATATTACTCTACCCTACTATTATCTCTACCCTACTCTACCCTACTCTTTGGTGACGTCCAACTTTCCGTCTACTCTCGTGTTTGGACGAGCTTCTCAGGCCTTGTAAGTTGAGTAGGCCGTGCGTTAGTCCATTGAATAGTTTTAGATACATGGCGTCTTTTGCATTCTTCACATATCTACACCATGCGACTGAAGTGGTTTCTGCACTCACCGATTCATTAACACCGCGTATATGGGACACTGCTCCAAACATTAATTGGTATAAATTAATTGTAAAGTTAATTAAAATACAAATTGTTGTGAAAAAAATTGTTAATTTAAAAAAAAAAAATTACTGGTTGTTTTCAACTGCCATTTCCAGGTTTTCAGCTGTCTTTAAAAACCACTGGATGCCAGAAACATATTATGTCTCGCAATCAAAGTTTAAATTTTTCTGAACCTAACCTATGTTGGAATTAGGTAACTTTTACATTGCAGCATCAGAAAGGCATATTATGAAAAAAAGAAAAAAATTTCAAATGTTTAGAAAAAGAAGACTGATGACGTTTTTATCTCTCCTGGACACATGCGAAACTTTTTATTGAAGTGGCTGCGCTCATCGATTCAATTGTACCAAAGTTATTTCAATCGATATATACAGGGTGTCCCAAAATGGACTACCTGTTTTTAAAAATTAATAAAAAAGAAATGGATAGAGATATTAACACAATTCTTCCAAAAAACGAATGAGTCAAGTCTGGAATTTAATATGGAACATTTTATTATGTTAGTTATGTTTATTACGTTATTATATGTTATTAAACTTTATTATGTTCAATTTAACCGACAGATAGTGCTGCAATACCATGTGTTCGATTCCACGCAATAACTATTGCTGCTTTCCCTGAACTGAAAGCTACTGAACATTTCTGACCACGTGTTCTTTTCGGTATATACGCATGCCTAGTTCTTTCATACAGCCAACACACGGTATTGCCGCGCCATCTGTCGGTTAAATTGAACATAATAAAGTGTAATAACATAATAACGTAATAAACATAACTAACATAATAAAGTGTTCCATATCAAATTCCCGACATGACTCATTCGTTTTCTACAAGAATTGTGTTAATATCTCTATCCATTTCTTTTTTATTAATTTTTAATAACAGGTAGTCCATTTTGGGACACCCGGTATGATAATATGGCTCCGTGACCTTAATTATTAAATTTAAATTATTTTCTTACCCTTCAGGTTCCGTCAGCAGCGGTACCTCTCAGCTCCTGAGCGGGAACACCTGGCCAGTATCATTCGACTTACGCCAACCCAAGTCAAGATATGGTTCCAAAACCACAGGTTGGTACCTAAAAATTTAAGCGTTATTATAACAATATAGGTACTTTTATACCATTTTAATTATTTTTAAAATAATCTTTCATCTTGGTGAAGTAGGTTCTGTTTTGGATCAAAAATATATATATAAGCTTTTTTTGTATATATTTTGTAACACACATTACTTAAAATCAGTTTCATTTAGGGTTAAAAATTTGGCACTTTTCCATTTCACGCCAGCTAGCGATAAAGTCGCCAAAAACGTATATCCACAGTTAAAAGGTAGGGTGCCAAGACGTACTGCATTTCACAGTACAGTTTAGTTTATTTTTCAGCTATCAAGATACAAAATTTTTCTGCGTTTCATTTTAAATAATTTTTTCAAACAAAAACAGCGAAAATAGAGTATGATTTATAAAACTTTAAGGTATCCATATAACTTAGACAACTTTTTCTTTAATTTTTGAGATAGACTTTTTAAACTTTGTGAGAAGATCAGGCACATAAAAACTAACATAATACTTTACTGCAATAAAAAAAAAAAAAATTAATTAGCAATTAATTTAAGAGGGCCAAATTGTGTGCAACTTTACAACAATCCTAATTAATTGTTTTACAAAATTTTTGCAGAAAAGAAAACAGTAAATATTCAGGCATGTGATCATACTTCATCTAAGCTCTAAGCAAAGTAGATATTTAATTATAATAATTTGAAATGGCTATAGCTTTAAAATATGATTTTTTAAAAATAATTTAATTTTTTGAAAATCTGTAAAAATTAAATATTCTTTACAATTGTTATAAAAAGTATGGCCACATGCCCTGATTCTTACTCTTTAAAATTCACTTTAAATTTTTTTAAATCGAAGCATATTAATTTGAAATATTTTGCTCGGAATACAAGCATATTATGAAAAAAAAAATCGTTCTTCAGAAAATGAGTTCAAGGATTTCATTGTAAGATTGAAGACAGTAGAATTTCCCTTAAAAGACTGCCTGTAAATTAAAAACTATTTACAGTACAAGAAATCTCCTTGTACCAAATGAAAGATAAAAAATCAGATAATATTTTAATGCAAAAGTATCAGAACACATATTTTGATCAATTTTTTCGTTTTCTAAGGTATATGATACCTTAATGATAATTTCATAGTCGAAAAGTTTAAGAAAATAATGCGATAAGGCTATAAAACAGAATATTGTTACTATTGTTTAAATTAATTACTCTTTATGCATTTTTAAATAACAAAATAATTTCTATCTGTAAACTAATTTGTTAAAAAAAGATATTTTAATGGCAACATTTCAACTCTCCAACAGGTACAAGACGAAAAGAGCCCGCCAGGAAAAAGGCCTTGAAGTCAACAACCCACTACCATCCCCAAGGCGAGTGGCTGTACCAGTTTTGGTACGGGACGGCAAACCCTGTCAACCAGTTACTGCCGGTACAGCAACTTCACTCAAACAACAACAGCAAGAAGGAAGTGGACAAGGAAATTCAAATATGCCAACAGATCTGTCGGCCATAACTTCGATGACAAATATGGCGGCCATAGGGACATGGGCAAATTATACGCATCCACTTATTCACCAGCATAGGTGGTGGTGACTGTAAATATTTTGGAATGTTAATCTTCAAGATATGCTGACGTTTGTTCATCAAGACAATTTGTCAAGACATGCTAAAGGCCTTATCACACGAGAGCTCGTTCGTTTAGCGACGTCCGTACGCCATATCACAAACTGGTTTTTGGAGCAGTTTTTGCTCGATGAGCAATTTCGAGTCGACTCGAAAAGATCCGGCACATTTTTGCTGTTCGAATGGCTGCTCCAATCAGAAACGAAGTTCAGCCGTGACGTCATGACCGAGCCTCCTCCTTCTCCAATACCATGATAATACTACTTTTAAGTTTGTGATGTCACGCATGACGTAGCCGTTCTCTTGTGACGTTTTTGCTGTCCCAAAAAATTGTTCGACGAGAGACGTTCGTACCGTCTGATAAGGGCTTAAGGTACGGTTCGTTCAGCAAGACCTATAGCATCTATTTCATATTTGTTCCAGAGAATACTTTGTCCAAGATGCGTTTTGTAACATCTGAAAAGGTTAATAGTGTTGTTTATCGAGGAATACACGGTGTTTGTTCACGAACTTCTGATTCTCCAGAAGACATCAGTACGTTCGTACAAACCGTAGACTTATATGTTCCGAGATCTTGTCCAAGATAGTTTGTAAAATCTGAAGTTATAATGTTGTTATCGAGGATACGCGTTTGTTTACAGAAATTTATTCTTCAAGACTATCTACTGAATACTTTGTCAAGAGCAAAGTCTGAAAAAGTTTAGAAATATTTTATCATCAAGATAGGCTAAGGTTTCTTCATCTGAATCGACCAGCAAGACTTGTAAGGTGTAATTTCTCCAGACATGCAAAACAACTGTTCGTTGTAAATCTGAAAAGATTAAGAAATTTGTTCATCTAGTCATGCTAAGGTTTGATCACAAAAGGCAATTCAGATTTGTTCAGTAAGACTTGTTGAATCCAATTCATATTTGATCCAGACATGTAAGATGCTTTGTTTGGTATTTGAAAAGAGTAAGACGGTAAGAATGCTGTCCATCACGATATGTTAAAGTTTGTGCACCAGGACAATTGAAATTCGTTTGGGTAAGATCTGATTCGTACAGACACGCAAAATACTATTGACTAAGATGCGTTGTGTTCAAAAAGGTTCGAATTATTCTTCATCAAGACATGCTAAGGTTTTTCATCAGGACCTTTCAGACTATGTTAGTCATGACCCGTAGGATCGTGTTCGTCCTGTCATGGATATTATTGGTGTTGATTGGGTACTGTATAGAATTGTACTCATTAGGGCATGATAAGGTTCGTTCACAAAGCAATTCAGCTTCGTTGAACAAGACCTAAAGAAGCCAATTCATTCCGGCATGAAAATACTTTTGTCCAAGATTCATTGTTTATAAGTCTGAAAAGATTGGAATGATGTTCATCAAGGCATGCTAAGGTTAGGTTCATCAGCACAATTCAGGTCAGCAGGTTCAGCAAGACCTTGTATTATCTATTTCACCCAGATATGTGAAATGCTTCTGTCCAAGATGCGCTTTTTACGGTCGGAAAAGATGTTGGTTCATCAAGAAATGCTAAAGTTTGTTCACCACGGCAATTCAGATTCGTTCAAGTGGTTCTGACTCATGACACGTAAAATATGGTTGTTATGCGTTGTTTGACTGAAAAAAATTAGTAATGTTGTTCAGCCAGAAATACGGTGGCTTTATCAAGTCTTTTCAAAATAGTATTCGTCAAGAACTGTATAATATAGTGTTCGTCCAGACTTGGTGAATATTAGTGTTCAAGATGCAATGTGTGATATTGTATTCATCTGAACGTGGATAATATTGGTGATCAAGAAGTGCTGTATAAGTTTGTGTTCATCAGAACATGTAGAATTTTGTCTATGAAGAGTTAATTTTGTTCATTAGAATTGTACCAAATGCTGCGTGATTGCGTATGTTGCGTATTCAAATACAAAGAAGGGTAAACAAGATATGGAATCCGAGTAGATTCTTAAGCCCTTTGAGTATTTTTTCGGACATCAAAAACATGCAATATCTCTCTTTAGGTGTATTTTATTATGGTAGTCACTTGTAGGACTCCTTGAATGCAAAAAGAATTTGTTGGAACGGATACTTTGGATAATGCATAATAATATTTTTAGCCGAACATTCACAATCTTGTTCTAAAAAGCCATGCAGGATTATGATGTAGCGTTACCTAATATATGACAACATTCTGCGTCAACCAAAAGGTACTTCAAAGTCAAGATCAAGTTGCTACTGTAATCTAGATGACATGTAGTAATGCAGTGATAAATTAGCGCCATCTAGCGTGGATTTTATTCGAGGTTGTGTGTGCATTGGGCCGCTAAAAGAAAATTGAGACATTCGAATATCATTTAGCATCTATGGCTCACCAGTTTATATTGTTGGCTATCCTTAATGTTTAAATACATAACTTAAAAAGGAATCTGTGTTAGTCGGCAGTAAATGCAACTAATAACTTATAAGTCTGCTACAACTAAAGTGAAAGTTGGAACTTCTTGATTCCATGTGAACATAAAATTAAGCTGTGCCGGATGACGTAAAGCCTTCAAGAAAGCGGCGAACGCTGGGAAGTATTACGGCAGTTAACGAATCTGGGACATATCCGCCTTCAAAGAGATGGTGCATGCTTTGAAGGCTGGTACAGTTGTATTGTTCGTAATGATGGTAATTTGAAAAGTTTGAGGAAGCATTTTTTTTTACCTTGCTACTTGAACAGATGATGTAAAAAAATTTCAAGACACTGTCTCGTAAATATGATGATCGCCGCAGTCATGGACCACGGTCAGCTATTACTGTGTAACAATTGGGTTTTTAGAATACCGGGGGGTATTATCATTCTTCAGAAAATTGAAGATCTAACACTGGGAAGTCTAAACTTTCAAATCGACTAACTTTCCATCTTGTTAGTGAGCCCATGTATCATCAGAATATACACATTCAACTCGAAGTACTCGGCGATTCAATTCAACAGAAAATGATGTGCAACCGCAGGACTGAAGGGCATATCAAATGGACGCTCATTCATTCAACTCAACCCAACTCGATCTTCAATATTCATCTCGATTTCGACATTGCGAAGTTGGACATGGGGTTGCTAGTATTGAATGAGCGGTTGATCACATTTTATTTTCGGACGCTCATTCATTTAACTAAACCCACAACGCAACTCGATCTTCAATATTCATCTCGAATTCGGCATTGCGAAGTTGGACATGGAGTTGCTAGTGTTGAGTGAGCAGTTGCTCTAATATTTTATTTTCGGGCAGTCATAAATGGAAACTCATCTTCTTTTCAAATTTATTTGCTAACATAGTTAGCTGAACCTACGCATGCTTTAAAACGACGTATATGTTTTCGCTGTGACGAAATCAGTGATCTACGCATCTGATTGGTTCAAGTACTAGGTTGGATAAGTCAGGTCGTGTGGAGTTCACGACATTGAAGATACTTTTTTTCAATCTCAATTTCCAAAGCAGGCGGAAAATTACATTCAAGCAACACCTCACTTCCCATGAATTGTTTCTGCAATAAACAATTGGAACTCCTCTTTATAGACATGACTATGATAGTATAGCGCAACAAATTCAAGTCATATAAGTCAAGTCGATTTCGACATTGCGAAGTTGGACATGGGGTTGCTAGTATTGAATGAGCGGTTGATCACATTTTATTTTCGGACGCTCATTCATTTAACTAAACCCACAACGCAACTCGATCTTCAATATTCATCTCGAATTCGGCATTGCGAAGTTGGACATGGGGTTGCTAGTGTTGAATGAGCAGTTGCTCTAATATTTTATTTTCGGGCAGTCATAAATGGAAACTCATCTTCTTTTCAAATTTATTTGCTCATCATAGTTAGCTGAACCTACGCATGCTTTAAAACGACGTATATGTTTTCGCTGTGACGAAATCAGTGATCTACGCATCTGATTGGTTCAAGTACTAGGTTGGATAAGTCAGGTCGTGTGGAGTTCACGACATTGAAGATACTTTTTTTCAATCTCAATTTCCAAAGCAGGCGGAATATTACATTCAAGCAACACCTCACTTCCCATGAATTGTTTCTGCAATAAACAATTGAAACTCCTCTTTATAGACACGACTACGATAAAAAAAAACCGCAACAAATTCAAGTTATATAATGATTGTTGCTGACTTTTGAGTCGAGTTAAACTTTTGTGAAGGTGGTGGTGGTAGAGAATTACTTGGAGAAAGACAAAAAAAAAATCATAAATCATAGGCGTACTTTTCCCATTTAGCTGTAGCAAATCTCGCCAAACATAACGTTTTAGTTACAGTGTGCACACTGCACAGTTAAAAGACTAAAGAGTGCCCAATTAAAGGTTACATTTTAACCTTTACGTTTGGTGGTGGTTGTACATTTTTGGCAACTTTATCGCTTGGAAGTGAACCGACATTGGTAATGCGTTAAGACTTGAATTTTAGCATTCGTAGTTCGATGCATTATATGTTCGAATATTTCGAGATCAAAGTAGAACTAAAGTGTGGCATATTGTTTAGTTCTGCCAACTTTGCCGAAGATTGTAGCAAAAAGTTGTGCTCTTGTACATATAACTGTGCATACAACCCATTATAATAAGTATTGTCATGGCTTTGTATTGTTAGAAAAAAAATTGTTAGGAAAACCACCAGAAAAAAAATTGTAAAAACTGTCTTGTAGCAGTGTTAAAGAGCGTTCCGGAATGATTGGTTCTTACGGTAACAAAAGTTATTTTTTTTTCGAATAATTTGTTTCACCTTTCTAGACCTTAATGTTCTAAAACAGTACAATTCAATCAAAAGGTTCAACCCCCAATTTATCCCAATGAACAATGAAAAGTAGAACAGCGGCCTTACAAGTGATACTTATAAGTATTTTCAGTACATAAAGGATTAAACCACGGCCAACTTCAATAACAAAACCAGAGAAGCTCTCCCAAACATGAGCGTAGACAGAAATTTTGACGTCACTGTTCCCAGTGCCGAAGATAGAGAAACCAGTTCGGACGCATGCGGAACCCTAAATGTGGTCAGTCGTGAACGAGTGGTTTCGAGACAGGTTGTCTTCATCTTCGGAACAAGGGCACTCGGAACAATGACGTCAAAATTTCCGTCCCCGAGCTTGTTTGGGAAAGCTTCTTTGGTCTTAGTAGTTGAGTAGGCCGTGATTAAACCTATATTTTTTTTCTTGAAATAAGAAAATGCGGAACTTCTAGGACATAGACTCTTGTGTGAATCTTCACTTTTTGCAATCACATTTTGTGCCGATACACGTTTACTGTATTTCAAAATTGCACATTATTTTAGTGCTATCGATTTGCTTTTGAACCCATCTTTTCGGAACGTATTTTAAAGTATATCCCTACCTTGAAAACATCAAATTTTGACAATTTTCACAAATTTTGTTCAACGTTTTAAAAAGAAGCTATTTACGTTTAAAATACTGTAAAGATTTTTATTCTACGATAGTTCACTTTAATCAAAATTTATGGCTATTTCAGTGAAGGTGTGTTAAGAGGGATTGTCAGTCCCATAGAGCTAATGCATTAGTTTTCTAATCACAACTTCCGCAGAAGTATTGTTTTGCCATGTTAGCCCTTTTTTTTCCCAGGTATGAGAATCAACATAACATCGAAATGAAACAAATTTTGAAACGAAAATGTTATCTAGTTGTTTAATTATATATTTATGAAGTTTTAAAATGCCAAAAAAAATACAGCAGATGGCGACACTATTTTAAAACTTTGTCAATTAAGAATTAAATAACCGGATGTTATTTTCTATTCAATTTTGTTTTAAATTGATGTCATGATGATTGTCATACCTGGTGAAAATGGGATAACATGACAAACCAATTCTTTTGCAAAAATTATGATTTCAAAACTAAAGCATTAGCTCTATGGGACTGACAGTCCCTCTTAAATTTTGACCTAATCAAGCCGGAAGTGGAAGATGAACTTTATACTTTAAACGCGTTTTCTGAAGAACGGTATTTTTTTAAAAACAATGTTTTTTTTTAAAACCTGATATCTCAAAAACTACTTGATATAATGTAATAAAATTTTCATAGCATGTTTATTATAAGTTCATGTGTGTTTTGAAATAAGATCTAAGTAAAATAAATGATAGAATTTATTTTATGGACATTTAATATTAAAATTTCCTTGATTTTAGAAAAATTTCTATAAACATGGCTTTGATACTACACTCTTAAAACAAAAGAGTGAAATTCACTCCTATAGGAGAAGTGCATTTTCGGCACTGGAAAGGAGTGGAAATTAACTCAGACTGAGTTAAAACCGCTCGTTTTAAGAGTGTAGGACGCAGATTGTATTCTTTTATTTCTTTTAACCACTCCGAAAAAGAGTGAAATTCACTCCTATAAGAGAAGTGCATTTTCGGCACGGAAAGGAGTGGAAATTAACTCAGACTGAGTTAAAACCGCTCGTTTTAAGAGTGTAGGACGCAGATTATATTCTTTTATTTCTTTTAACCACTCCGAAAAAGAGTGAAATTCACTCCTATAGGAGAAGTGCATTTTCGGCACTGGAAAGGAGTGGAAATTAACTCAGACTGAGTTAAAACCGCTCGTTTTAAGAGTGTAGGACGCAGATTGTATTCTTTTATTTCTTTTAACCACTCCGAAAAAGAGTGAAATTCACTCCTATAAGAGAAGTGCATTTTCGGCACTGGAAAGGAGTGGAAATTAACTCAGACTGAGTTAAAACCGCTCGTTTTAAGAGTGTAGGACGCAGATTGTATTCTTTTATTTCTTTTAACCACTCCGAAAAAGAGTGAAATTCACTCCTATAAGAGAAGTGCATTTTCGGCACGGAAAGGAGTGGAAATTAACTCAGACTGAGTTAAAACCGCTCGTTTTAAGAGTGTAGGACGCAGATTATATTCTTTTATTTCTTTTAACCACTCCGAAAAAGAGTGAAATTCACTCCTATAGGAGAAGTGCATTTTCGGCACGGAAAGGAGTGGAAATTAACTCAGACTGAGTTAAAACCGCTCGTTTTAAGAGTGTAGGACGCAGATTATATTCTTTTATTTCTTTTAACCACTCCGAAAAAGAGTGAAATTCACTCCTATAAGAGAAGTGCATTTTCGGCACGGAAAGGAGTGGAAATTAACTCAGACTGAGTTAAAACCGCTCGTTTTAAGAGTGTAGGACGCAGATTGTATTCTTTTATTTCTTTTAACCACTCCGAAAAAGAGTGAAATTCACTCCTATAAAAGAAGTGCATTTTCGGCACCGGAAAGGAGTGGAAATTAACTCAGACTGAGTTAAAACCGCTCGTTTGTTTTAAGAGTGTATGTAATTCCTAAACTATTAAGAGTTTTGCTTAAATCTCATTCCAAAACACGTAAAAAAGTCAAATGAAAGACTATGTCTAATATTAAAGGAACAAATGAATTATTTTTTGACTTATGACGTTTTGCGTAATGCTTATTTTTTAAGGAAAATTTCTTCTAAATTTCCATTTATTTTAAAAAATAAAATTTTAATTTAATTTTTTTG
The DNA here is from genome assembly GCA_019343175.1 of Oedothorax gibbosus. Taxonomy (NCBI): domain Eukaryota; kingdom Metazoa; phylum Arthropoda; class Arachnida; order Araneae; family Linyphiidae; genus Oedothorax; species Oedothorax gibbosus. Next base: position 42,555,751 of record CM033272.1, on the reverse strand, counting down.
GTCAAATATTCCGTTTAACACTATTATTCATCATTACCACTAAAAAAATTAGTTAATTTTAAAGTATTAAAAAATTAGACCCCTCAAGGTTGGGAGCTACCTTAAAAAAATGTAGTTGACTTAGCATAAAACAATCAAAGGCGAAACTTTCAATATCTATGATGGAACAGAAATGCTCTCAACATTAAACTGTACTGCATAAAATATCACAATGCTTAAGAGGGATTGTCAGTCCCATAGAGCTAATGCATTAGGTTTTGAATCACAATTTTCACAGAAGTATTATTTTGCCATGTTAGCCCTTTTTTCCCAGGTATGGGAATCAATATAACATCGAAATGAAACAAATTTGAAACGAAAATGTGATCTAGTTATTTAATTATATATTTTTTAAGTTTTAAACTGCCAAAAATATACAGCAGATGGCGACACTATTTTAAAAGTTTACCAGTTAATAATTAAATAACCAGATGTCATTTTCCTTTCAAATTTGTTTTAAATTGATGTTATGATGATTCACATACCTGGTGAAAATGGGATAACATGGCAAAGCAATTCTTTTGCAAAAGTTGTGATTTAAAAACTAATGCATTAGCTCTATGGGACTGACAGTCCCTCTTAATTGTGTTTCGTATATTGTTATTTAAATAGAAATGCAAAATACTAGAATTATTTAAAAGTGTCTCATAAAATTCACAGGGCATTTGAATACAGAATTATAAGTCAATTGAGTTCTGTATGGATGTAAAAAAAAATGTTAATGTGTCTCAATCTAGAGATAGAAAGTCAAACATGTTTTGATTGACATATCATTGTTGTACAAAAGTTCTGTAGATATTATGTAAATTGGAAATAAACTGTCCTTTTAGTTAATCGGTGTCTTTCTTTTTACAGCATGATATATGAAGAGTACAAGGGAAATACCGCTTCATTTCGTTAATAACTTCCCTCATCAGGCCTCTTTGGCGATGAAAGCGAGTCATCGCCTAAACTGGTGTGAGGAAATCGGTTACCCACTTTGTTTTTCTCTCGCGGCAACCCTGATTTACGCCAGAGATCAGCGGACACGAGGCACACGTTTGTACCGCGAAAAAAGAACCGAAAGGAATACCGGTTTCTTGTCGCAAATGTCCGCCAAGCAGATACAATTACGGGACTACTCCTGATAAATCAAGCGGTTCTTCCCCTGTACTCTTCATGTAGGAATGTTTCACGCCTTGAGGGGCAACAGTTTCAGAGGGGGCTGTGGGGAGCCTAGTGGTGAGCGTCTCGGTCTCGAGATCGGAAGGTCCCGCGATAGAGTCCCGGTACCACTGAAGACCCACTGAGTATATGCGGAGTACGCGCTCGTTAATTCTGTTGGGTCCGAAAGTCCTATGGTCGGTCATTGCGCAGTTTACCACGGGTACAGGTCCCTGGAGACTATTCCCCTCCCCTTCAGGGACATGTCTAAATTGTGGAGGTGGCGATAGATGGCAGCATCTGTCATGTATGTGTGTGTTGTGTCTGTCTTACTTGACGAAGGTTTATAAGCGGGTCTCTGTGACCAAGCACACAAGCCTTAAAATATCTGTCTACCAACCAACCAATCAACCAACAGTTCCAGAGGAATGCTTTTCAAGTACATTTGTTAAATTGATTATTTGATCTAGTTATTTTAATTTCATGTACAAAATTGCTAAATAATTTTGGACAGTCTATTTTTTTCCAAAACGTTATTATTTTGTAAACAAATTATTTTGGCACAAAAACCTGGGACCTTTTGCATGCAAGGCAATTGCTTTACCAATTCTCGTTCCTTTACAAAGTACACTTAAACAAAAGAGTGAAATTCACTCCTATAGGAGAAGTGCATTTTCGGCACGGAAAAGAGTGGAAATTAACTCAGACTGAGTTAAAACCGCTCGTTTAATTTTAAGAGTGTAGGGGGTTGGGCAGGCAGTCGGAAACGGTCGCTTAAGAGAAAGTAAAACTCATTTAAAAAAGACTAGAAACAAAAATTAACCAATTAAAATTCATTTAATAAAATAAATCTCCGCTCAAAATTCATCCCATTGAATGTGACTACAGTAACGTACCAATTTTAAGAGAAAAAATTGAGATATTTTCAGTTGATAAGTCGACGATATAAACCAGATAAAAAGGGTTTATATTCAAAGCCTAGGAAAAAAATCTAACTAAATATAAGTAATTTTAATTACAAGAATGCGCCAAATTCGGGGAAATTCCAAAGCATCGGAGAAAAAACAGTGTACTTTACTATAATAAACCGTATATTCTATCTGTTAAAACAAGCCTAAAACAAATTGTGACCAACTCCCATCCATTTGACTCCACACCACCCAATACCCCCCCCCCCCAACCCCCTCCCCTTGTCGGAAACGGTCGCTTAGTCACCGTAAAGGGGTCATGACAGATCCCCCATGTGACGACATTATTAAAAGACCCCCGGCGTAAAGATGACCCCCGGATCAACCCCCCTCCCTGCTACATAACAATTTCCTCTGATTGGCGACGGTGGTAGAATCGGTCGCCAAATGCATTGCGGTGAAAGCATAGATATCATAATTAAAGTATTAGATTGGCTGATCACGTGACCTCCAATGCTAAACGACGGGACTTTATTTTTATTTTTTGTAAATTTAGAATAATTCTAAAATAAATTCTAAAATTAAGTTAAAAGTTTAGTTACAAAGTTTAAAGAGTATATTAGTATTTTAGAATAATTCTAAATTTACAAAAAAATATCGTAAAAATACTAGCTGCATTTTGGAATATTTTTAGTGATTTTAAATCCCTTTCTTGGTTTTTTGTTTGTAATTTTTGAATTAAATGGTATTTTTTTGTAGTATTTTTCTCCTAAAAGTGGCAGCAACATTGGCAATTATGCCCACTTATTTGGCCTCCATGCGCGTCCCGTTCGTTAGCATTGGAGGTCACGTGATCAGCCAATCTAATACTTTAATTATGATATCTATGGGTGAAAGTCGCTGTAGAGGGAAAATATTTTATTTTTTGTATCAATGAACAATTCCTTTTTTTAAAACCCTCCAATCGCTTGATCCGGCTTTTCCCTTATTTTGTGCACATCGGTGTTTCTTACAATAAACTTTAAATTAAAAATTAATTAATTTTATTCATAATGTACTATCATCATTTGGAAATATTTCTAAGACCATCTCTTCAAAAATAAACCTACTTCTGAGTTTTAAAACAAATATATTATTTGAAATAAATTTAATTTTAAATGTATGGAAATCTATAACATACATATTTGCAAATTTCCGGACCGAACAATCAAGTGACGAGCCGACACATGAGTAGGCACCCAGCGTATCTATACAGTTGATTCAGTTTTAGTGTTTTAGAGATGAAATGCATTTATATTACCACTAAAATTCTCTTTTTACTTTCAAATTACCTAACATGAACTGCCATACAGATTTTATGGTACACGAGTTTCTAATACTTTTCAAACGGTTTATGTTAACTTATGAGGTTTTCGACAAAATTGCGAAAGGGGTAGCCGGCAGACAACTTTTTGATTTTAAAGGTATTGCTACAAAAACAAAAAAGAATCTATAAACTTCAAATTTGGTACTGAAAATATTGCGATGGGGCACAGCCAACTTCAACAACAAGGCCAGAGAATAGAAGCTCTCCTAAACATGAACGTAGACGGAAATTTTGACGTCACTGTTCCCAGTGCCGAAGATCGAGAAACTAATTCGGACGCATTCGGAACCCTAAAAATGTGGTCAGCCGTAAACGAGTGGTTCCGAACAGGTTTCGAGACAGGCTGTCTTCACTCTTAAAACAAACGAGCGGTTTTGACTCAGTCTGAGTTAATTTCCACTCCTTTCCGTGCCGGAAATGCACTTCTCCTATAGGAGTGAATTTCACTCTTTTTCGGAGTGGGTAAAAGAAATAAAAGAAAACAATCTGCGTCCTACACTCTTAAAACGAGCGGTTTTAACTCAGTCTGAGATAATTTCCACTCCTTTCCGGTGCCGAAAATGCACTTCTCTAATAGGAGTGAATTTCACTCTTTTGTTTTAAGAGTGTTCATCTTCTGAACAACGTCACTCGGAACTATGACGTCAAAATTTCGGTCCCCGAGCTTGTTTGGGAAAGCTTCTTCGGCCTTGGTAGTCGAGTAGGCCGTGGATGGGGTCGAAAATTCGCATTGGGGATTTTTTTTTCAATCAGAGCACTACATCGCCAACAGCTGGCAGCCCCTCGCCAAACCACCCTTCCATCCTCATCAGATACAACATGATGGATGATCGTCTTCGCCAACATTGGCGTGAAAAAAAAACGTCAGCGGGGGCCAATAAAGCCATAGCTTATCCCATGCATTTAGGGAGGACATGATGATGTAAGCTGACACAGTGTGGATGGCATAAGTAAGCTTTCACTCGATACCATCATCTCTACTCTGTGAAAAGGCGGTTTTGTGATGAATTAATAGGTTGGTTGGTTGGTAGACATATATTTTCAGGCTTGTGTGCTTGGTCACAGAGACCCGCTGTAACGAATTACAAGATAAGAACAAAAGAAGATTCAAAGTTCCAATATTTATTTAAAAACACATTTTTTTAAAGTTAGTTTACTTCAGCTTCTTTATTTTAAAGCATCTATTTAAAATGTTAAAAAGGTTCTTTTCATATTAATCAGTCCGTTTTCGGACATAAGCATCTCTAAGTCCGTGTTACTCCATCAGTCGAAAAAATGTTCTGCTCTAGTGTTCTCGTTCTGTTTCGGCGGGGAAACTTCTAGAGTGGCCGTAAGAGGGCCACGGATCAGGTACGTTACCGGTTACACCGCTTATAAGCCTTCGTCAAGAAGGACGGACACGACATACACACACATACAAGACAGATGCTGCCATATATCGCCACCTAAACAATTAAGACATGTCCCAGAAGGAGAGGGAAATAGTCTCCAGGGACCTGTACCCGTGGTAAACTGCGCAATGACCGACCACAGGACTTTCGTACCCAACAGATTTAACGAGCACGTACTCCGCATATACTTGGTGGGTCTTCAGTGGTACCGGGACTCGATCGCGGGACCTTCCGATTTCGAGACCGAGACGCTGACCACTAGGCTTTCCACAGCCCCTAAATTAATAGTTAGGGGGGTCTTTCTCGTTGTATTAGCGAGTTTATGTCGGCATGAAAGGTTGCGTAAATTCATTTTAAATACATTTTCATTTGTTAGCCTTCCAGTGCCATTTGGCAACGGACGCTAATCCAATTTAATGACTTAATGGGATGCATTACCCAAAATATGGGCCGTAGTGAGCCTAGTGGTCAGCGTCTCGGTCTCGGGATCGGAAGGTCCTGCGATCGAGTCCCGGTACCACTGAAGACCTACCGAGTATATGCGGAGTACGTGCTCGTTAAATCTGTTGGGTCCGAAAGTCCTCTAAATTCCCATACCAAATCAATACCTCTGGGGGTGACAAGCCAATTCTGGGGATCCTCTAGTTGGCCTCTGTCTCTAAAAATTAGATGGGTCCACTTATGTGTGTGTGTTGTCTGTTGTGTCTGTCTTACTTGACGAAGGTTTATAAGCGGGTCGCTGACCAAGCACACAAACCGGAATATATATGTCTACCAACCAACCAACCAACCAACCAAAATATATTAGGGCTGCCCAGAAAATAATTAAACATGCTCGAATGCTGTGAGCTAAGGATATTGCAAAAAAAAGAAGATATCCTTAGGTTTATTGAAAATTTTAGGTTAGTTTTTGAATTATCGTCGCACTAGAGCTACACGAGGGCTATTGACGACGGGCGTCGTATCTTAGAACGATAGGCAAGTGACGAGTCGACACCCGAGTTGGCACCCAACGCAACCGTTAAGGGCGACATCGTACGCAGCGTTAGGACTTTGAAGGATATTTAACGAGCATTCCCTCACACGGGGTATTATTCGTCGGACAATTTTGGCGGCACGGGCCGTTTATAGGTCGGCAGTTATTTTTTCGATGCCCGGACCCGAACCTGGGACCTTTCGCATGCTAGGCGAGTGCCTAACCGACTAGGCACCCCAACCCCCTTATTGAAAAGGATATAGTGGTTTGGTGAAAATGGTTTTTTAAATTTTATGTTGATTTTTTACATTTTTAATTTTTTCAGCTAGTGAAAGGTCCCTAAGGCTTTTAAGTAAATTAATGTAGATTTCCAAATTTTGTTCCTGTGTTGAAACATATGCGTTTAACAAAAGTTGGTATGGGATGAGGTCTAGTGTGATTAGATTTTTTTAAAAAAATAATGAAGTTGAAATTTTAGAAAAAATCTTATTTTTCAGCCATTTTTATACATAAAGCTACACAACTATTTTTGTTTAACTGACAGCTTCAATATCATACCATTTTTTATTAATTGACATCGTAGGAACATTTAAAAAAATTCCATTAAAAAATTCTTTAAATTGTAGGAGTAGCAGCATCTTGAAAAAACGTTAAAATTTAAATTTTTTAAAAATTTTTTTGAAAAAACTTACGTTTCAATATTAATCATTTTTCGTATATGTTTATTGAATGTTAGTTCTTTGTAAAAATAGTTCAATTTGAATGCTAGCGATAAAAATACAGGAATTAATTTTTTTGGGTACCGCGTCCCCTTAAAAATATTGTTGATGTCCGGCAACTTTAAGTCATTTTTGTCATATATAGGAAGCTATACAGGGTGTCCGCAAAAGAATGTCCGAGTTTCAAATTGTGACCTGACATCACGCCTTGTGACTTCTTCCTTTGGGGCTTCGTGAAAAGATCGGGTCTACGTTGCACCCCTACCCCACGATTTACCAACCTTGAAAGGTAGAATTGCACAGGCTTCCATTACTCCGGACTTGCTGCAGACAGTATGGGAAGAATTGCATTTTCGTTTGGATGTGTGCCGTATCACTAAAGGCGCACACATGGAGCACTTATAGGAAAAACTAGGTTAGTTTTCCTTCAATGTCATGTACGATTTGTTATATTTAGTACTAGCAAATAAATACCCTAAAAAATAAGTTTTAATTATCCAAGAATATGTACAATTTAATCCATTATAGGATAATAAACTTGTGTTGTTATTCCCGCTCGTTATAAAGTATAAAATACTATATTTGGCAGCTACCTTTTGCGGAAGCGATTTTTTCAATAACCTCATTATGATTTTCACCCGTACTGAGAATTCGTGTACCAAATTTGAAGTGCGTAACACGTCAAGTGCTTTCAAGCAGACAGAATAAGAGACAATGGGACAGACGGATTAAGGGGATACGGTACCCAGAACATTATTTCTAGAAATAATAGCATAAACTTGTAAATTATAGTGGTTTTGTATAATGTTCACTCTAAATAAACATTTTCTAGCAATAAAAACAAATATTTACAAGTAGTTTGTCATTTGTTTAGAAAAAAAAAAGTCAACATTTTGAACTTCTTTAACTCCACCAAACTTTTATAGTTCGTTTTTAGTACTATTTGTTCAAGAACTGTGCATGGATTTTAAAATGTGAGCTACAGTTAAAACGTAACATGCATTTATACTGAAAATCACAAAAAAATACAAATTATTGAATTCGACATTAAAAAAAACCTATACATATTAGACCATATTCCATGCAAAATTTTATGCACCATATATATAAGAACACAGGTGAAAAATGTCAAAATTCTAATTTAATTAGCAAAATAGCCATAGGGATTTATAAACACAAGAATTGAAAAACGCGAAACCGAGAAAAAAGGTTGGAAGCAGACGAAATGCGTATTCAAACTTATTAAATATTTTCTGGAGTCATTCTTATAAAAATTTTTCTACAAAAAATATCATTATGAAATTTTCAGTAAATGTTCAGAAGAACATTTTAAATAATAAATGCATTTATACTGAAAATTCACACAAAATTACAAATTATTGAATACAACATTTTTTTTAAAAAAACAACTATTTATATTAGACCTTATTCCATGCACAATTTTGTGCACCATATATATAAGAACACAGGTTAAAAGTTTCAAAATTCTAACTTAAAATTAGCAAAAAGGCCTTAGGGATTTATTAAACACAAGAATTGAAAAACGCGAAACAGAGAAAAAAAAAAAAGGTTGCAAGCAGACAAAATACGCATTGAAACTTATAGGAATGGCTCCAGAAAATATTTAATAACTTTTTTCTACAAAAGATATCATTATGAAACTTTCAGTAAATGTTCAGAAATATACTGTAAATAATAAGAAGTAAAAACTGAAAAATAGATATTTTGACCAATTTTTGGGTACGGTATCCCTTTAATGTTTGAATACCACCTTAATTACTTTACATTTTATAGTAGATAATTGAAAGTAAAAATCTAATTATCCAAAGTAAAAACTGAAAAATAGATATTTTGACCAATTTTTGGGTACCGTATCCCTTTAATGTTTGAAAACCACCTTAATTACTTTACATTTTATAGTAGATAATTGAAAGTAAAAATCTAATTATCCAAAGTAAAAACTGAAAAATAGATATTTTGACCAATTTTTGGGTACCGTATCCCTTTAATGTTTGAAAACCACCTTAATTACTTTACATTTTATAGTAGATAATTGAAAGTAAAAATCTAATTATCCAAAGTAAAAACTGAAAAATAGATATTTTGACCAATTTTTGGGTACCGTATCCCTTTAATGTTTGAAAACCACCTTAATTACTTTACATTTTATAGTAGATAATTGAAAGTAAAAATCTAATTATCCAAAGTAAAAACTGAAAAATAGATATTTTGACCAATTTTTGGGTACCGTATCCCTTTAATGTTTGAAAACCACCTTAATTACTTTACATTTTATAGTAGATAATTGAAAGTAAAAATCTAATTATCCAAAGTAAAAACTGAAAAATAGATATTTTGACCAATTTTTGGGTACCGTATCCCTTTAATGTTTGAATACCACCTTAATTACTTTACATTTTATAGTAGATAATTGAAAGTAAAAATCTAATTATCCAAAGTAAAAACTGAAAAATAGATATTTTGACCAATTTTTGGGTACCGTATCCCTTTAATGTTTGAATACCACCTTAATTACTTTACATTTTATAGTAGATAATTGAAAGTAAAAATCTAATTATCCAAAGTAAAAACTGAAAAATAGATATTTTGACCAATTTTTGGGTACCGTATCCCTTTAATGTTTGAAAACTACCTTAATTACTTTACATTTTATAGTAGATAATTGGAAGTAAAAATCTAATTATCCAAAGTAAAAACTGAAAAATAGATATTTTGACCAATTTTTGGGTACCGTATCCCTTTAATGTTTGAATACCACCTTAATTACTTTACATTTTACAGTAGATAATTGAAAGTAAAAATCTAATTATCCAAGAACACTGTGTTTGCAATATTTTCGGCAATGTTTCATACTCGTGCATTTTAGAAAAGAAGTTTTGTTCAACAATTATAAGAGTTTATTGAGTATCTTAGCACAACATAAAAAAAAAATCCAGCCTAAAGCTATTTTAAATACTCCTGTTACTAAGTTATATCCGTTGAGGATATTGTAAACATTTTACTTTTAAGGGGACTGGGTAGGCAAAAGAAAATATCATTTAGTTTTTGCCTAAAATTCATGAATTTTTTTTTTGCAGTTCAAAAACAATAATTTTATAGACTACACGAAATTTCAAAACTTACAAGCACTATTTTTTCAGAAATTTAATTTTTAGTGGAAAAATTAACGTTTTATTGGACATTTTTAAAATGCTCCCTGATGTGATTCAATTTTTGTCTAATCTGGTTCATACTTTTTATACAAACAGTTTGATTACAACTTAATAAAATTGGGTATGGATTTTGCATTCGACTTTTTTGTTAGTGTTTTAAAAATAAAACTTGCTGTGACGGCAAAAAAAGGGAACTTTTCAACTACATGAATTACAAAAATTGCAAATAAACAATACATAATTATCAGATCTTAAAATCCATGCGCAATTGTCTTTTAAACATTACAATTAATAATTACTACAAGTTTAAAAAAAAATACACAAACTTTTTAATCGCAAGGGACCAATTGAATATAATAAAAATATCAAAATATACATGCTAAGTAAAAGGTTGTTTAAGATAAAGCCCGGGATTGAATAACTAACGAATTTCGCTTGGCACGTTTACAAAAATTGAAACTGTGATTTAAAATCTGCTCAGATTGTTTAAAGTATGCGATGTAAGGAAAGCTAAAAGTATTAGCTATTTTTCCAAACTAAAATAAAAAAAATCGATATTTTTGAAATTTTTGCCTACCCGGTCCCCCTTAAGAAATATTAAATTAACTTGTCACTTCCACACTTATATTGAAAACTTTTAGAAGAACTAATCAAACAAAAAAGGAGAGTGTCCATAATATTTTCAAATATACAACAAAGGAACTGTATTCAAAAAACACTTTGCGGTTGCTATTTTTTTTTACTGTCAACATTCCCTTTTCTTGTATTTTAAGTAAACTCTAGCTCAAAAACCTCAAAAAAGTGATAGATCGTCATTTTTTGAAAAGGCCTTTTCAAAGGCAACGCACGTCAATAATAAATAACGCTTGGCTAAAATACAAAATCAACACTTTAACAGGTAGAAATTATAAAAGGATTCTCTTAACAATAAAAGTAGGGAGGGGAAAGCGATACGCGTTTAATAGCAAAACACCTTTTTAAAAGGTATTTATCCTTTCTGAGCCACAAATAAAAGGCATGTAGCTAATAAATATCGCCTTTTCGCTTTTGTGATGTGGCAACAAAGTGGTTTGCATTACAGCTTGGGGGGGGGGGGGAGTATTGTGGTGAAAGAGGGATTAAATAGTTATCCCACTTTGGAAGTAAAGGGAAGAGTGGTGTACTTTGTATAATTGATTTGTAATTTAAGAACCAGACATGCATTTAAGAACAACAGTTGTGTTTAACAGGTAAAAAGGCGACAAACACACCATTGATTCTATATTAAACGACATGCTAAACGTAGTGACAGATGCTGGTGACAGATTCTAGTGACAGATTCCAGACATAGTGACAGATTCTGGTTCTTATACTGCATTTTGCCCAAAAATGTTAGCTATTCAACTATCTAGTTCTAAAAATGTGAAAATAGATTCTTTTTTATTTATTTCCCGCCTAAAAAAATATTTACATGGGAAGGAAAAATAAAACTATTACCTTTAAATAGCACATATGGTTAAAATGTTCAAAAATGGCGGTGGTTCGTGCTACGCAAGCCCGAAAAATTCAAAGTAAAGGAAGCTTTAGAATGGAATCCGCAAGGTAAACGAAAAAGAGGGAAGCCAAAAAACAACGTGGCGTAGAACAATCAACAAGGAAGTAAAAGAACTTAACAAGTCATGGGGAGAGATTAAGACCGTTGCTGCCAACAGGGTGAGGTGGCGGACCATGGCGGAGGCCCTATGCTCCATGTTGGAGTGAAAGAGGTATAAGTAAGTATGGTTAAAATGTATTTAGTATAAGTTATTTTATAACTTTAATAATATGAGTATATAGAACGTATTTTACATGATTTACTACACTTAATATTCAATTATGTTTATAACATTACTTGTTTTAACGTCATAAACATCGCGGTCCCTTGAATGAATCTATAACTGGGTTACAATCATAGATATTATAGTTAAAGTATTAGATTGGCAGATCACGTGACCTCCAATGCTAACGACGGGACGCGCATGAAGGCCGAATAAGAGGGCAAAATGGCCAGTGTTGCTGCCACTTTAAGGAGAAAAATACTACGAAAAAATACCATCTAATTCTAAAATTACAAAAAAATATCGTAAAAATAATAGCTGCATTTTGGAATCTTTTTAGTGACTTTAAATCCTTTTCTAGTATTTTTTTTTTGTAATTTTAGAATTAAATGGTATTATTTCGTAGTATTTTTCACCTTTAAGTGGCAGCAACACTGGGCATTTTGCCCTCTTATTTGGCCTCCGTGCGGGTCCCACCGTTAGCATTAGAGGTCAAGTGAGCTGCCAATCTAATACTTTAACTATGATATCTATGGTTACAATCTTTATAAAATAACCTATGTAATATGCTAAGATAGAAATGCTAAAATACAAGTAAGATCAAACTATATAGAGTAGTCTCTCCTAAAGTTGCTTTGGGTGCCTACTCAGGTGACAGCTCACCACTTGACTGTGGGATCCAAATTATGACGCCTGTCACCAATATCCTTCGTGTAGTTCTAGTGCGACGATAATTCAACTCAAATTAACTCGGTTAGATTATGTTGTACGTTTTCCGGCTGTATATTTCTACCCTCCATGGACCTTTAACACAGCCAAATTACTCCAACTCCAGGGCCGGATTTCTAAATAGGCTAAGTAGGCTGTAGCCTAGAGCGGCGAATTTTTTGGGGCGGCAAAAATTACGACCATTTAAAGCAGCATTCGGTATAAAAATATTATTATAAAGATACGAATATTTTTAAGAAAGAATAATTTAGTAATTTAACAATAATAACAAATAATTTACATTAATGCGTAAACCGTAAATGTATATATATTATAAATATTTCGTAGCAAAGATGGTCGCTGCGAGGGCAATTGCACCCCTCCTCCCGGATTTCGAAGTTGAAAGAAAAATAGCCGAACAGTTTTTAAAAAAATCGCCTATTTCGCTTTCGATTTAGCGTGTAAAGGTATACATAGATGATTCTAATATGTGTATATATTTTAAACAGCACATATACCACCCAATTTTGCAGCTAACCAGCTACCTTTCCCCGAAGGGGGAGAATATTGTGACAAATCAATCGTAGCCCACAAGCAGCAAATCTTTAAATCTGGCCCTGCAACTCTCGGAATCTCTGCTATAAAGTGGGATCAGCCATCATCCAACCCCCCCCTCCCTCACGCCGGTGAGTCGATTCATTGTTGCCAGATTGCGGGGGATATTAATTGCCCCTGCAAACGATACTAACGGGGGGGATATAGCAGACGACAAAGCAACTTCCGGTGTCGATACTCAATCAATGCAAGTGGGGGAAGAAGGGGGGGGGGGGGGGGGTTGCGTGAGTTTTGTGCGTAACCTTTTGTAAAGCGGCTTCCTTAATTGGTTTGTGTTTGGCAGATGATTTCTGTCCCGTATCGTCTGATGATGGGGAGGGTTGTATTCAGCTCAAAAAGGGGTGTAATTCAATTATTATGGGATCTGAATAGAAAGGTGTATAATTTAGTAATTGGGTTGTATCACTAAAATACCTTCCAATATTAAATTAATTATAGTTTGAACCCAAAAATAACAAACGTATATATTATTTTGCAAAATAAATCTTTGAATATTTAGTAAAAATCATTTTAAAATGGCTTATTTTTTTCACCGGTACGTCACGTGATCACAAACACGTCGATTCGGCTGACGTCACTAATATATATATAAACAAACCGGTATGATGTGTTTTTGACTTGCAATTAAACTGGATTTAATCTAATATACTATTAAAATAAGAATTATATATATAATGGAAGGAGGTTTTACAGAAGCAGATAGTTCAATTTGGCTTAAAGTAGATTCCAAAATGGTGTTTCAAAGTTTGTTTATAGTTACTAGTGACGTCATAGATACCACGTGACAGCCACTTAGTGCGTGGGTTTTGTGCCTAACCATTTATAAAACGTCTTCCTTAAGGGGGATTGGGCGCGCTGGACCGGGGATCTCCAAAGCAAAGTGCATCAGTGTTAATCCCACGGAGAAAAAAAATATTTGCTCTGCCACATTTCTCTTACTGTATTGAAGATTTTTACAAGCGGATTATTTTATGTGATAAATTACAGGTCCCGACCTTCCCACTTTTTTAAATGGGTTCTAATATATTTTTTAATTTTCAATAAAAAATTTTACAAAAATATTCGAAGCAATTTCAAAAAGTGGGAAGATAGAGACCTGTAAGTTATCTACATTTATTATTTAAAAAAAAAAGTTTGTAAATATATTCCATACAGCCGGAGAAATGTGGCAGAGAAAATAGTTTCTTCGCCATTGGATTAACACTGAGGCACTTGAGTGTAGAGACCCGCTGTCCAGCGCGCCTACAGCGTACAACTACTACAACTTTTACTAAAATTGCTACACCACTCTAAAACTACAACAAAACCAACAACATTTACAGTAATTACATATAAAAAAAAACTAATAATGACATAAAAAACCAATATGCAATCTTCCAGCCCGTCTGCCACTGACAAAACAAAATAGACACGTCTGCGGGGCTAATTTGTTAAATGGCGTCATTTTGCCCCGGTTCGGCTACAACTACAGTAACATTAGCGAAACCTACAACAATATTAACTGAAACTATTACAACATTATCCAAAACTACTACAACGTTAAAGACAACTACTAAAACATTAACTAAAATTGCTACAACAAAACCAACAACATTTACAGTAATGAAACACATAAAAAAAAACTAATAAAACATTAAAAAAAAAACGATGTGCCATCTTTCAGCCCGTCTGACAAAATAGACACGTCTGCGGGGCTAATTTGTTAAATGGCGTCGTTTCGCCCCGGTTCGGCTACAACTACAGTAACATTAGCGAAACCTACAACAATATTAACTGAAACTATTACAACATTATCCAAAACACTACACGTTAAAAGACAACTACTAAAACATTAACTAAAATTGCATACAACAAAACCAACAACATTTACAGTAATGAAACACATAAAAAAAACTAATAAAAACATTAAAAAAAAACGATGTGCCATCTTTCAGCCCGTCTGACAAAATAGACACGTCTGCGGGGCTAATTTGTTAAATGGCGTCATTTTCGCCCCGGTTCGGCTACAACTACAGTAACATTAGCGAAACCTACAACAATATTAACTGAAACTATTACAACATTATCCAAAACTACTACAACGTAAAGACAACTACTAAAACATTAACTAAAATTGATACAACAAAACCAACAACATTTACAGTAATGAAACACATAAAAAAAACTAATAATAACATTAAAAAAAAACGATGTGCCATCTTTCAGCCCGTCTGACAAAATAGACACGTCTGCGGGGCTAATTTGTTAAATGGCGTCATTTTGCCCCGGTTCGGCTACAACTACAGTAACATTAGCGAAACCTACAACAATATTAACTGAAACTATTACAACATTATCCAAAACTACTAAAAGACAACTACTAAAACATTAACTAAAATTGATACAACAAAACCAACAACATTTACAGTAATGAAACACATAAAAAAAACTAATAATAACATTAAAAAAAAAACGATGTGCCATCTTTCAGCCCGTCTGACAAAATAGACACGTCTGCGGGGCTAATTTGTTAAATGGCGTCATTTTGCCCCGGTTCGGCTACAACTACAGTAACATTAGCGAAACCTACAACAATATTAACTGAAACTATTACAACATTATCCAAAACTACTAAAAGACAACTACTAAAACATTAACTAAAATTGCTACAACAAAACCAACAACATTTACAGTAATGAAACACATAAAAAAAAACTAATAATAACATTAAAAAAAAAAACGATGTGCCATCTTTCAGCCCGTCTGACAAAATAGACACGTCTGCGGGGCTAATTTGTTAAATGGCGTCGTTTTGCCCCGGTTCGGCTACAACTACAGTAACATTAGCGAAACCTACAACAATATTAACTGAAACTATTACAACATTATCCAAAACTACTAAAAAGACAACTACTAAAAACATTAACTAAAATTGATACAACAAAACCAACAACATTTACAGTAATGAAACACATAAAAAAAACTAATAACATTAAAAAAAAACGATGTGCCATCTTTCAGCCCGTCTGACAAAATAGACACGTCTGCGGGGCTAATTTGTAAAATTGCGTCATTTTGCCCCGGTTCGGCTACAACTACAGTAACATTAGCGAAACCTACAACAATATTAACTGAAACTATTACAACATTATCCAAAACTACTACAACGTTAAAGACAACTACTAAAACATTAACTAAAATTGCTACAACAAAACCAACAACATTTACAGTAATGAAACACATAAAAAAAAACTAATAATAACATTAAAAAAAAAAACGATGTGCCATCTTTCAGCCCGTCTGACAAAATAGACACGTCTGCGGGGCTAATTTGTTAAATGGCGTCATTTTGCCCCGGTTCGGCTACAACTACAGTAACATTAGCGAAACCTACAACAATATTAACTGAAACTATTACAACATTATCCAAAACTACTACAACGTTAAAGACAACTACTAAAACATTAACTAAAATTGCTACAACAAAACCAACAACATTTACAGTAATGAAACACATAAAAAAAAACTAATAATAACATTAAAAAAAAAAACGATGTGCCATCTTTCAGCCCGTCTGACAAAATAGACACGTCTGCGGGGCTAATTTGTTAAATGGCGTCATTTTGCCCCGGTTCGGCTACAACTACAGTAACATTAGCGAAACCTACAACAATATTAACTGAAACTATTACAACATTATTCAAAACTACTACAACGTTAAAGACAACTACTAAAACATTAACTAAAATTGCTACAACAAAACCAACAACATTACAGTAATGAAACACAAAAAAAAAAACTAATAATAACATTTAAAAAAAAAACGATGTGCAATCTTTCAGCCCGTCTGACAAAATAGACACGTCTGCGGGGCTAATTTGTTAAATGGCGTCATTTCGCCCCGGTTCGGCTTTTCGGTTTCGGTGTTTCCTGTCTGTGGGGATGTAGATGGGGAGAGAGTATATTGTGGCGAATCATCGCTAAATGAGATTGAGGGGGGTGATTACGCGTTAAAAATGATCACCGCCATGGAGTTATGAAGAAGAGGGAGATACAAAAACCAATACAGAAACCGGTTTGCAATGTGAAGCCATCGGTCGCTTTGTAGTACACTCTTAAAACAAAAGAGTGTAATTCACTCCTATAGGAGAAGTGCATTTTCGGCACCGGAAAGGAGTGGAAATTAACTCAGACTGAGTTAAAACCGCTCGTTTTAAGAGTGTAGGACGCAGATTTTTCTTTTATTTCTTTACCCACTCCGAAAAAGAGTGAAATTCACTCCTATAGGAGAAGTGCATTTTCGGCACGGAAAGGGGGCTAATTTGGGTTTAGTTAATTAGTTATGGATAATTAGCCTCTTAAAACAAAAGAGTGTAATTCACTCCTATAGGAGAAGTGCATTTTCGGCACGGAAAGGAGTGGAAATTAACTCAGACTGAGTTAAAACCGCTCGATTTAAGAGTGTAGGACGAAGATTGTTTTCTTTTATTTCTTTTACCCACTCCGAAAAAGAGTGAAATTCACTCCTATAGGAGAAGTGCATTTTCGGCACGGAAAGGAGTGGAAATTAACTCAGACTGAGTTAAAACCGCTCGTTTGTTTTAAGAGTGTAAGCCCAAACAAACGCTCTCGTCAAACTACACTGCTCAAAACAATTAGGGGAACGCATGGTTCAAACCCTTTTACCCCTAAGGCTATGTCCTCACTAGGACATCAAACGCCACAAAGGCAGCAAATGCAACAAAATTTGGCGACCGCCAAGGTCGCCAAGCGATGCAATAGCATGGGGGCTGACTCTGCCAAGTCGCCAAGTTTTGTTGCCTTTGTTGCTTTTGTGGCATTTGTGTTGTAGTCAGGACATAGCCTATTAATTCCATTTTGTATCATCAGCTTCCGATTTTTTTTTCTCACTAAGTTAAGCTCGCACTTATTTATCGTTATATGGAAGAGTCATGTCTTTTGACGAATTAAATAATGTTTGTTTTAATTAAATGAAAATGTGAAAAATGTGGTTAAATAAAATTCAACTCCCAAAAACTTTTATGAAATAAATTGACCTTAAATTCTTCACGCTTGCATATTTAGTTGTTTAAAAATTTATTTTACCTTTTTTTTTACAAATAAAGTTTTGAATTTTTTTTCGTTATAATTTATACAAAAGTTATGATTCCAATATTTCCCCCTTAAATTTTAGTTAAAAAATTAAGATTTTTTCCCCTGTTTTTTACCATTTCATTCTGGATGCATAATGAATCTATTTCACAAATTTAAACTTTTTATAATAAAAAATTAAGAAGTTGAAACTGAAAGGGTAAACAAAAGTACGCAAAGTGCTCCTCTAATTGTTTTGTGCAGTGTATTCGTCTCGAATCTACAGTGGAGTTTGTATAGGCTTACTACATCGACTTGGCGATTTCTGTTTCGCTAATAGTATAATTTAGAACCACAGTCAAGTGATGAGCCGACACCAGAGTAGGCACCTAACGCAACTTTTATGAGCAACATCGTAGCAGCTTCGGGGCTTAGGAAGATATTTAACATGCATTCCTCCATACGGGGTATAATTCGTCGGACATTTTAGGCTGTACGGGCCTTTTATACTAGGCAGTTATTTTGACGATGCCCGGATCCGAACCTGGGACCTTAAGAATTGCAAGGCGAACGCCTTAACCGACTGGGCTTCCCAGCCCCTGGCTGGATTCTAAAGTGGAGTTTGTATATCGCTTTGGTAACTTTTTGGAGCATCTTATAAAACTATTATTGCAGTGTATTTTTCTTAGCTGTATAGAGAATGGACAATTACAGCGTTTTCCACAAACATATTTATTCGATTAAGCATATTAAAAAACCTCTAAAACTAAGTATTTCTGGTTTTAAAGATGTATTTATTTTTAAATTCATTTTTAAAGTTAATGATACGTCACTCCTGTTAAACCTCTCTTAGCATAACAGATGACGTCACGGTTGGCTTTTTTTTTTTGTTCTTGGCGTGTTATTTCGTATCCCGTTTCACTGTATCCGTTTGAAACTGGACCAACCAAACTTGGAACAAGCTGTTTAACTTCCTTGATATGAACTGGTTACAAATAATATTGTCTTCTTCTTTTAATGAGGTTTCGCAGAAATTGTAAGGTTTACTATTTTATAAAGTGTATTACAGCATAGATCGAAACATCGCCAAAAACATAACAGTTGACGTCAGAGCTGTTTTCAGTGACGTACATTTTCGGCAAATTTCAAATGCATTTTTTGTTGAAATTAAACATATTTGTGAATATTTAACCTTACATTCGGAATCTGCAGCTTCTAATGTACCAGAAAAACACATATATTTCGAATTTCGCGTTTCATGCAACTTGTCCATTGCTGTCATCTTGTGTAATTTCAGATATCGACTCCACTGTTTGGCGCTCATCTACAATGGAGTTTGCATAGGCCTACTACATTGACTTGGCGATTTCTGACTCTTTAATAAAAACCATTATTGCAACTCATTTTTCTTACCTCTAAAGGAAATTGCTACCATATTGTATAAATTTAGATATCGGGCTGCAGCAGTCATTGTTTGATGAAAATAAATAATTGTATTGTTCAACGCTCTAGGCATAAAAGACAGAAATTCAAGTTTTTAAGGGGAAACGGTACCCACAAATTGGTCAAAATATCGATTTTTCAATTTTTACCTCTTATTATTTACAATATCTTTCTGAACATTTACTGAAAGTTTCATAATAATATATTATGTAGAAAAAAAGTTATTAAATATTTTCTGGAGTCACATTTCTAAAAACTTGAATACGTATTTCGTCTGCTTGCAACCTTTTTTTCTCTGTTTCGCGTTTTTCAATTCTTGTGTTCCCTAAGGCTTTTTTGCTAATTAAGTTAGAATTTTGAAATTTTTAACCTGTGTTCTTATATATATATGGTGCACAAAATTGTGCATGGAATAAAGTCTACTATGTATAGTAGTTTTTTAAAAAACGTTGAATTCAACAATTTGTAATTTTTTCAGATTTTCAGTATAAATGCATGTTACTTTTTAACTGTAGCTCACATTTTAAAATCCATGCACAGTTCTTGAACAAATAGTTCTAAAAACAAACTATAAAAGTTTGGTGGAGTTATTCTTAAAATTGAAAGAGGAGTATCATTTTAAAAAAAGTCCAAATTTTGACTTTTTTTAAAATTAAAAACTACTTATAAACATTTGTTTTTATTGCTAGAAAATGTTTATTTAGAGTGAACATTATATAAAACCACTATAATTTACAAGTTTATGTTATTATTTCTAGAAATAATGTTGTGGGTACCGTATCCCCGTAATCGACGCTTTTTAAAGAATAAAATGGCGCGTTTTACATTGAATTAACATTGAGTGAGGGGTTCGTTTGGGCTTACTTGGCGACTTTCTGACACGGCCTCACTTTATTTCTCGCCAAGCATCCATCTTCTTCTATGACTACCGACCGTTTTAAATGGTTTGGGGTTTTGAAAACTCAAATTCACTTTCAGAGGATGGAAAAATAATGAATATCTGAGATCTTTGGTAGATATGTGGGATGTTCTTCAATTTCAATATCAAACTACTCAGCAATTTTATCTTAATTATGTACTAAAGATGTTATTTGTGTAAAGTAGAGGATTTGTTGCAGGAAGTAAGTAGTACATTGAGGTGGAAAAGAGCGGCAATTAAGAATGTTATGCAATAAATTTGGCGCAATCGGTGTAGAATGGGCCAAAACCAATAAAGAATTATTAGTTCAATGTGCAGCACTTGTATGATATGTAGCTATTGTTTTTATAACTGCTACTGTATACGTTTATGATAGAAAAGCGATAAAAGTTGGAATTGTTTGGATTTGAAAAATTGAAAATGGTTTAATGGTATTGGGTAAGAGATTATAAGTATCTGAGATCTTTATACACTGAAGAGCCAAAATAACTGGTATAGGCATACATCTGCGAATAAAGGTGAATAAAACCAATCAAAGTTCGTCGCTATGTTCAGCAGCGTCTATGTGCTGCTATCATGACAGGTTAGGAAAATTGAAGGAAATTTGAAAGTATCGGGGGTTGAGAAATGGAATTCCATATCCATGCATCTCCGAGGTGGAGATGAATTTTGGATTTTCACTTGCGACAATTTCACGAGTGTACCATGAATATCGATAATCCAGTAAAACATCAAATCTACGACATAGCTTTGACTTTAAAAACATCGTGCAAAGCCGGGTCCTTTAACAACTGATCCTTAAATGTGATAAACGTCTATGTCGATTCTATGTCGTACAAGTGTCGACTTGTTAACCATTTATTGAATATTCACCGATATGGGCTTCTGGAGCCGTATATATCACGTATCCACAATATATCATGTTTAATGATTTTCGTCCGTCGTCGATGATCCGTTTTTGCATGATCTTTTTTAGGTCGCAGCTGTGTCTTAGTTTTAATGTTTTACTGGATTATCGATATTCATAGTACACTCGTGAAATCGCCGTAAGTGAAAATCCAAAATTCATCTCCACCTCCGAGATACATGGATATGGAATTCCCTTTCTTAACCCCCGATACTTTCAAAATCCCTTCAATTTTCATAACCTGTCATGATAGCAGCACATAGACGCTGCTGAAAAACATCGTGCAAAACCGGGTCCTTTAACAACTGATCCGTAAATGTGATAAACGTTATTCGATTCTTGTCGTACAGTGTCGACTTTCAAAATTCCGATATGGTTGAGTATGAACTCATGTCATGAGACGGACGACATTAAACTGTAATTGATACGATAAGCTAAAAGTGTAGGATGTCTGAACGTGCGCCGAACCTGTAAGGGTAACATACGTAGCATAACCACTAACGCAGGCCACCGATCCAAACCCCAACAATCGACAATGAGAAACCTAAATTGAATCTCCCCACCTCCCCGAACAAGTTAATTGCGGGTCTGGTGTCGCCACAAGGGGTGAGTAGATGACAGAGATTTGTTTACTCATGCGCAACCCCCTCTTTTCTTGTTTAACAATAAGAACAATCGGGGTGGGGGGAAATTATGTACTGGAAACGGATGGAATGCTTTATAACATATGTTTTAAGTATCTACATCAAGGTAATTATTTACTTAACATGTATGAATATGAAACATAGTAGAATAATAGGCGATTGAAAGTAAAAAACCTTCTATAGTTAAACTCAGTTTCCTTGCACAGAAGCCACGACCATGGGCGGAGCTATAAAACGCGCGGAGCAACAAGTTTTAAAGTGTTACAATAACACTAATAAGTTTTAAAGTGTTACAATAACACTAATAAGTTTTAAAGTGTTACAATAACACTAATAAGTTTTAAAGTGTTACAATAACACTAATAAGTTTTAAAGTGTTACAATAACACTAATAAGTTTTAAAGTGTTACAATAACACTAATAAGTTTTAAAGTGTTACAATAACACTAATAAGTTTTAAAGTGTTACAATAACTTATGATTTTTTAAAAATCTATTACTGAAAAATCATAATAAAAAATACTAATATATTAAAAACAAAATTAAAACTTAGATTTATAAATTTACTAGTTTTTTTTAAACAAACTTAAATAATTTTAACTTAGTATTTTTTTTATATTTTTCCAATTTATGCATTATATAATGCTAAAATAAGTGTTAAAATATTATGAAAAAAAATGATCAAATACAGTTTTTTTTCAAGAAAATTGTAGATATTAAACAGTATTATTTAACTGTAGAAAATAAGAATTGCAAAATTGTAACGGTATTGATAAATGTTGAGTTTTTATCATCTGCATTTTTTTTTATCGTTATTTATTTCACCTGCAGTTTTCTCTTTAACACGTGATCAACAAATTGTTAACAATCGGAATTCCAAGGATGAAGAGAAAATGTCATCCGTTTTATTTTGTCGTTATCTGATTCCTCCAAGTAGTTTTTCATTTTTAAAAAAAAAGTAAAAATTTTGAACTTTTTTAAAACGCTACTCGTCTTTCAATTTTGAGAATAACTCCACCAAACTTTTATAGTTTGTTTTTAGAACTATTTGTTCAAGAACTGTGCATGGATTTTAAAATGTGAGCTACAGTTAAAAAGTAACATGCATTTATACTGAAAATCTCAAAAAATCACAAAAAAATACAAATTATTGAATTCAACCTTTAAAAAAAACACTACTATACAAAGTAGACCTTATTCCATGTACAAATTTGTGCAACATATATATAAGAACACAGGTTAAAAATTTCAAAATTCTAACTTAATTAGGAAAAAAGCCTTAGGGATTTATTAAACACAAGAATTGAAAAACGCGAAACTGACAAAAAAGGTTGAAAGCAGACGAAATACGTTTTCAAACTTATAAGGAATGACTCCAGAAAATATTTAATAACTTTTTTACTATTGAAGATATCATTATGAAACTTTCAGTAAATGTTCAGAAAGATATTGTGAATAATAAGAAGTAAGTATTGAAAAATCACTATTTTGAAAATTTTTTGGATCCCCTTAAAACTAAAGGAGCTGCGGACAAAAAGGGGAAGAGGAGGGGGGGGGTGATGACAGAGATTTGTTTACTCATGCAAGACCCCTCTTTTGGGCCGTAGTGAGCCTAGTGGTCAGCATCTCGGTCTCGGGATCGGAAGGTCCTGCGATCGAGACCCGGTACCACTGAAGACCTACCGAGTATATGCGGAGTACGTGCTCGTTAAATCTGTTGGGTCCGAAAGTCCTCCAAGTTCCCATACCAAATCAATACCTCTGGGGGTGACAAGCCAACTCTGGGGATCCTCTAGTTGGCCTCTGTCTCTAAAAATTAGATGGATCCACTTATGTGTGTGTGTTGTCTGTTGTGTCTGTCTTACTTGACGAAGGTTTATAAGCGGGTCGCTGACCAAGCACACAAACCTGAATATATATGTCTACCAACCAACTCTCTTTTCTTGTTTAACAATGGGAATACAATAGGACAGAGAGGGGGGGGATAGACTGTGATTGGGCTTTGCAGCGTAGCAAATGTGTCGGTACTGGTGGATGTGGGTTAAATGTTTTATAACTATCGTTAAAAATTCAAAACTATCTTCACATTTCAGCCTGAAAATTAGTCACAATTAGTCACAGTCAAGTGACGAGCTGACTGAAGAGAAACACCCAATGCAACTTTTAGGTTTTTGGAGGAATAGAGTGTTTGGGTTTTAGCTTCCACACTACGTTTATAACTTAAAAAGTGGAAGGTATTATAATCGTTCAGTCCGTCTTTTTGTCCGTCACCCACTTTCATAGCCCAAACTACAAATGATACGGACAAGTGTGATACGTCAAAAAATTCAGCGCATCGAATTAGAATACTTGAAAATTTCGAGAAGAATTCGAATTCGAGTACTCATATTTAAAAAAAACCTGCAGATTAATGCTCTTTAAAGCAAGGAAGCCATTTTTATTAGAATTTAATCACATTGTCATTCGAACAATCCTCGAGAAATTTAATCTTTAGAAAATAAATTAAATAAATTATTTTGCGCATCGATCAGTTGAAATGACGTCAAATATATTTCATACGAGATCTTGTTGTTGGTATGAAATGTTTTATTCCATTTAAAATCGAGGATAGTACATATGCAGAGTACAGGGGAAAAACCGCTTAATTTCTTGAAAACTTCTTATCAGATCTTTGCATGATAGCGAGTAATCGCTAAACTGGTGTAAGGAAACAGTTTCTCATTTTTGTGCATTCTCTCACTGCAACCAGTTTGAAATTAGATCCGCTCAAATTATATTTCAACTACGAGATTCTTTGTTTGTTTATTATCTTGCTTTAAAATAAAGATACTGTTTATTGCATTTAAAATCACGAATTTTTTAGAATCATTAATAGCAGATTTAGTTCAGGTTATGGAAATCCAAACCCGTAATTTCTTTGAAACTTACACTTATTAGGCAAATCTCTTAGCGATGCATACGATCGTAATCGCTAAACATGCGTAAGGAAGAGAAAAACCAGTTTCTCTTCCGTCGTCATGTTCTCTCACATGCAACCCTGAAATTCAGTTCCGCGTTTTATTCAAAAGACTGTGTTTATTATCATGTAAGCTTTAAAAATAAAGTACGATTGATTGAAAATCACGAATTTTTCTAAAAATTAAGAAAATTTTAAGATTCGAAATTAATTGAAAAGTCCTAAACCACGACTTTTCACTTACAGATTTGCAAAATTCACACGATGCACGATTCCGACGCTTGGACCTAGCGAAGAAGAAAGAGAAAAACCGGTTTCCTGCCGCCAATGTCGCCAACAGACACAATTACGGATCGACTCCTAATAAATTAAGCGGTTCTTCCCCTGTACTCTTCATATTTATTCTTTGAAATATTTATTTTTGCGAACGATAAGTAATAATTATTGAATTTTCGAAATAAAATAAATGAAAATAGCCAAATTTAGCATGTAAATGTTTAATATAGAATAATTGCTGTGTGTGGCGCCTTTTTACCTGTTAAATACAACTGTTGTGAGGAAGCGGGTCAAGTACAGATTCTGTTACAAACTTACTTGTTGTAGTCTGGCGAATGTGTGTCGGTAAAGAATATTGATTGAACCTTTTATATCTTTCAATTACCTAATATAAAATGCATGGTAATGACAGCATTGCGATATGTAGTCGAACATCCGAAATGGAGATTTTGGGTTTCCCACACGTATTTTTGGAGGGTGCTGATTCTAAAAAAGTGCTTTTTGGACATTGACCCGTCAGCGGACTTCAAATTTAGTATACATGAGTTCCTAGTATCTTCCGGATGTCATAAAAAATCTTTGTGAGAAAATTGCGCAAGCGCAAAAAGTGACTGCCATTGAACCTTTTTTGGTTTTTAAGTTCTTGCTGAAAACCGAAAAGAGATACGGTCTTCAAATTTGGTGAACGAGTTTTAGTAGCGTCGGTCAATAAGATTTTATAGTAATTCATAACTTCACTAAAACGTTCATGGACCTTGCGATCATTCATATATCTCGAGTCATGGTATGGATTTGGATAGTATTCAAACTTTCACAAGTTATGCTAATTTGGCATACATTCCAGTATATCTCGGAAGTCATAATAGGTTTTGAATGTAATTTCGATAACTTTTCAACCTAAAACGTTCTATGGCTCACTTTTGCGATTACTTCCAGATATCTCGGACGTCAATAGTTTAGATAGTAATTTCAATAACTTTTCAACCTAAAACGTTCTATGGCTCAACCTTTTGCGCATTCACGTTCCAGTATATCTCGGACGTCAGAGTATGGATTTTGAGATAGTAATTTCAATAACTTTTAAACCTAAAACGTTCTATGGTCCAACCTTTTGCGCATTCACGTTCCAGTATATCTCGGACGTCAGAGTATGGATTTTTAGATAGTAATTTCAATAACTTTTCAACCTAAAACGTTCTATGGCTCAACCTTTTGCACATTTACGTTCCAGTATATCTCGGACGTCATAATAAGGATTTTGAGATAGTAATTTCAATAACTTTTCAACTAAAACGTTCTAGGGCTCAACCTTTTGCGATTTACGATTCACCATAACAGAGCAAAATTATTGTGTAATAGTGAATTAAAACTTTTCAACCAAACGTTTCTAGCTAAGACCCTGCACAAACACCATAACGCGTCTATACGTTTGAGATAGTACATCGAAACTCTTCGCCAAAAGTATGGCGTCCAACTTTGGCCGATTTTCTCGGCGGAATTCGGAAAGTAAGGCCCACTTCCGACAACACGGCCACAGAAGGGAGATTATGGAGTCCGTTTTTCTGAACAGAGAATGTTTTGGAAAAGGGTTTTGGTCAGCGATTTCATGTATATCTGGGACTCGGTTGTGTTTTTGAAGATAGTTTTTTATTTTAAATTTAATATATCTATTTTTATAGTCCTTTCTCGCCATTTTATTATTTGGATAGTTACTTCAATACGTTTTAACCTAAAACGTGAGGCTCATTTTGCCATTTACGTTCCAGTATATCTCGGACGTCATAATAAGGATTTTGAGATAGTAATTTCAACAACTTTTAAATCTAAAACGTTCTAGGGCTCAACCTTTTGCGATTTCACGATCATCAACCATAACAAGAGCAAAATTATTTGTGATAATTATGAATAAAACTATCACTCAACCAACCACTTTCCTAGCGTAAGATCCCGGCACAAAACCAACCACTCCAAGCGGCGTCTCCCCCTACCTCTCGCCGCCAAGTGCCCTCGAAACTCTTCGGCGAAAATGGAGAGGCGCCTACTTGGCCGATTTTCTCGGCGGAAGTCGGAAAGTAAGCGGCCCCACTTCCGACAACACGCGGCCACAGAAGGGGAGAATTATGGAGTCGCGTTTCCTTCCTGAACAAGGGAGAGAATGGTTTTGGAAAAGGGTTTTGTCGAGGATTTATGAGTTGTGGTGTACACGGGTGTTTTTTGAAAGTTTTTTTTTTTAAATTTGAATATATATATTTTTATAGTCTCCATTTTATTATTTGGATTTTTTAGCTTCCACACTACGTTTATAACGTAAAGAGTGGAAGGCATTAAAATCGTTCAGTACGTCTGTCTATCTGTCTGTCCGTCACCCACTTTCATAGCCCAAACTACAAATGTAACGGACAAGTGTAATACGTCAAAAAATTCAGCGCATCTCGAAATTAGAATACATTGAAAATTTCAGAAAAGAATTCGAATTCGAAGTACTAAAAGTCATTTAAAAAGCATAGGAAGCCATTTTTATTAGAATTAAATCACCATTGCCATTCGCGACAATCGCTCGAGAAACTTTAATTCTTTTAGACAATACATTAAAATAAATTTATTTTTGCGACATCGATCCGTTTGAAATGACGTCAAATATATTTCACTACGAGATTCTTTGTATGTTGATATGAAATTTTTCATTCTATTTAAAAGCGAGGAATATTACATATTTATTCTTTGGAATATAAATTAATTTTTGCAAACGATAAGTAATAATTATCGCATTTTCGAAATAAAATAAATGAAACTAACCAAATTTAGCATGTAAATGTTTAATATAGAATATCGATGCTGTGTTTGGCGCTTTTTTTACCTGTTAAATACAACTGTTGTGTGGAAGCGGGTAAAGTGAAAGATTCTGTTACAAACCTACTTGTTTTATTTTTAAATTGCATGTGTCCATTTTGTTTCTCCAACCAAGAACAACGAAAAAAATAGGATTTTTGAAAATTTAATGATAATTTCAATGCCAAAAATTTAATCATTGTTTATATAATAATGTGGTTCCGTAGCAGCTTGGTGAAGGATACTAATTTTACCACTCTACAGCGCAATTGACAATGCGGGTAAGGCGCTTGTCTTACAGGCGAAAGGTCCAACGTTCAGGTGAAGACATTGCTACGATAACTGTAGTTCAAAATTAAGACGCCCGTCGCCAATAGCCCTCGTGTAGCTCTACTACGACAATAATTTTCGACGGAAGTTAAAAGTAAGCTTCCGACAACACGCGGCTATTTAAGAAAGAAATATGAAGTCGGGTTAAGCACTTCGCATTTACTAAATCTGTTTAAAAAAACAAAAAATTCCAGCTCTTCCTGGGCCGTAGTGAGCCTAGTGGTCAGCGTCTCGGTCTCGGGATCGGAAGGTCCTGCGATCGAGTCCCGGTACCACTGAAGACCTACCGAGTATATGCGGAGTACGTGCTCGTTAAATCTGTTGGGTCCGAAAGTCCTCTAAGTTCCCATACCAAATCAATACCTCTGGGGGTGACAAGCCAATTCTGGGGATCCTCTAGTTGGCCTCTGTCTCTAAAAATTAGATGGATCCACTTATGTGTGTGTGTTGTCTGTTGTGTCTGTCTTACTTGACGAAGGTTTATAAGCGGGTCTCTGACTAAGCACACAAACCTGAATATATATGTCTACCAACCAACCAACTAATCTGTTTAAAAACAAAAAAAAATCCAGCTCTTCTAATGTAGGAACACTCTTAAAACAAACGAGCGTTTTAACTCAGTCTGAGTTAATTTCCACTCCTTCCGTGCAAGAAATGCACTTCTCTATAGGAGTGAATTCACTCTTTTCGGAGTGGGTAAAAGAAATAAAAGAAACAATTTGCGTCCTACACTCTTAAAACGAGTGGTTTTAACACAGTCTGAGTTAATTTCACTCCTTTCCGGTGCCGAAAATGCACTTCTCCTATAGGTGAATTTCACTCTTTTGTTTTAAGAGTGAAGGAAACGGAAAAAGACAGCAATTCTAGTAAATATTATGTCAGCAGTCATATGAACAGCGTATGATGATGATGGTGTCGTGTCCATGGATAAAGATTATATGGGACCAAAGGTCTCATAGACTGCTTCAGCGATCTGCAGACAGTGGTCCTCACTAAGTCTTCGTAGGCGAGTTGGTGATTTGCTGCAATTTTGCCGGATGGCTGGACAAGAGAAAAGATGTTTTGTATCCAGTTCCGAGTCGGGGCAGTTTCTGCCAGCTGGAGTATTTCCTAGTTCCATCTTTTTGGATTTCCGTCCCTTTGAAGTGGCCTGTCCTTAATCTAGTTAGGGTGGTCGCAGTTACCCTATTGGTGTTTAATTCGCAGATTTGGTGTTTAATTTCAGCACTTCTGCTGTTAAATTTTGCTTTGGCCACTGAGTTGATGTCAATAAGAGTGGTTTGGGGAAGAACGTCATTGTTGAGTTTACTTGCTTCTTTTGCCAGAAATATCAGCAGACTCGTTTCCGTCGATACCAACGTGTGCTGGAATCCACTGCAAAATGCATTTCTTGTTCAAATTGATGAAACACAAATTGAAGCGTATCTAGGCAAATTTGCTTGTAAAAATAGTTATATTTCTGTTTCTGTTTTCTAGTTATATTATTATTATAGTTATTATAGTTTGGTTTGAATTATCGTCCAAATACATTTAGACCCTTAATCATTTTTGTAGCCCTATGCTGAACTTCTTCAAGCAACTCTATATTTTTTCTGTGGAGTTTTAGTTTGACGTAGTAAAAGTAGTGCCCTCTGAGAGTTTAAATCACCCGTGCGCAAATGGTAAATGTCATAGAACTTTTTGTATTTGAAAGGTATTGCTGGAAAACCAAGAGAGGTATTGACTTCAAATTTGGTTCCCAGTTTCTGTCGGACGTCATAATAAGGCTTAGTTTAGTTTGGTTTGAATTATCGTCCAAATACATTTCATTCATCCCTTTTCTGGGAAAGAAAAATAAGAGATTTTCAGAGTAAGTTAAAGTTTTGAAGCTGGCTGGCTCCCCAGCTCTCCATAGTGCAAAGAATAAAAATCTTACAACAAAATATTAGCTACTCAGGGGGCGATAGAGAGTCATCACTTTGAGCGATGGTCAAGTGACGGACACTTGTCGACTGAGGGCGGGGAGAATTATGGAGTTGAGCTTCCTTCCTGGACGGGAGTGAATTTTTGAAAGGTTATTTTAAAGTTTAAAAAGTGGTTTTACGGTGACAGAGTGCTTTGGGTGTCATTACCTGTGCTATAACCTAGGAGTGCGGGTTTTAGCTTCCACACTACGTTTATAACGTAAAAAATGGAAGGTATTATAATCGCTCAGTCCATCTGTCTGTCCGTCTGTCTGTCTGTCCGTCTGTCAGCAAACGAGAATGTGTAATTATTAATTTTCGAATGAGAATTAATGAAAAAATAGTTAATTTTCGCGTTTGTTGTTGTTGTTGTTGTCGTGTCCATGATGTGTGCAAAAACTAGATGGATCGAAGCTGTCGTAGACAGCTTTCGCTATTTCTTCTGCATCTCGGAGATAATTAAAATTTTTGGGTTTTCAAAGCCAATCCTGAAGAGCCTGGCTTGAATTGCTGGCAGCCAAGATTGCTGCGGGACAGTTGGACACCAGGACAGTTTGGGCAGTGTGTGGAGAAGTTCTTTGTCCTTCCGTTGAGATTTTCATTCCTTTTATTTTCGCGTTTAAAAGTTTGAATTAGAAATAAATTATTAGCTAAAAGCCTTGTTTGGCGAATTTCTTTCTGAGGTGTATAACTAGTGAGGTTTTTTTTTTTTGTTCAGCACAAATATTATGTGGAAGCGGTTTAAATGACAGATTCTGTAACAAACCCCCCTACTTGTATTAGAAATAAATCACCATTGCCATTTGCAACAATCGCTCGAGAAACTTTAATTCTTTTAAAAAATAAATTAAAATAAATTTATTTTTGCGACATCGATCAGTTGGAAATGACGTCAAATATATTTCACTACGAGATTCTTTGTACGTTTGATATGAATTGTTTTAATTCTATTTAAAAGCGAGGAATACGACATATTTATTCTTTGAAATATAAATTAATTTTTGCAAACGGTAAGTAATAATTATTGAACTTTCGAAACAAAATAAATGAAACTAGCCAAATTTAGCATGTAAGTGTTTAATATAGAATTAATGCTGTGTTTGGCGCCTTTTTACCTGTTAAACATAACTGTTGTGTAGAAGCGGGTTCAGTGACAGATTCTGTTACAAACCTACTTGTTAAAATATGCTAATTATTTAAACTAAACATTTTGTAATAGGTTTATGACAGATTCTGTTATAAACCTATTTGTTTGTTATCGATTTGAACATTGCAAAAACAGTTCAATGCACTGTATTTCGATCGTCCTTCATGGTATAGCCTTTTACGGAGTGTCTACGTACACGGGCACCGTACAAGCATTGCGCGCCCGGGTAGTAACTGCGCAGGAGTGAGGCTTATTAACAGTTTTAGTTTGATTCATCCTTGACCGCCGTAGCTTAGTGGTAGCATAAAAGGTTCGTATTCTAAAGGTCTCGGGTTCAAGACACGCTTTCGGCTGAATTATAGATTATTTTATAAGATTTTTTTCATCCTGGAAGATCATCGTTTCAAATTTGTCCTGGAAAAGTTTACTTGCATTTTTTACGTTTTCATTTAAATTTCTATTTTTTTTTTAAACTTTCATTGCAAATGGCTAGAATTGATGTTTTTTTCAGAGAAAACTAAATTTCCGGGGCCCCAAACGGGTGTTAAGGCTTTCAATGCGCCCTACAATACTGCCCATGTTGGATACTGATGTTTTTATAGAGAAAACAAAATTGCCCGGGGCCCAAAAAAGAGTAATCTCATTTTTCAAGTATATCATGCATGTCCGTGCAAGCAATGTAAGCACGGTTCCAGTAAGCCCCGACTTGAGCATGCGCGTTAATACCCGTACACGTAATGCGTGTACGGTGCCCGTGCGCGTAGCCTCTGCCTTTTAAGCTTTTTTCGAACAAAAGCAACGTAAATAAAGTACGATGAATGAAAACGCAATGAGGATTTCATAGTCGAAAAGTTGATTGACTGAATCGGATCTGGTCAATGTTTTCTTTTTGTCTCTTTTGAAGAAAATTTAATTTATACATTTGTATAGTTATTTTTAGTAATCTAACGGCCCGTCCGTGGCCGAGTGGTTAAGGCATCAGCCTAGAGGTTCAGCCTTCTCAGGAGTACGGGGGTTCGAATCCCACTTACTGCCAGTCATCCTATAAATCGGATCTGTGCTGGAAATAGTAGAAAATCCTCATCACGGATGGGTCCGAGTACACAGGGACAGACGTGCTCGTTAAATCTGTGGAGTCCAAAGTCCCGACGGCGTTAGCGTACGATGTCGCTCGAAGTTCCGTTGGTTGCCCGCTCAGGTGTCGACCTCGTCACTTGACCATGGTTCTAAAATACGAGGCGTTATTGGCTGTGTTAAAGCTCCTAAAGGCAGCCGGAAGCGATTACCTTACCTTACCTTAGTAATCTAACGTAGCATAGGTAAATCGGCCAGTAATTTTAAACCGTGGTCAAGTAACGGATTCGACACCTGAACTGGCACTTAACGCAAAGTCTATATCAAGCAACTCCAATACTAGCAACTATAAAATAGTCTATGATTTCTATTCCAACACAAGACAAGTCACAAGTTTATTGCTCTACTCTCGTAGATAAAATAGTGACAACTTAAGATAACTGAAACTATTTGCTTTAAAGGGACGCGGTACACAAAAAATTAAATCCTGTATTTTTATCGCTAGCATTCAAATTAAACTATTTTTACAAAGAACTAACATTCAATAATCATATACGAAAAAATGATTAATATTGAAACGTAATTTTTTTCAAAAAATTAATTTTTTTTTTAAATTTTAACGTTTTTCAAAATGCTACTCCTTTTACAATTTAAAGAATTTTTTGATGGATTTTTTTGCAAAATGTTCCCACAACATCTATTAATAAAAGTTGGTATGGATATTGAGCTATCAGTTAAACAAAAACAGTTATGTAGCTTTATGTATAAAAATGGCGATTGATTTTGAAAATGGATTTTGTATAAATTTTTAACTTCATCATTTTTTTAAATCTATTCACACTAGACCTTATCCAATACCAATTGTTGTTGATAGTGCATGTCTAAACGCAGGAAAACAATTTTGGAGCTCTACATTAATTTACCTAAAAGCCTTAGGGTTTTAACCATTCACAAGCTGAAAAAATTAAAAATTGAAAAATTCAACATAAAATTTCAAAAACCATTTTACCAAACCATTATATCATTTTCAATAAACCTCCACCATTATAAAGGATACCTTCTTTTTTTTGCAATATCCTTACATCACAACATTCGAGTACGTTTAATTATTTTCTGAGTAGCCCTAAATTTTGGGTATTGCGTCCCCTTAAAGGCACTAAATTGGCGAGTTAAAGTAACCGTTCGCCAATTCACCGAAACAACTAATGAAAGTCGATATTAAGTGACGAATATGAACCGAAATAAAATATTCTCCGACTTCTATCCAAACAAAACGCCCTTTATTCTTTAATACTCAGTTTGAGGGCACTAAATTGGGAAGTTAAGGTACCCAACTACGTTAAAATTACCATTTTTTGATGAAATTTAACATTGTTCTTTTATTTTAAATTATAGCGGAGATTTTTAAGAATCCAACACTGTCTCTATATTGCATAAAATAATCTTTCTTTTTCTGCATAAATGAATCTCGTTTATATAGTTTGTTTACTTGAAATTGATTTACTGCAAAATGAAATTTTTGAAAATTTTCTTCTCGACAAACCATATTTCTCAAAAAGCACCTAACCGAATGTTTTGAAATTTTTTTGTGCATATTTTTTTATACTATTATCTAGGGAATAGACTACAGACTAGTAATTTAAAGTATTATTACAGGAATTATGACACTTACTATCATAAATATTAGGAAAAAAAAAGTACAGAAAAATCTTTCACTTAGCTTCGACAACTCATAACTTTTTATTGGTGTGATAAATATCTTAGATTGTAGTCTATTCTCTAGTTATCAAATGAAGATTTATTAATTTATAGTTGTTTTAAAGAAATCTTAAATATTATTTTAGTTAGAAAGTCTATCGCAAAGGCGAAAAACATCAAAATTTACCTAAAATTTTTTTAATTACAAAAATATATTTATTTAAAATAAAAATGGTCCCTAATTATTATTTTTAGTTGAGTTGGTGAACATAAAAATACATAAAATATGTGTATTATAATTTAATTTAAAAAATGAGTGTCTAACGTAGTCGGATAACTTAAAGTAACTGTTCGTCAATTCACTAATAGCCAATGAAAGTCGGTATAAATCCACTCTAATATTAGCCATATTACCACGACTTTTATCCCAACAAAACATCTCCCTCCTACACTCTTAAAACAAACGAGCGGTTTTAACTCAGTCTGAGTTAATTTCCACCCTTTCCGTGCCGAAAATGCACTTCTCCTATAGGAGTGAATTTCACTCTTTTTCGGAGTGGGTAAAAGATAAAAGAAACATCTGCGTCCTACACTCTTAAAACGAGCGGTTTTAACTCAGTCTGAGTTAATTTTCACTCCTTTCCGGTGCCGAAAATGCACTTCTCCTATAGGAGTGAATTTCACTCTTTTGTTTTAAGAGTGTAGTCGGATAACTTAAAGTAACTGTTCGTCAATTCACCAAAATAGCCAATGAAAGTCGGTGTATAAATCCACTCTAATATTAGCCATATTACCACGACTTTTATCCCAACAAAACATCTCCCTCCTATTCCTACTTACATTTGCACCGATTTATCGACGGCCATTTATTCTTTCATAAAACCAGATTGACCCACCTTCTGGGCAAGTCCTGCCAAACGATCTTTCTCCCTTTTTTTCGACACCCCCCCGCATGATTGTGACGGTAACCGCCGGTCAATAGAGCAAATAGAACGCGGGGAAGAAAGAAAGAACCGAATATGATTGATTCGGTATAGACTGATGGCCTGAACCTCGATATGGACATACGTGAGATAAGGTTAATAATACGTAGCGGGTCAGGTTTTGTTAAGGGGGAACCAGACCCCCAAAAATTTTCAAAAATACATTTTAAATGTTTAGTGTTTCTTAAAATATGTAATTTAGTTTACCGATATCGTAAGATGAAAAATTTCAAGTTACTAAGAAGTTTTTAAATATTTTATTAACAATGTTGTTTAGGTAAAATCCAGTCATGTTTTATAGGTAAAGAACCCACTATTGTTTACTTTAAAACGGTGTATATCTCAAACTTACTTTTCCAATGTACCTTTTCTCAAAATTTATGAGGCGTATTTAGGAAGTTGGTTACTAAAAACGTTCTAGGGCTCAACCTTTTGCACGTTCACAAACATTAACCACAAGTCCAAACGCTGTCGTACGGTGTCGGGTCCGGCATCGCTAAAAAACTGCCGACCTATAAACGCCCGTGCAGCCAAAATGTCCGACGAATAATACCCGTGTGGAGGGAGTGCACGTTAAATATCCTCCAAAGTCCTAACGCTGCGTACGGTGTCGCCCTTAACGGTTGCGTTGGGTGCCTACTGAGGTGTACCGGCTCGTCACTTGACTGTGGTTCTAAAATAAGACGCCCGTCGCCAATAGCCCTCGTGTAGCTTTAGTGCGACGATAATTCAAACTAAAACTAAAACTAGTAGAGCATTTATCCCTTCTAGAAAAATCGAAAATGATTGATCGCTTATTGATCAATGATACACCCCTGACCAGTGACAGCGAACAAGAATCTCTCAATCAGTGTTTACTTCCTTTTAAGAGTGACAAAAAAAAAAAAGTGGAAACAAATATTAGAGATGTCAAAGAAAAAAATCATAGTGGTATTTTTGACTTGTTTCAGAGTAACAGAATTTTTCCCCCGAACACAAACTAAAGCTTTTTACTCAGTTCGTGAACTGAATTGATAGCCCAGAATTTCGCCTGCTTTCTCCGTATAAAACATATAATCTAATCCATTGTTTTCCCAAATAAATTGATGTTTGAATGACGCTGTGCATAGTTTAAACTTAATCCAATTAAAACCTACAATATATAATACGTAGCAGAACTAAGAACAAGTTGCACGTAAAGAACTCCAAAATAGAACACAACAGACGAAAACGACCGCGCATTAAGAGATAAACCGAAACAACCAATGGAATATCGGCAAAGCGAGAATAATAACTGTAAATAGTTAAGTCATCTGCAACAAACCAATTGGTAATGATAAAAAATTAAGGGGATACGGTACCCAAAAATTGGTCAAAATATCGATTTTTTCAGTTTTTACATCTTATTATTCACAATATCTTTTTGAACATTTACAGAAAGTTTCATAATAATATCTTTTGTAGAAAAAATTATTAAATATTTTCTGGGGTCATTCCTGTAAGTTTGAATGCATATTTCGTCTGCTTTCAACCTTTTTTCTCTGTTTCACGTTTTTCAATACTTGTGGTTATAAACCCCTACACTCTTAAAACAAACGAGCGTTTTTAACTCAGTCTGAGTTAATTTCCACTCCTTTCCGGTGCCGAAAATGCACTTCTCCTATAGGAGTGAATTTCACTCTTTTTAGGAGTGGGTAAAAGAAAGAAAAGAAAACAATCTGCGTCCTACACTCTTAAAACGAGCGGTTTTAACTCAGTCTGAGTTAATTTTCACTCTTTTCCGGTGCCGAAAATGCACTTCTCCTATAGGAGTGAATTTCACTCTTTTTTTTAAGAGTGTAAGGTTGTTTTTTGCTAATTAAGTTAGAATGTTCAAATTTTTAAGCTGTGTTCTTTTTTAAAGGGTGCACAAAATTGGGTATGGAATAAGGTCTACTATGTATAGTTGTTCATGTTCATGTTCAGTATAAATTCATGTTACTTTTTAACTGTAGCTCATATTTTAATATCCATGCACAGTTCTTGAACAAATAGTACTAAAAACAAACTATAAAAGTTTGGTGGAGTTATTCTCAAAATTGAAAGACGAGTATAGCGTTTTAAAAAAGTATAAAATTTTGACTTTTTTAAAAAAATGAAAACCTACTTGTAAATATTTGTTTTTATTGCTAGAAAATGTTTATTTAGAGTAAACATTATATGAAACCACTATAATTTACAAGATTATGTTATTATTTCTAGATATAATGTTTTGGGTACCGTATCCCCTTAAACAGTTAAAAACATTTCTACAACAATACAAGTACAAAGCTATAAGCAATGTGGTTCTGAAAAGTAATCTAAATACAAATCTGTAATAAATAGCCCTAAAAGTGTCAACAGCAGAGAAAAATCTATTTGTTAGACTTTTTTTAGATGTATATATACAAGACAGGTAAACGTATAAATATCACGGGTGTATTTTGCTAGTATCAACTTAAACTTAGACGCTTCAGGCGTTTTGAAATATGACATAAAAATAAGGTTTGTTTGATTTGACATCATTGTATCCTGTTTTTTTCCTTACCACGGGGCTGTTTTATTGGCAGTTAAGTTTAGTTTGAATTATCGTCGCACTAGAGCTACACGAGGGCTATTGGCGACGGGCGTCGTATTTTAGAACCACATTCAAGTGACGAGCCGACACCTGAGTTGGCACCCAGCGCAACCGTTAAGGGCGACATCGTACGCAGCGTCGGGACTTTGGGGCGTATGTTAACGTGCACTCCCTCTACACGGGGTATTATTCGTCGGACATTTTTGGCTGCACGGGCCGTTTATAGGTCGGCAGTTATTTTGGCCATGCCCGGACCCGAACCTGGGACCTTCCGAATGCCAGGGCGAGCGCCTAACCGACTGGGCTCCCCAGCCCCTATTTTTCTCAAAACGCATAACCCCAGCTAAGCATTTTGAGATTCTGCATATTCCCCAGAACTGAGAGCCAATTTTTGTGGCACCATCTAGGCGACTCTCGCTACCAATTTTGACGCTTAGATTCGAAAGAATCTGAGCTCTCTGTGGATGGCTAAGTATGCCGAGATTTAATTGCTCCCCGAGAGAACCCGAGCCAAATGGGTACTCGAGGGATCCTTACATGCCACATGTTCATATGACTTTCGTGACCACGATTTTCCCATCCAGAAAATAGGAAGCTTGAGACCCGCAAACTTGGGCTTATGAGGCTGATACGTAATAACTCAACCCATTGAGCCGCAATATAAACATCCTTAATAGAACAATTGGGAGCCTAGTGGTCAGCGTCTCGGTCTCGAGATCGGAAGGTCCCGCGATCGAGTCCCGATACCACTGAAGACCCAGCGAGTATATGCGGAGTACGTGCTCGTTAAATCTGTTGGGTCCGAAAGTCCTGTGGTCGGTCATGGCGCAGTTTACCACAGAGCCACCTACTCCTACAGAGACATGTCTAAATTGCGGAGATGGCGATAGATGGCGGCATCCGTCAGCACGATGCCAAGTTGGATTCCAGCCGTGTAGTCTCTACACGGGCATCTCTCCTCAGGAACCGCACCCATTTGCCTTAATCCTTTCCCACTGGTTCCCAAGTGGTATTAGTAACAACAACAACCACTGCCTACTCAACTACTAAGGCCGAAGAAGCTCTCCCAAACATGCTCGGGGACGGAAATTTTGACGTCATAGTTCCGAGTGACGTTGTTCCGAAGATGAAGACAGCCTGTCTCGAAACCTGTTCGGAACCACACGTTCACGGCTGATCACAATTTTAGGGTTCCGAATGCGTCCGAACTAGTTTCTCTATCATCGGCACTGGGAACAGTGACGTCAAAATTTCCGTCTACACTCATGTTTGGGAGAGCTTCTCTGGCCTTGTTATTGAAGTTGGCCTTGGTCTATCTCTAAATTGAGATCGTAAGTACATTAAAAATTACCAGAAAAGTCATATCTTTGTAACAACTGCCCTTACATTTGTGTCAAACCAACCATCAAGAAGGGAAGAGAAACTGACAAAACTTTTTTTGATTTAGTGGCATTTCTTTTTAATGGCAGTTCCATTCCCTTTTCGATGATAAATATAAAAAAGTTTTCTAGAAAAAGCTGATCGAAAATCTCACCAGGACTCAGATTGAAATGTTTTGTTATTGAGAAACTCGGAAATTGGAAAAGGTTTTTTTTCTAGGATTTTGCGGAAAGTTTTTTTTTCTTTCTTCAAGTTTAGTTGAAATGGATTTGGAGAAGTGTGAGGAATGATAGTTGAGTTTTCGTGATTAATTTAAAACAAGTAGGTTTGTAACAGAATCTGTCACTTAACCTTAACCCGCTTCCACACAACAGTTGTGTTTAACAGGTAAAAAGGCGCCAAACACAGCTTTAATTCTATATTAATTATTTACTTGCTAAATTTGGCTAGTTGGCATAGCCCAAACTACAAATGCTACGGACAAGTGTAATACGTTGAAAAATTCAGCACATCAAAATTAGAATACATTGAAAATTTCAGAAATGAATTCGAATTCGAAGTACTTCAATTATTTAAAAACTGCAAAATTTAATGCTCATTTAAAAAGCATAAGAAGCCATTTTTATTAGAATTTAATCACCATTGCCATTCGCAACAATCGATCGAGAAACTTTAATTCTTTTAGATAATGAATTAAAATAAATTTATTTTTGCGACATCGATCCGTTTGAAATGACGTCAAATATATTTCACTACGAGATTCTTTGTACGTTGATATGAAATGTTTTCATTCTATTTAAAAGCGAGGAATATTACATATTTATTCTTTGAAATATATAAATTAATTTTTACAAACGATAAGTAATAATTATCGAATTTTCGAAATAAAATAAATAAAACAAGCCAAATTTAGCATGTACATGTGTAATATAGAAACTCAATGCAGTGTTTGTCGCTTTTTTTAACCTGTTAAACACAACTGTTGTGTGGAAGCGGGTTAAGTGACCCAACACTTTTGTCCAATACTGGAAGTAATATACTGTTGGATGGCAATATCTTCCGAAAGAAATCATTGAATCGAGTCGACTACTTCAATAAAGGGGCCGTAGTGAGCCTAGTGGTCAGCGTCTCGGTCTCGGGATCGGAAGGTCCTGCGATCGAGTCCCGGTACCACTGAAGACCTACCGAGTATATGCGGAGTACGTGGTCGTTAAATCTGTTGAGTCCGAAAGTCCTCTAAGTTCCCATACCAAATCAATACCTCTGGGGGTGACAAGCCAATTCTGGGGATCCTCTAGTTGGCCTCTGTCTCTAAAAATTAGATGGATCCACTTATGTGTGTGTGTTGTCTGTTGTGTCTGTCTTACTTGACGAAGGTTTATAAGCGGGTCGTTGACCAAGCACACGAACCTAAATATATATGTCTACCAACCAACCAACCAACATCAATAAAAGAAAATATTCAGTTTCAATTTGCTGAATTCAGAAGAAATCAATCCAATAACGCTAATTTCTTTATTGCAGTCTAAATCATAACTTTTCTG
The DNA here is from genome assembly GCA_019343175.1 of Oedothorax gibbosus. Lineage (NCBI taxonomy): Eukaryota > Metazoa > Arthropoda > Arachnida > Araneae > Linyphiidae > Oedothorax > Oedothorax gibbosus. The sequence continues at coordinate 42,515,200 of CM033272.1, read as the reverse complement.
AAAAATACCCTCTTAAAATAACAAAAGCTCCCTTGTATTACATAAAATATTAACCATAACCTTAAAAAAAAGTCTATCTCATTCTTTCATAAATACAAAAATGAAGCTATCTATCTGAGCTGGGCAACAGTTAGAAATCAAGCAAATGGTTCGAAAATTCGAAAATATCTCGAACCAAAAAGTCCGGTTCGTCTCAAAATTGGTGGTTTTGTGGGTTGAAATTTATCCGAAAAGTACTGATCTGTAAAGGGGGTGGGGGAGCCCAGTCGTTTAGGCACTCGCCTAGCATGCGGAAGTCCCAGGTTCGGTTCCGGGCATCGCCAAAATAACTGCCGACCTATAAACGGCCCGTGCAGCCAAAAGTGTCCGACGAATAATACCCCGGCGGGAGTGCACGTTAAATATCCTTCAAAGTCCTAACGCTGCGTACGATGTCGCCCTTAACGGTTGCGTTGGGTGCCTACTCAGGTGTCGGCTCGTCACTTGACTGTGGTTCTAAAATACTTCGCCCGTAGCTAATATCCCTTGTGTAGCTCTAGTGCGAAGATAATTCAAACTAAACTAAGCTATTATTTAAAATAAATTCAATGATTTTGAGAAAATATTTGTTTACCATTACATAACACTTATTTTAGTTAAAAGTTCCAGTAATAACAAAATCATCTAAAATTTTCGTTATTTGGATTTTTAGTGATATTGATCATGATGATGTTCAAGTGGAGAAGCAATAATTCTTATTTTAGCGTTTATAACGGAAAAGGTTGTATTTTTGTCCATCCGTCTGTCATCTACTTTCACACACGAACCAAAAATGATAAGTAAAGATTCAGCAAAACATCTGACCAGTCTACCGTTCAAATACCATTAAAAAAATTAATTAGAATTATATTTAAGGGAACAGGGAACAAAACGACCACTCAAAATATCGAATTTTCATTTCAACTTTAGTTACTGAATCGTGCCTTTACGAAAAAACTTCTATGATGCACATTTGAATATGGGGCTCGAGTTTGCAAATTTGGTAGTTAATTTCAATATAACTTTGTTGCCAGCTTTAAATGTCATTATTCCAAAACACCAATTTTCAGCCTTAAGGTACACTTTTCTCTTTTTTTATTTTACTAGAAGGGTTGAAATCTTCTGTGATGTCGTATACATGTCTATTTAACACAGTGAACCAAAAATATTCCAAAAATATATTGAGTAAAAATAAGACGATTTTTTTTAATTTTAGAAATGCGCAAAATTTCTATTTATGTTAAGAACTTAAAATTATGAATAATTTATCGTCAAACTTGAGGTTCATTGCGTTGAATATACTTTTTCTTTTATTTCTATATTCTTTCTAAACCCGCTAGTTTCCTATAAATATCGTTTTCATCTTACGATATACATTCGACATTAATTATGATACCATAGATAATTTGAGAAAAAAGTTTCAGTTGTAAAGTTTCTAATATAAAATGCTTTCAAAAACGTCCAAACTCACAAAAAAAACCCAGTTTCGTTCAAAGCTCTTTAGTTCCTTTCTGCGTAACATCCTAAGCACTGTAAAGTCCACTTTATTATTATTTATCGCTCCCCTATTTATCAAAGCGACTTAGCGAAAGCCTTTTTATTGAAGCAGAGGAAAAAAACTGAATAAAACAGCGATGTCTACAATCCGGTAAATGTCGGGAGCATTACCCCCCCCCCCATCCCTTCCGTTCCCCCTGATCTTTGTCCCCCATTTAAGGGGGAATGGGCGCGGTGGTCCAGGGGTCTCCAAAGCAAAGTGCATCAGTGTTAATCCTATGGCGAAAGAAATATTTTCTCTGCCACATATCTCCGGCTGTATTAAATATTTTTACAAGCGGATTTTTTTATGTGATAAATGTAGCTGACTTACAGGTCCCGACCTTCCCACTTTTTGAAATGGGTTCGAATATTTTTTTTTTTTAATTTTCAATAAATAATTTTACACAAAATATTCGAAGCAATTTCAAAAAGTGGGAAGATAGAGACCTGTAAGTTATCTACATTTATTATTTAAAAAAAAAAGTTTGTAAAAATAGTCAATACAGCCGGAGAAATGTGGCAGAGAAAATAGTTTTTTCGCCATTTGATTAACACTGAGGCACTTGAGTTTGGAGACCCGCGGTCCAGCGCGCCCATTCCGAAATAGTCTCTGTGTTTTTCCGAAAAAAAAAACTTGCGTTCCCTTTCACTGCAGCAAAATGGGGATGTTTCAGCTGATGTAACGCTGTTGTTTTAATTTTTCTGCGTACTATGATTTCATTGTTTCAAATTTATTCCCAAAATGAACATATTTTTTTTATCTTTTTCTGAGTTATTTACATGCAATTTGTTTTTATTTAGGATCAGAATGCGGAAATAGATGCAAAAGAAACTTTTCTTTCTATGCAAGCTGTCTTTTATAAATGATTTGAACAATCAACAGCACAGCAAGAAGTTGGCATTTAAAAAAAAATTAAGAGACTAAAATATTCTTAGAAAACTTACTTTCTCGAAATAAAAGCAATTCCAGAAAAATTAAAACAAGACAGAGGAGCTTTTGCCACCGACGACTTGAAAAACCATATTGTGTTTTCCCCAGTATTTTGTTTGTTGATTATTTAAAATTATAAAAAGTAAACTTTTTTTAAAAGACACAAAAAAGTTTCACATAATAAAAAAAACAATCTTATCAATTCAGTACACACTCTGAAGGTTAATTTTTTTGAAAAATTCTGAATAAAATTTTAATTAAAAATAAGGGAATTCTACAACTACTATAGGACTTTTTCCATTTCGCCAGCACCAGCGATAAAGTCGCCAAAAATGCGAAACCGCTGTCAAATGGAATATTTTCAATGGTAACCTTTACCAATGTATTTATACAGTTGTCATTTAACTGTGCATAAAGTGGTCATTTAACTGTGTATGCTGGGACCCTTTTACTGTATATACTGTGCTACTATAACTGTGTGTAATATGTTCTTTTAACTGTATATACTGTGCTCCTATAACTGTGTGTACTATGTTCTTTTAACTGTATATAATGTGCTCCTATAACTGTGTGTACTATGTTCTTTTAACTGTATATACTGTGCTCCTATAACGGTATGTGCTATGTTCTGTTAACTGTGTATACTGTGCTCATATAACTGTGTGTACTATGTTCTTTTAACTGTATATACTGTGCTCCTATAACTGTTTACTATGTTCTTTTAACTATATATACTGTGCTCCTATAACTGTGTGTACTATGTTCTTTTAACTGTATATACTGTGCTCCTATAATTGTGTGTACTATGTTCTTTTAACTGTGTATACTGTGTTTCGTAGCCGAATTCCGTTTGGCGAGATTTGCTCCGTGAAAAATGGATAGTACCCAAAAATATCTTAACAAATAATTTTTTTACAAAGAAACAAACTTGTTAAAAACGTATCTGTAAAAGTTGTTTTATGTTTATGGAACACTATGCACAGTGAAACAAACTTCCAGACCCCAATTCAGCGTTGAAGTCACGTGGCTCCTTGAACGCCTCGTGTTTTGATTTAGTTTGGTTTAGTTATTTAAACGTCGTTCTTTAAATACACTAGACATGTTGACGCTGCAAAATAAAAATGGATAGTACCAAATTATTTTTTTTTACATATAATACACATTTTAACAAAGAAACCAACTTGTTGAAACGTATCTGTAAAAGTTGTTTTATGTTTATGATACACTATGCACAGTGAAACTAACTTCCAGATCCCAATACAGCGTTGAGGAATAGACAAGACAATTCGAACGGGGCTTAAGGTATCTCCACACGTTGAAAATGCCATTTTCGGAAAAAAATTGATATTTTTTTATTTGTTTATGATTACCCAAATTTTCTTGTTTCTAAAACTGTCTTTATTCTAACTGTGACGCAATTAGAACAAAAGAAGTGATTAATTTAGTAAAGATCAGTTGCACTAGAATCAACCAGACATTGAAACTTTAAATGCGTTTTTCTTGCATTTCAGCTTTTCATTAAATAGCTTCAGTTGGAAAAAGATAACTCAAAAAGTTATTGAGTAATTTCAAAAATTCCTTTTTCTACTAATTTAAGGAAATTGTTGTCTAGGGAATATACCTAAAAAACTTTTAAGAAATATGTTTTTTTAATTTTGTTTTGGCCCATTAATCACTTTGACACATCGAAAAAACTTTTTTCGACTACTAATAAAATTTTTATTTTTAAATAAAATATTTTGATTTTAGGTATATTCCCTAGACATAAGTTTACAGTTTAACTTGGTGGTTTCATTTTCTTAATAGGTCGAATTTTTTTTTTCTAGCCTAATTCAAGTTTTTGACAAAAAAAAAAACTGCAAAAACATGCATAAAATGACCATATTTTAAAAAAATTTGGTATGTATGCCAAATTTTACTTGCTATATATAGTCATTTCCCCTTTCAGATACACACAAAAATACTACCAAAGTTGTTTTTAAGTTCATGTTTTTAAAAATATGTCCGAACGTCCTTAACGTGGTTTGTTTGTTAGGGGTTTAAGATAATGTTTGACGTAGCTGTGACATCACAATAGGCTTGGAGGTTTTAGTTTGAACGAATTAAATGCCGGGTGGTTTGTTTGTAGGGTATAAGACAAGGTTCGGCGTTTTTGTGACGTTATTGTAAGCGTGGTTGTTCAAGTCCAGCATTTATGTTTTCGTGTCTCCTAACATCTGTTTTTAGCTTCCACACTACGTTTATAACGCAAAAAAAGGAAGGTATTATAATCGTTCAGTTCTTCTGTGTGTCTGTCCGTCACCCAATTTCATATCCCAAACTACAAATGCTACGGACAAGTGTGGTGCGTCAAAAAATTCAGCGCATCGAAATTAGAATACATTGAAAATTTCAGAAAAGAATTCGAAGTACTTCAATTGTGTAAAAAAAACTGCAAAATTGAATGCTCATTGAAAAGCATAGTAAGCCATTTTTATTAGAACTAAATCACCATTGCCATTCGCAACAATCGCTCGAGAAACTTTAATTCTTTTAGAGAATAAATTAAAATAAATTTATTTTTGCGACATCGATCTTTTTGAAATGACGTCAAATATATTTCACTACGGGATTCTTTGTACGTTGATATGAAATGTTTTCATTCTATTTAAAAGCGAGGAATATTACATATTTATTCTTTGAAATATAAATTAATTTTTGCAAACGATACGTAATTCTTTTTGAATTTTCGAAATAAAATAAAAGAAACTAGCCAAATTTAGCATGTAAATGTTTAATATATAATAATGCTATATTTGGCGACGTTTTACCTGTTAAATGCTTTTTTACCTGTTACAACTGTTGTGTGGGCGGGTTAAGTGACAGATTCTGTTACAAACCTACTTGTTTATTAGTTGTCTTGGATAATTAGTTGTCTGAAGATACTTGGATAATATTAGTTAGATACTTGGATAATTGGTTGTCTGGATATTTAGTTGTTGAGGCATCGGTTGTAATTTTAGGAGTCGACCTCGATTCTTAAATTTTATCCGGTTTCGGGAAACAGTCCTGCGTATTATTCTGGCTTTGGTGGTTTAATGCCTGGGATGTTGGTAACGGTGAAATGGTCGGTAACGAGTTCTAAATGTTCGAAATATGTTTCTTATTTGTATTAAGTGCACTATTCTCAATTAAGTAAATTTACCTTTATATAAGTACATACCATATCTGTTTCTTTTATGGTTAGTTATTTAAAGTTTAATTTACTACAATATATCCTCTTATTTCTGCATTCAGAGAAATACAAATATTCCCAAATTGTTAGTTGTACAACTTGTTCGGTTAAAACTTACGAACTTGCTTACAGTCCATGGACAAATTATTAGACGCACTGTATTTTTTTTTAGTAATTTTATGTTTCTTAAGATGCAATAACGGTATATTTAAACTACAATATTATTGATTTTTATTTAAAAGAATTGTTGTAGACTACATATTTGTATTTATGTTTAACACATGGCAACACCGTGTTGACAAAGTGATTCACGAGTCCAGCTCCTAGAAAAGATTATATATGTGTGGAATCCTCATCCTCAAATGCAGGAGACAGTACAGTCTTGCATTGATAGCATGCCGCGCAGAATTTAAGCTTTGATAGAAGCTAAAGGTGGCTCAACTGAATATTGACTTTTACTAACATTTATTTCACTTTTCTTTAAAACTTAATAAACGTATGCGTTTCTAAATGAATGCTGTTTTATTTATGTCAAATAAATCGGTAATTGATTGGATAATATAAAAAAAAAAAAAACCAAATCAATTTAAAATAATAAAACGGTACAATATCACCCGGTAATTAGTATTTTACATGAAATCTTGCAGTGCGTCTAATAATTTGTCCAAGGACTGTAAGTTACCTTCCGTTTACAATAACCTCGTGTAACCCTAGTGCGACGTTGATTCAACCAAATCAAAGCAAAGAAAACTTCTTTGCTCGGACCCCAAAGATTTCCAAGTCCCCCTCCCCCTTCAGAGATATTGGAGTCCGGTCACGTGTCTTAAGGGGATGGACAAACGTCAGTTTTGATTGTCCCTCTGAGACCGGTAAAAGAGTGGGAGGGGGGGGGGCAGTTCCTTACAATGATGTTGTTCCAGACATTGAGCTAGAAGAAACGTGGAGTGAGGTGTGTTATTCACTGAACAGGGCAGCAAACGAGCTGGTTCAATAACGAAACGCGGAGGAATACACGGCACTGCAGCAGAAACGAGCCGGGCAGAAAACCTAGAAACTTGCCTATTTCGCTATTGGGTTCGTCTTCGCTGGTTCTTAGTTAGTGATCCACATGGTTATTTCTTAAAAAAGTTGGAATTTAAAGTTGAAGAAAGTTAATTTCTTTCGAACTAAAAATGTTAAAATACATTTAGGAGCCCAAGTCAATATGATAGAGGGGTCTCAAACAAGCATTGCATACAAGTGTAGGGAAAATAGTCCTTTTCTGCCCTGTTCGCTCAAAAGGGTGTGAGTGGGTTTTCGGCTCGCAGACACCTCACTCCGGTTTCCCTTCTAGCTCAATGGTTCCAGATGATGTAACTCTCCTGTTTTCATTTTAGCCACATTGCCCTGTCATTATAAACACTACTATTTTTTTTCTCTGGAAACTTTTATTAAGGGGATACGGTACTCAAAAGTTGGTCAAAATATCCATTTTTCAGTTTTTACTTCTTATTATTTACAGTTTATTTCTGAACATTTACTGAAAGTTTCATAATGATATCTTTTGTAGAAAAAAGTTATTAAATATTTTCTGGAGTCATTCCTATAAGTTTGAATACGTATTTCGTCTGCTTGCAACCTTTTTTTTTTCTCTGTTTCGCGTTTTTCAATTCTTGTGTTTAATAAATCCCTAAGGCCTTTTTGCTAATTAAGTTAGAATTTTAAAACTTTTAACCTATGTTTTTATATATATGGTGCACAAAATTGTGCATGGAATAAGGTCTAATATAAATAGTTGTTTCGTAAAAAAAATGTTGTATTCAATAATTTGTAATTTTGTGTGAATTTCAGTATAAATGCATGTTACTTTTTAACTAAGCTCACATTTTAAAATACACACACAGTTCTTGAACAAATAGTACTAAAAACAAACTATAAAAGTTTGGTGGAGTTATTCTCAAAATTGAAAGAGGAGTAGCGTTTTAAAAATGTTCAAAATTTTGACTTTTTTTTAAATAAATGAAAAACTTCTTGTCAATATTTGTTGTTATTGCTAGAAAATGTTTATTTAGAGTGAACATTATATAAAACCATTGTAATTTACAAGTTTATATTATTATTTCTAGAATAATGTTTGGTACCGTATCGCATTAATTATTAGTTACTGGGTGTTACTTGTAAAATGTTTAAATTAGCTGTGCATATTGTTTCAGTTTAATTGTTACTGTGAAAATTTAAAATTTTTTATTCATATTATATTTATGTTGTATTTTAAAAAGTTATTTAAAAAATGGAGATATTTGTTTTCCTTTTGTATTAAACTTGTTACTGCGAAATCAGTAGTTAAATATAAAACAATGATTTAATTTTGTGTTTTTTTTAGGAAAATTTTTAATGTAAAATGGAAAGAATGTATGTTTAACAAATTATTGATGGTATTTTGTATAATAAATCTCAAACTGGCACTGCGAAATTCAGACGTGGTGACTCAAAACAAAAGAAATTTTTGCCTGTGTTTAAAGGAGGTACTTATTATGTGATAATGGCCAATCCAGCATTACGGCTGTATTAAAACCCGGCTATCGAGTGGTCTTGTATATTGATGATATCCTTCCCACAGATTTAGATAAGTACTCATGAGGGGAAAGAATGGAATATAAAAAGAATCGTTTGACCGGGTCTAATTACGAGGCGTAGCTTATTAGGGCGAAACGGCAACACATCAATTTAGCTCGAATTAGAACCTGTCAGAACGAGTTCTTTTTATGATTCCATTCTCTTCTCATTTTAGAGGTCTCACTGAGACCTCTATGAAAGGTGGAAAAATGGAATCTAAAAACTCGTCTTTGACCAGGTTCTAATTACGAGCTGCCAATTATGCATACGGCCAACACAGCCAATAACGCCTCGCAATTTAGAACCCTGGTCAAGAGACGAGTTTCTTTTTTATGATTCCATTCTCTTTCTCCCTTTCTTGATTTAGTAAGTGTCTCGATGTTTGTTGCATTCGGGTTATTCATTCAAGCTACAGACCTCTCCGAATAGCGAGCGTTATTTTATAACCACCCGGTAACATTTGGAGGTTACCGGGTGGTTATAAAATAGTGCGAAGGATCAATATCAACCGGCGAAGTGATCAATATCACTTCGCCGGTTTAAGCGGATTTTCGCTTGCCCACGATTAAGAGAGTTATCTACTGTAACAACAAAAGAAGCGAATGGGTTGTCCTGACATTTAAAATATGACTTTTTGGAAGGATGGGTTGTACAGGAAGCTAAAAGTCGTAAACAACTTCTGCGAGATCGAGTTTTTGTAAAGTAAAATAACTCATCTTAATTGTGTCGTCATGGCTTGTTTACCAATAGTCGTAAATCACAAAATTCGAGTTACCAGAAGAGACTTGAATTTCCTGGGTTTTTTTTATAAACTTTTCTCAGAAAGTTATTTATGGTGAGTGTTTTTGATGAGGAATATACCGAAAACTTTCTGAACTTCGAATTTGCTTTGCATATTTTTTTTTTTTAAACTAATTTATTAACCATTATACCAAAGAGTTCTATAGTAGGGTAGAGACTGAACCTTTCAACAGCAAGATGAACCAACACTGAGACAATATAGGGTGGCATGTGGGGCCCGATGGCCGAGTGGTTCGGATCGCAGGCCATATCGCTAGCAGTCGCGCGTCTTAACGGGTGCGGGTTCGATTCCCGCCTTTGCCCTGGGTGTGACTTCCTTTCTCAGTATCAAAATTATAAATTAAATAGCACTTTTGACCTTCTATTCAGGCTCCGTAGTGAGCCATGGCTGCCGATGGCAGCTCAGTACGAGTCGTTCCTCTACCCTACATAGAACTCTTTGCCTTATACTAACGACGATTGGCAAGAAAATTTGCCAAGCGAAAATGTGCTTTCAGCTTAAGTTTATCTAAATAAATACAAGATAAATGAAGATCTTGGATCTCAACAATTTAAGTTACATGAAAATCGACTTTAAAAACTTTTATTCAGAACTGGAGGTTTTAATGGAATCTACAAAGTCGTCAATGTGTGGCGGTCGACCACAGGCGCAACTTCAATAGAGCATCCACGCTAGATGGCGCTACGTTACTACCAATCATTTAGATTATAATAGTAATTGTACTATAAAAGCCGAAGTAACTTACGCACCTCCACCTGGAGGATGGGTTTCCGAGGCTGGGCTATGGGCTCACATGTAAGAGGTGCTGAAATAGAAACCAGATAAACCCCGTACCTCTTCAAATTGGTTGATGTTAGAGTTAATATCTAATATCAGCAAATACTAGTATTTCTTGGGTATAACCATAGATATCATAGTTAAAGTATTAGATTGGCAGATCACGTGACCTCCAATGCTAACGACGGGACGCGCATGGAGGCCAAATAAGAGAGAAAAATGGCCAGTGTTGCTGCCACTTTAAGGAGAAAAATACTACGAAAAAATACCATTTAATTCAAAAAATACAACAAAAAAAATACTAGAAAAGGATTTAAAGTCACTAAAAAGATTTCAAAATGCAGCTAGTATCTTAACGATATATTTTTTTTTTTGTAATTTTAGAATTAAATGGTATTTTTTCGAAGTATTTTTCTCCTTAAAGTGGCAGCAACACTGGCCATTTTTCCCTCTGATTTGGCCTCCATGCGCGTCCCGTCGTTAGCATTGGAGGTCACGTGATCTTCCAATCTAATACTTTAACTATGATATCTATGGGTATAACTAAGTCATTGGGTGGAGACTAGTTTTCGACACACACATATATATATATACCCCGTGTGATGACTGGAAAGGGTGGGGGTGGTTAAAAAAAAAAAAATTTGAGACAACTCCGACTATATTTGTTTTGAAATCATAAAATTGTAGGATTTGGTGTCATTTTGTGACTGACGAGCGTTAATTTCGGACTTGCAACAAGATCTACTTGCATTTTACTGGTCTTTCTACTGCACAACACTACCGGATTTAACGTGCACTCCGTCCCTCAACACGTAGTATTTCTATGATGTTGGTTGAATTAAAATGGCATTGGAGCTACACGTGGTTTTGTTTTAATTTAACTAAGCCGGACCCAATAGGGTACTTGACTGCATCGCCAAAATACCTTCCAATATTATTTAAATTATAGTCGAAAGTCAAAAATAACAAATGCATATAATTTTTTTGCGAAATAAATCTTTAAATCATTAAAAAAATCATTTTAAAAAGGCATTTTTTTCACGTGATCACAAACACAACGGTTTGGCTGACGTCACTAGTAACTATAAACAAACCGGCGTGATGTTTTTTGTTTTCTGATTAAACTTGGTTTAATCTAACTTACTCTTGGAATAATAAATATTGAGATAATGTAAGGCTTTTTACAGAAGCGGATATTTCAATTTTGCCTAAAATCGAATCCAATGTGGTGTTTCAATGTTTGTTTATAGTCACTAGTGACATCACAGATACCACGTGACAGCCAGGAAGCGTTTTCGGGAGTGATTTTTCGTCCTAATTTTAAAATTCATTTTTCAGCCTTTTTATGGGGTATTTGAAAAAAAGAAAAAAATACGGGTCTAATATTTTTGGCATAAGAATATTTTAGGCCAATAAAAAAAATTTAGTCAAGTACTCTATTTGTTTCAGTGATTATATTTTCAACTATGAAATTATTATAAAGGTTTTACAAATCATATAGTTAGTTCATTTGGACGAAAACAATATAAATTAACACCTAAATAGATATCTATTTGTGCAATTTATATAGCTAGTTGACTAAGCTGTACTGAAAAAAAAATGCAGTACGTATCTGGTCACCTTAATTTTATTGGATTTTACACAACATAATCGCTTGTAGATACATAAAACGACAAACTAGCTCAATATATTTAAGGGGCTGGGGAGCCCAGTCGGTTTGGCGTCCGCATGCGAAAGGTCCCAGGTTCGAGTCCGGGCATCACCAAAATAACTGCCGACCTATAAACAGCCCGTGCAGCCAAAAATGTCCAAAGAATAATACCCCGTGTAGAGGGAGTGCACGATAAATATCCTCCAAAGTCCCGACGCTGCGTACGATGTCGCCCTTAACGGTTGCGTGGGTGCCTACTCAAGTGTCGGCTCGTCACTTGACTGTGGTTCTAAAATACGACGCCCGCCGCCAATAGCCCTCGTGTAGCTCTGGTGCGACGATAATTCAAACTAAACTAAAACTATTTAACACATTTCATTAAAGGCGCGTTCTCATGCACGCGAATTGGGAGGAATATACCGGGATTAAGGAACAAAAATCCCTCCGTTAGGGAAAATTGGGGGTTTGAAATCGTACCCGCATTCTTCCTAGTCATTGTACCGGTATTTATCCGTGATGCATTGCGATTTTGAGAATCAAAACAAAACAACATGGTTAACGTGTTTAACCTCACTCTAATTTTTAATAGAAGGATAATTTTAAGAATTTGCCGCGAAGACATGTCGGCTTAAAAAATAAACAAACTCTACAATGTGACTGAAAGTAAACAGGATGTGACGTTAAACCATACGTCACTTCCGAAGTCCCGGTGTATTCTGGGTACTCATGTGAACGGGTGTTTTTGGTTTCAGGAATTGAGCCGGCTTAATACCGGTATTAGTCCGTGCATGTGAACGCGCCTTAAAGGTATCAAAACATTTCCAACCATTTAAACCCCGCTTAAATAAAACAATACCCCCCCCCCCCAGCACAATATTTCTCCGGCTTCATTTGATACATTAAAACCACCTTTCAGAACAATACCCACCAGAACCGTTGCCACCATTCAAATTAAATTTAATTAACGCATCTAAAAGGTAAAGCGGACGATAACGCACCTCCGTTCCATCGATTTAGAACATAAGGGAACAATAGAAAAAGCGTTCCATTCATTGTTGCACCCCCCAATAGATCAGTAGACGCAAATTTTTGACCCACAGGCAACGAGTGACAAAAGGCCTTATTGAAACTTTATCTGCGCTGGGGTAACCCCCCCCCCCCCTCCACCTTTCTGGTGTTATCATTATCATCATAGGAATGAATAAGCGTCGGATGTGGATAAGAAGGAAAAAACGTTTGGGTGGATTTGACCAGTTCGTAACGATATTTGTGGCTTGAATATTACCACATTAAAGGCCTTATCACACGAGAGCTCGTTCGTTCAGCGACGTCCGTACGCCATATCAAAAACTGGTTTTTGGAGCAGTTTTTGCTCGATGAGCATTTTCGAGTCGACTCGAAAAAATCCGGCTCCTTTTTGCTGTTCGAACGGCTGCTCCAATCAGAACGAAGTTCAGTCGCGACGTCACGGCCGAGCCTCCTCGTAACCCTGTTAAACTTGTGATGTCACGCATGACGTAGCCGTTCTCTCGTTGACGTTTTTGCTGTCCCAAAATGTTGTTCGACGAGCGACGTTCGTACCGTGCGATAAGGGCTTAACACTTCGCTGCGCAGGATTTTTGATTCCACGTATTATGTGATAGGAATATCATTATCGAATCCTTTGTTGTACGGCCACTTGGGCCGTTTTACAAGTGAAATGGTTAAGGTAGAATGGGAGCCGGTCTCTAAACCGAATTCTGGCTGTGTTAATCCAATGGAAAATAGTTTTCTACCTCAAATTACTCCAGATGTATTGAATATTTTTTTATGAACCAAATTTTATATGAAATGTAGAGGGCTAAATAGTTGAACTTTTTTTAACTGGTTCATTTTTTAAAAAAAAATTTTTCACTCGATAGTTTTCCAACAAAATATTCGAACCCATTCGAAAAAGTGGGATTATACAGACCTGTGGGTGAGCAACATTTATTCTATAAAAAAAACCGTTTGTAAGAATACTCAATACAAATATACATCACACTAGAGATACAACAGGGCATAGTGAAGTGACGAGCCAACACCAGAATAGTCACCCAAATTATTGAGGTCGACATCGTACGAGGCGTCGGGGCTTTGGAGTATATTTAACTTGCACTACCTCCACACGGAGCCTGCTGCATTTTTAGCCGCACAGACCGTTTTTAGGTTGGCAGTTATTCTGTTTCCTATGTCCGGACCCCAACCTTTTGCATGGAAGGCAAGCGCCTTACACTCTTAAAACAAACGAGCGGTTTTAACTCAGTCTGAGTTAATTTCCACTCCTTTCCGTGCCGAAAATGCACTTCTCCTATAGGAGTGAATTTCACTCTTTTTCGGAGTGGGTAAAAGAAATAAAAGAAAACAATCTGCGTCCTACACTCCTAAAACGAGCGGTTTTAACTCAGTCTGAGTTAATTTCCACTCCTTTCCGGTGCCGAAAATGCACTTCTCCTATAGGAGTGAATTTCACTCTTTTGTTTTAAGAGTGTACCGTCTTGGCTCTCTAGAAAAGGGATCGTATGGTAAACTGCTCTTTCAAAAGAACCAATGTTCTCCATTAAGGAGAAAATCCGTGTCCATTATACGTATCCTCGTATTTGAGCGTGTGTTGTACCCGTTATCTCTAGCTCTCTTGTCCCCCTAAATGCTACGTAATGGTGCCGCCGCAATACGATTATTATTGCTGCGTTTCTACGTACCGATATGCTTAGTTTGACAGAAAGTTAAGTGAAATTTAAGAGAGATTGTCAGTCCCATATAGAGCTAATGCATTAGTTTTGGAATCACAACTTCCGCAGAAGTATTGCTTTGCCATGTTAGCCATTTTTCCCCCAGGTATGGAAATCACCATAACATTGAAATGAAACAAATTTGAAACGAAAATATTATCTAGTTATTTAATTATATATTTTTGAAGTTTTAAAATGCTAAAAATATGCAGCAGATGGCTACACTATTTGAAAACTTTATCAATTAATAATTTACCGGATGTTATTTTCTTTTCATGTTTGTTTTAAATGGATGTTATGATGATTCCCATACCTGGTGAAAATGGGATAACATGGCAAAGCATTTCTTTTGCAAAAGTTGTGATTTTAAAACTAATGCATTAGCTCTATGGGACTGACAGTCCCCCTAAATTGATTTCTCTAAATTATCCACTTGTTCTCCTTATTCTCCTTTTGTTTATATCATCGAGGACGATTGGCAAGAAAATTTGCCTCGCGGAAATGAGCCTCCATAAATTAAATAAACAAAATATGAGATATGTTTTATTTAACTCTTGCTCAGCAAAACTGATACATGGAAATTGGAAAATGAATGACTATATGTGAAATATATAGTGTGTTCTTCTACGCACAGCCCAGATCTAGGATCCAACAATGATATTATTGATTGGAATGTGGACAAGTTTCACAAAGAAACCAATATGAAACCCATGATGGCAAATCCCAATTGCAGTCGCCATGGCAATCTTTTGAAATTCTTTGCGGCCAGGCTTCGTAGGTAAGGTAAGGTAATCGTTTCCGGCCGCCTATTTCTAGCCTCCTTCAGGAGCATTAACACAGCCAATAACGCCTCGTAATTTAGAACCCTGATCAAGTGACGAGCCAGGCTTCGTGCATCTTTTGACAAGTCGCAGAGAAACCTTGGCAAACTGCCTGCAAGGTTCTACAAAAGTTTAGTTTAGTTTGAATTATCGTCGCACTAGAGCTACACGAGGGCTATTGGCGACGGGCGTCGTATTTTAGAACCACAGTCAAGTGACGAGCCGACTCCTGAGTTGGCACCCAAAGCAACAGTTAAGGGCGACATCGTACGCAGCGCTGGGACTTTGGAGCGAATTTTAACGTGCACTCCCTCTACACGGGGTATTATTCGTCGGACATTTTTGGCTGCACGGGTCGTTTATAGGTCGGCAGTTATTTTGGCGATGCCCCGGACCCGAACCTGGGACCTTTCGCATGCTAGGCGAGCGCCTAACCGACTGGGCTCCCCAGCCCCTAGGCTCTACAAAAGACATAACTTGATCCATTTTTACTGATACTAGAAATGGGCTGTTGCGCCGAGGAGTTTTTATTACACAAATAAGAAGACCATAGCTCTAAACCATTGTCTTAAGTAGGACAGATAAAGTTACACTAAAAATAAATTTGAAAAACTTAGTTAACGTTTGTATTCGGAAATGAAGGCGGTGATGGTATTCACAAATTTGTTAGTCGGTTAATTCTCTTGGATAAATATAATGGATGACAAGTCAGTTTACGCCTTTATGGCGTAACAATATACCGAATTTATGGAGTATTATTACACAAATAATTAACGCCGAGGCTACGTACCTGCCCAAAACCCGTACAAACAAGTATCACGAGGTTGCAGGCATTGGCTATTGATCGCTAGATTGTCAGTTCTAAAATCGCCAAATGTAATCGCAATCAATTCTCTTCAGTTGGTCCGTGCCATAGAAGTCTGTACCAATAATAAATATTAATTTTTGATAATAATAGTTTAGTTGTTGCATTATGAAGTGTAGGCATTTTGAAGAAAACAAATATGCAAAATACAATAAATATACAAAATTCATCAACGAATTTCGAATCACAAACAACCTGTTACATCGCCCATGCTTAATATTTGGTTATTGGCGTATTTTTCCAATATCTACATTTGGCGCAATGTTTAAAGCAACCTTTTTTTTTTGGTTTCGGCTGCGAGTTTTGGGCAGGTATTTAGTCACTCCGAATAAGAAATTCAACAGGGACTCTTCAGATTGCTCAAGGTTTGGGCTTGAGTGCCAGAGGACAATGTCGTCAGCGTAGCATGCTACCTTTGTGTCCTTGTGAAGGTGTGGGTGGATGTTGTTCACATACATCAACAATAACAAGGGACTAAGAACAGATCTCTGAGGGACTCCGCCCCAGGTCTTTTTGACCCTTGAGTACACACCATTAAACCTTGAATTATCTATCTCTGAGGAAGTCAGAGATCCAGTATAACGATACTCCATAAATTTGGTGCAACGTTGATGGCTAAATGTGTAGAGCACTGGTTTTCGTTTTAAAATTTATATGGGTTTGAATCCCGTAATTATTCCATGAGTTTTTTTTAGCAGTTTCGGACCCGAATTAACATTCTAGTGCATACTATTGCCATTTAGCAACATACAACTTTAATCCTTTTTAATGACTTTATAATATTATTGATGTTCGGCCAAAGAGTTCTATAGTAGGGTAGAGGAACGACTCGTACTGAGATGCCATCGGCAGCCATGGCTCACTACGGAGCCCGAATAGAGTGGCGAAAGTGCTAGTTAATTTATAATTCTGATACCGAGAAAGGAAGTACACCCAGGGCAAAGGCAAGAGTCGAACCCGCACCTGTTACAGCGCGCGGACTGCTAGCGTTATGGCCTGCGATCCAAACCACTCTGCCATCGGGCCCCACATGCCACCTTATATTGTCTCCGTGTTGGTCCATGGTGCTGTTGCCAGGTTCAGTCTCTACCCTACTATAGAACTCTTTGTGTTCGGCAGCTATAGCAATTAGACATCTGTTGGAATCTATATTCATGGTTTAAAATTATAAAGTTATTTTTTAATGATTTTATGATGGATACAGTTAAAAGAATGCAATGTCCCCAAATTCAATGCATCGTTCTCTATGCTTAGTCTATGGTGATACCACTGTTTTTAAAAACTGAATACTTAAGTTCGTGCATTTAGATATATATATATTTTTTTAATATTTTCCCAGCAATGCGTGACCATCAGATATCGAAACATATTCTTTGGAGTAAAAAGAAAAATCATGCATTACTGGGTTGCTGCATATATCGATGCAGTTAGTCGTTGTTTGGAAAAATAACAAGTAGGTTTGTAACAGAATCTGTCACTTATCCCGCTTCCACACAACAGCTGTGTTTAACAGGTAAAAAGGCGCCAAACACGGCATTAATTCTGTATTAAACATTTACACGCTAAATTTGGATAGTTTAATTTATTTTTATTTCGAAAATTCAACAATTTTTACTTATCGTTTGCAAAAACTAATTTATATTTCAAAGAATAAATATGTAACATTCCTCGCTTTTAAATAGAATGAAAATATTTCATATCAACATACAAATAATCTCGTAGTGAAATATATTTGACGTCATTTCAAACGGATCGATATCGCAAAAATAAATTTATTCTAATTTATTGTCTAAAAGAATTAAAGTTTCTCGAGCGATTGTTGCGAATGGCAATGGTGATTTAGTTCTAATAAAAATGGCTTACTATGCTTTTCAATGAGCATTCAATTTTGCAGTTTTTTTTTACACAATTGAAGTACTTCGAATTCTTTTCTAAAATTTTTAATGTATTCTAATTTCGATGCGCTGAATTTTTTTCACGTATCACACTTGTCCGTAGCATTTGTAGTTTGGGATATGAAAATGGGTGACGGACAGACAGACTGAATGATTATAATACCTTCCACTTTTTACATTATAAACGTAGCGTGGAAGCTAATAACCGAAGCGCTCGCAAATTAGCCAACGAAATACAATTAAAATAAATATCAAATGGAATTTTGTCAAAATAATATCGAAACGATCCGCGTATGTTTCGGAATTTTTGTACCTTACAAAAGATACAAAAGGCGGTTTCGAATGAGAAATGCGATTATATTTTAAAGTTTTTTTTTTCATTTTTAAAAATGGGGAGGGGAGTGAATCTCTGAATCTTTTCGTTTAAATTATCGTTTATTTTCTGTGTTGTTCCTTTCACCGTATGTTTGGGTTTTTGGGCGTGGTATTGGGTCATTTCTATCAAAAAGGTACCAAGAGCAAAATATTAAGTTTGCAGAAATTATTTTTACAAGGCTTACGAGCGCAACCAAAACACATATTCAAAACTTAACTTGATAATTACGAAATTAAAAGTTCATATGTACACTCTTAAAACAAAAGAGTGAAATTCACTCCTATAGGAGAAGTGCATTTTCGGCACCGGAAAGGAGTGGAAATTAACTCAGACTGAGTTAAAACCGCTCGTTTTGAAGAGGTACAGATCAGGACGGGATTATCGGCTTTCTTTTATTTCTTTTACCCCTCCGAAAAAGAGTGAAATTCACTCCTATAGGAGAAGTGCATTTTCGGCACGGAAAAGAGTGGAAATTAACTCAGACTGAGTTAAAACCGCTCGTTTTAAGAGTGTAGGACGCGGATTGTTTTCTTTATTTCTTTTACCCCCCAAGGTGTCACTCCGAACATTTAAAGAGTGAAATTACTCCTAGTAGGTAGAAGACCGGATGCCACCTCGTTTCGCCTATGGAAAGTGCATTTCGGGAAAGATATTAACTCAGACTGAGTTAAAACCGCTCGTTTGTTTTAAGAGTGTATTTGTTGAAACAAAAGTCATTTAAATAACCAAACATCAAAAATCATTAGTTTTATAAAACGTATAAGTAAAAATCATTTTAGTAACTATAGAAACCAAATCAAATTGTTTTCAAAATCATCATTTGAAAACCACCAACTTTTTCACGTCGAATAAATTAACGACGAATTTTTGAAAAAAAAAATTAACTTGTTTTAATCAAGGTGACTAAATTTAACCTGGATAAATTGTGATGAACTTTACTCTTCATTTGTCTTTTTTAGCTTCCACACTACGTTTATAACGTAAAAAGTGGAAGGTATTCGTACAGTCCATTTGTCTGTCCGTCCGTCACCCACTTTCATAGCCAAACTACAAATGCTACGGACAAGTGTGATACGGCAAAAAAATTAAGCGCATCGAAATTAGAATACATCGAAAATTTCAGAAAAGAATTCGAATTTGAAGTACTTTAATTATTTAAAAAACTGCAAAATTTAATACTCATTTAAAATGCATAGGAAGCCATTTTTATTAGAATTAAATCACCATTGCCATTCGCAAAAATCGCTCGAGAAACTTTAATTCTTTTAGACAATAAATTAAAATAAATTTATTTTTGCGACATCGATCCGTTTTAAATGACGTCAAATATATTTCACTACGAGATTCTTTGTATGTTGATATGAAATATTTTCATTCTATTTAAAAGCGAGAAATATTACGTATTTATTTTTTGAAATATAAATTAATTTTTGCAAACGATAAGTAATTATTATTGAATTTTCGAAATAGAATAAATGAAACTAGCCAAATTTAGCATGCAAATGTTTAATATAGAATTTATGCTGCGTTTGGCGCCTTTTTACTGTTAAACAGTGTGGAAGCGGGTTAAGTGACAGATTGTGTTACAAACCTACTTGTTTTGTTGTTGTTTATTTTATAAACTGGAGGCAGAAAAGTTTTTTTTGCGTGGCAGAATTTCTTGCAAACCGTCGTTGTTGAATTAACCTCATTTTCACGAATATTTAAATAACAGGTAGGTGACTACCATATTACACAAATACAAAAATACACGATAACAACAAAATGAACGGTTACCATAAAATTAAACGGTTAACACAAAAAATTAATATAAGGGTTCCGTTCTGCTTATCCCAGCCTGATTCCGTTGCCGTTTTGTCGCATGAATGTGTAGGATTCTTTTTTTTCTATCAAAGGGGGTTGTGACAATGATAAGGTAAAAATATCGATATTTTTTTCACTCTTCTTCCATTCACACATATGTTGAGGTAAATGCGATCTTTTTGTTCATTTTGTGTTCAAAAGTTGGCGCGATTTTGGCTCCTTATTCATTCCAACCTATCTCTGATGTCTCTAAAGAACTCTTTATTTGTGAGTTTTCAATAGTCTGGAAATAATTTTTGGAAGGTTTGTATGGAGAGATATTGAGAGATTAGGAAAAATGTGATTGTTACTTTTCGTTAAAAACTCGAATTTCATTCTTTTATGCCTAGAAAGTTAAATGGTAGAATTATCTATCATTTCAACCTATCTCTGAAGCCGTTAAAGAACTTTTTATTTGTGAGTTGTCAATAGTCTAGAACTCCTCCGATATCGCTAAAGACTCTTCATGTGTGTGTTTTCAATAGTCTGGAAATATTTTTGTAAGGTTTGTATGGAGAGATATTGAGAGATTAGGAAAAATGTGATTGTTACTTTTCGTTAAAAACTCGAATTTCATTCTTTTATGCCTGGAAAGTTAAATGGTAGAATTATCTATCATTCCAACCTATCTCTGATGTTGCTAAAGAACTTTTTATTTGTGAGTTGTCAATAGTCTAGAACTCCTCCGATATCGCTAAAGACTCTTTATGTGTGTGTTTTCAATAGTCTGGAAATATTTTTGTAATATTTGTATGGAGAGATATTGAAAGATGAGGAAAAATGTTGTTACCTTTGCCATTGTTACATTTTTAGAAATTTCTATCCATTATGCCTAGAAAGTTGAACAATACAATTATCTATCATTCCAACCTATCTCTGATGTCGCAAAAGAATTTTTTATTTGTGAGTTGTCAATAGACTAGAGCTCATTTCGGAAGGTTTGTATGATAGATATTGATGTGTGGAAAAGGATATTGTAATTTTTGTTGGAAACTTGAATTTCAATATCTCTTGTGCCTAGAAAGTTAAATGGTAGAATTATCTATCATTTCCACTTATCTTTTGATGATGCTTTTATGCGTTCAATAGTTCCAAAGTAATTTCGGAAGTTTTGCGTGGAGATATTAAGGTGTGGAGATATGATATTATTTTCGTTCAAAACTTGAATTTGTATCTACTTAGAAAGTTGAACAATACAATTATCTACTTCAACCTATCTCTACAGTCCCTGGACAAATTATTAGACGCACTGTATTTTTTTTTTAGTAATTTTATGTTTCTTAAGAGTTTTTATGCAATAATGGTATATTTAAACTACAATATTATTGATTTTTATTTAAAAGAATTGTTGTAGACTACATATTTGTATTTATTTTAAGATAATTATGATTCATTATGATTAAAATTAATTTATAATAATTATTTATTATAAGATTATTTATGTGCGGAATCATCCTCCTCAAATGCAGGAGACAGTACAGTCTTGCATTGATAGCATGCCGCGCAGAATGAAAGCTTTGTTAGCGTCTAAAGGTGGCTCAACAAAATATTGACTTTTACTAACATACATTTCACTTTTCTTTAAAACGTAATAAACTTATGCTAAATTAATGCTGTTTTATTTATGTCAAATAAATCGGTAATTGATTGGATAGTATAAAAATAAAAAACAAATCAATTTAAAATAATAAAACGGTACAATATCAGCCGGTAATTAATATTTCACATAAAATCTTGCAGTGCGTCTAATAATTTGTTCAGGGACTGTAATGTCGCTAAAGATATTCGTGAGTTTTCAATAGTCTCGGAAGTTTTGTATGGAAAGATATCAAGATGTTTAGACTGGTGATATGCTATTGTTACTTTCGTTAAAGACTTAAATTTAGATATTGTATGCCTAGGAAGTAGAACAATAAAATTATCTATCATTTCAACAATCCAAGATGTCGCTAAAGAACAATTTTATATGTGGATTTTCAATAGTCTCGAACTAATTTCGTAAGTTTTGTATGGGAAAAGTTGTATTGACATGTTTTGAAAAATGATATTGTTACTTTCGTTTAAGTCTTCAACTCTCTAGGTATAAAATATACAAATTTAACTATGAAATTATTTATTATTTCAACTTATCTCTGAAGTTGTTAAAGAAAGTTTGATTTGGGTTTCAATAGTCTCGGAAGTTGTGTATAGAAAAGATATCGAGATGAGGAAAATACTTACATTTCTATATTTTATGACTATTAAGTTGAACAATACAATTAACTATCATTTCGACAATATCCGATATCGCTAAAGAACTCTTCATACGTGAGCTGGAAATAGTCTGGAAATATTTTTGTAAGGTTTGTATGGAGAGATGAGGAAAAGTGTTGTTAATTTTGCCATTGTTACATTTTTAGATACTTGAATTTCTATCCATTATGCCTAGAAAGTTGAACAATACAAATATCTATCATTCCAACCTATCTCTGATGTCGCAAAAGAACTTTTTATTTGTGAGTTGTCAATAGACTAGAACTCCTCCGATATCGCTAAAGACTCTTTATGTGTGTGTTTTCAATAGTCTGGAAATATTTTTGTAAGGTTTGTATGGAGAGATATTGAGAGATTAGGAAAAATGTGATTGTTACTTTTCGTTAAAAACTCGAATTTCATTCTTTTATGCCTGGAAAGTTAAATGGTAGAATTATCTATCATTCCAACCTATCTCTGATGTTGCTAAAGAACTTTTTATTTGTGAGTTGTCAATAGTCTAGAACTCCTCCGATATCGCTAAAGACTCTTTATGTGTGTGTTTTCAATAGTCTGGAAATATTTGTGTAAGGTTTGTATGGAGAGATATTGAGAGATGAGGAAAAGTGTTGTTACTTTTGGCATTGTTACATTTTTAGATACTTGAATTTCTATCCATTATGCCTAGAAAGTTGAACAATACAAATATCTATCATTCCAACCTATCTCTGATGTCGCAAAAGAACATTTTATTTGTGAGTTGTCAATAGACTAGAGCTAATTTCGGAAGGTTTGTATGATAGATATTGAGGTGTGGGGAAAAGGTATTGTAATTTTTGTTGGAAACATGTGCCTAGAACGTTAAACGGTAGAATTATCTATCATTTCAACCTATCTCTGAAGCCGTTAAAGAACTTTTTTATTCTTGAGCTTTCAATAATCTCGGAAGTTTTGTATGGGAAGATAAAGATATCGAGATGAAGAAAATGCTATTGTTACTTTCGTTAAAAACTTGAATTTCTATCTTGTATGCCTAGACCGTTGAACAATACAATGCGATGCAAAAGTTTAGACAATGACGTTTTTTTAGCTGTAAAATTTTGAATTGTGATAGTAGAATTACAAAACACCCCTGTACATAATAAATAAATATTTTGAAATGCTATAATTGAAACATATTTGTTTTATTTGCTATAACAATTTTTTTTTCATAAAATAAAAATTTGTACGATGCAAAAGTTTAGACACAAATACGAGATTATGCTAATTTAAAATAGATAATGGCCAAATTTCGCATATTTATTGATGAATTGAATTTGAAAAATTGAAAAAACACGATATCCGGTGAACTAAACAGATTTAATAACGATATTGGTTCAATTTTACACCAAAAAGACAATATAGCCACTTTAAATATTTATCCAAATCATATTTGCTTCAAATGTACAATTTAACATCTCTAAATACGAATCGAATACCTACCAGTCCATCACCTTAAAGTTTTGACACGAATTCGTGGATTTAGAGACATGCATTGACCGATTTTCTTGATGAAAAGTGCAATCTTTCCCATATAAAATCACAAAATAGCGGCATATTCTTTTTTGCATTTTAGTACAATGAAGAGATAGTCACTTCTTCAAAAACGACAAAAAAAAGTCGTTCATTTAAACGTAAATTCACTCCACACCATTACGAAAGTTCCTTTATACGAAATTTCTTACGAAAGAACCCTAGCATAAAGAAGGAACTTTCGTAATGGTGTGGAGTGAATTTACGTTAAAATGAACACAATTTTGCGCACCATCCATATAAGAACACAGGTCAAAAATTCAAAATTCTATTTTAATTAGCAAAAAAGCCTCAGGGATTTATCAAACACAAGAATTGAAAAAACGCGAAACAGAGAAAACAGGTTGAAAGCAGACGAAATACGTATTCAAACTTATAGGAATGACTCCAGAAAATATTTAATAACTTTTTTTCTATAGAAGATATCATTATGAAACTTTCAGTACATGTCCAGAAAGATATTATGAATAATAAAAATTAAAAAATTGAAAAATCGATATTTTGACTAATATTTGGGTACCGTATCCCCTTATGTGACGATAATTCAAACTAACCTAACATAATAAAGTAAAGACTCAATAAATTCACAATCTCGCGCCAACAAACGGCGCGAAACCGCCAACGTCCGGCAACCCCCAATCTAACATGACCCCTTCCCCCCTGACCACATTCGCCCTCCAGAGAGACTTTCCAGCAAAACAGACGAACTAACAGGATTTTCTCCCACAAACTAAAGCCCTCGATTCTCTCTGACTTAAGTAGCGACACTGTTTTCCCCGGCGCTTTATGCCGCTTCGTTTTCCTATTGGACGTCCAGAGTCACGTGTGAAAGATGCGACATCTTGGGTCTTTCTTGGAATGGGATTTAGTTTGGAATTGCGGTCTTGTGAGTGTCATCGTTTTTGTTTCAGCGAAAACTTGCTAACTATGTTTAGATAATTTTTTACCAAGCTAGTTCTTGATAGATGAAAGACTATTTCATATGAATATGCCGAATTGTTGTGCTTTGGATGCGCAAACAGTTAAAAAAAGGATTTAAATTGTATCGCTTACCAGTTGGAAACATACACTGGAAAAATATGCTTTGATATTGATTTGACAAAGATGAAATTTCTATAGAAACTTACTGTACCATGTCGACTGCCAGAAAGTGAAGAAAGTGCACTTTATTATTTATGTGGATGTATTGCAAATATTAATTAAATCGAAGTAAACTATGTTCCCTTTGTAAAAATAATTTATCTAATAATAACTGTGTAACTGCAAAACAATCATTTTCAAAACTTAAAGAATTTAAAAAAGATATTAATTACTTAGTTTATGTTTCTGAAGAAGTATATAGCATTTTACTTCATTTGGAAAATCTTTTCAGATCAAATGAAGAGCAAATCCTACAGCCAAAAATAAATTAAAAATCTTTACAAAATCTTCTACTAATATCTGTAATGGGGCATTTCAAAGATTTCCTCAATGTTGTGAATTGATCACTAAAATTGTAAATATTTTTGTTAATCATAGAGTGCATTTTTTAATCAAAAAAAAAAAAAATAAAGCTTTTCAACAAAAAAAAAATTAAAAAATGTTCTAGCAAAAGCATTGGATTGAGAGTTGCTGCATCAGAGATAATGTGATCTATATATTTTGCTTGCTAATAGCTTCATAGCTGTGGGTTATTATTTATAAAATGTACACTTTAATTACTGTTTTTAAATAAAATATGACATTTTTCGTAATTTCTGTGGGTTTATTTAGATTCATAAGATAATTTAATATTGCATGTGCCCTAAATATTTGTTACAGGAGAATGTCTAAATAGAAATTTATAATTGATGTTAGAATGTGGCTTTAATTTGAATTTAATTTTAAAGAAACATATAGGTTAGTAAAAATTTATGTATTTCAATCAGGATTTTAGCGGCCCTGCCAAAATCCAGGCCAGGCGTTTTTTTTTTATATAAGTATATAAATAGTCAGTATATAATATTAGTATATAATATATTAATTATTCATGGTTAAAAATTTATTACTCAGGATTAAAAAAATGCAGTTAATGTTAAATTTACAAGCAAATCGATCATTTTGGCTGCTAAACGCGAACCATTTAAGAATCGAAGGTTTGAGATTTTAACTTCTTAATAAATCAAAAATCAGTCAAAAAGTCCTTTTTATGCTTTAAAAGAATGAAGTTTTATACATTTATTTCGTTAAATATAAATTTAATAGTCTTTAATCAATTTGTAAAAAAAGAAAGAGAGCGAAGTACGAGGAGAAAAACGAAGCGTAGCGTAGCCGTTCCCCGGAGACCCAAGATGGCGGACGATTGAGCTTGTCGCTACTTAAGACAGGGAGAATCCAGGGCTTTACCACAAACGACTTTCAACCCATAGAGTAAAGAGGAGGATGGAGACGCCGCTGGGCAAGACCAATACAAAAACTGGTTCGCCAAGTGAAGCCATCGATCGCCTTGTAGTAAACCCAAACAAACGCTCTGGGCGAAGTATTTGGCGATGTATTTCGTAGTTTAGAACCGCAATCAAGTGACGAGCCGGCACCTGAGGTAGGCATCCCATGCAACTTTGAAGAGCGACAATGCAACTTTTAGAGCAGTCTTTACAGTGGAGTTTGTATGTATAGGCTTACTGCATCGACTAGACGATTTCCGATTCTTCAATAAAAACTTTACAACGCCTTTTTCTTACCTGTGTTAGGAATTACTACAATCTTGTGTTAATTCAGTTTTCGTGCTACAGCCTACATCTGTAAAAATAGCATATTTTAAAATTTTTAATTAACGTTTTTTAAATAAAAAAATGATGCGTTTCTGCATGAACTAATGTTGAGTGAGCAGTATGTTAGCGCCATAGATGTCATAGTTAAAGTATTAGATTGGCAGATCACGTGACCTCCAATGCTAACGACGGGACGCGCATGGATACGAGAATAAGAGGGCAAATGGGTCAGTGTTGCCACCACATTAAAGAGAAAAATACTACGAAAAAATACCATTTAATTCTAAAATTACAAAAAATACCATAAAAATACTAAAAAAGCGTTTCACGATTTTTTTAAAGTCACTTAAAAGATTCCAAAATGCAGCTAGTATTTTTCTGGTATTTTTTGTATTATTTTAAAATTAAACGGTATTCTTTCGCAGTATTTTTCTCCTTAATGTGGTGGCAACACTGGACCATTTGCCCTCTTATTCTGGTCTCCATGCGCGTCCCGTCGTTAGCATTGGAGGTCACGTGATCTGTCAATCTAATACTTTAACTATGATATCTATAGTTAGCGCTTACTACATCGACTTGGTGATTTCCGAATCTGTGATATGAGCTAAAATTACAACGTAGGATTCTTACCTGTGAAGGAAATTACTACCATCTTGTCTAAATTCAGATATAGCGTGCTACAACTTCCAACTGAGGAAAAAGTAATTTTTGTTATGCATTAATGGTTTTTAACCCTTTAGCTTCTAAACCGGCCCGGACGGCCGTACTAGTAAGGATTCGATAATGCTATTCCTGTAACAAGTTAAGTAATGGTTTCCTAAGATTACGGTGCCGTCATCCGCCAGATTCGTAACGGTTACGTATGACGTCACTGAAACCTTTTACGTACAAATGTATGGCGATGGTTTCCTAACAACAACTTAATCGTAACCGTAACGGATCTGTACCATCGTCACGGACGTTCTTGCTTTTCCGACTCTTCTTCACACGTTTTTCGGACACGTAACGGCTACTTTTGCGAGGGAAAAATGTTCGAAAAGAGCGCTTCTCAGTCGGCCTTTCTCTTCTTGGGCTATATAGGATTCTTGTGGCGATTGTAGGGCTTCGAAACTAAATCTTCGCGCACATAATTTAAAACAAATTATCTTTGTTCGTAGATGCCGACGTATGAGGATATGGAAAGCCCCTTCAGTTGTCCTATGTTTGAAAATTTCACTTTCCCTCTGCCGGCTACTTTCTAAATCCGAATCCTCATCCTCCATCAGTATTAGCAGAGCTAAATTTTCATAATCCACACAAACTCATTTTTATATTGATTGAAGTTACGAACCGGCTAAAAAATCACGATGTGTCGGTTTGTTTACGTTTGGATCGGTTGCGGATTACGTTTCTTCATTTCGAGGAAACCGCATTCGCCGTAAACATTACGATCGTAATTGTAGCGGAGCGAATCTGTGACGTCACGCGTAGAGTTACGGTGACGGTGCCGTTATCTTAGGAAACCATTACTTTACGCAGCAACCGAGTGCTTATTTAGCGAAAGTGTTAAGGAATAAAATGCTGCGTTTCATCATGAGCTAGTGAGCGGTTTGTTTGGGCTTGCTAGGGGGTAGCTTGGCGACTTTCTGACACCTTCACTTCGTTTCACGCCAAGCGCCTAAACCTCTTCTTTACTTTATATTTCACTCCCTCCCCCTTGTCTCTGAGCGGCAATCAAGGACTGACGTATGACCACTGTCCTAACACGTGACCTGGTTGCCAGATTCAGTAGGGTTATTTTTTTCTTGTTTGTCCGAGAATCAAAGTCATTCTTATAGAAGCAGAGATTTTTTGTTTGTTCTGTTTGGTTTGTTGCATTTGCATGTATTGTCGCTGGGAAATGTTTTTAGAATACTGGATGCGGATTTAAAATAAAAAAGGATATTTCGTCGATATAAGCCGGTGGCGTACGGTGGTTGGAAAATACCTAAAAAAGGTCAAACTTCTTGTACATTTTTAGCTTCCACACTACGTTTATAACGTAAAAAGTGGAAGGTATTCTAATCGTTCAGCCCGTCTGTCTGTCCGTTACCCACTTTCATAGTCCGAACTACAAATGCTATGGACAAGTGTGATACGTCAAAACATTCAGCGCATCGGAATTAGAATACATTGAAAATTTCAGAAAAAATTTGAATTCGAAGTACTTCAATTATTTTTAAAAAAACTGCAACATTTAAGGCTCATTTAAAAAGCATAGGAAGCCATTTTTATTAGAATTAAATCACCATTGCCCTTCGTAACAATCGCTCGAGAAATTTTAATTATTTTAGACAATAAATTAAAATAAATTTATTTTTGCGACATCGATCCGTTTGAAAAGACATCAAATATATTTCACTACGAGATTCTTTGTATGTTTATATGAAATGTGTTAATTCTATTTAAAAGCGAGGAATATGACGTATTTAATCTTTGAAATATAAATTAATTTTTGCAAACGATAAGTAATAATTATTGAATTTTCGAAATAAAATAAATGAAACTAGCCTAATTTAGCATGTAAATGTTTAATATAGAATATCAATGCTGTGTTTGTCGCTTTTTTACCTGTTAAACACAACTGTTGTGTGGAAGCGGGTTATGTGACAGATTCTGTTACAAACCTACTTGTTTGTTCTCAATCAAAACGTTTCGAAATTCGGCATTATTGGTTAGGTTAGGTTTGAATTATCGTCGTACTAGAGCTACACGAGGGCTATTGGTGACGGGCGTCGTATTTTAGAACCACAGTCAAGTGACGAGCCGACACCTGAGTAGGCACCCAACGCAACCGTTAAGGGCGACCTCGTACGCAGCGTTAGGATTTTGAAGGATATTTAACGTGCTTCCCGCCACACGGGGTATTATTCGTCGGACATTTTTTGGCTGCACGGGCCGTTTATAGGTCGGCAGTTATTTTGGCGATGCCCGGACCCGAACCTCGGACCTTTCGCATGCTAGGCGAGTGCCTAACCGACTGGGCTCCCCAGCCCCCGGCATTATTGGTTTTCAACCCTTCTGAGTAGATCGAGACCATAATTTAGTTTGTACAATTAAACAACTACAAGAAAGTATACCGTAAATAAAGTCATTGTTGAGTAGTATGGCATGTTTTTTTATACCTTAAAACGATTTAAAAAAATCATTAAATGGTCACTTTAATTGGTAGCTTAATTATTGGTTTATAATGTTAATTATTTAAACCAAACATTTTGTAGTTCTTTGAGGTTTAGGGGAAGGGATACAGTTTTAGCTATAGTATAATAGACTCGAATTCACGTAAGGCACTTGCATGCGAAAGGTCCCAGGTTCGGGTCCACACGTTCCCCACTGTTCGTGAATCACTTTAAATAGGGTATTTGACTAAAAAAAATTTATTAGCTTAAAATATTCTTATGCCAAAAATATTAGACTCCGTATTTTCTTTTTTTCAAATACCCAATAAAAAAGGGAGAAAAATGAATTTTAAAATTAGGGCGAAAAATCACGCAAGAAAACGGTTTGTGGCTGTCACGTGGTATCTATGACGTCACTAGTAACTATAAACAAACTTTGAAACACCATTTTGGAATCTACTTTAAGCAAATTTAAACTATCCACTTCTATAAAACCTCCTTCCATTATCTATATAATTCTTATTTTAATAGTATATTAGATTAAATCCAGTTTAATTGCAAGCAAAAAAAAAACATCACACAGGTTTGTTTATATATATTAGTGACGTCCGCCAAATCGATGTGTTTGTGATCACGTGACGCACCGAGGAAAAATAAGCCATTTTAAAATGATTTTTAATAATTATTTAAAGATTTGTTTTGCAAAAAAATATATACGTTTGTTATTTTTTGGGTTCAAACTACAATTAATTTAATATTGGAAAGTATTTTATCGATACAGTCAAGTACCTTGTTGATGTCCCACAATTTCGCTTTCTTCGCATAAGAAATGTCACCAAAACCATAGTTTTCTGACAACATTGACATTTTGTTAATACTTTGCATACTTGAAATTTATCGAATTAAGACGCATAAATTTAATAAATAGCAGGAATCAAAGCAAGTTGCCCTTAAGTAACTCTAAAATAAAATTGACTAGCATATTATGGTAGGGTATGATCATGGAGTAATTCCATGCAAAATTATCCTGTCTGTAGTGTAAGTTTGGTGTAAGTTTAGTGTTTTTTCAGTGTAAGTTTGTATTAAGTAATTATCACAACAACTTTTAACATTAAATGAAAAAAAATAGCGGAATAGCTGATCGACACTTATTTTAATTAAATAATGTAATGTATTTTATTTAATTTGATTTATTTTTTTAAATTTAAAAAGCTTTTAATCTCCACTTAAATCATGACTTACACTACAGTTACATGGAATTAGCCTATGGTATGTTTACAAATATTTATAATTACACATGTAGTGCAAATTCATGTTAGTTAATACATTTTAGTATGCACAGCCTGATTAGATTGTTTCCAATGACAACAAAATCATTAACAAACTTTTTTAATGTAAATTCAAATTATGTTGTACTTGCTTGTAAAAACTTTTTAAAAAATAATAAAACGGAGACTATTCGCATTTTTATAGATAGATATTTGAATAACAAACTAAACTGGTTCTGCAAAATACAGTACCCGACCTGCTATGACATAGGCCAGTGTTATTTTCTATCAATTGAGAATTCAACCCGGATCGTGAGGCTGAGGCAAATGCGCTTGAAAATTACAGCACACCTTGTAGACGTTATCTTACAGCACCCGTACTGATAAACGTGACTATTTTTTTAAATACAGTTTTGGGTAAAAAGCTTAGTTAGCCTGGCCCGATTAGTTTCTGTGATTAGCTTTTCGACCATGAAATTATTAAATTTTCGTAAATTGTATCGTCTGGCTAACACAACTTGGCATCCCAAATATTTTGATTGTGGAACAGTCCACTATGAAAAAAGGTAAGAAAGGTTTTGGTTTTGGGCAAGAGTTACTATGTTTGGCGATTCATTGCTTTTATGGGCGCATATTTTTTTAAGGTTTAGAAACAGATAATCAATTGATCACTTGCATCGGGTTCATTCTTATATCGATTAATGATCAAGTGAAGATAACAAAGAAATACACGTATAACCGCTACCAGCAATCAACAACAATCCTCCATTGCCGATAATTGATGTGTAGTTCTAGTGTGATACATTATTTACAGTTGAACTCGACCAACAATCCCCTCTTCTCGCCAAACGCCTTGAGCTGGCAACCCTGCCTCCATCGGCTTAAAACCTTAATAGGGGACAGTATCGCTAAAATACCTTCCAATATTAATTAAATTATAGTTTGAACCCAAATATAACAAACGTATGTATTGTTTTGCAAAATAAATATTTAAATAATTAATAAAAATCATTTTCAAATGGCTTATTTTTTCATCGGTACGTCACGTGATCACAAACACGTCGATTTGGCTGACGTTAGTAGTATCTATAAACAAACTGGTGTGATGTTTTTTTGTTTGTAATTAAACTGGTTTTAATCTAATTTACTATTAAAATAAGAATTATATAGATAATGGGTGAAGGTTTTACAGAAGCGAATAGTTCAAATTTGCTTAAATTAGATTCCAAAATGGTGTTTCAAAGTTCGTTTATAGTTACTAGTGACATCATAGATACCACGTGACAGCCACAAAGCGTTTACGGGAGTGATTTTTCGTCCTAATTTTAAAATTCTTTTTTCTCCCTTTTTATGGGGTATTTGAAAAAAAGAAAAAAATACGGGTCTAATATTTTTGGCATAAGAATATTTTAGGCCAATAAAAAAAATTTAGTCAAGTACCCTATTCAAAGTAGAATCTGCCACAATCAAAATATTTGGGATGCTAAGTTGTGGCAGTCAGACTATATTCCACGTTGTTTTTGTTTGAGAAAACTTTAAACATATAAACATCGATTATTTGCACGATTTTCATAGATTAGTTGAGTACTAAACTAACCTGGTATTGCGAAATGCAATATGCCTGGTCATACCCTTCTTAGTTTCAAATATTTATCAAGTAAACTTGTGCTGTTTTATTCCTTTTGCTAGCTATGCATACTATTCACATTAAAAAAAACCGTGTTTATTGTTGTAAATCAGAATGACAAAATATTTGATTTAATTCATCGACAGTCCCTTAGATGCACTGTATTTTTTAAAAGTAATTTTATGTTTCTTAAGAGTTTTTTTATGCAATAATGGTATATTTAAACTATAATATTATTTATTTTTATTTAAAACAATTGTTGTAGACTATATATTTGTATTTATTAATGGAATAATTAATAAATACAATACTAATAATTATTATTATTAATAAATAATTATTTAATTTATTAATTTATTTCTTATTTATGTGTGGAATCATCATCTTCAAATGCAGGAGACAGTACAGTCTTGCATTGATAGCATGCCGCGCAGAATTAAAGCTTTGTTAGCGGCTAAAGGTGGCTCAACTAAATATTGACTTTTACTAACATTCATTTCACTTTTCTTTAAAACTTAATAAACTTATGCTTTTCTAAATGAATGCTGTTCTATTTATGTCAAATAAATCGGTAATTGATTGGATAATATAAAAATAAAAAAACAAATCAATTTAAAATAATAAAACGGTACAATATCACCCGGTAATTAATATTTTACATGAAATCTTGCAGTGCGTCTAATAATTTGTCCAGGGACTGTACCTTTATTACGAATGTCCTTTTTCGACATTATAATCCTACTCAATGATTTTATTTAATACAATAATTTCACTTACCATGATTGAGAATATTCAGAGCAGCAGATTTTGCTATAACGTTTCAATTTAGATTTCTAACTAACTAAGACTAAGCCCACAACTTGCAAATAGTGGTTGGTTGGTAGACATATATTTTCTGGCTTGAGTGCTTGGTCACAAAGACCCGCTTATAAACCTTCGTCAAGCCGACCCGGCGGCGCAATGGTTAGGGAGCTAGCCTTTGGAGCCCCTGGGTTCGGGTTCGAATCCCGGTAAGGCATGGATGTTTGTGTTTGTCGAGTATATGCGGAGTACGTGCTCGTTAAATCTGTTGGGTCCGAAAGTCCTCTGGGCGGTCATTGCGCAGTTTCCTACGGGTACAGGTCCCTGGATACTATTTCCCTCCCCTTCAGGGACATGTCTAAATTGTGGAGGTGGCGATAGATGGCAGCATCTGTCTTATATGTGTGTGTATGTCGTGTCCGTCCTTCTTGACGATGGTTTATAAGCGGGTCTTTGTGACCAAGCACACAAGCCTGAATATATATGTCCACCAACCAACCAACCTTCGTCAAGAAGGACGGACACGACATACACATACAAGACAGATGCTGCCATCTGTCGCCACCTCCACTATTTAGACATGTATCTGAAGGGGCGGGAAATAGTCTCCAGGGACCTGTACCCGCGGTAAACTACGCAACGACCGACCACAGGACTTTCGGACCCAACAGATTTAACGAGCACGTACTCCGCATATACTCGGTGGGTCTTCAGTGGTACCGGGAGTCGATCGCGGGACCTTCCGATTCTGAGAACGAGGCCTTAACCACTAGGCTATCCACGGCCCCATAATGATAGGTAGTGGCTTTGTTGCTGCTAATTTCAACGTTTCCGGCTGTCAATTTCTGATCTCCTTTAGGAGTCTTAATACAGCCAATTTGTCCTCGTTATTTTGAACCCTGGTTAAGTGACGAGGTCGACATCTGAGCGGACTTTTCTCCAGTACGAACATCAGTGGAAATGACGTCGGAGTTGCTAATTGGCTTGTTTCAGATGACGTTAATCCTTCCTGTTTTCATTCTTTTTTTTCTAGGATTAGTGCTCTGTTTTCACGTGACATTGATTCACCAATCGATGCTCGACAAGGAATTTATTTTTGTTCAGCATTTCAGTTGCCCAGTAAAAAAATCAGCATAAAAATGTCATATTAAAATGAAGGAAACATGCAGTTTTTTGTTCCAAATTCCGGCATTTTTCCTGCATTAGAAATCAGCAATTTTCCATCATTCTTGTATAATACAAAAACATGCTGATTTTGAATGCAGGAAAAATGCCTAAATTTAGAACAAAAAACCGCATTTTCCCTTCATTTTAATATGAAGTTTTTATGCTGACTTTTTTTTGCTGCGAAAAAAGCAAAAAAGTCAAAAGTCTTCAGAATTAATTATAATAATTTTATCCCCAAAAAACCTTTGCAAAAACTGCAAATTATTAGCATCAAACTTTCATTGATGCTTTATGCAAGCTATATCTTTTTAAAACCAATCTTCAGTCCACCTTTAAATAAGCAGCATTTTTTTCTTCAAAATTTAATATGATGACTTCGTCAGCAATAAACCTTTCTAAAAACGGCAAAATGACAGCTGAAAAACTTAATATGATGACTTCGTCAGCAAGAAACCTTTCTAAAAACGGCAAAATGTCAGCTGAAAAACTTAATATGATGACTTCGTCAGCAATAAACCTTTCTAAAAACGGCAAAATGTCAGCTGAAAAACTTAATATGATGACTTCGTCAGCAATAAACCTTTCTAAAAACGGCAAAATGTCAGCTGAAAAACTTAATATGATGACTTCGTCAGCAATAAACCTTTCTAAAAACGGCAAAATGTCAGCTGAAAAACTTAATATGATGACTTCGTCAGCAATAAACCTTTCTAAAAACGGCAAGATGCCAGCTGAAAAACTTCATTGGTCATATCGTTTGCAAAAAAACTGCGTTTGTCTGCAAAAACTCAGCATCTTCTCGATTTTTTTTGAAGTTTCTTTGCTGACTTTTTTTGCTGGGTGCCATTCAAGACTTGAAACATGCGCATTAGTCTATCAGTACGTTCTAACTAAAATACCCAAGTATACCAGGATAGACATGGTCGTTGGTGGGTAGACATATATTTTCAGGCTTGTGTGCTTGGTCACAAAGACCCGCTTATAAACCTTCGTCAAGAAGGACGGACACGACATACACACACATACAAGACAGATGCTGCCATCTATCGCCACCTCCACAATTTAGACATGTCCCTGAAGGGGAGGGAAATAGTCTCCAGGGACCTGTACCCGTATTAAACTGCGCAATGACCGACCACAGGACTTTCGGACCCAACAGATTTAACGAGCACGTACTCCGCATATACTCGGTAGGTCTTCAGTGGTACCGGGACTCGATCGCGGGACCTTCCGATCTCGAGACCGAGACGCTGACCACTAGGCTCTCTACGGCCCCGCATGGTCGTTAAATCTGTGGCGTCAAGCCCCGACGGAGTTAACGTACGTTGCCGCTCGAAGTTCCGTTGGGTGCCCGCTAGGTGTCGACCTCGTTATGAAAAGGGTTCTAAATTACGAGGCTATAAACCCTACAGGGGCATAATTGGCTGCGAAAAAGTTCCTAAAATAGGCTGGAAATAAACAGACGGAAATAGTTTCAGAAATTAACTAACCGTAAAATTTACGGACAACCGCAAACTTTAGGGTACAACTACATAGAATGATGTTAGATAGAGAAAGACAAAGATATTACAACAACTCATGTCTACTAAAAGCTACTTAAAAGTGCTTGCCAAGTTGCTTCGGTTTATTATCAACTCTAATATTTGTTATAATCTAGATGAGTGAAAGTAAACGAGTAGTAATTCAGCGCCATCTAGGTGGGCGTTATTTTTGATAAAGTTATTTATTTAAGGAAAATATTGAAGTTATTTATGAGCTTGATCGTCTTATTAGAACGATTTGGTTGGATAAGTACCAAAAAAGAGTGAGGGCATTTCGCACACTTTTAGTTAACCGTAAAATTGAGCAACATCCGTAAACTTTAGGTTATAGTTACTTTTATGGTTGTGCGTAAAACTTACAAATAAAATTTTCGGTTGCCAATAACATTTACGGATAAATTTATCACACATAAATGGATGGTAAATAAATGGTCGAGGAAAATGAAGTATTAAGCCCTGGTTTGTAAGAACACAAATTCGGACGCTGAGCTGTGCGTCCGAATTTCCCGCTTGCTTATTGGCGCTAGGGGTCACATGACCGCGGCACCAAAAATAACGTTGATCTCAGCTTCCGTAAATCTCGAATCAGTCGTGGTTTGATTCGAGCGTCCAAAACGTGCGAAATGGCCGATGTTTCTACCTATTCGAAAGATATAACAGTGGCCTTCGCTCACTGCGCATGCGTTAGATGCGGACGCATCGCTAGACGGGAATTCTAACAAACCACCAAAGCGAAGATAAAGCGCTGATATCGCCGAGCAGGCCGATATTTCAGCCTGACGTGCGTTCAGTCTACAACAGGATTTACGGTCGGGAAATACTACGGACTCTTGATCCTACACTCTTAACAAGAGTGAATCCACTCTATAGGAGAAGTGCTTCGCACCGGAAGGAGTGAATTACTTAGACGAGTAACGCTCGTTAAGAGTGTAGGACAGATTTATCTTTATTCTTATCCACTCGAAACGGAATCCACTCCTATGGGAAGTGCATTTTCGCACGGAAAGAGTGAATTATCAATGAGTTAAACGCTCGTTTTAAGGTATGGATGCCCGCCGCTAATGGGACGATAAAGGCCTTATCACACGAGAGCTTGTTCTTTCAGCGACGTCCGTACGCCATATCAAAAACTGGTTTTTGGAGCAGTTTTTGCTCGATGAGCATTTTCGAGTCGACTCGAAAAAATCCGGCTCATTTTTGCTGTTCGAACGGCTGCTCCAATCAGAACGAAGTTCAGTCGTGACGTCATGGCCGAGCCTCCTTCTCTTCCTCCAATACCGCGATAATACTGCTTTTAAGTTTGTGATGCCACGCATGACGTAGCCGTTCTCTTGTGACGTTTTTGCTGTCCCAAAAAAGTTGTTCGACTAGCGACGTTCGTACCGTCTGATAAGCATTGAGCTAGAAGGGAAACTGGAGTGAGGTGTCAGCGAGCCGAAAACCCACTCACACCCTTTTGAGCGAACAGGGCAGAAAAGAACTATTTTCCCTACACTTGTATGCAATGCTTTGTATGAGACCCCTCTATCATATTGACTTGGGCTCTTAAATGTATTTTAACATTTTTAGTTCGAAAGAAATTAACTTTCTTTAACTTTAAATTCCCACTTTTTAAAGAAATAACCATGTGCATCACTAACTAAGAACCAGCGAAGACGAACCCAATAGCGAAATAAGGCAAGTTTCTCGGTTTTCTGCCTATCGTTTGCTGCCTTGTTCAGTGAATCACACACCTCACTCCACGTTTCTTCTAGCTCACTGCTGATAAGGGCTTTATTCGGATGTCGGTTGTATGGTCATTCTTGAAGATGATGTTTTGGTTTTGGGGTTATGGAAAGGGCATTTGCAAGTCTAATGAAAAAAATGTCAGTATCGAAATCTAGATATGATGATGTAGTTAGAAAGATGCAGACTACGATATTTGTTATTATCTAGATAGATTACTGGCAGTAACACGGTATAGTGAATCAGTGTTATCTAGCGTCGATGTTGGTTGGTTGGTTGGTAGACATATATATTCAGGTTTGTGTGCTTGGTCAGCGACCCGCTTATAAACCTTCGTCAAGTAGGACAGACACAACAGACAACACACACACATAAGTGGATCCATCTAATTTTTAGAGACAGAGGCCAACTAGAGGATCCCCAGAATTGGCTTGTCACCCCCAGAGGTATTGATTTGGTATGGGGACTTGGAGGACTTTCGGACCCAACAGATTTAACGAGCACGTACTCCGCATATACTCGGTAGGTCTTCAGTGGTACCGGGACTCGATCGCAGGACCTTCCGATCCCGAGACCGAGACGCTGACCACTAGGCTCATTACGGCCCAACCTTCTGATAATTCACCATTCTACTCAACAACAACACCGGTCACCACGCCTCAGAGCAAAATTTCATCGCTTTCCATCGACCACTTTTATTGTCCCATCCTGGCAATCCATAAATTAAACTACAAGTATCCCTCCACTTTTGAATAAGAGGCCGAACCCTCTCTCAACTTCAAAAAGACAATGGAGCCCTAGAGCCCATCCATTCAAAACCCTGATAAATTCGCGGCCGTTAGGGTCTTCTGCTCCATGGACCCTTTAATTTAATGGATGACCCGTTATCTGCCGCACGAATTAACGGAGCGTCCCCGGATAGCGGGCATCCCTCGCTTCGGGACCAAGTTATACTTTGGGTTGACAAAGATGCATTGTTTACTTTTAACTAGCTTGTTTCAGGTGACGTAGTTCCTGTTGTTGTTGTCGTGTGCCTCCGGACCATAGCCTCCAAGGCGAGAGGAGTGGCACAAGGCTTTGAGTGCCCGTGAGGGTGGATGTCTGACTTCTACTCCGAGAGGGAGCCACCTCATCAATTTAGGCGCGTCGCTGGCTAATCTAACGGCTTTATTTTTTTTTAAAAAGGTAACTGTTACAATTAGTAACAGAGTTACTCCAATCCCCGATTGCCCCTCAAGATGTGAAACATGCCCATTGCAGATTTGTCAAATTAGTAACGCAGAGACTAAAACTGTTCTCTGTTCGTGAATCACGTTAAATTTCTGTCGCACAATATTGGTTAATATTACCGCATAAAACAAGTTTCACCTAAACTGAAGTTGTCACACAATGACGTTTTGATAATGCTTTGCATCTAGAAATTTAATCGAATTAAAACCGATCAAGTTTACCAAATAGCAAGACTAAAAACAAGTTGCACTTAAAGAGCTCTAAAATAGAAGCAGCAGACGAAAATGCAACGGAATGAGAGTGAAACCGAAACAGCCAATGAAAATGCAGGAATCAAAACTGGAAAGAGGTACGTCACGTGATACGAGCCAATTGAAGAGCTTACTGGAAAACGTGCTAAGTGACAAAAAAGTGAAAACGAGAAAATGAGCTTTAAGTTTTTAGTTTGCACTCAGATTTGTTGAAACAGTAATTGCAAACCACAAAAAATATCTTAAACTTAAAGTTTATAAAAAAGGAGAAACTTGTTGTCATTAAAGAAGTTTGTAATATGTTCATTGACACAAAAATCTCAGATATTTTTTTTTAATGTCACTTAGCACGTACTTCCACTAAGCTCTTCAATAAGGTACTTGACTGTATCTAAAATACCTTCCAATATTAAATTAATTGTATTTTGAACCCAAAAATAACAAACGTATATATTTTTTTGCAAAAAGTCTTTAAATAATTCATAACAATCGTTTTAAAATGGCTTTTTTTTTCATCGGTACGCACGTGATCACAAACACGTTGATTTGGCTGACGTCACTAGTATATATAAACAAACCGGTGTGATGTTTTTTTTACTTGCAATTAAACTGGATTTAATTTAATTTACTCTTAAAATAAAAATTATATAGATAACGGAAGGAAGTTTTACAGAAGCGGATAGTTCAAATTTGCTTAAAGTAGATTCCAAAATGGTGTTTCAAAGTTTGTTTATACTTACTAGTGACGTCATAGACACCACCTGACAGCCACAAAGCGTTTTCGGGCGTCATTTTTCGTCCTAATTTTTAAATTAATTTTTCTCCCTTTTAAAGCCCATTTCACACCTTGTCACAACTACTTGCAACTCCCATAGGACACCATGCATTTAAAAGTTGCACTCAAGTCGTGAGATTTTTTCAGGCGAGCACGAAAAAATCTCAAGTTGCATGTACCGTGAGCCAATCAGAATTCAGTATTTGTTTGGCTACATTGTGGCGAACTAGACTTCGCCAACTAGTTGTTTATTTACTTTTTAAGACGCCAACTTACCTTGCTTGCAAATAAATGCAAAAATCTACGCGATTAAAAATGGGTAGTAAA
Organism: Oedothorax gibbosus; assembly: GCA_019343175.1. NCBI lineage: Eukaryota > Metazoa > Arthropoda > Arachnida > Araneae > Linyphiidae > Oedothorax > Oedothorax gibbosus. The sequence goes on along the minus strand of CM033272.1, from coordinate 42,474,742 downwards.
TGGATGGCAAAAATGGAAATTGATCTTATTAATGAAGTTCGGAAACATAAATTTGGTCTATGGACTATGGTTTGAATAAAGTTTGTTTACAAAAAGGTGAAACTTGCCAAATTGTGAGATAAATATTTTTTTGTGGAAACCCGAAAATTCGGGTTACCACAAGTTAAGAATTGCAGTTGCAACGGAATTGCAAGTAGTTGTGCAGGTGTGAAATGGGCTTTATGGGGTATTTGAAAAAAAGAAAAAATACGAGTCGAATATTTTTTGGCATAAGAATAATTAGAGCCAATAATTTTTTTTAAATCAAATACCCTATTGTGATTTTGTCAAAGCAATACCGCAGGGCCTTATCTCCCCGATTTCGAAAGTGGGACACTTTTTCAGAAGTTGTCGCGAAAGGAGGGGCATTGTCTCTTTTGGAGAGGGGGTGCTTCATTTTGGGAACATACATTTGAATGTCGTCGTTCTCTATTGGGGATGGTGACATCCAACAATGGGTTTAAAGTTTAATGTCTCAGAAAACGACCCCAGCGGGGGCCGTAGTGAGCCTAGTGGTCAGCGTCTCGGTCTCGGGATCGGAAGGTCCTGCGATCGAGTCCCGGTACCACTGAAGACCTACCGAGTATATGCGGAGTACGTGCTCGTTAAATCTGTTGGGTCCGAAAGTCCTCTAAGTTCCCATACCAAATCAATACCTCTGGGGGTGACAAGCCAATTCTGGGGATCCTCTAGTTGGCCTCTGTCTCTAAAAATTAGATGGATCCACTTATGTGTGTGTTGTCTGTTGTGTCTGTCTTACTTGACGAAGGTTTATAAGCGGGTCGCTGACCAAGCACACAAACCTAAATATATATGTCTACCAACCAACCAAGCAACGACCCCAGCGAAATATTTAGATCCAGAATTTGTGCTCTTCGGACCCTTGGCAGTACACTGCAAAAAATTATCAATTTTACTGTAAAAAAAAACATATTTTTACAGGAAAATGCTGTTATTTTCTTTTAACACGTTTTTTTTGCCTTCTGTTTTTAACTGCTTATAGTACTAGATCCACAGCTGACTAAGCATTTCAAACTGATTAACTGTTTGTGGAAACTCGGCGGGCCAAAACAGCTCAGATGGGAGACTGTTGGACTGATGATCCAAAGGTACGTGGTTCAAACCCAGGTTCGGCGGTTTATAACTCATCGATATAGTACTGTGGTCAGTATGACCGGGGAAGGAAAAATTCTTTTTTTCTATATAAACAGATTATATATCTCTGTAAATTTTACGGTATTTTTCTAGCCCACAAGCTAACAATTTTTTTCTGTGTTTTTTTCTGACTTTATCCTACAGTGCAGAGCGATTATCTGTCCACCCGATGAGCGATTATCTGTCCACCCGATGAGCGACTATCTGTATTTGGCGATTATCTGTCCACCCGATGAGCGATTATCTGTATTTGGCGATTATCTGTCCACCCGATGAGCGATTATCTGTATTTGGCGATTATCTGTCCACCCGATGAGCGATTATCTGTATTTGGCGATTATCTGTCCGCCCGATGAGCGATTATCTGTATTTGGCGATTATCTGTCCACCCGTTTATATCACCGGCTATATAGGATGTCACGAATGAATAGTTCAATCTTCCAAAACCAGTAGCATAGCAATGGCCATGTTTTAGATCTTCAGTGGCAGCAGAAATGCTGAATGAAAATAATGGACGATTTGAAAGAGGCGGAGCGTGGTTTGCTTGATTAGATGGCAGTGTTTGACGTAGCTGTGAAGTCACCACTGGCGTGTCCGTCGTGAATTGGACGAATTTGCTGCCGGTTGGTTTGTTCGTGGTGTGTAAGACAACGTTTGGCATAGCTGTGACATAACACATGCAACTGGTAGGCATGTCTGCACCAGTTGTCCAATTGAGAACAACACACTAATCGGAGTACCGGTCGAAGGACTTGCAGAAATGAAAACTGGAAAGAGTACGTCACCTGAAACATGCCCATTGCGGCTTTGTCAAATCAACACAGGCCCGGACTGGCCCGCCGGCCCATCGGCCAACGGGCCGGTGCGCCTTTTCCAAAAAAAAAATACTTCTGACTCATAGTTTTTGAACCCTAGATTCATCTTCTTGAATCTTGTAGAGTGTAGACTATTCAAATACGACTTCGGAAGACGATACAACGTGAGCAGCATTCGCAACGGACTCCAACATGGTTGGTTGGTTGGTGGAAATATATATTCAGGTTTGTGTGCTTGGTCAGCGACCCGCTTATAAACCTTCGTCAAGTAAGACAGACACAACAGACAAGACACACACATAAGTGGATCCATCTAATTTTTAGAGACAGAGGCCAACTAGAGGATCCCCAGAATTGGCTTGTCACCCCCAGAGGTATTGATTTGGTATGGGAACTTAGAGGACTTTCGGACCCAACAGATTTAACGAGCACGCACTCCGCATATACTCGGTAGGTCTTCAGTGGTACCGGGACTCGATCGCAGGACCTTCCGATCCCGAGACCGAAACGCTGACCACTAGGCTCACTACGGCCCCAACATTCGCAGTGTGTTTTTCTTTTGAGGGAAGGAGTGGGTTATTTTGTGCTGTCTTGGGATGAAGCCGATACTTAAAAAGCGCGCCTTTACTTCCATAAATCCATACTGGGTGCTGCGCTGACGAGACGGTTAAATAAACCATTATATTCGGGGCCGTAGTGAGCCTAGTGGTCAGCGTCTCGGTCTCGGGATCGGAAGGTCCTGCGATCGAGTCCCGGTACCACTGAAGACCTACCGAGTATATGCGGAGTACGTGCTCGTTAAATCTGTTGGGTCCGAAAGTCCTCTAAGTTCCCATACCAAATCAATACCTCTGGGGGTGACAAGCCAATTCTGGGGATCCTCTAGTTGGCCTCTGTCTCTAAAAATGAGATGGATCCACTTATGTGTGTGTCTTGTCTGTTGTGTCTGTCTTACTTGACGAAGGTTTATAAGCGGGTCGCTGACCAAGCACACATACCTGAATATATATGTCTACCAACCAACCAACCATTATATTCAAAGCAAACTATTCTAGATCGATATTAAATTAGACCTTGTCGACATTTTTTAATTTCTCGCTTTTGGTTTCTTTAGTAAAACAGAGCGCAAGTGGGACAATTAAGGCGTCACATGCCACTGATGATACTTTCCCAGGTTCTGTCCTCGCCTAAATCTGATGGTGCTGGACAGAAAGCTAATCCTGCCAGTAATATAAATGTGCACGCTAAAGATGTCGTGGTCTACAATCCTGACGCTGCGGGCGATTTCGCTATAAAGTTGGGTTGGGTGCCAGGTTAGGTTTCGGCCTCGTCACTTGACCGCGTTTCTAAAGAGTGAGACTCATCGCCAATCGCCCTAGTGTAGGTCTAACAACATTTTCAATAAAACAAAATTTTAGTAAAAAAAGGCGTTTTCAAACGCTTTATAATTATGGGTCTTGTTTACTAATCTTGAATACCTGGTGCCGAATCGTTTCATTGGAGCGCAAGATATCGCATAAGTCGCCCTGTTGGACTTATGCGATTATTTGCAATTTCAATACCTGATTCCCAAACTTATTTGAATTGTTCAAATGGAGAGCTTGCGATATTACATAAGGCGACTGTTGGACTTTCTTATTTTTAATTTCAATACCTGGTTCCCAAACTTATTTGAATTGTTCAAATGGAGAGCTTGCGATATTACATAAGGCGACTGTTGGACTTTCTTATTTACAATTTCAATACCTGATTCCCAAACTTATTTGAATTGTTCAAATGGAGAGCTTGCGATATTACATAAGGCGACTGTTGGACTTTCTTATTTGCAATTTCAATACCTGATTCCCAAACTTATTTGAATTGTTCAAATGGAGAGCTTGCGATATTACATAAGGCGACTGTTGGACTATCTTATTTACAATTTCTATACCTGATTCCCATTTTTATTTAAACTGTTTCATAGGAGCGCAATTGAATTCATAGGTTAGGTTAGTTTGAATTCTCACTAGATCTACACTAGGGTAGGGCTATTGCTACGGGTGTCGTAATTTAAAACCACAGTTAAGTGACGAGCCGACACCTGAGTAGGCACCCAACGCAAGCGTTAATAGCGACATCGTACGCAGCGTCGAGACTATGGAGCATATTTAACGTGCACTCCCTCTACTCGGGGTATTAGTCGTCGGACGCTTTTGACTGCATGGGCCGTTTATAGGTCGGCAGTTATTTTAGCGATGCCTGGACCCGGACCTGGGACCTTCCGCATGCAAGGCGAACGCGTTAACCGACTGGACTCTCCAACCCCCAAATATGAGTTATAAAAAATTAAAACTAATTAATGTTCATAAATAGTAATACTTTATAGTAAAAAAAACTGCATTTACAATGGAAAATTAAATTAAAATTCAATTTTAATTAAAATACAGTAATTAAAATTATATTAAATAAAAATAATTGTAAGTGAAAAACTAATTTTAAAATTTTAATTACAAATAATTTTAATTGAAAAATAATATTAAAAAATTGAATCCCCCCTCCCCCCCACCAATTTTTTATGCGCCCTTTGGAGCCGGAAGCAAAGAGTTCTATAGTAGGGTAGAGACTGAACCTGGCAACAGCACCATGGACCAACACGGAGACAATATAGGGTGGCATGTTGCCCCGTTGGCCGAGTGGTTTGGATTGCAGGCCATAACGCTAGCAGTCCGCGCGCTGTAAAAGTTGCGAGTTTGATTCCCGCCTTTGCCCTGGGTGTACTTCCTTTCTCAGTATCAAAAATATAAATGAACTAGCACTTTTGCCACTCTATTCGGGCTCCGTAGTGAGCCATGGCTGCCGATGGCAGCTCAGTACGAGTCGTTCCTCTACCCTACTATAGAACTCTTTGGCCGGAAGTGCCAGTAAAACTGCGCCTTTGTCAGGGAGCCAGTCCGGCCCTGAATCAATACAGCAGAGCCATATCTCCCCGATTTCGAAAGCGGGACATTTTTTCAAGAGTTGTCGCGAAAGGAGGGGCATTGTTTTCTCTGGAGAGGGGGTGCTTCAATTTACACTCTTAAAACAAACGAGCGGTTTTAACTCAGTCTGAGTTAATTTCCACTCCTTTCCGTGCCGAAAATGCACTTCTCCTAAAGGAGTGAATTTCACTCTTTTTCGGAGTGGGTAAAAGAAATAAAAGAAAACAATCTGCGTCCTACACTCTTAAAACGAGCGGTTTTAACTCAGTCTGAGTTAATTTCCACTCCTTTCCGTGCCGAAAACGCACTTCTCCTATAGGAGTGAATTTCACTCTTTTTCGGAGTGGGTAAAAGAAATAAAAGAAAACAATCTGCGTCCTACACTCTTAAAACGAGCGGTTTTAACTCAGTCTGAGTTAATTTCCACTCCTTTCCGTGCCGAAAACGCACTTCTCCTATAGGAGTGAATTTCACTCTTTTTCGGAGTGGGTAAAAGAAATAAAAGAAAACAATCTGCGTCCTACACTCTTAAAACGAGCGGTTTTAACTCAGTCTGAGTTAATTTCCACTCCTTTCCGGTGCCGAAAATGCACTTCTCCTATAGGAGTGAATTTCACTCTTTTGTTTTAAGAGTGTAGGGACATAAATTTGAATGTCGTCGTTCACTAATGGGGATGGTGACATGGACGATGGATTTAAAGTTTAATGTCTCAGAAAACGACTAAAGGGAAATATTCAGATCTAGAGTTCGGATTCATTCTTCCTCTTTGTAGTAGCAGAACTTTTTTTTAAAAATTGTTATCTCCAATTTTTGGTTTTTGAAATAACGTTTATTTTTATCAGAAGAATGGAATATGAGTTTCGGCACAAATGAAAAATTCAGATCCAGAATTTGTACTCCTTCTGTCTGTATGTCTCTAGGCATTAAACTGTAAACAAAAAAAAAATCTTTTAATTTTACAGATAAAAACCTATTTTTACAGAAAAGTGCTGTTAGTTTCCCTCGACAGTTTTTTCTGTAAAAATAAACTGTTTTAGGTGAAACAAAACAGTATTTTTATGTTTTTAACCGCATATGGAGCACTAGACTAGCCGCCAACCTAATTAGAACACGTTAGGGATGGCGGTTTTTCAGAAAAAACTGGTTTCAGGTTTTTAGAAGGTTTTCTCCGCAAAAAAACCGGTTTCCGGTTCAGACCGACCTCATGAGAAAACCGGTTTTTCAATTAAAACCGAGGGCAAAAAAACGGTTTCGGTTTTCCATCCCTAAAGTGTAACAAATAAGAGTGGCGGGGGAACTATAGACTAGCAAGCATTCTTACTGTATCTCGGTGTGTTAAAATAGCTTAGTTGAGAGAGTGTTGGACTGATGATCTAAAAGTACGCGGTTCGAAACCCAAGTTCTGTTATTTATTAATCAACGGTTGGTCTGATGCACTGAACTGAACTGAAACTCTGGAATTAGCATCTCATGAAAAGCTGGTGACGCCTATTTTTGGGTCACTTGGCGACAGCTTTAGGGAGAATATGTGCCACATTTGGCATGAATTCGCCGATCTCAATTGACACTTGACAGTTTGCATTGGATCGTCAAAATCGCTCGCCAAAAATAGTACTCCAAGGAATTTAAGTTTTAAAGATTGTTCCTGCGATTCTATTTTTTTTAAAAAGTACATGTTTCCGAAACTTCATTATATAAAGAACCTCCTAAAGCAATAACATATCAATTTTCTTTTTAAAAATTTATTGAAACAGTTTGTTTAAAATGCCTATTTTAACAGGTAAAGTATAGGATTGGCGACAAAAGTTGGGTTGCTCTTACAGGGTTGCCGGGCTTCACCGACACTATTAGCGAGCGGTTCCATGCTCGTTCCAGAGTTTCAGTTCAGTTCAGTGGTCTGATGATCTAAAAGTACGCGGTTCGAACTCAAGTTCTGTTATTTACTAATCAACGGTTTTTAAAAAAAAGTTATTGTGTCAACTTTTTAGTTTTCAAAACAACGATTATTTTTATGAGATGAATGGAATAAGTTTGATAGACTTAATAGATTAGGATTCAATTCCGACAGCTTACAAAATTACGAGGCGTGCGGAACTCGTGTAGCAGTAGTGCAATGTTTTCTAACCAACCAAGCCATGAGCTCTCATTTTCTGATTGGTTGGTTGGTTGGTAGACATATATATTCAGGTTTGTGTGCTTGGTCAGCGACCCGCTTATAAACCTTCGTCAAGTAAGACAGACACAACAGACACAACACACACATAAGTGGATCCATCTAATTTTTAGAGACAGAGGCCAACTAGAGGATCCCCAGAATTGGCTTGTCACCCCCCGAGGTATTGATTTGGTATGGGAACTTAGAGGACTTTCGGACCCAACAGATTTAACGAGCACGTACTCCGCATATACTCGGTAGGTCTTCAGTGGTACCGGGACTCGATCGCAGGACCTTCCGATCCCGAGACCGAGACGCTGACCACTAGGCTCACTACGGCCCCATAATATTTGTTATCATCTAGATGACTGGTAAGGTAAGGTAATCGTTTCCGGCTGCCTATTTCTAGCCTCCTTCAGGATATTTTTTTGTTTGTAATTTTAGAATTATTCTAAAATACTAATATGCTCTTTAAACTTTATAACTAAACTTTTAACTTAATTTTAGAATTTATAGAATTATTCTAAAATTACAAAAAAACATCGTAAAAATACTAGCTGCATTTTGGAATATTTATAGTGACTTTAAATCCTTTTCTAGTATTTTTTTTTGTAATTTTAGAATTAAATAGTATTTTTCTCCTTAAAGTGGCAGCAACACTGGCCATTATGCCCACCGAAAAAGCCTCCATGCGCGTCCCGTCCTTAGCATTGGAGGTCACGTGATCAGCCAATCTAATACTTTAATTATGATATCTTTGTTTCAGAGAGAATTATTCAATGTTTTTATCGTTCTAGTGAGACTTCTAAACAACCAAACATTATCACATTTAGTATCCATGATTTTTTTATCGGCGTTTTTTTTTTGCATTGGACTTGCAAATGGCCAAAACACCGCTTCTTCTTGAAGAATGACCAAACAACCGACATCCCGAATAATCGTCCCATTAGACGCGGACATCCATCTGGATCTAAACGAGTCCCGGATATGTGTCTTTCCCTAAAATTATGAAAATAGCCTTTTAGAGAGAATTATTCAATGTTTTTATCGTTCTAGTGAGACGTCTAAACAACCAAACGTTATCACATTTAGTATCCATGATTTTTTTTATCGGCGTTTTTTTTTGCATTGGACTTGCAAATGGCCAAAACACCGCTTCTTCTTGAAGAATGACCAAACAACCGACATCCGGAATAATCGTCCCATTAAGCGCGGACATCCATCTGGATCTAAACGAGTCCCGGATATGTCTCTTTCCCTAAAATTATGAAAATAGCCTTTTAGAGAGAATTACTCAATGTTTCTATCATTATAGTATGACGTCTAAACAACTAAACATTATCACATTTAGTATCTATGATTTTTTTATCGGCGTTTTTTTTGCATTGGACTTGCAAATGGCCAAAACACCGCTTCTTCTTGAAGAATGACCAAACAACCGACATCCCGAATAATCGTCCCTTTAGGCGCGGACATCCATCTGGATCTAAACGAGTCCCGGATATGTGTCTTTCCCTAAAATTATGAAAATAGCCTTTTAGAGAGAATTATTCAATGTTTCTATCGTTCTAGTATGACGTCTAAACAACCAAACGTTATCACATTTAGTATCCATGATTTTTTTATCGGCGTTTTTTTTTGCATTGGACTTGCAAATAGCCAAAACACCGCTTCTTCTTGAAGAATGACCAAACAACCGACATCCCGAATAATCGTCCCATTAGGCGCGGACATCCATCTGGATCTAAACGAGTCCCGGATATGTGTCTTTCCCGACCGCTAATACTCCCGTTTCCCGGACATAAAGAAGATTTGTCCGGCAAGTGAAAATGAGCCGCCACTGCATTATCCGGGGTTAGCGCGCCCGGACGTGATCCCATCAAACCGGGCAAGGGTTGCCGGATTGGCTTCTTGGCGAGGAATGAAGGTTGCCTAAGATTTACATGCCATTTCTGTAGTGGATGGCCTGCTCGGCATAGTGGATAACGTGGGCTGGGGAGCCCAGTCGGTTAGGTATGCGAAAGGTCCCTGGTTCGGGTCCGGGCATCGCCAAAATAACTGCCGACCTATAAACGGCCCGTGCAGCCAAAAGTGTCCGACGAATAATACCTCGTGTAGAGGGAGTGCACGTTAAATATCCTCCAAAGTCCCAACGCTGCGTACGATGTCGCCCTTAACGGTTGCGTTTGGTGCCCACTCAGGTGTCGGCTCGTCACATGACTGTGGTTCTAAAATACGACGCCCGTCGCCAATAGCCCTCGTGTAGCTCTAGTGCGATGATAATTCAAGCTAAACTAAACATAGTGGATAACGCGTCTGAATCTTAGACAGTAGTTGGTAGACATATATATTCAGGTTTGTGTGCTTGGTCAGCGACCCGCTTATAAACCTTCGTCAAGTAAGACAGACACAACAGACAACACACACACATAAGTGGATCCATCTAATTTTTAGAGACAGAGGCCAACTAGAGGATCCCCAGAATTGGCTTGTCACCCCCAGAGGTATTGATTTGGTATGGGAACTTAGAGGACTTTCGGACCCAACAGATTTAACGAGCACGTACTCCGCATATACTCGGTAGGTCTTCAGTGGTACCGGGACTCGATCGCAGGACCTTCCGATCCCGAGACCGAGACGCTGACCACTAGGCTCACTACGGCCCATCTTAGACAGTATATCGAGGGTCCGAATCCCGGTTGGTAAGAGCATGGATGTTTGTCTTGTTAATGAAAATGTTATTTGTCTATGTGTTGGTCTTCGTCCTTATTTGTGTGAAAAGAAGTCCAACCTCTTCAGAGGCTCTGGCAACCATCTTCCATAGGATATCCATGGGCAGGGACCGTAGTGAGCCTAGTGGTTAAGATCTCGGTCTCGGGATCGGAAGGTCCTGCGATCGAGTCCCGGTACCACTGAAGACCTACCGAGTATATGCGGAGTACGTGCTCGTTAAATCTGTTGGGTCCGAAATTCCTCTAAGTTCCCATACCAAATCAATACCTCTGGGGGTAACAAGCCAATTCTGGGGATCCTCTAGTTGGCCTCTGTCTCTAAAAATTAGATGGATCCACTTATGTGTGTGTGTTGTCTGTTGTGTCTGTCTTACTTGACGAAGGTTTATAAGCGGGTCGCTGACCAAGCACACAAACCTGAATATATATGTCTACCAACCAACCAACCATGGGCAGGGGCCGTAGTGAGCCTAGTGGTTAAGATCTCGGTCTCGGGATCGGAAGGTCCCGCGATCGAGTATCGACACCTCTGAAGACCCACCGAGTATATGCGAAGTACGGGCTCGTTAAATCTGTTGGGTCAGAAAGTCCTGTGGTCGGTCATTTCGCAGTTTACCACGGCCCCATGGAGACTATTTCCCTCCCCTTCAGGGGCATGTCTAAATTGTGGAGGTGGCGATAGATGGCAGCATCTGTCTCGTATGTGTGTGTATGTCGTGTACGTCCTTCTTGACGAAGGTTTATAAACGGGTCTTTGTGACCAAGCACACAAGCCTGAAAATATATGTCTACCAACCGTCCATGGGCATGACAGCAACAGCAGTGGATGGTTAGGCTAGGTTCAACATCGTCGCATTAGAGCAACAAGAAGTGTTGGCGACGGATATCATAAATTCGAACGTTAATCAAGGGACGAGCCGACACCTGAGTAGGCAGCTTTGTAACGGCGAAGGAGACAGAATGACAGCTGGTCTCCAAACCAGAGTGCCTCTGTGCATGGCCTACTCAACCACTAAGGCCGAAGAAGCTCTCCTAAACATGCTCGGGGACGGAAATTTTGACGTCATACTTCCGAGTGACGTTGTCCGAAGATAAAGACTACCTGTCTCGAAACCTGTTCGGAACCACTTGTTCACGGCTGACCACATTTTTAGGGTTCCGAATTCGTCCGAACTAGTTTCTCGATCTTCGGCACTCGAAACAGTGACGTCAAATTTCCGTCTACGCTCATGTTTGGGAAAGCTTCTCTGGCCTTGTTATTGAAGTTGGCCGTTCTCTGTGGTAATCCAAAAGAAACAAAACATGATTTTCTAAGCCACATTTCTGCGGATTTATTGAATACTAGGTCATCATATTAACTCACACTGTTTGCGCCGTAGTTTTCAAATAGCCTAGAGGTCGCTGTGTGACAGGTGTAAGCAGTGACGTATTACTTCGTACCTGGCAATAGTCGAAGTCAGTTCCTGAGGAGGTGTTTTTTGTGGAACGTGGCTGCCGGTGTAGTCATTCTCCTTCCCGAAATTAATCTTTTTACTTGTTGTGTTTTTATAATAAAGAAAGTGAATTGCAACTGAGGTTTTTTTTTCTTGAGAGTGCCGTTTGAGAACATGAAGAGTGCTAATGAATATTAGGGTGGTATGGTCCGTCGATTGAAGTACATACACTCTTAAAACAAACGAGCGGTTTTGACTCAGTCTGAGTTAATTTCCACTCCTTTCCGTGCCGAAAATGCACTTCTTCTATAGGAGTGAATTTCACTCTTTTTCGGAGTGGGTAAAAGAAATAAAAGAAAACAATCTGCGTCCTACACTCTTAAAACGAGCGGTTTTAACTCAGTCTGAGTTAATTTCCACTCCTTTCCGGTGCCGAAAATGCACTTCTCCTATAGGAGTGAATTTCACTCTTTTGTTTTAAGAGTGTACAAGTCGAGACTTTGGAAGAATATACATGAACTCATACGAACGTGTTTCCTGCACATACGATTACGTTTCTTGATTCGTTCGATTCGATTCGCCAAACACACAACAAACCGCCAACCCATGGCAACCCCTACCACGGCAAAAGGAGTCGTTAGCGGGTCCGGCTCCACTCTATGTGGAAATTTTTACGAGTTTCTGAGCGGCGGGCAGAAGACTACATTGAGCCATGCAGTTAACGTGTTCCTGCACTAACGATTGACGTTCTTGATCTCCTCTGGATTCAGATTGCGGCCAACTCGAGCTAATAAACGGCCACATGCAACCCCGTACATGGCAAAGACCGGTCAGTTACGTCAGGCTCAACTTATTAAATTTTTAACGAGTTTACGAAACAGCGGGAACAGCAGTAATTATCAATAACTCACGATTACGTGTTTCAACTGCACAAACGATTACATTTCGTGATTCTTCGATTCGAATATCGCAAATCACAATAAACTGCCACCCAGGTGTGCAACCCACTTCCATGTACAAAAGGAGTCTATAGGGTTTCCTGGTTCCACGCTATGTGAGAAATTTTTAGGTTTCTGAGCGACAGGCAGAGGAGACCCCCGTTTCCAGAGATTTGGTCTCTGGCAGTTATAACAGCGTGGTAATGTCGCCCTATTTAAGGGCCCGATGAATTGGGAAATATGGTTTTCGATGCGGCCACTGAGATTTGCAAGGGATTTAGCGGGCTGTAGGTCGGAGCTAAAAGGGCCTAAGTCTTCGAACGCTCCACAGAAAAACCAAGGTTGTGAAACAGTACATGGCTTTCAATTAATAATCAATAAATCAAGGGCCGTAGTGAGCCTAGTGGTCAGCGTCTCGGTCTCGGGATCGGAAGGTCCTGCGATCGAGTCCCGGTACCACTGAAGACCTACCGAGTATATGCGGAGTACGTGCTCGTTAAATCTGTTGGGTCCGAAAGTCATTTAAGTTCCCATACCAAATCAATACCTCTGGGGGTGACAAGGCAATTCTGGGGATCCTCTAGTTGGCCTCTGTCTCTAAAAAGTTAGATGGATCCACTTATGTGTGTGTGTTGTCTGTTGTGTCTGTCTTACTTGACGAAGGTTTATAAGCGGGTCGCTGACCAAGCAGACAAACCTGAATATATATGTCTACCAACCAACCAACCAATAAATCAAAACATTTAATAGTTATTTAAGCAACTAGTGCCGAATTTAATACTTTATTAAGCGAGTGGCTTTTATTTCACGAGACCGTAGGTCGAGTGAAATAATGACAAGAGCTTAATAAAGTATTATTTGGCACGTGCTTGCTTACAATATTTTTTTATAATAACGTGCAAAAAAATTATTTCTACCAATGAGTAATTTTCATGACATCCTTTAGTTTCCATGGTGATATTCGAAAATGCAAAGTAGTAAAAGAAAAGTTGTAAAATAATGTTCTATTGTAGTACTTGTAGTTTCCATGGAGATATTAGAAAATGCAAAAGTAATGAACCAATAGAAATAAGTAAGTTTCATGACATCATTTAGTTTCCATGGAGATATTCATGACATCATTTTGTTTTTCCGCCAATCAGATACTCTTATTTACTTTACCGCACTAGTGCCAAAAGTACTACTTTCGGCACTGTCTGTGACGTAAGCACGTAAAGTGTCATTTTCGCAACGATTTATGAATGAAAATGATATAAAAAAGTGCTTTTTCGCACGTTGTTATAAAAAGGAACTATAGCGTAAATTCATTAACTTTAATATCTAAGTCGATGTACCATATGAACAAAAAAAGTTACATACCCTTTGAGCATCGCGTTGTTCTCAAAGACATAGTTATGATATCCGCTAGGTACTATGCGAATTCGTATATCAAATTTGAATTCTATATCTCCTTTCGTTTTTCAGCAATATCTTTCAAACCAAAAAAAATCAAAATCTATGGAGCTATGCTTTGCGCATGCGCGAGTTTTCGATAGCCGTCCTACAAGAGATAGGAACTCGTGTACAAAATTTAAAGTCCGTAGATCTTTTAGTTCGAGCTATAGAGTGGTTTCAGACAGACTGGCGGGACGGCGAAAATCTAGAGACGGACAGACAGATAGACAAGACTGAAATACCTCTCTTTCAGAGTCGTCGCCCTTCGAAACGGGAAGAAAAACCCAAAATCTCTATTTCGGATTTTTGACCCCATCGTTATATATTCTCATTACCGGTACATTCATATTAGGAATACTGAAAGAAATAAAACTTCATTAGGTTATGGTTGGTTGGTAGACATATATTTTCAGGCTTGTTTGCTTGGTCCCAAAGACCCGCTTATAAACCTTCGTCAAGAAGGACGGACACGACATACACACACAAACAAGACAGATGCTGCCATCTATCGAAACCTCTACAATTTAGACATGTCCGTGAAGGGGAGGGAAATAGTCTCCAGGGACCTGTACCCGTGGTAAACTGCGCAATGACCGACCACAGGACTTTCGGACCCAGCAGATTTAACGAGCACGTACTCCGCATATACTCGGTGGGTCTTCAGTGGTACCGGGACTCGATCGCGGGACCTTCCGATCTCGAGACCGAGACGCTGACTACTAGGATCCCTACGGCCATAAAACTTCAATAACATACTAGCTGCTCTTAGAAATCCCAAGAAGTGAACCGGAACAACAATAAGACACGTAAAAACAATGTATGTACAAATTTAACAAAATGAAAAATATCTATTACGGGGTCAAATTCAATCAGCCTGAAAATATTTGTTTCAGTGATTAGCTTTTCGACTATATTCTGGCTGCCACAACTTGTCATCCCAAATATTTTGATTGTGGAAGATTCCATTTTGAATTAAGGTTTTAAGCCGAAGGGAGGCAGGGTTGCCAGCTCAAGGCGTTTGTTGAGAAGAGGGGATTGTTGGTCGAGTTCGATTGTAAATAATGTATCACACTGGAACTGCACATCAGTTATCGGTGATAGAGGATTGTTGTTGGTGCTGGTAGCGGTTAGCGATTATATGTGTATTTCTTTCTTATCTTAACTTGATCATTAATCGATATAAGAGTGAACCCGATGCAAGTTCGATCTACCCTTCAATTAATAATCTGTTTCTAAACCTTAAAGACATATGCGCCCATAAAAGCAATGAATCGTCAAACTTAGTAACTCTTGCCCAAAACCATAGATATCATAATTAAAGTATTAGATTGGATGATCACGTGACCTCCAATGCTAACGACGGGACGCGCATGGAGGCTTTTTTGGTGCGCATAATGGCCAGTGTTGCTGCCACTTTAAGGAGAAAAATACTATCTAATTCTAAAATTTCAAAAAAATACTAGAAAAGGATTTAAAGTCACTAAAAATATTCCAAAATGCAGCTAGTATTTTTACGATATTTTTTTTGTTTGTAATTTTAGAATTATTCTAAAATACTAATATGCTCTTTAAACTTTATAACTAAACTTTTAACTTAATTTTAGAATTTATTTTAGAATTATTGTAAAATTACAAAAAAATATCGTAAAAATACCAGATACATTTTGGAATATTTATAGTGACTTTAAATCCTTTTCTAGTATTTTTTTTGTAATTTTAGAATTAAATAGTATATTTTTCTTAGTATTTTTCTCCTTAAAGTGGCAGCAACACTGGCCATTATGCCCACCAAAAAAGCCTCCATGCGCATCCCATCGTTAGCATTGGAGGTCACGTGATCAGCCAATCTAATACTTTAATTATGATATCTTTGCCCCAAAACCAAAACCTCCCTTACCTTTTTTCGAAGTGAACTGTTCCACAATCAAAATATTTGGGATGCCAAGTTGTGGCAGCCAAACTATATGAAATCATCATTAAATTTTCATAAATCATATTTTATTTTCGTTGACTTTGTTTCAAAAAACTATAAAAAAATTAAACGGATACTATTTGCAAATTTTTTATAGATAGATAGTTGAATAACAAATTGAATTGTACTTAGCATGTCCAGATTTGATTCAGGGGTTAACTTTTCGACTATGACATCATCATTCAAATTTTTCATAATTCAATTCTATTTACGTTGTTTATGTTTAAAGAAACAAGTAGGTTTGCAACAGAATCTGTCTCTTAAACCGCTTCCACACAACAGTTGTATTTAACAGGTAAAAAGGCGCCATCAAACACAGCATTAATTCCATATTAAACATTTACATGCTAAATTTTAGTTAGTTTATTTTATTTAGAAAATTCAATAATTATTACTTATCGTTTGCAAAAATTAATTTATATTTCAAAGAATGAATATGTAATATTCCTCGCTTGTAAATAGAATAAAAATATTTCATATCAACATACGAAGAATCGAGTAGTGAAATATATTTGACGTCATTTCAAACGGATCGATGTCGCAAAAATAAATTTATTTTAATTTATTGTCTAAAAGAATTAGAGTTTCTCAAGCGATTGTTGCAATGGTGATTTAATTCTAATAAAAAAGGCTTCCTATGCTTTTTAAATGAGAATTCAATTTTGCAGTCTTTAATAATTGAAGTACTTCGAATTCGAATTTTTTCTGAAATTGTCAATGTATTCTAATTTCGATCCGCTGAATTTTTTTGACGTATCACACTTGTCCGTAGCATTCGTAGTTTGGACTATGGAAGTGTATGACGGACAAACAGACGGACTGAACGATTATAATACCTTCCACATTTCACGTTATAAACGTAGTGTGGAAGCTAACAACGAAGAAATTAAACTGAACCTATTTGGCTACACAGACCATTTATAGGTAGGCAGTTACTTTGGAAACATCCCGGTACCGAACCTGATACCTTTCGCATGCAAGGCGAACGCCTTACCGGCTGGGCTCCCCTGTATACCGCAGGCGTTGTTACACCCCTCTCGTTCTAAAGGAACGCTCCCTTGGAAGAGTTTTTACGACTTTCTAAACGGAGAGAAAAATAACTCCGTGTGTAGCGGGGGAGTGTTGCGATTGCTCCCTGAAATGGCTGGGATTAGGTATGATTGTACTGCGCTGTTATTCCGCAACTATATAGCTATATATGACACTTTACTAGGGTTTTACGTGTTTGGTCGAAAGGCAGAGGTCACACGGACTTTTACAAAGCTTTTATATAAAACTGTAAAAAATGTACAGTCACGTTTACCATAGGCCTACCTAAGGTACAACCACGTTTACCACCTAATGCTTACTAGGAGTGCTCTAATTTTCAACACTTCCCACACGGATCACATCTTTCACAAAGCTTTTATCTAAAACTGTTTAAAAAATACAGTCACGTTTACCATTTAAGAGTGCTGTCATCTAATGCTTACTAGGAGTGCTGCAATTTTCAACACTTCCCACACGGATCACATCTTTCACAAAGCTTTTATCTAAAACTGTTTTTAAAAAAATACAACCGCTTTTATCATGTAAGGATGCTGTAATGTAATGCTTACTAGGAGTGCTGTAATTTTCAACACTTCCTATAATTTAATTGGTCAAATTGGAGGTCACACGTATCACATCTTTCATTAAGCACTTAAGCTTGTACCCAAAACTGTAAAAAAAAATACAGTCACGTTTACCCGTACGGGTGCTGTAATCTAATGCTTAGTAGGAGTGCTGTAATTTGGAACTCTTTCTATAATTTAATTGGTCAAAAAGACTGAGCTCATACGTATCACATTTTTCACTGAGCACTTAAGCTTGTACCCAAAACTGCAAAAAAATACAGTCCCGTTTACCAGTCCCGCTGTCATCCAATGCTTAGTAGGAGTGCTGTAATTTTAAACTCTTCCTATAATTTAATTGGTCGAATTGGAGGTCACACGTATCACATTTTTCACTAAGCACTTACGATTGCACCCAAAACTGTAAAAAAAACACTTCTTATAATTTAATTTGTCAAAAAGGTGGGGTTTATACGTATAACATCCACAAGTTTTTATCCGAAACTGTAAAACAAACTTCATTCAAGTTGTAAAGTACGAGTGCTGTAATCTAACGCTGTAATTTTCAACACTTCCTATAATTTGATAGTTATTCAAATTAACCGTCTTAAAAAAAGTCTTATTTATTAGGTTATTATATTTTAAAACGTGAAAGATACTCAATTATATTCTCAATTAGATATTCGTTTAGATGTATTCAATTCAATATTTTTACTAAAAATTTGAATACAATAGACCTATATATAACTTTCAAGTTTCTTCAAGCAACGCAATAGCTCTTGCTTTAAAAAACAATATTTAAAAAAAAAATATTTTAATCATTAGTCACGTGTTTCCATGAATATAATAGTTGTGAAAATGGTAAATCGTACAAATAATAAAAATCGTTAGCCAAGCATTTTGCGAATAGTTTTTAATAATAGCTCATATTTTTTCGTTTGTAAGAGGATTTAAAAAAATCTTTACGGAGGTTGTTATTTGGTACCAAAATGTACCAAAAGGGTTTTGGTAAAAAGTAAAACGAAGATAATTTGTAATTTTTTTTGTTATAGCTAGATATTTGAATAACAAATTTAAACTGTACTGCGAAATGCAGTACGTTTGGCCAGCCTAGTTGTGGTTATTGCAGTTTACCGCAGGAGAGCCCTCGTGTAGCTCTAGTGCGGCCATAACTCAACTACTACTACTACTCCTTGGCATTACAGCCCATGTTGGACTATGGCCTCACTAACAATTTTCCTCCCTCCTGTCTCTAGCCTTTTGTTTCCAGTTTCGGACTTTTAGAGTCTTAAGGTCTTTCTCCACCTCATCAAACCATCTCTTAGTTGGTCTTTTCCTTTGTCCCTGGCACTGCCCCTTGAATATTTTCTTAGTGCCTCTGTCTTCCTCCATTCTTTCCAGGAGTCCCAGCCATTGTATTTTTTGCCTTTACATAACTGATTATATCCTTTTCCTTAAATAGTCTTGAAATTTCGAAATTAAATCTTCTTCTCCAAAGATCTCCTTCCTTAACAGGTCCAAAAACAGTTCTAAGAATTTTCCTTTCCCATGTAATCAGCATTTTTTTCTTGTTTTTGCGTTAAAGTCCATGTTTCTGATCCATAGATAGCTGTTGGTCTGATTATAGTTTTATAAACCTGAAGCTTTGTCTTCCTCGTTATGGTTTTTGAAGTTAGTAATTTTTTAAGTGCAAAAAAACTGCGATTTCCAGCATTTAGTCTTTGTTTAATCTCTGGCATAATATCATACTGCACCCAAGTATTTAAATTCCTTCACTCTTTCAAATTTTTGTCTCATTATTTATTTGTAGTTCTGAATTTGTATCAGTCCCCTTGCAATCCGGCCATAACTCAACTCCACGAGAAAAAAGAACACGGGGCTGTGGGGAGCCTAGTAGTCAGCGTCTCGGTCTCAAGATCGGAAGGTCCCGCGATCGAGTCCCGGTACCACTGAAGACCCACTATATGCGGAGTACGTGCTCGTTAAATCTGTTGGGTCCAAAAGTCCTGTGGTCGGTCACGGCGCAGTTTACTACGGGTACAGGTCCCTTGAGACTATTTCCCTCCCCTTCAGGGACAGGTCTAAATTGTGGAGGAGGCGATAGATGGCAGCATCTGTCTTGTATGTGTGTGTATGTCGTGTCCGTCCTTCTTGACAAAGGTTTATAAGCGGGTCTCTGTGACCAAGAAAACAAGCCTGAAAATATATGTCAACCAACAAACCAACTGTACTGCGAAATGCAGTACGTTTGGCCAGCCTAGTTGTGGTTATTGCAGTTTACCGCAGGAGAGCCCTCGTGTAGCTCTAGTGCGACGATTACTCAACTCCACGAGAAAGAAGAACACTTGACAAATAGCATAGATATCATAGTTAAAGTATTAGATTGGCAGATCACGTGACCTCCAATTCTAACGACGGGACGCGCATGGAGGCCAAATAAGAAGGCAAAATGGCCAGTGTTGCTGCCACTTTAAGGAGAAAAATACTACGAAAAAATACCATTTAATTCTAAAATTAAAAATACTAGAAAAGGATTTAAAGTCTAAAAAGATTCCAAAATGCAGCTAGTATTTTTACGATATTTTTTTGTAATTTTAGAATTAAACGGTATTTTTTCGTAGTATTTTTCTCCTTTAAAGAGGCAGCAACACTGGCCATTTTGCCCTCTTATTTTGGCCCCCATGCGCGTCCCGTCGTTAGCATTGGAGGTCACGTGATCTGCCAATCTAATACTTTAACTATGATATCCATGATAAACAGCCAAAATGGAGTCTCTCCCGACATAAAAGGGTCGAAGGAGTTTCAAGATTCACTTAAAAAGAGCGGGAGGATGTTTGACTTGATGGCTTCATTATGCTGATGGCCCCACCATCAGTCACGTGACGCCACGCACGCAACCCCCTTTGGCGCAGTTGGCGGGCTAGGGTTGCACGTTGGCGATGAGGCCGTGTAATTCAAATAAACTGGAAGTATGTTGTCTCTGCTCTGTAAAACATTTCTCAAAATTAAACAAGTGGGTTTGTAACAGAATCTGTCACTTAACCCGCTTCCACACAACAGTTGTATTTAACATGTAAAAAGACGCCAAACACAGCATTAATTCTATATTAAACATTTTTCACGCTAAATTTGGCTAGTTTCATTTATTTTATTTCGAAAATTCATAATTATTACTTATCGTTTGCAAAAATTAAATTTTTATTTCAAAGAATAAATATGAATATTCCTCACTTTTAAATAGAGTGAAACATTTCATATCAACGTACAAAGAATCGCGTAGTGAAATATATTTTTACGTCATTTCAAACGGATCGATGTCGCAAAATAAATATATTTTAATTTATTGTATAAAAAATTAAAGTTTCTCGAGCGATTGTTGCGATGGCAATAGGGATTTAATTCTAATAAAAATGGCTTCCTATGCTTTTTAAATGAGCAATAAATTTTGCAGTTTTTTAAGTAATTGAAGTATTTCGACTTCAAATTCTTTTCTGAAATTTTCAATGTATTCTAATTTCGATGCGCTGAATTTTTTGACGTATCACTCTTGTCCGTAGCATATGTAGTTTGGGCTATGAAAGTGGGTGACGGACTGAACGATTATAATACCTTCCACTTTTTACGTTATAAACGTAGTGTGGAAGCGAAAATAGATAAGGTTTTGAGTTGGATTATTTTTTACCGTTTGTTTACTCCAAAAATATATGTTTCGATCTTTGATGATCATACATTACTGGAAAACATTTTTTTTAAAAAAATCTCTTTGCCTTTTAGCTTAATTATATAAGTTTTTAAAACATTAAGATCTCTAGAGACTTAGTATTGAGGGGGATGCATTAAATTTGGTTAAATTGTATGCAAAATAAAATAATTTTTTAAAAAATAGTTATTTTTTTATTTCTAAAACATCAATATAATTTCCAATAAATTCGAAATTGCTCAAGTTATCGAACGTCAACAATATTTTAAAATGAATAAAAGTGTTTGTTGCCGAACAGCATCAGTTTGCACTATAGTTCCCGCCACCCCTATTTGTTACACTTTAGGGATGGAAAACCGAAACCGGTTTTTTGCCCTCGGTTTTGACTGAAAAACCGGTTTTTTTTCATGAGGCGATAATGCAAAGCTTATTAAAAATACTCAAAACGACTAGAAAAACCGGAATTAAAAAATGAACATTATAATTTTAAATAAGAAAGTAAGAATTAGGAAGAAAATAAAGAACATAGTTTTTAACAAAACACTTTAAACATTTAAAATTGACTGTGTAAATTGTTTTTTTTTTAATTTGAAAGTAAAGTTTACAAATTAATTGTTTTTTTAATTAAACAATAAGAAACTGAAAAAACTTTTTAAAAAAGTGGAAAACCGTTTTTTTTTTTTGCCATTGAAAAACCGGTTTCGTCAAAAAAGGTTTTATAAAGTCGGTTTTTAAGGTTCGGTAAAACCGGGTCGGTTTGGCGTTGTAAAAAAAACAGCCAGCCCTAACTTGTTCTAATTTGGTTGGAGGCGAGTATAGACTACTCGAGGGTTAAACACAGATAATTCAAATCCATCAAATCAGCCATTAATCGCCAAACATGGCAACCCCAGCTCCTAATATCACGAAGGAAAGGATACAAGGGGGGGGGGGGGGGTGGAGTATCCGTCTTCTCTCAGACCATTAAATAATTGACATCTGCATGCGATTTCACTTAAATACTCAGAAGTCAAATGTCGTTTGCATAGAGGGGAAGTCGCCAGCGAACCACTTTGGAGGGGGGAGAGGGGTAGTTCTCGAGTCGTGAATAAATTTATTTCGTGGCCTGTAACGAAAGTTAGAAGGTTTTATGGGCTTTTATTCAATTCTGTGTGCATTTATTTGGATCGTTTTGCTTGAGGGACTGTATACCATTTCAACGTAAGCTGCTATCGGGGGGTGTGTAGCGTTACCAAAGATATTATAACAACTGGCCCTCCTGGCCGAGTGGTTAAGGCATCAGCCTAGAGGTTCGCCTTCTCAGGAGTGCGGGGTTCGAATCCCACTTACGCCAGTCATCCTATAAATGATCTGTGCTGGAATAGTAGAAAATCCTCATCACGGATGGGTCCGAGTACACAGGGACAGACGTGCCGTTAAATCTGTGGAGTCCAAAGTCCGACGGCGTTAGCGTACGATGTGCTCGAAGTTCCGTTGGGTGCCCGCTCAGATGTCGACCTCGTCACTTACCAGGTTCTAAAATGGGCGTTATTGGCTGTGTAAAGCTCCTAAGGAGGCTAGAAATAGGCAGCCGGAGCGATTACCTTACCTTACCATAACAACTCGTATCCACCAAAAGTTATCTCATGGTGAAGACAAAAGTGCTTTGATTTACACAGGGTGGCCCAAAAGTAGGCTAACAGTTAATGCCGCCCAAAATGTACCATTGGTGAGAACTTTGGGTTATTTAGAACAGGTATTTGACGGTGTCGTGGTTAGTTTTGTTGGTTGGCTAAAATTAAGCCGTACTACAGCGTATCGAATCCAAAGAGTAGCGATTTGTGGATACTGTTTGGTGTAGTTACGAGCTAGGTTCAGTTTATTTATTTGATACTCGATAAATAAGCAAATAATGTCTCCAGAGTACCTAACTTCGAATCCCGCCATCTGCCAGTTATTCTATAAAATAATTTATGTGTGCTGGTCGAAAATTTGTTCGAGGCGACAGGCGTCCCGAGAACTGATTATCCCGAGGGATCATTACAACGCCTGTGTGTGATGCAACTCCTGAACCTTAACCCTTTTACTTCTAAAACAGTCCAGGTCTTACAACTAAGGATTCGATAATGATATTCCTATCACATATTACGAGGAAAGAAAAATCCCGCGTAGCGAAAGTGTTAAGCCGTACTGCCCAAGACCATATAACAGCATGGCCTTCTTGAGGACGATCCTAACCGCAGATTACAGTTCTGTGAGATAATGAGCAGCAACTGACTGAACAACCAGACATGCTTTCAAAAAATAACTGTTGCTGTATGAATAACTGTATACATATAACTGTAAACCTACTTTTGGGCCACCCTGTACACTACTATATTTGGTTGTAATTTAGGTGACTGGTTGGTTGGTAGACATATATATTCAGGTTTGTGTGCTTAGGTGACTGGTAGTAACGCAGTAGTAAATCAGCGCCATCTAGCGCTTATGTTATTTTGAACATCATTGTGCGGCGGGGTGTATTATACATCCCCATAGCAGCTACACTTTGTGATTAGCTTACTGCTAACGTTTTGTATATCGGCAACGAATCTCATTTTCAAGACCGTGGTCAAGCGATGAGGCTGGGAGATGTGTGATAACTGTTGCTGTATGAATAACTGTATACATAACTAACTGTAAACCTACTTTTGGGCCACCCTGTACACTACTATATTTGGTTGTAATTTAGGTGAGTGGTAGTAACGCAGTTGTAAATCAGCGCCATCTAGCGCTGATGTTATTTTGAATATGTTTGTGCGGCGGGCTGCTGCACGGTATATTATACATCCCCATATCAGCTACACTTTGTGATTAGCTTACTGCTAACGTTTTGTATACCGGCAACTAATCTCATTTTCAAGACCGTGGTCAAGTGATGAGGCTGGGAGATGTGTGAGCATAAACGCAGAAAAAGACACTGCACAAAAAAATCTGTTAGATCGTTTTGCTTGAGGACTGTATACCATTTCAACGTGAGCTGCTATCGGGGCGTGTAGAGTTACCACTGATATTATAACAACTCGTATTCACCAAAAGTTACAGTCCCTGGACAAATTATTAGACGCACTGTATTTTTTTTTAGTAATTTTATGTTTCTTAAGAGTTTTTATGCAATAATGGTATATTTAAACTACAATACTATTGATTTTTATTTAAAAGAATTTTTGGTAGAGTACATATTTGTATTTATTTTTAACATATATGGCAACACTGTGTTGACAAAGTGATACCTGAACATAAACAAGTACAAACCTGTATCCTGATTATTTATGATTGGAATCATCATCCTCAAATGCAGGAGACGGTACAGTCTTGCATTGATAACATGCCGCGCAGAATTAAAGCTTTGATAGAGGCTAATGTTGGCTCCACTAAATATTGACTTTACTAACATTAATTTCACTTTTCTTTAACACTTAATAAACTTATGCTTTTCTAAATGAATGCTGTTTTATTGATATCAAATAAATCGGTAATTGATTGGATAATATAAAAAAACAAATCAATTTAAAATAATAAAACGGTACAATATCATCCGGTAATTAATATTTTACATGAAATCTTGCCGTGCGTCTAATAATTTGTCCAGAGACTATCTCATTGTGAAGACAAAAGTGCTTTGATTTATATACTACTATATTTGGTTGTAATCTAGGTGACAGGTAGTAACGCAGTAGTAAATCAGCGCCATCTGGCGCTGATGTTATTTTGAACATGATTGTGCGGCGGGCTGCTGCAGGGTGTATTATACATCCCCATAGCAGCTACACTTTGTGATTAGCTTACTGCTACCATTTTGTATATTGGCAGCGAATCTCGTTTTTAAGACCGTGGTCAAGTGATGAGGCTGGGAGATGTGCGAGCATAAACGCAGAAGAGGACACTGTAATAAAACCTATTATTTTATTGTATTTATTTTATTGTATTGTTTTACACAAAATCAAAGTAAATAAACATATTTGTGGAAATGTAATGATGATTTCATAGTCGAAAAGCCTATCACTAAAACAAATCTGGTCAGTCTAAGTACAGCTTAGTTTTAATTCAACTAACTAAATTTTAAAAAAAGTGTGCACTTAGTCTCCAATTAATTTTTTTTAATTATTTTTTCAAACAAAAGCAACGTAAATAAAATGTGATTCGTGAAAACTTTGATGATTTTATCGTCGCAAAGCTAATCACTGAAACAAATCTTGTCAGGGTAATCTAACAATTCAAACAAATATTGTAGTATCTAGCGACAGTATCCAACCGTGGCTTGACATATTTACCTTCTGAGCCATCAGGATAGTCTGAAGAGGAATAAGAAATGCTGGCCACAAAAAAACCCTCCATTCTCGGTTATCACAAAAACCTCATCTAACAGTTCAAACAAATATTGTAGTATCCGACAGTATCCACCGTGGCTTGACATATTTACCTTCTGAGCTATCAGGATAGTCAGAAGATGAATAAGAAATGCTGGCCACACAAAAAAAAAAACCCGTCCATTCTCGGCTATCACAAAAACCTAATCTAACAATTCAAACAAATTTTGTAGTATCTAGCGACAGTATCCAACCGTGGCTTGACATATTTACTTTCTGAGCCATCAGGATAGTCTGAAGAGGAATAAGAAATGCTGGCCACAAAAAAAACCCTCCATTCTCAGCTATCACAAAAACCTAATCTAACAATTAAAACAAATATTGTAGTATCTAGCGACAGTATCCAACCGTGGCTTGACATATTTACCTTCTGAGCCATCAGGATAGTCTGAAGATGAATAAGAAATGCTGGCCACAAAAAAAAAACCTCCATTCTCGGCTATCACAAAAACCTAATCTAACAATTCAAACAAATTTTGTAGTATCTAGCGACAGTATCCAACCGTGGCTTGACATATTTACCTTCTGAGCCATCAGGATAGTCTGAAGAGGAATAAGAAATGCTGGCCACAAAAAAAACCTCCATTCTTGGTTATCACAAAAACCTCATCTAACAGTTCAAACAAATATTGTAGTATCCGACAGTATCCACCGTGGCTTGACATATTTACCTTCTGAGCCATCAGGATAGTCTGAAGAGGAATAAGAAATGCTGGCCACAAAAAAAACCTCCATTCTCGGTTATCACAAAAACCTAATCTAACAATTCAAACAAATATTGTAGTATCTAGCGACAGTATCCAACCGTGGCTTGACATATTTACCTTCTGAGCCATCAGGATAGTCTGAAGAGGAATAAGAAATGCTGGCCACAAAAAAAACCCTCCATTCTCAGCTATCACAAAAACCTAATCTAACAATTCAAACAAATTTGTAGTATCTAGCGACAGTATCCACCGTGGCTTGACATATTTACCTTCTGAGCCATCAGGATAGTCTGAAGATGAATAAGAAATGCTGGCCACAAAAAAAACCCTCCATTCTCGTTATCACAAAAACCTCATCTACATTCAAACAAATATTGTAGTATCTCGACAGTATCCACCGTGGCTTGACATATTTACCTTCTGAGCCATCAGGATAGTCTGAAGAGGAATAAGAAATGCTGGCCACAAAAAAACCTCCATTCTCGGTTATCACAAAAACCTCATCTACAGTTCAAACAAATATTGTAGTATCCGACAGTATCCACCTGGCTTGACATATTTACCTTCTGAGCCATCAGGATAGTCTGAAGAGGAATAAGAAATGCTGGCCACAAAAAAAACCCTCCATTCTCAGCTTCACAAAAATAATCTAACAATTCAAACAAATATTGTAGTATCTAGCGACAGTATCCAACCGTGGCTTGACATATTTACCTTCTGAGCCATCAGGATAGTCTGAAGAGGAATAAGAAATGCTGGCCACAAAAAAAAAAAAAACCTCCATTCTCGGCTATCACAAAAACCTACAAAAAAAAATACCATAAAATGACATGAAAAGCGACATTACATTCACTCAAATACCACAAATGAAAGCGCAGAAGAATACCCTCACCGACAAAATCATTAATAACACAAAAAAAATCCCCTTATCAGCCCCTTATCCCCCTATCCCCCGCTTTTCAACAGAACAAATGGGGAAAAAAAGTTACATATGTCCCTTTACGTGGCTGCTAAATGGGGAGTTATCAATCGCGCCAAAAATGGAAGAATAAAGGAGATTTGTAGCCAAAATTTAGTTCTGTTTGTTAATAATAATTCCATTGTATTTTAAACTGTTGGCGAAGAAAAATTAAGATGACGCAACATCGCATTTTTTATGCACTTGGTATATTTCTTAAGGTAAGTCAATTCTTGGCTTTACTTGCATTTAGTTGGCAACACGTCACTTATTAACCTTTGGTTGGTTGGTTGGTTGGTTGGTAGACGTATATATTCAGGTTTGTGTGCTTGGTCAGAGACCCGCTTATAAACCTTCGTCAAGTAAGACAGACACAACAGACAACACACACACATAAGTGGATCCATCTATTTTTAGAGACAGAGGCCAACTAGAAACATCTTCTTATTAACCTTGTTTGTAAACAATTGTTGGGGCTGTGGGGAGCCTAGTGGTCAGCGTCTCGGTCTCGAGATCGGAAGGTCACGCGATCGAGTCCCGGTACCACTGAAGACCAACCGAGTATATGCGGAGTACGTGCTCGTTAAATCTGTTGGGTCCGAAAGTCCTGTGGCTGGTCATTGCGCACTTTACCACGGGTACAGGTCCCTGGAGACTATTTCCCTCCCCTTCAGGGACATGTCTAAATTGTTTAGGTGGCAACAGATGGCAGCATATGTCTTGTATGTGTGTGTGTCCGTCCTTCTTGACGAAGGTTTATAAGCGGGTTTCTGTGACCAAGCACACATGCCTGGAAATTATATGTCTACCAACCAACCAACCTAAACAATTGTTTCTTTTCGAAATGAAACTTCTCTAAGTCGTTTTTTAAATTAATTAAGGAACAGCTATAATATAATGGCCGATCTTGATTTGACGATTTAAGTTACATAGTTAATCAGCAAAAATGCCCAAATGTGATAAATGTTCCACTTTATATTTCATACAACCCGTACATTATATTGTCAAGCTCGCCAAAAGTCGCCAAGAAACAGACCAGCCATTATATTTTCAATGTATACCTTAACTAATTTTAATTTGAAAATGAAACAGCATAAACTTTCAGTCCTTAATATAAAGGACACTTCTCAGATTGTTGCTAGATACTCAAAAATTAACATAAATTCAAATTATTTATTATTGCAAATTGAAAAGTAAATAAAATCACGCCAAATATTTGGCCAAATTGTGCAAGCAAGCAAGATCTAATACGTCCAAAAAGTGTTTCCGCCACATGAGGAATTACTCTGTAGATCTCTAATTCTATTGAAGGGACGGGGGGAGATTGTGGGCAGGCAGTTTGGCGGTGTCAATTCGAATGTCATTGTTGTGGGGAGATGTCAAGATCAGGTGGTAACCGCCATACGTCACTTTGCGGGACTGAAAAAATGAGTGAATTACAGTCTCCTCTCCTAGACGAATAAAACGTTTGCAGGTAACTTCGCTGTGCGTTGTACTGCGTACGCAACTTCAAATTACATTTACGCTAGATGGCGCTGATTTACTATTTTGTTACTACCAGCCATCTAGATTATAAAAAATATCGTAGTATATAAGTCGAAGCAACTAGTTTTTCACCTTGAGGCACCTTTTGTAGCAATATCTTAAGCAACAGTCCAGGCGCGCACCCATGGGGGGGGGGTCTAAAGGGGCTGTAGCCCCCCCCCCCCCCACTAAGAAAAAAATTACATTATGTTCTTAAATCCGCCAATAGTGAACACATCGCATACTGAATACTGGTTTGCGGGAGTTACATTTCACTACAACTACGAAATAAATAGCTGCATTTCTGCATTCCCATTCCTAAGAAATTTACTAAAAAATAAATAAAACGTATTTCATGTATTCCAAACTCCGCAAAGGAACATTTCTCTCGCGCGCTTGCTTGTTTTGTAAGACAGCTGATATAAAAAGATTTTGTCGAAATAAAACCTAAAATCTTTTATCTTTCTATCATTCATTCCTATTGTCCCTACTCAAAACTTGCATTCAAAGAGCTAAAATAAACTTAAAGTAATCTAAAAATACCGGTTATTCTGAGGAATTTTTAAAAAGTTTACCGTTGGTTGGCCCAGGGACCCCCGGTCCCCCCCCCCCCCCATAATTATTTTCTGAGTGCGCCACTGAGCAACACTATAAGTTGGTTCTTTTTGAAATAAAACTGCCATTAAATATTTTTTTTTAAAAGTTAGTTGATCTTAATTTATTTAATGCAAGTGCATTAATTTAAGTGAAGTGCATTAATTTAAGTGAAGTGCATTATTTCAAAGTGAAGTGCATTATTTCAAAGTGAAACTGCATTTACTTTTGGCCGATATGTTTTAATACATTTTTTTCCTATTTCGAAATAAAACTACGGCATTTTTAATTTAAATTTTTAATTTAAAATGAAACAGCATACACTTTTGGCCAAAATGTAGAGAATACTGCCTGTTTAAAAACTTAACATATATTCCAAATTAATTGCAAATTGAGAAGTAAAAACGCGCCAAAGGCTAAAGTGTTCAAGTAGGGAGGGTATAATACGTCAAAAAAAAAGTTTCTACCACATGAAGAATTACTCTGTAGATCTCTTATTCTATTGAAAGGACGGGGGGAGATTGTGGGCAGGCAGTTTGCGGTGTCAATTCGAATGTCATTGTTATAGGGAGATGTCGAGATTAGGTGGTAACCGCCATACGTCACTTTGCGGATTCGGAAAATGAGTGTCGTTCCACAATTACGGGGAGCAGTTTGAAGAAATAAAATGAATAGATTCAGCTAGAAAAAAGCATATTTACGTTGACGTAACTGTGGTCACTATAAGCTTGACATATTTTCAGGCTTGTGTGCTTGGTCACAGAGACCCGCTTATAAGCCTTCGTCAAGAAGGACGGACACGACACACATACAAGACAGATGCTGCCATCTATCGCCACCTCCACAATTTAAACATGTCCCTGAATGGGAGGGAAATAGTCTCCAGGTATCTGTACCCGTGGTAAACTGCGCAATGACCGACCACAGGACTTTCGGACCCAACAGATTTAACGAGCACGTACTCCGCATATACTAGGTGGGACTTCAGTGGTACCGGGACTCGATCGCGGGACCTTCCGATCTCGAGACCCAGACGCTGACCAGTAGGCTCACCACATCCCCAGCTTGACCGTTCCAGTTGGTAATTTAATCATTCACAGCCCCCTTTAGAAGCTTAAACACAGTCAATTACGCCTCGTGATTTAGAACCACTGCCAAGTGACGAGGTCGACACCTGAGCTGCCACCCAAAACTGGACTTCGAGCAACAAAGTACGCTAACGCCTTGGGGACTTTAGACTCTACGAATTTAACGAGCACGTCTGTCCCAGAGTACTCGGGGAACCCCGAAAATAAGTCCATTTTATTTTTGCCAAAAAATATCCGTCTATAGAATGTGGCCGGGTTATGAACCCGTCACAATAGGGTACTTGATTGTATTGCTAAAATACCTTTCAATATTGAATTAATTATATTTTGAAACCAAAAATAACAAACGCAT
The DNA here is from genome assembly GCA_019343175.1 of Oedothorax gibbosus. Lineage (NCBI taxonomy): Eukaryota > Metazoa > Arthropoda > Arachnida > Araneae > Linyphiidae > Oedothorax > Oedothorax gibbosus. Next base: position 42,444,208 of record CM033272.1, on the reverse strand, counting down.
ATATGTTTTTGCAAAATAAATCTTTAAATAAATAATAAAAATCATTTTCAAATGTTTTTTTTTTCATCGGTACGTCATGTGATCGCAGACACGTCGATTTGGCTGACGTCACTAGTATGTATAAACAAACCGGTGTGATGTTTTTCTGTTTGAAATTAAACTGGATTTAATCTAATTTACTATTAAAATAAGAATTATATAGATAATGGAAGGAGGTTTTACAGAAGCGGATAGTTCAAATTTGCTTAAAGTAGATTCCAAAATGGTGTTTCAAAGTTAGTTTATATTTACTAGTGACGTCATAGATACCACGTGACAGCCACAAAGCGTTTCCGGGCGTCATTTCTCGTCCTAATTTTAAAATTCATTTTTCTACCTTTTTATTGGGTATTTGAAAAAAATAAAAAATACGGCTCTAATATTTTTGGCACAGGAATATTTTAAGCCAGTAAAAAATTTTTAGTCAAACGCCCTATTGTCGATTGAGTTTCCAGGTGAGGTTAGTCAGGTGACGGGTTTATACATCTGCATCCTTCAGAGGGTTGTACTTAACCAGAATCTTTACCCAACTTTCCGAATCCATCTCCCAATGTTATTAAATTACAAGTCAGGGTCAATTTCCTTTTAAGGGACTTAGAAAAAAAAGTGCCTTAAAAGGGTATTTTAAGTTCTTAAATCTATCAATGGGGAGGAGGGGGGGGAGGGGGAAGCTACCCCACCCCTATCAATCCTTCCACCCTTTTTCATTTCCCGAAGTCGTCTGCTCTGATCCGTCAACAAACTCCTTAACCCCCCTATCAGACGACTTTTGCTTTTCAACGAGGAAGTGAAAGAAAAGAACTCACTTTACCTACATCTTATTATTGTATTTTTAGTTGGTTGGTAGACACATATTTCCAGGCTTGTGTGCTTGGACACAAAGACCGCTTATAAACCTTCGTCAAGAAGGACGGACACGACACACACATGCATGACAGATGCTGCCATCTATCGCCACCTCTACAATTTAGACATGTCCCTGAAGGGGAGGGAAATAGTCTCCAGGGACCTGTACCCATGGTAAACTGCGCAATGACCGACCACAGGACTTTCGGACCCAACAGATTTAACGAGGACGTACTCCGCATATACTCGAAAAACACGAACATCCATGCCTTACCGGGATTCGAACCCGAACCCAGAGGCTCCAAAGGCCCTAACCGTTACGCCGCCGGCCGGCGTTGGCGCTGTAAACATGAGTTTACAGATGTAGTTTCCGAGCTTGCGCACACGCCGTGACCTGCCTTGACCTTGGTCAGTGTTATCTTTTTTCCACCAATCGCGAGTTCAAGCTGAATCGCGGCTGAGGCACATGTGGTTGAGAATTACAACACACCTTATAGACATTAGATTTTAGTTTTAGTTTGAATTATCGTCGCACTAGAGCTACACGAGGGCTATTGGCGACGGGCGTCGTATTTTAGAACCACAGTCAAGTGACGAGCCGACACCTGAGTAAGCACCCAACGCAACCGTTAAGGGCGACATCGTACGCAGCGTTAGGACTTTGAATGATATTTAACGTGCACTCCCTCTACATGGGGTATTATTCGTCGGACATTTTAGGCTGCACGGGCCGTTTATAGGTTGGCAGCTATTTTGGCGATGCCCGGAACCGAACCTGGGACCTTTCGCATGCTATGCGGATGCCTAACCGACTTGGCTCCCCAGCCCCATAGGCATTAGAAGCTAGCAGACGTGTTGGTAAATACGTGACTTATTTTTTTTACAGTGCAGAAGGTGCTCAAATGAGCGTTAGCCAATTGGCAGAATACTCTTAAATCAGCCTCTGATAAACACACGCAAAAAAATAAACTTGAAATAGTTTTACTGAAATAGAAGACTCTTTTCTCTACGCGACTCTCCGACTATTTCAATAACACTTATTATAACTGAGGGGCTGGGGCCGTAAGGAGCCTAATGGTTAGCGTCTCGGTCTCGAGATCGGAAGGTCCCGCGATCGAGTCCTGGTACCACTGAAGACCTACCGAGTATATGCGGAGTACGTGCTCGTTAAATCTGTTGGGTCCGAAAGTCCTGTGGTCGGTCATTGCGCAGTTTACCACGGGTACAGGTCCCTGGAGACTATTTCCCTCCCATTCAGGGACATGTTTAAATTGTGGAGGTGGCGATAGATGGCAGCATCTGTCTTGTATGTGTGTGTATGTCGTGTCCGTCCCTCTTGACGAAGGTTTATAAGCGGGTCTTTGTGACCAAGCACACAAGCCTGAAAATATATGTATAGCAACCGACCAACTGAGGGGGTAGGGCAGCCTAGTCGGTAAGGTACGTGTCTGCATGCTAATGGCCCCGTGTTCGGGTGCGGGCATTGCCAAAATAATTGCCGACCTATTATAAAAGATCGGTGCAACCAACAACAACAAATAATACCCTTTGTAAAGGAGAGTGCACGTTAAATCGGCTCCAAAGTCCGGACGCTATGTACGATGTCGCTCCTAAAAATTGCGTTGGGTGCCAGCGCAGGTATCGGCTCGTCACTTGGCTCTGACTTCTAAATCATGACGCCCCTCGTCTATAGCCCTCGTGTAGGTATCGTGTCAGAATAATTAATCTCAAAACAACTCAGAGTATTATAACTGATAGCTCTTACTGATAACAACTCAACGTATTATAACTGATAGCTCTTACTGATAACAACTCAACGTATTATAACTGATAGCTCTTACTGATAACAACTCAACGTATTATAACTGATAGCTCTTACTGATAACAACTCAACGTATTATAACTGATAGCTCTTACTGATAACAACTCAACGTATTATAACTGATAGCTCTTACTGATAACAACTCAACGTATTATAACTGATAGCTCTTACTGATAACAACTCAACGTATTATAACTGATAGCTCTTACTGATAACAACTCAACGTATTATAACTGATAGCTCTTACTGATAACAACTCAACGTATTATAACTGATAGCTCTTACTGATAACAACTCAACGTATTATAACTGATAACTCTAACCGATAACAACTACTGCTTAAAAACAACCGACAAACTAACCCTTCATCACTTTCTATAAATTCTACAACAACCCCCAAAAACGGGTTCACTCTCATAAACATCAATTTGGAACGATATTACGTCCTTCATTACTACACCCCCTCCCCCCCTTCGACCTTATTTACATGACACCCCCTCCCCCCCAGTTGTAATGAAGCGTTGCCACCATACTCTTTCAAACTCTGAGGGGGGCCTGAACAATAAAGCGACGTAAAAGTTAAGAGTAAGTCATAGATGGTTGGCGAAAAAAAGAATGAAGCCGCCTGAAAGCCGGCCATCGTATGGATTTCAACCCTGTCCGTCCGTACCCCTCTTTCCACTTTAATTTTAATAACATTCAATTCTCAAATTTCTTTGTTTTAAGAGTCGACTCATCTTACTTAAAAAACACTGTTTAACTTTACGACAAGACAGGAAACGCAATAGATATATCAAGTCTTGAGTGGCAACAGTTCCACAGGAATAAGAATACGATTTCGATTGGTTCCTGAATGTGGTGGGAGGAGTTTGTAGTGTCATACCATCGATCACCGAAATTATCAATGGAATCTAGGAATGAATGAATTACGTCACGTGAAACAAGCCAATGTTAGAATTAATAGTAATTCGGCTGATTAGTGTGTGACTCGAATACAATTTTATCGTCCGTTATCGAAAACCAAATAACTCGACAAGTGTTTGTCTGGGCATATAACGGACCCAATCACTTGGCAAACAGCCCTAAACAATGTTCGACGTGGCATTGACGTCATAATAGGCGTGACCGTTCCAGTTGCACATTAACAGGGTGGCCCAGCTGCGATTTTGTAATACGAATATCAAGCAACGTAATTTTGTAAAATAAATATCAACTAACGTAATTTTGTTCAAAATATATCAAATAACGTAATTTTGTAATACAAATATCAACTAACGTAATTTTGTTCAAAATATATCAAATAACGTAATTTTGTAATACGTAATTTTGTAAAATGAATATCAAGCAACGTAAATTTGTTATACGAACAAATAACGTAACGAATATCAACTAACGTAATTTTGTTCCAAAGAATATCAAATAACGTAATTTTGTAATACGAATATCAAGCAACGTAATTTTGTAATACGAATATCAATCAACGTAATTTTGTAAAATGAATATCAAGCAACGTTATTTTGTTATACGAACATCAACTAACGTAATTTTGTTAAAGAATTTCAAATAACGTAATTTTGTTATACGAACATCAAATAACGTAATTTTGTTATACGAATATCAAATAACGTAAATTTGTTATACGAATATCAACTAACGTAATTTTGTTCCAAAGAATATCAATCAACGTAATTTTGTAATACAATATCAAGCAACGTCATTGTAATACGATATCATAACGTAATTTTGTAAATGAAAATCAAGCAACGTAATTTTGTTATACGAACATCAACTAACGTAATTTTGTTCCAAAGAATATCAAATAACGTAATTTTGTTATACGAATATCAAATAACGTAATTTTGTTATACGAATATCAAATAACGTAATTTTGTTATACGAATATCAAATAACGTAATTTTGTTATACGAATATCAAATAACGTAATTTTGTTCAAGAATATCAAATAACGTAATTTTGTATACGAATATCAAATAACGTAATTTTGTTATACGAATATCAAATACGTAATTTTGTTATACGAATATCAATAACGTAATTTTGTTATACGAATATCAAAAACGTAATTTTGTTCCAAGAATATCAAATAACGTAATTTTGTTATCGATATCACTAACGAATTTGTTATACGAATATCAAAACGTAATTTTGTTCAAGATATCAAATAACTAATTGTATACGAATCAAGCACGTAATTTGTATCGAATTCATCACGTAATTGTAAATGAATATCAGCAACGAATTGTAACGAATCACTAACTTACTTGTTCAGAATATAAAAAACAAGAATATCAATAACGAATTGTTATACGATTCAATAACTAATTTTGTTAAACGAATATCAAAAAACGTAATTTGTTATACGAATATCAATATACGTAATATCAAATAACTAGCCAACGATTGTTTATCTGAACGTATAGCTGACGGAATAACTTGGCAACAATGTTTCTGCAATATTTCCACACACCCAGCAGCATCTGTATTTTCCTCTAGCCTCTCTTGTCCCGAACAATAGAGCTCCATTTTTCAACATGCCTCTTTTGACGCTGTCGTAAGAGGAACAGAAATCTCCATATGCAGCCATTACGGCCGCGTTTGCATTCTCATTTCACCTAGGTCGCCCTTCAAGAGACTCAGATCGAAGACGAATTAAGTCCAAAGAGTTCTATAGTAGGGTAGAGACTGAACCTTGGCAACAGCACCATGGACCAACACGGAGACAATATAGGGTGGCATGTGGGGCCCGATTGCCGAGTGGTTTGGATCGCAGGCCATATAACGCTAGCAGTCCGCGCGCTGTAACACGTGCGGGTTCGATTCCCGGCTTTGCCCTGGGTGTACTTCCTTTCTCAGTATCAAAATTATAAATTAACTAGCACTTTAGCCACTCTATTCGGGCTCCGTAGTGAGCCATGGCTACCGATCGCAGCTCAGTACGAGTCGTTCCTCTACCCTACTATAGAACTCTTTGGTTAAGTCACCGAATACTTTGGGATGTCGTCACTTGACCAGGGTTCTAAATTACGAGGCGTAATTGGCTGTGTTAGAGCTCCGAAGAGGAGAGAAATAGTCAAAAGGAAACGTGCAACCTTACCACTTTGAGATGACTTAAAAGGAAATACTTCAAATCAAATCGAGTCCCGATACCACTGAAGACCCACCGAGTATATGCGGAGTACGTGCTCGTTAAACCTGTGGGTCCGAAAGTAATGTGGGCGGTCACGGCGCAATTTCCCACAGGTAAAGGTCCCTGGAGACTCCCTCCCCTTCAGGGACATGTCTAAATTGTAGACGTGGCGATGCAGCATCTGTCTGGTATGTGTGTGTATGTCGTGTCCGTCCTTCTTAACGGAGGTTTATAAGCGGGTCTTTGTGACCAAGCCATAGATATCATAGTTAAAGTATTTAGCAGATCCCGTGACCTCCAATGCTAACGACGGGATGCGCATGGAGGCCAAAATAAGGGGGGGAAATGGTCAGTGTTGCTGCCACTTTAAGGAGAAAAATACTACGAAAAAATACCATTTAACTCTAAAATTACAACAAATATCGTAAAAATACTAGCTGCATTTTGGAATCTTTTTAGTGACTTTAAATCCTTTTGTAGTATTTTTTTTTTTGTAATTTTAGAATTAAATGGTATTTTTTCGTAGTATTTTTCTCCTTAAAGTGGCAGCAACACTGGCCATTTTGCCCCCTTATTTTGGCCTCCATGCGCGTCCCGTCATTAGCATTGGAGATCAAGTGATCTGCCAATCTAATACTTTAACTATGATATCTATGGACCAAGCACACAAGCCTGAAAATATATGTCTACCAACCAACCACATCATATTTTTTTTTACAGTGTAATCCTATCCACAACCACTATATACCACTTTTCGTGCAAAAACCCCTTTCTCTCCCTTCTTGAGTTACAAGTGATTATTATTACGCTCTGCTCTTCTGGCAGGAGAGCTTTGGCCCTAGAAAATTGATTCCGAATCGCGAGATTACGCAAAAGCAGGGCCGTAAAAACCACCGGGGGGTCCTCCCTATTGAAAAGGAGACTTGACTTTGGAGGAAAGTTATTACGGCTCTTTGACCGCTCCTCGAAGCTTTTATTACTTGAGTTTTTGGGGACGGTGGACACTTTATGAGAAGGAGTTTCGATTGTTATTCTTTGTTTGAGAGATTTCTTTTCGTAAATAGTGTAACGGTTTTTGATGGAATAAAAAGTTATATTACAGGAAAACTAAAAGAAAAAAACATCCTAGTTTGGCGACAATTCCATAACCAAATACCGTAATGTTTGAACCAGAGGTATACACATGAAGAGTACAGGGGAAGAACCGCTTTATTTATTAGGAGTAGTTCCGTAATTGTATCTGCTTGGCGGACATTGGCGACAGAAAACCGGTTTTCCTTTCGGTTCTTCTTTCGCGGTACAAACGTGTGACTCGTGTCCGCTGATCTCTGGCGTAAATCAGGGTTGCCGCGAGAGAAAAACAAAGTGAGTAACCGATTTCCTCACACCAGTTTAGGCGATGACTCGCTTTCATCGCCAAAAAGGCCTGATGAGGAAAGTTTTCGACGAAATTAAGGGGTTTTTCCCCTGTACTCTTCATATGGATCATCTGGAATATCGTCCAGAAATGTAGGAAATTTTGAACAATGTAGGTCAACCATCCCGCCGCCATTGCGCAATGACTGCACACGTGCCAGATGCACACCGTGGCACTTCCACACATAGGGAGGTGCATGCGTGGGGGAAAGAGAGAAACTCCTTTAGAAGCTATGAAAGACGTGTTTCTTCTAAGGGTATGGTTAACAATGAATAAGGTTTTTTATTGAGTGCCTCAGAAAATGAATTTTTCTACAATCCTACTCTCTCTGAAATTTCAGATGAAAACCAAAATGAGTTAGTAAGATAACCAAGGCCGGATTTCTAAATAGGCTAAGTAAGCTGTAGCGAATTTTTAGGGGCGGCAAATTTTACACCAATTAAAGCGGCAATCGGTATAAAAAAATATTATAAAGATACTAATATTTTTTTAGAAAGAAAACAAATAATTTACATTAATGCGTACACCGTAAACGTATATGTAGTACTAATATTTAGTAGAAAACATAACCATTTTAAGTGATCAGTTATCAGAAAATGAAAATATCTCATTTTCTAATTATATTGTATTTCAAATAAACCTATTTTCCTTCTTTTATATTCCTTGTGATAATTTTAAACAGCACATACCACCCCATTTTACAGCTAACCAGCTATCTTTCCCCGAAGGGAGAGAATATTGTGACAGGGGCGGCAAATAAATCGATCGTAGCCTACAGGCGGCAAAACTTTAAATCCAGCTCATCCAAAACTTTAAAACCATCAGATAACAAAAAATATGTATCTTGGTATTTCAAATTTTGTAAGTGTACACTAAAGTTAAAACTAAGCAATATAGTTTTTGCATTATATTTTAAAAATTCAAACCGTATTTTCTTGTGAAAGCATAAATTGGAACGATCTTAGTGAATTCTTTTATAGTCACGGTTCATTGACGGAGAGAGGGATTCGCAAAAGCAACGCTTTTCAGGAATTCTCTATCTGTGTGCATCTGACATGGGTACAAAATTGGTTGGTTGGTAGACATATATTTTCAGGCTTGTGTGCTTGATCGACCCGCTTATAAACCTTCGTCAAGAAGGACGGACACGACATACACACACATTCAAGACAGATGCTGCCATCTATCGCCACCTCCACAATTTAGGCATGTCCCTGAAGGGGAGGGAAATAGTCTCCAGGGACCTGTAACCGTGGTAAACGGCGCCATGACCGACCACAGGACTTTCGGACCCAACTGATTTAACGGAGCACTTACTCCGCATATACTCGGTAGGTCTTAAGTGGTACCAGGACTCTATCGCGGGACCTTCCGATCTCGAGACCGAGACGCTGACCACTAGGCTCCCTACGGCCCTGGGTACAAAGTCCACGCTGCCCCCGCCTATCCCACAATATCCAATAACACACTTATTGTCCGTCCATGGTGTAAAAAAGGGGGGGAAAGGATATCCCTCCTGTTCACGACTGTTTGGTCTTTCCGATGTTTGACGTCAGGAAGGGTGTGAGGTCAATACCTTCTTTTGTTTGGTTGGGGATAAAGGGTGGCGATAAATGGATTGCGGAGGGCAATAAAGGGGGTGCTAAAGGCACCTGATGCCGCTGAGAGGGTTAAAGTCCAGATGCCGCTTTGTTTGATTTGGGAATAACTTGCCAGCAGTTGCACCCTTTCCCGAGTCGATTCCTAGAGACATATGACTATTGGCGGAAAACTTTCATATACAGTCCCTGGACAAATTATTAGACGCACTGTATTTTTTTTTAGTAATTTTATGTTTCTTAAGAGGTTTTGTGCAATAATGGTATATTTAAACTACAATATTATTGATTTTTATTTATTATTGATTTTCATTTTAAACTACGATATTATTGAGTCGCACACAACTGCTCAACGGCTTTTCGACTTGAGGTACCTTTTAACCAGTGTTAGAAATTGGATGTAAAAATTTAGGAGAAATTTGTGCTATACTAACTAAAAAATCGAGAAGCAAATACACATTTTCTGAAAAAATGCAAATTCATGAATTCGTGTACCGTGAATTTTCATGCAAAAATTTAGGGGCAATTTGTGCTAGCTAACTAAAAAATCTAGAAGCAAATGAACATTTTCTGGGAGCATTTTTGAGAAAAATATTTGAGGATCACAGTATAGAGAACTTTGACAAATTTTAGATCGTCGGAGATTTGCGAATTTAAGTTAACTTCCGGCAAAATCTTTGGAAGCCAATTTAAAAAGTGACATTTAAGAAAAACTAGTCGCAATAACTGCAACTAAATTAATTTTGTATACAAATACAAATACAAAAATTGTCGACCAACAACAGGCCAGAGGCCCCCAGCAAGGTTGGTTCAAAATAAATCTAATACTTTAGCAGTTTTCAATGGCTATCAAGATTCTTTTTAAAATCTTCTCCTCTCTTCGAATACACCACATAATCTTATAATGCATTCTACTCATTAACAAATCTATTGTAAAAATAATCTTTTCTTACCTCCCTTCTAAAGCATGATTTATTCAATTTCTGATCATGTCTTCTGGTCCGGCTAATTTAAGGTAAAACCTAAGCCCTCCATGTCTCCCTATTTTATGAACTTGAATAACTGAATTATATCACCCCTAGCTCTCCTATTTTCCAGGGAATACATGTTTCAAGATATTAATCTGTTATCGTAATCAATACCAGATAGACCCTTAGTCATTTTTGTAGCCCTATGCTGAACTTTTTCAAGCAACTCTATATCTTTTCTGAGGAAGGGAGCCCAGAACTGAACAGCAAAAGAAGTAACAAAAATGTAGGATTTGGTCGCATTTTGCGTCGAGCGACCGTGAATTTCGAACCCTGCTTTTAAGATTACTGGTAGTTAAGTAGTAGTAAATCAGCGCCATCTAGTGTTGAAGTTACTCGAGGTTGCGTGTGCGGCAGACCGCCATAAATAGCCCTTGGGTTGTTGTTGTTGTCCTGCGTCTCCAGGCCATATAGTCTGGAAGATAAGAGGGGCTGGGGAGCACAGTCGGTTAGGCGCTCGCCTAGCATGCAAAAGGTCCCAGGTTCGGGTCGCAAAAAGGCATCGCCAAAATAACTGCCGACCTATAAACGGCCCGTGCAGCCAAAAATGTCCGACGAATAATACCCCGTGTAGAGGGAGTGCACGATAAAAAATGCGCAACAAAGTCCCAACGCTGTGTACGATGTCGCCCTTAACGGTTGCGTTGGGTGCCAACTCAGGTGTCGGCTCGTCACTTGACTGTGGCTCTAAAATATGACGCCCGTCGCCAATAGCCCTCGTGTAGCTCTAGTGCGACGATAATTCAAACTAAACTAAACTGGGATATAAGAGGGGTGCAGTAGCATCCGTTGACACTCGGCTTTAACTACCCGTGAGAAGGTGGATGTCTGACTTCTATTCCGAGATTGCACCACCTCTTCAATTTAAGCACGTCGATGGAGGGGATGGTCATTTTTCTCCAGACAACCTGCACCCATGATACTGCTCTATAACCACCTACAGGACTTTTGGACCCACAGATTTCATTAATCGGGACAACACAAAATATATCCATGCCTTATCCGGGATTCGAACCCGGGCACACATTCGCTTGACAAGCGAGAGTCGAAACCAGCATACAATAGTCCTTGTGTTAGTCATATACGACTTTCTTCAATCAAAACCAACAAAACGAATCAAAGGTTCCTATCGCATGATCAGAGGGTGACCAATACAAACAAAAAACACGTGCTGTGACACAACACTAAACAACCTAATATACCCTCCCCCACCTATTCACCAATCATTTTACCACAAACGATACAATGTGGGGACACATCTGACCCACCCATCCATCACTTATACACCCCCCCCCCCCCTTTTCAACTGTAACCGTTGTAGCAGAAATGATCCCAGTGTAAACATTGGGGTGGGGGGCAATTAACGTTGAGGTGGGGGCCCGGATGCCGAGTGGTTTGGATAGCACACCATTACGCTAGCAGTCTGCGCGCTCTAAAGGGTGCGGGTTCAATTTCCGCCTTCGCCCTGGGTGTAATTTCTCTCACTGCGTCAGTAAAAATTCTGTCTGTGTCTCTCTTACTTGACGAAGGTTTATAAGCGGGTCTCTGATCAAGCACACAAGCCGGAATATATATGTACCTACCTTACGTTGAGTTTGAGGGTAAGGTAAGGTAATCGTTTCCGGCTGCCTATTTCTAGCCAGGAGCTTTAACGCGGCCAATAACGCCTCGTAATTTGGAACCCTGCTCAAGTGACGGAGTTTGAGGGAGATTTGCAGGGATTGGAAGGTTACTTTTAAAAAGTAAGTATGTTACAGTTCAGTAACTTAATATGAAGAGTAACTAATCACAGGTTACGTTTAGAAATGTCAAGTTAGAAGAATATTTTTAGCCTACTTTTCTTTTTTTAATTCGAAAGAATTAAAACAAGAAGTTCATAAAGAACTAAAATAGCCTACTTTCCTGTTACTTAAATACTTACTGAAGTTCTAATCGGGAAAAAACTAGGTTTCTAACAGTAAATATCATCAACAGCCGTTTCTACACTAGATTTATACATATTAGAAAAAAAATCGAAACACAGCATCCAGCTAATAATTTAAACTTCTAAAAGCCAAAATCAACTATTTTCCTTAATATTATTTCGCAAATCAATTAAACATTATTTATCGTCTGCTCGCGATTTATTTGTAGTTCGAGGAATAATTAAATATTTATTAATAACAAAAGTAATGAAACTCCAAACTGCATTAAAAAAATAAGAAATGTAAATTAAAACTTAGCATAATTGTATGCAAAAGTATGCCTTGCCGCTTTCTTGTTAGATAATTAATGAATAATCAAGGAATCAAATTGTGCTACATTTTATGACGTCATTCCAAACTGATTCATGAAAATATTATTTTGCTTCAAATATGTTTAAATAAATAAAGTTTCTCATGCCATTGTTGATTTGGCAACAGTGATTTAAATGACTCAAAATTGAATTTCAATGCTAATTCAATGGGAAATTCGCCGACAGATAGTAGATTTATGTCCGTCCGGACGTACAGACAGATGGACAAAAAGTATGAAAGTTGGGTATCTGAGGTCATAGCTTTCTAACAAAAAAAGAATTTTTAAGATCCGATGATTAGAACCGATTTTGGAAGGGGGGTACAGACAGACAGACAAACGGACAGACAGGTGGACAGACAGACGGACAGACATACGAACAGACATACGAACAGACAGACATACGAACAGACAGACAGATGGACAGACAGACAGTTGGACATCAACCGCATTTCAATACCTACAGTGATTTAAATGACTCAAAATTGAATTTCAATGCTAATTCAATGGGAAATTCGCCGACAGATAGTAGATTTATGTCCGTCCGGACGTACAGACAGACGGACAAAAAGTATGAAAGTTGGGTATCTGAGGTTATAGCTTTCTAACAAAAAAAGAATTTTTAAGATCCGATGATTAGAACCGATTTTGGAAGGGGGGTACGGACGGACAGACAGACAGACGGACAGACGGACAGACGGACATCGACCGCATGTCAATACCTACTTTTTCATTTTTTTAATTCTTTCGAATTAAAAAAAGAAAAGTAGGCTAAAAATGAAAAAGTAGGTATTGACATGCGGTCGATGTCCGTCTGTCTTGTCTGTCCGTACCCCCCTTCCAAAATCGGTTCTATCCATCGGATCTTAAAAATTCTTTTTTTGTTATAAAGCTATGACCTCAGATACCCAACTTTCATACTTTTTGTCCGTCTGTCTGTACGTCCGGACGGACATAAATCTACTATCTGTCGGCGAATTTCCCATTGAATTAGCATTGAAATTCAATTTTGAGTCATTTAAATCACTGTTGCCAAATCAACAATGGCATGAGAAACTTTATTTATTTAAACATATTTGAAGCAAAATAATATTTTCATGAATCAGTTTGGAATGACGTCATAAAATGTAGCACAATTTGATTCTTTGATTATTCATTAATTATCTACCAAGAAAGCGACAAGGCATACTTTTGCATGCAATTATGCTTAGTTTTAATTTACATTTCTTATTTTTTAATGCAGTTCGGAGCAGTTTCATTACTTTTGTTATTAATAAATATTTAATTATTCTTCGAACTACAAATAAATCACGAGCAGATGATAAATAATATTTAATTAATTTGCGAAAGAATATTAAGGAAAATAGTTGATTTGGGCTTTTAGAAGTTTAAATTATAGCTGGGTGCTGTGTTTCGATTTTTTTTTCTAATGTCCATAAATCTAGTGTAGAAACGGCTGTTGATGATATTTACTTTAGGAACCTAGTTTTTTTTCCCGATTAGAACTTCAGTAAGTATTTAAGTAACTGGAAAGTAGGCTATTTTAGTTCTTTATGAACTTCTTGTTAATTTAGCTATCTTACCAATTTGAGGCCCAGTGGCTCAGTGGTAGTGCTTCGCATTGCCACGCCTCAGGTCCGGGCATCGAATCCCGGATTGGGCGAGGTTGACCCATCCTTTCATCCCTTGAGTGGTTCGATAAAATGGGTACCAAGCATGCTTGGGAACTAAACACTGGGGTGGGGGTTCCGCGTGAGGCTGACCACCTTACCGGGACATATGCCTAGCACCCCAGAGCCCTAGGTCACGAAAGCTGAAATGGGCACGGCAGGCCTTGGCCCACTAATGGGCTGTTGCGCCGAGGAGTTTTTTTTTATCCTACCAATTTTCAAAGAGAACCAAGACTAAATAAATAGAGACAAATCGGAAACAGTTAAAGACGAAAATTCAGCGTTTTTAAAAAGTTAAATTTTAAATAATTAATTGTAAGCTGAGCACCGAACTGTGTCGAAAATATTATTAAAGAGCAGCTTGAAAAGTAACGAAATTTTTTGATACTGCGTTTACCGCTAAAAGAAATATGGCGATTCACAACACACACAACCTCAATATGCAATCAACAACTAGGTGGCGCTTCTTTACAGCCACGTTCCTACCACTATTCCAGATTACAACGCTAATAGCAGTATATAAGTCGAGGTAACTCATCTCCACCTTGAGGATCCTTTTGGTAGACTGTGGGTTACTGATGCCACTACAGAGGTGATCTGAGGACGTGATCGTCACCCACTCCAACGATGCTCCTGCTACGATGCGCTCAACCACGGTTGCTACTCGCTGCTAATGCACTCAACGCTGCACACAACTCAACTCAACGGCTGGCACGCAACTCAACGCACAGCGAAGTAACCCGCGCACGGTTCCTTACCTCGTTGTTTCTAGGAGGGGAGTGGTGGTGTGGTGGTTCACCACACACACAACCTCAATATGCAATGAACAACTAGGTGGTGCTTATTTACAGCCACGTTCCTACCACTATTCCAGATTACAACGTTAATAGTAGTATATAAGCCGCGAGGTAACTCATCTCCACCTTGAGGATCCTTTTGGTAGACTGTGGGTTACTGAGGCCACTACAGAAACAAGGTAAAAGTAAAGATGCTTTCAAAAAATCCAACATGCGTTACTTGGCGTAACCTAAAGAAGTAACCGTTACAAGTAACGCGTAAACGTGGATAGCCTAGTGGTTAAGGCCTCGTTCTCGGAATCGGAAGGTCCCGCGATCGAGTCCCGATACCACTTAAGACCCACCGAGTACATGCGGAGTACGTGCTCGTTAAATCTGTGGGTCCGAAAGTCCTGTGGGCGGTCATGGTGCAGTTTCCCATGGGTACAGGTCCCTGGAGACTATTTCCCTCCCCTTCAGGGACATGTCTAAATTTCGGAGGTGGCGATAGATGGCAGCATCTGGTTGCACGATGCCAAGTCGGATTCCTGCCGTGTAGTCTCTACACGGGCATCTCTCCTCAGGAACAGCACCCATTTGCCTTAATCCTTACCCGCTCCGCGGGAAAAGCTTGGGTTTCCAAAGTGGCATTAGTAACAACAACAACAGTAACGCGTTATTCCAATCCCTCTCAAACAATATCCTAGCTTTCCTCTGCAATAATCGGGCATAAAAACCACTAAAACTATTTCGAAAGGTCCAACCTGCTCCAAAATCAAACTATAAAGAAAACCCTGACCAAATTATTCCTCAATTATAACACCTCACCCAGCTGGCGACATTTTCCGTCCCATTTCCCCTCGCCAACAAGAAAAGGTCACTTCCCGGACCCCTTGTCAGAAACAAAGGTCCGGGTGCAATATCCGGCCTCGAGTAGTCCCACAGAGTTAAGAAGGAGACGGAGATGTCGCCTGTCGAATACTAATGCAAAAATAGGTTCGCCAATTGAAGCCATTGATCGCGCTGTAGTAAGCCCAAAGAACCGCTTTTGACGAAGTATTTGGCGATCTAGAATATCGCCAAGGAACAGCTAGCGTATTATGGCCGGAATGCTATTTGGCGAATTCGGGGTTCGTGAAAAAGTAAACACAGGGTTGCTATTGCAACAAGATTGATGTAAACATCTATTGAGTTGAACTGGAATGTTTACTAATTTAAGTACGTTTTCGCTACTCACTCCCTCCACTCACTCCACTCACTCACTTCACTCATTCACTCACTCACTCACTCACTCACTTCACTCACTCACTCACTCACTTCACTCACTCACTTCACTCACTCACTCACTTCACTCACTCACTTCACTCACACAAAAATATTTTCGACCCATTCGGGATTTCGTCCCTGTCGGGATTATGGCCTTTCGGGATTTCGGCGTTCGGGATTGTGTCCGGAACCCAGCAGTACCATCGCCAAATACTTCTTCAAAAGCGGTTCAGTGGAGTTTGTATATGCTTACTACATCGACTTTGCGATTTTTGACTATATAAACTGTAATTGCAATGCATTTTTCTTATACATGCGATCTGAATTACTACCATCTAGTGTAATATAGGAGAGCAAGGGGTGATTTGATTCAGTTATTCAAGTTCATAAAACAGGGAGACATGGAGGGCTTAGGCTTTACCTTAAATAGCCGGACCAGAGGACATGATCCACGGCCAACTTCAATAAAAAGGCCAGAGAAGCTCTTCTAAACATGAGAATAGAAGGAAATTTTGACGTCACTGTTCCCAGTGCCGAAGATCGAGAAACTAGTTCGGACGCATTCGGAATCCTAAAAATGTGGTCAGCCGTGAACGAGTGGTTTCGAACAGGTTTCGTGACAGGTTGTCTACATCTTCGGAACAACGTCACTCGGAACTATGACGTCAAAATTTCCGAACCCGAGCTTGTTTGGGAAAGCTTCTTCGGCCTTAGTTGTTGAGTAGGCCGTGCATGATTTGAAATTGAATAAATCATGCTTTAGAGGGAGGTGAGAAAACGTTATTTTTACAATAGATTTGTCAATGAGTGGAACGCTTTATCAGATTATGTTGTGTATTCAAAGAGAGTAGAAGATTTTAAGAAGAATCTTGATAGTCATTGGAAACTGGTAATGTATTATATATTTTGGACCAACCTTGCTGGGCCTCTGGCCTGTTGTTGGTCGACAATTTTTGTATTTGTATAAAAGCAGATCTCTTGATACAGATTACAATTGGTATGAAACGTTTTTGTTTTCATTTTTCCTTATACTGTGATTTCATTGAGTGAAGCCATCGATCGGTTTGTACTAAACCCAAACAAACGCTCTCGGCAGGGGTTGGTCGACAATTTTTGTATTTGTATAAAAGCAGATCTCTTGATACAGATTACAATTGGTATGAAACGTTTTTGTTTTCATTTTTCCTTATACTGTGATTTCATTGAGTGAAGCCATCGATCGGTTTGTACTAAACCCAAACAAACGCTCTCGGCAGGGGTTGGAGTAAAGCGGTTACTTGTAACAGTTATTGTTTTTAGGTAACGTCGCGCGTTGGATTTTTCAGAAAGCAACTGTAACTTAGCCTCTTTTAGCGGTAACGGAGACATTTATATAGTTAAACTCATAGCTTCCTTGCACAGAAGCCACGACCACGGGCGGAATCAGATGAAGACAAAATAAAACGGCTGAAATTTCCTCCTTCCAAATAGGAAAAAAATATTTTTTCTAAGCCATATTTCTCTGGCTGTATTGAATATTTTTTACAAATGCGTTTATGTGATAAACGTAGCTGACTTACTGGTCTTTGTAATGAAATGGTTTCGAAAATAACTTGTTTTAATTAAATAACACAGATCCACTTTGGTTTGGGAGACCCACGGTTAATCGAGCTCATTCACCGTTAAAGAATAAAATGATGCCTTTAACATTAAGGGTGAATAGGCGCGCTGGACCGCGCGTCTCCAAACTCAAGTGCCCCACTGTTAATCCAATGGCGAAAAAACTATTTTCTCTGCCAAATTTCTCCGGCTTTATTGAATATTTTTACAAACTGTTTTTTTTTTAAATAATAAATGTAGATAACTTACAGGTCTCTATCTTCCCACTTTTTGAAATTGCTTCGAATATTTTGTGTAAAATTAATTTTAAAAAAATATTCGAACCCATTTCAAAAAGTGGGAAGGTCGGGACCTGTAAGTCAGCTACATTTATCACATAAAAAAATCCGCTTGTAAAAATATTCAATAAAGCCGGAGAAATTTGGCAGAGAAAATAGTTTTTTCGCCATAGGATTAACACTGAAGCACTTTGCTTTGGAGACCCTCTGTCCAGCGCGCCCATTCCCCCTTAAGTTAACGTTTTCGTTGGCTTACTACGGTTACTTGGCGACATCCTGACGGCTTCACTTCATTCCGCGCCAAGCATCTCCATCAACTCCCTGTATAAAAGCCACTCGAGCGATCTCCAAGAGTCCGGCCGGCCCGGATTTACAACCGCCATTATTGTCCGGGACCCGGACTATAAAAGGCACAGGGATAATGAAAAGACGACTTTATTATGAAGGGGAGGAAGTTTCATTTGGAGTGAGGAGGGACGGGTGGCGGGGTTTGGCGATTTATTGCCGTTTTTAGCGCGATTTTGAGTTCCGTTTTTTTTGGCGTTGTTTTAACCCATATGAAGAGTACAAACCGCTTAATTTTGTAGAAAACTTTCCTCAACAGGCATCTTTGGCGATGAAAGCGAGTAATCGCCTAAACTGGTGGAAGGAAACCAGTTTCTCACTTTCTTATGTGTATCATCTCTCACTGCAACCCTGAAATTCAGTTCCGCGTTTTATTCAAAAGACTGTGTTCATCATCATGTTAAGCTTTAAAAATAAAGTACGATTGATTGAAAATCAAGAATTTTTCTAAAACAATTAAGAGAAATTTTAAGATTCGCAAATTAATTGAAAAGTCCTAAACCACGACTTTTCTACCTACCGCGATTCACGCGATGCACGATTGCGACGCTTGGCCCAAGCGAAGAAGAAAAAGAGAAACCGGTTTCCTGCCGCCAATGTCCGCCAAGCAGACACAATTACTGAACGACTCCTAATAAATCAAGCGGTTCTTCCCCTGTACTCTTCAACTTTGTTAATCAACTTTGTGTGTTGTTTCTTAACACCTTCATTTTTTAAAACAAACGTCAACGTTATTTTTTTTAATTTTTTTTGCCGTAACAATTTTTCCTACATAAACTGTTCAGGACTAAAGTTTCAACCTAGAAAAACATGATATCTTTATATCATCTCCCGAAGTCAACACGATATCACAATGTCGGAACGATATCGCATTTAACACATCAATTTTGTGTTCTACTTGGGGTTTTTTCATATATAACTTAAACTCAAAAAAAAAGTTTAGATTTCTCAGCTTCTATTGGCGAGATTTTTGGCAACAATCTCGCCAACCCATCCGGCAGCCCTGGGAGTGTGGAATTTGTCAGGCGCCCGATTGATGGCGTCTCTATTTCCACTTGCTTTGGGGCGCGTGTTAAAGGGTTGGCGCCCTCAGGCAAGGGGGAAAACGTGTTTAGTGGTGTTTCAGAATGTCGTAAAATACGAGGGGGTCGTAGTTGATTGGCTCTTTCGGTTGAATTGAGTCGGATTATCGTCGCACTAGAGCTGCACGAGGGCCATTGGCGACGGGTTACCACTTTCAAGTGACGAGCAGTGCCGTGGATAGCCTAGTGGTTAAAGCCTCGCTCTCGGAATCGGAAGGTCCCGCGATCGAGTCCCGATACCAATGAAGACCCACCGAGTATATGCGGAGTACGTGCTCGTTAAATCTGTGGGTCCGAAAGTCCTGTGGGCGGTCATGGCGCAGTTTCTCACGGGTACAGGTAATTGGAGACTATTTCCCTCCCCTTCAGGGACATGTCTAAATTGCGGAGGTGGCGATAGATGGCAGCATCTGTCAGCACGATGCCAAGACGGATTCCTGCCGTGTAGTATCTACACGGGCATCTCTCCTCAGGAACCGCACCCTTTCGCCTTAATCCTTGCCCGCTCCGCGGGAATAGCTTGGGTTTCCCAAGTGGCATTAGTAACAACAACAACAACAAGTGACGAGCCGATACCTAAGTAGGCACCCAACCTAACTTTTCCGCAGCGTCGGGAATTTGGAAAAATATTTTAAGTGCACTCCCTCTACTACCAGTTTTATTATTAGTCGGACTTTTTGGCTGCACAAACCGGCGGTAGGCCCCTTGCTTGCTAAAGGTCCCAGGTTCGGGGACTCGGGTATTGCCATAATAATTGCCGTCGCGTACGAAGTAATCTTAGTTGCGTTTTGTGCCCACTCAGGTGTCGGCTCTTCACTTGACCATGGTCCTGAATTACGACGACTGTCGCCAATAGCCCTCGTGTAGCTCTCTGTGCCACGAATATCTAATTCAACTCTTTTAGTTCGAGCTATAGAGGGGTTTCAGACAGACAGACAAAACAATATCCAAATACCACTTTTTTTTTATGTATCAGCATAATCCGAAACGTGTAGTACACTGTTAAAAATTTTGCTAGGTTTCACCATGATATTGGTTGGTTTCACTATGATATTGGTTCCTAGTAGCTGCAACGGCTGAATGGTGAAATGTTTCACCTTTTTTTCGGTGTTTGGTTGAACCATTTTTCTGGATTTGGAAACAAAAACCTGAGAAATGGTTCAACCGAATACCAAAAATATGGTGGAACGTTTCACCACACAGCCGTTGCAGCTACTAGGAACCAATATCATGGTGAAACCAAGCACAAAATTTTTAACAGTGTATAACCCGTTTATAGTGCCATTTAAAGAACCTTAATGTCGCTATAAACGACGAACGTTATAAACAGCTTTGAGCTTTAAATGTAGTATAAATCATGTAAAATACGCATTATGTGTACTCAGATTAATTAATTTATAAAATGCATCTATTGAACAAATGTTAACAATATGAGCAAATAGTGTTAGCATAATTTCTATTACTTTAGTCAATAAATTTTAGGCGATTAATAGATTTCGAATTTAACGACTTTATAGCATCATTTTGCGAATAAAATAAAATTGAAATATAGTTAGATCGATTTTTGTTTGTCTGTGTCCTGACTACGACATCAAATGCCACAAATGCAACCAAACTTGGCGACTTGGCAGAGTCAGCCACATGCTATTGCAGAGCTTGGTGCCCTTGGCGGTCGCCAAGTTTTGTTGCATTTGATGTCGTAGTCAGGACACAGCCTTACGAATGCATTTTGGCTATCATATAAAAGTATATTTTTTAGCGTTACAACCGATGAGTCAATAAAAATGTAACGTTATAAGCGAGATATTCTAACATCGAAGCCTATGGGCAATTCAAGAACCAAACATTTATGGCGTTAAAAACGAGTTGTCGTTAAAACCGAGTTTCACTACTTTCATTACCTTATATTTCATATTAAGTAATTGAAAGTAAAAAAAAATACTCTACTACAAGACCAAAGGCTCTACCGACCCAAACCAACCTAAAGCTCCTTCAAACCTGTCCAACCAATCATAAGCAAGGCCTCAATCGTATTTTTCCTTCTCCGGAAAAAAGATTTTTCCTATTTTTATCCAGGTTTTGTCGCAACATCTTACGCACTTGTGACGTCATCGGTAGGAGGGGCTTTAAATTTGAACGCACCTATCAGAGTTAACGTGGGCGTGACGATTGTTTTTGCTTTTCCCCTACAGGGAAAAAAAAGGGATTTTTTATTTATTTTGTGTCATAGAAAATTGTTGTTTATTTGCTGTTTCTTAAAAGAAATTGTTTTTCTCCATGTTGAGTTGTAAAGTTGGATTGTGTAATGGGTATGATTCTCTGATCTGAAATATTTCTTTAGAGGAATAATAACGAAAAAGAAATATAAGTTAGTGACAGGAACTGTGACTTGGAACCACTTCCAATAAAACATATTAGTGTCAATATTTGACAAAATATTGATCCCTTTTTTAAGGCCTTCGACTCAATTGATTTTGGTATTTTATTGCGTAAAATTAGTTTTCTGTTTTTTAGATGTGATCTAATTGACTGGTTTTACACTTATCTTACTGATCGCCTATTGTTCGTGTATTTTAATAATTCTGTCCAGGGTTCTAAAATTTAGGACTATTGCTTTTTATAATTTTTATCGATGACCTTGGTAACTCTATAAAAAAAACTGATTTTCTTTTATTTGCCGACAATTTAAAGATTTTTAAGCAAGTTTTTTGTGCTTATGATGCTTTGATTTTACAGAGTGATATTGATAATTTATATAACTGGGTGTTTAAATCATAGGTTGTACTTGAATGTTTCTAAATGTAGTGCCTTAAGCTATACTCGCGTAAATCAGATTGCTTGTTGTATCCTTATAATATTAATGGCACTAACTTGACTCGTAATAACTCAATTAAAGACTTGGGTGTAACTTTTTGCAGTAATCTTGATTTCTCTGAACATATTAATAATATCACTTCTAAATCTTACAAAATTCTTGGTTTCCTAAAACGAAAAACTAATAAATTCACTTCCCAACAAACTTTAAAAATTCTTTATTTCAGTATGGCCCGTTCTAATTTAGAATACTGTAGCCTCATACGGGTCCCTTATTATGACAACATCATAAAATTAATCGAACGAGTCCAAAATTGTTTTCTTCGTTTTCTATATTTTAAGAACTTTCATACTAGTTCTTTTGATCTATCCTCATTTAATGTCTTGAACCTTAAATCTAGGCGTGAAGTTTCCTGTCGATACCTAATTTTTCATTTTTTAAAAATTCTTTCAAATCAAAATAGAAAAGTCGGCTGAAAACCGCTTTATTATTTTCAATAAGATCTTCCCAGCATACGCCCCTTGCACTTCTCAATTGAAGACCTCAGTGGGAGAACGTGCTAATTGACATTTTTGTAAAAATTGAGATATTTGTGTCAATGAACATGTTACTAACTTCTTTAACGATAGCAAGTTTTAACCTTTCCATAAACTTTAAGTTAGGAAAATCTTTTACCTTTTGTAAGTGCCGTTTTTAAAGTATCTACTATCAAACAAAACACTTTGAAGCTCATTTTCTCGTTTTCACTTATTTGTCACTTAGCACGTTGGTAGACATATATTTTCAGGCTTGTGTTGCTTGGACACAAATACCCGCTTATAAAACATCGTCAAGAAGAACGGACACGACATACACACACATATAAGACAGATGCCGCCATCTAGCGCTACCTCCACAATTTAGACATGTCCCTGAAGGGGAGGGAAATAGTCTTCAGGGACCTGTACCCGTGGGAAACTGCGCCATGACCGCCCACAGGACTTTCGGACCCAACAGATTTAACGAGCACGTACTCCGCATATACTCGACAAACACAAACATCCATGCCTTACCGGAATTCGAACCCGAACCCAGAGGCTCCAAATGCTGGCTTCCTAACCGTTGCGCCGCCGGGTCGGCCTTAGCACGTTCTTCCACTAAGCTCCTCAATTCAATCACTTCTACTCGCCAAAGAGAGACAAAAGAAACAAAAAAAAATCCGCAAAAACCAAAAGAGTAGGTCGGCAAATGCTACAGAACGAGGCGAGAACAGATAGTGGGCCTCGGTGGCCTATTAGGCAGGCCTATCTGCTGACTTGATGGATGGCGGGGTCGGGACATGGAGTTGAGATGGAGATGCTTGGCGAGAAATAAAGTGAAGCTGGCAGAAAATCGCCAAGCAACCCTAGTTGGCCCGAACAAACCACTCACTCAATGGAAGTTCATGTTGAAACGCAGCAGTTTATTCCTTAAAAAGCGTTGATTAAAAATCAAACAAGAAGTTCTTAACGAACTAAAATAGCCTACTTTCCTGTTACTTAAATACTTACTGAAATTCTAGTCGGGAAACAACTAGGTTCATAACAGTAAATATCATCAACAATCGTTTCTACACTAGATTTACACTTATTAGAAAATCGCTAAACACAGCATCCAGCTATAACTTAAACTTCAAAAGGCCAAAATCAACTATATTTTCCTTAATATTCTTTCACAAATAACTTAATATTATTTATCGTTTGCTCGATTTATTTGTAGTTCGAAGAATAGTTAAATATTTATTAATAACAAAAATAATGAAACTACTCCAAACTGCATTAAAAAAATAAATGTAAATTAAAACTAAGCAGAATTGTTTGCAAAAAATTTGCCTTGCCGCTTTCTTGGTAAACAACAATCAAA
The DNA here is from genome assembly GCA_019343175.1 of Oedothorax gibbosus. Lineage (NCBI taxonomy): Eukaryota > Metazoa > Arthropoda > Arachnida > Araneae > Linyphiidae > Oedothorax > Oedothorax gibbosus. Next base: position 42,420,324 of record CM033272.1, on the reverse strand, counting down.
GAGAATCATATTGTGCTACATTTTATGACGTCTTACAAAATGATTCATGAAAAAATTATTTTGCTTCAAATATTTTTAAATAAAGTTTCTCATGCCATTGTTGATTTGTCTACAGTGATTTAAATGACTCAAAATTGAATTTCAATCATAATTCAATGGGAAATTCACCGACAGATAGTAGATATATGTCCGCCCGGACGTACAGACAGGCGGACAAAAAGTGTGAAAGTTGGGTCTCTGTGAGGTCGTAGTTTTCTAACAAAAAAATTATTTTTAAGATCCGAATGATAGAACCGATTTTGGAAGGGGGGTACGGACAGACAGACGGACATCGACCGCATGTCAATACCTACTTTTTCATTTTTTTTAAATTCTTTCGAATTAAAAAAATAAAAGTAAGCTAAAAATGCCTGTTATAGGCGGTAGTCTGAGATCTGAATTTATATATACACAAGAGTAAGTAGGACTCCAAGTACAGTAGGACTCCAATTATGTGAAGCAATTATAGAACCTAACCGCATTTGGATAATCAGAAATTCAGATAATTGGAGTAAATCAGAAAAAAAGACAGATTTTAAACAATTATTACTTAGAGTATTGTTGGGCTGTGAGATAATTTCTTCGGTGGTCATCAACCCAACTAAAAGTCCCATCAACCCAACAACTAAACCAACCCTAATTGTAAACTGCCGTTCGGAAGTATATGAGTGACAGCTTTTTATGAGTTTTTAAGTTTTTAGCAAACTTTACTTCTTTTAATACGAAAGAATTTTTAAAAAAATTAAAAAGTAGGTATTGACATGCTGTCGATGTCCGTCTGTCTGTCTGTCCGTACCCCCCTTCCAAAATCAGTTCTATTCATCGGATCTTAAAAATTCTTTTTTTTGTTAGAAAGGTATGACCTCAGAGATCCGACTTTCATACTTTTTGTCCACCTGTCTGTACGTCCGGATTGACATAAATCTACTATCTGTCGGCGAATTTCCCATTGAATTAGCATTGAAATTCAATTTTTGAGTCATTTAAATCGCTGTTGCCAAATCAACAATGGCATGATAAACTTTATTTATTTAAAATATTTGAAGCAACATAATTTTTTCATGAGTTTGGAATGGCGTCATAAAATGCAGCGCAATGTGATTCTTTCATTGTTCATTAATTGTTTACCAAAAGAAAGCGACAAGCGATATTTTTGCATACAATTATGCTTAGTTTTAATTTACATTTCTTATTTTCTAATGCAGTTCGGAGTAGTTTCATTACTTTTGTTATCAATAAATATTTAATTATTCTTCGAACTACAAATAAATCACGAGCAGATGATAAATAATATTTAATTAATTTACGAAAGAATATTAAGGAAAATAGTTGATTTTGGCTTTTAGAAGTTTAAATTATAGCTGGGCATGCTGTGTTTCGATTTTTTTTCTAATGTGTATAAATCTAGTGTAGAAACGGCTGTTGATGATATTTACTTTAGGAACCTAGTTTTTTTTCCCGATTAGAATTTCAGTAAGTATTTAAGTAACAGGAAAGTAGGCTATTTTAGTTCTTTATGAACTTCTTGTTTTTTAATGCATTTTGGAATAGTTTTATGTTTTTGTTATTAATAAATATTTAATTATTCTTCGGACTGCAAATAAATGGAGCAGACAATAAATAATACAAGGTGTGTTCTGTTAATGTCCGGTTAGGATCTTGCACTCACGCAGACGCAGTGACATTCTCTAGATGACATTTCTCTCACTGCGTCTGCGTGAGTACCAGATCCTAACCGGCGCGGTGTTTAGCTTCCACACTACGTTTATAACGTAAAAAGTGGAAGGTATTATAATCGTTCAGTCCGTCCGTCCGTCTGTCTGGTCACCCACTTTCGGAGAACGAACCGCAAGTCGCACAATCAATTGGAAACGTCATTTTGAAGCAAAATATCAGGTTAAGCTAACTACGTCCTAAATTTCATTAACAAATTTAAATTTGAAGTATATTTAATATTTAAATAACTAAAAATTTAATCCACATTGAAATAACCATGCAAATTTCATTTTTATTCGATATTTTTACTGTCGCTATTTCGTCAAACGTACGAGAAACTTTATTTAAAATAAAAATAAAACTCTTGAAAGAATATTTATTTATGTAATATAATTTAGTTTGGATTGTTGTAATATCACAATACAGTTCTTTTGACGGTTCATTATATATGTATAAGGAAGGATGCATAGAGAATTCAAACTTTGAATAAAAAATAAGCTAAAGTTCGCTTTTATTTTTAAAGCATCAATTTTACTAATTATTTATTATTCTCATTTTCGAAAGAAAGTTAATGAATATGGGAAATTTTGACGACTAAAAGATATTTATTACAAAAAGTTGCATCATTATTCTTCGAATTTCAAACAAATTCAGCAAACGATAATGAGTAATTATTAATTTGCGAAATGAAGATTAATGAAAATAATTAATTTTGGCTTTTAAAAGTTTGAATTAGAAATAAATCATAAGCTAAAGGCCCTATTTGGCAAATTTCTTTCAGAGGTGTATAAATAGTGCGTTTTTTGTTGAGCACAAATACTGTGTGGAAGCGGTTTAAGTGTCTCAGATTCTGTAACAATCCTACTTGTTTAATTATGAGACCAATCACCGAACTTTTCAAGCACACCTTGCATTAAGTTAATTTGCGAAAGAATAATAAAGAAAATAGTTGATTTTGGCTTTTAGAAGTTTAAATTACAGCTGGATGCTGTTTTTAGCGATTTTTTTTGTAATATGTATAGATCTTGTGTAGAAACGGTTGTGGACGATATTTACTGTTAGGAACCTAGTTGTTTCCCGATAAGAATTTCAGTAAGTATTTAGGTAACAGGAAAGTAGGTTATATCAGTTCATTAAGAACTTCTTGTTTTTAATTCAACTGATGCTGGGTATAGTAATTTTTTTTGTCCAGTGCAATTATTACTATAAAATTATTAGGAGTGACATAAAAAAAACAGTAACAGATAGGCTGGCTAGATTTTTTTTTTCAGAATATCATCAACGCTTATTCAGATCATTGGAGTTCTACTGTAGTTACTTCACTGAACTGAACTGAACTGAAAATCTGGAAGGACAATCCCATGAAAAGCTGGTGAAGCCTATTTTTGGGTCACTTGGCGACAGCTTTAGGGAAAGTATGTGCCACATTTGGCATGAATTCGCCAATCACAATTGACTCTTGACTTGACAGTTTGCAATGGATTGCCTAATCGCTCGCCAAGAATAGTACTCAAAGGAATTTGTTTTTTAAAGATTGTTCCTGCAATTCTATTTTTTTAAAGTACATGTTTCCGAAACTTCATTATATAAAGAACCTCCTAAAGCAATAACATATCAATTTTCTGTTTGAAAAAGTTGGTTTAAAATGCCTATTTTAACTGGTAAAGTATAAGATTGGCGACAAAAATTGTGTTGCTCCTACAGGGTTGCCGCGCTTCACCGACCCTATTGTCGAGCGTTTCGATGCTCCTTCCAGAGTTTCAGTTCAGTTCAGTGAGTTACTTTCACAGGTAAGAAAAATGCGTTGCAATTACAGTTTTTAATAGAGTCAGAAAACACAGTCATTGATGTTTTTTTCCCCCAACGGGGCTGCTTCATTGGCGGCTAAGCCTTTGCAGACTCGGCGTTTTCCCCAGAATTGATAGCCGGTTTTTTTTTTTTTTGTGGCATCATCTAGATTCTAGGCGACTCTCGTTACCCATTTTGACGCTCAGATTACAATGAATCTAAGCTTTCTGTTAATGTTAATGTATGCGAGATTTGATTTTGATAAGAGAACCTAAGCCAAATGGATTCTCAAGGGATCTTTTACATACAAACATAATGGCATATTTCAAGAGAATCTTTTACTCCACATAAATTGGTTAGTACCGTTCAAGGAGCTTTTTAAGACCACAAATGATACTCAGGATTTTCGTTTTTTATGCCCTACATGACCCGGATATTAAGGACTTGTATCCCACCAATATGGGATTAACCCCAAAGGGATCTTTTACTACCTACATAATATATCGGTGGCCCTGATTTTCGCATCAGAAAATCTGACGGAACCCAGCCCGGGCTCAACGCCGTAAACTTAGGGCATGGAGTAAAACGTTTACGTCGCTTTCAGTCCTACAATCAGGTACATCACTATGTAATCCCCACTGTACATTAGCGCCAAATACTTCGCCGACTACGTTTGTTTGGGCTTACTATAAAGCGATCGATAGCTTCACTTGGCAACCTATTGTTGTAATGGTTTTCAGCCCGGCACCATCTCCATCTTCTTATCTCTATGAGATTGGGGTCTCGGTTAATGGCCCCGGAGTAGAGACAACACCGGAGCTGCGATTTATGGCGGAGGAGATTAAAAGGGGTGGAAGGGGCGCCAACTTGGCGAGATGTGTGCCCGTTTGTGTGAGGGAGGAAAAGAGTGGATTCTGGATGATTTAGATTTACCAAATCCATTTCGTAGATAGTGGTTGGTTGGTAGACATATATTTTCAGGCTTGTGTGCTTGGTCACAAAGACTCGCTTATAAACCTTCGTCAAGAAGGACGGACACGACATACACACACATACAAGACGGATGCTGCCATCTATCGCCAACTCCACAATTTAGACATGTCCCTGAAGGGGGAGGGAAATAGTCTCCAGGGACCTGTACCCGTGGTAATCTGCGCAATGACCGACCACAGGACTTTCGGGCCCAACAGATTAACGAGCACGTACTCCGCATATACTCGGTAGGTCTTCAGTGGTACCAGGACTCGATCGCGGGACCTTCCGATCTCGAGACCGAGACGCTGACCACTAGGCTCACTACGGCCCCTCGTCGATAGTTTCGAGAGCAAAGAGTTTTGACGAATAGCTGCCTTCATATATGAAGGACTAATTCGTGAAATTGCAAGCCCGTCCAAAATGGGTTTTTTTCAGAGGATGTATAACTCTCCTGTTTTCATTTTTGCATTTCCTGCAATTTCATTGGTTGTTTCGATGTCACTGAATGAGTGTTTTTTTCGTCTGCTTATTTATTTTTTTTAATTTTAGAGTTCTTTATGTGCAACTTGTTTTTATTTCAGCTATTTTTTTTTAAATTTATAAGTTCTAATTCGATTGAATTTCAAGCAAGCAAAACATTATCAAACGTCAATGCTGTTCGAAAATTTCGGTTCAAATGATATTTTATCTTATACCAGTGGTTCCCAACCTTTTCCGGACCATCGCCTCGTATTTTAGGTTGATCATCATCCATCGCCCCCTTTTAATTTTCATGTTATGTCTAATCATAATTGAGTTAAAGTGTAACTATAAAACAGTTTTATAACACTTACAAACCGTTTATAAAAGCAACCAAAGAAGCTTTATCCGGTAACTTTTAAATAAAATAGGGAAAAAAACCATAAAACACATATTTTTAAAGAACAAAAGTGAAATGATTAACTAAGATATTTTTACTGGATTCTGGAAAATTTAAGAGAGTTGAATGTAAAAATTGGCTGGTTTGGTTATGGTTGGAGAATAGTTTTACTGTACAAAGGTACAACATTATTTTAATTCCCCCCCCCCCCCTTTCAATACTCATCGCCCCCTAACCCTCAAGTATTTTTTGCCCCCTTGATAACACAAATCGCCCACTTGGGGGCGTTCGCCCCCAGGTTGGAAACCGCTGTCTTATACGAAGAAATTAAGCCAAATTGAGGGACAGCAATTAGTTGTACTGAAAGAAAGGTTCGGTTTCTTTCGGTAGTCTTTCAACTTCGAAATCCGGGAGGAAAGGGGTGCACTTGCCCTCGCAGCGACCATATTTGCCACGAAATATTTGTACTAGATATACGTTTACGGTGTACGCGTTAATTTAAATTATTTGTTTTCTTTCTTAAATATATTCGTATCTTTTATAATAATTTTTTTATGCCGAATGTCAGGAGGGGCCTTAAAAAGATAAATCGCCAAAAAATCACATAAAAAAATTTGAAAATCGCCAAACTCCGAAAACCTATCGCCCGACGGCCTCAAAAATTGCCAATTTCCAAAATAGCTTCGAGATGGTGGGGGCCCCCAAATGTCAAGTGCCTAGGGGCCCTAGGTCTTTATATCCGGCACTGGGTGTTGCCAGATAGGCAACGAACTTATTACATTAATCTCTCGGTCTCAACGTCTTCTCGTTCAAAACATATAGTAAAGAAAACGAAGGTTTGTTTCAGCAATTGGCTTGTTTCAGGTGAGGTAATTCGTTCCAGATTTCATTCCTGTTATTCCGATAGATGCTCCAATTATGCACTGTTCCTACGTGACATTGATTCACTAATCGAGGCTCGAAAGCATTTCTATTGCCACTCAAGACCTGAAACATGCGAATAGAAAAAACATGCAAAGAAGAAGGGGCCCGGGTGGCCTAGTGGGTTTGATCGCAGCCCATTACGCAGGGTCGGATTTCTAAATAGGCTAAGTAGGCTGTCTAGCCTAGAGCGGCGAATTTTTTGAGGCGGCAAATTTTACGACCCATTAAAGCGGCATTCGGCATAAAAAAATATTATAAAGATACGAATATTTTTAAGAAAGAAAACAAATAATTTACATGCGTAAACCGTAAACGTATATGTAGTACTAATATTTCGTAGAAAACATGGTCGCAGCGACGGCAATTGCCCCTCCCCCCGGATTGCAAAGTTAAAAAAAAAAAAAAAATACTAGAACAGTTTAAAAAAAATTCGCCTATTTCGCTTTAGTGTGTAAAGGTACATAGATGATTCTAATATGTGTCTCGATTTTAAACAGCACATACCACCCTATTTTGCAGCTAACCAGCTACCTTTCCCCGAAGGAGGAGAATATTGTGACAGGGTGGCAAATCAATCGTAGCCTACAAGCGGCAAATCTTTAAATCCGGCTCTGCCATTACGTTAACAGTCTGCGCACTATACCGGGTGAGGGATTCTATTCCTGAAATATTTTAGTATAAATCTATTGTACAAAGTTCTTCAAACACAACCAAATTGTTTTGTACCGATGTAGCCACCATTTCATTTTTTTTCGTGAAAAATAAAAGAAACAGAATTGATCAAACTTACCCTCCGTTGTTACTACATTCTGCAGCGTGAACTATATCAAGGATTTAAAATGTTAAACATTGTCAGCATTCTAAATTGTCCACAAAAGGTTGGTTGGTTGGTAGACATACATTTTGAGGCTTGCGTGCTTGGTCACAAAGACCCGCATATAAACCTTTGTCAAGAAAGGACGGACACGACATACATACACATACAAGACAGATGCTGCCATCTATCGCCACCTCCACAATTTAGACATGTCCCTGAGGGGGAGGGAAATAGTCTCCAGGGACCTGTAGCTGTGGTAAACTGCGCAATGACCGACCACAGGACTTTCGGGACCCAACAGATTTAACGAGCACGTACTCCGCATATACTCGGTGGGTCTTCAGAGTGTCGAGACTCGATCGCGGGACCTTCCTATCCCGAGATCTTAATCACTAGGCTTCACACGGCCCTTGTCCACAAAACTGTTATTGTTAGATTGAAACGTTTCCGGCAGTATTTCTAGCCTCCTTTAGGAGCTTTAAAACAGCCTAATTCGCCTCGTAATTTAGAACCCTGATCTAGTGACGAGGTCGACACCTGAGCGGCCGCCAAACGGAACCACAATCCACAAAACCGGTAATTGATAACTTTATTTGTTTCCGGTGTATATTTTTAGCCTCCCTTATCATTTTAAACAAAGCCAATTTGAACTCGTAATTTAGTACCCTGGTCCCTTATCAGCTTTAACAAAGCCAATTAGAACTCGTAATTTAGTACCCTGGTGAAGTGACGACACAAAACTGTGCATTTTTTTTTTTTTTTTTTTGGGGGGGGGGGGGGGGCAATTGGTGCTCTCTGAGGTGGTCTTATAGACTACTCAATATCATAAGGTCCAATTTGTTTCCTTAAATTTTAGTCCAAAAAGTTAAGATTTTTTTTACCTTTTCATTCTGGATGCATAAAGATTCTATTTCACAACATTTAGATTTTGTCGAATAAAAAATAAAAAGTTGGGACTGGAAGAGTACTAAAAGTACGCAAAGTGCTCCCCTAATTGTTTTAAGCGTGTAGATACTGTAACAGAGTTACTTCTTTTAATTAAGTAACTATTACTGTAACCGAGTTACTTTTTTGTAACTGTAACAGAGTCACTTCTTTTAATTAAGTAACTATTACTGTAACCGAGTTACTTTTTTGTAACTGTAACAGAGTTACTTCTTTTATTAAGTAACTATTACTGTAATCGAGTTACTTTTTTGTAACTGTAACCGAGTTTACTTCTTTTAATTAAGTAACTATTACTGTAACCGAGTTACTTTTTTGTAACTGTAACAGAGTTACTTCTTTTAATTAAGTAACTATTACTGTAACCGAGTTACTTTTTTGTAACTGTAACAGAGTTACTTCTTTTAATTAAGTAACTATTACTGTAACCGAGTTACTTTTTGTAACTGTAACAGAGTTACTTTTTTGTAACTGTAACAGAGTTACTTCTTTTAATTAGTACTATACTGTAACCGAGTTACTTTTAGTAACTGTACGAGTACTTTTGTAACTGTAACAGAGTTACTTTTTAAAAGTACTTTTCAATCCCTGTTGTCAACGTTACCAAATACTTTCCCCCCCCAAAAAAAATATTCTTCATCAACCCCTAAAAAATAACATTAAAAGAAATGTCACAAGCCATCTTGACAAGAAGAGTAGCGTTGAGTTGTACACTCCTGCTTCCAATTCCCGAGATAACGAACATAGAGGTAAGAAGGAGACGGAGACGCCGCCGGGCAAAAACCAATTCAAAAGCCGGTTTGCCAAGTGAAGCCATCGATCGCTTTGTAGTAAGCCCAAACAAAAGTTCTCGGCGAACTATTTGGCGCTTTTTTAAATGCGAGTTTGTGTAGGCTTATTACATCGCCTTGGCGACTTTTTGATTCAGTAATATAAACTATAATAGAGTACTTGACAGTATCACTAAAATACCTTCCAGTAATAATTAAATTATAGTTTGAACCCAAATATAACAAACGTATATATTTTTTTGCAAAATAAATCTTTAAATAATTCATAAAAATAATTTTCAAATGACTTTTTTTTATCGGTACTTCACGTGTCACAAACACGTCGATTTGGCTGACGTCACTAGTATGTATAAACAAACCGGTGTGATGTTTTTTTGTTTGTATTTAAACTGGTTTTAATCTAACTTACAATTAAAATAAGAATTATATAGATAATGGGTGGAGGTTTTACAGAAGCGGATAGTTCAAATTTGCTTAAAGCAAATTCCAAAATGGTGTTTCAAAGTTTGTTTATAGTCACTAGTGACATCATAGATACCACGTGACAGCCACAAAGCGTGTTCGGGAGTGATTTTTCATCCTTATTTTAAAATTCATTTTTTCCCCTTTTTATGGGGTATTTGAAAAAAAGAAAATATACGGGTCTAATATTTTTGGCATAAGAAGATTTTAAGCCAATAATTTTTTTTTTTAGTCAAGTACCCTAATACAAAGAATTTTTCTTACATGGTGGGAATTAAACCCATATCTGTGTCACCCCATCTTGTGTAAATTCAGATCTCATGATACAGCCTTCAATGGGGTTGTTTCACTTCGTGAGTGGCAACAGCTCCAGTGGTCATTTTTTAAAAAAAAAAAAAAATTTAAGGGGAATTACCTTGTTTTGGTATTCGCGAAAAGGAGTTTTTTAAAGAATATTTTACTTATTATATTTTTAAGATATTAATCTCTTGCTGTGCTGTTTGTTGTTTAAATCATTTGTTAAATAATGCTTGCATAGAAAGAAAATTTTATTTCCATTGTCGCGGCCACAGTAACACACAGTCTACCAAAAGGATCCTCAAGGTGGAGATGAGTTACTTCGGCTTATATACTACTATAAACGTTGTAATGTTAAATCAGCGCACCTAGTTGTTGATGGCATATTGAAATTGCGTGTGGTGAACCGCCCCACCACTCCCCTCCTAGAAACAACGAGGTTAGAAACCGTGCGCAAGCTGCTTCGCTGTGCGTTGTGCTGCGGTTGAGTTGTGTACCAGCGTTGGCCGTTGAGTTTCGAGGGGCGTTGAGTTGAGTTGAGTTGCGTGCGGCGTTGAGTGCATTAGCAGCGAGTAGCAACCGTGGTTGAGCGCATCGTAGCAAGAGCATCGTTGGAGTGGGTGACGATCACGTCCTCGGGTCACCACTGTAGCGGCCTCAGTAACCCACAGTCTACCAAAAGGATCCTCCAGGTGGAGATGAGTTACTTCGGCTTATATACTACTATAAACGTTGTAATCAAGAATAGTGGTAGGAACGAGATGGTAAATCAGCGCCACCTAGTTGTTGATGGCATATTGAGGTTGCGTGTGTGTTGAACCGCCACACCATCAATGACGGTCATAGATGAATAAAAAAGGTCATATAGTGAAACCGAAACAACCAATGAAGTCTACAGGGCAAGGAAAAATGAAAATAAGACATCATCATTGCATCATCTGAAACATTCCAATTGTGCAAATAGTCATTTTTTTGCTTTTAATTAACGCTTTCTCAAGGAATAAAATGATGCTTTTCGGCATGAACTAACACTGGGTTTGCAGTTCATTTGGACTTACTAGTGTTGCTTGGCGACGGCTTCACTTTGTTTCTCGCCAAGCCTCTCCATCCTCTTATCTCCATGATCGGAAATGAAGGACAACTACTTCTACTTCGACTCTCGGTCAGCGGTCGACCAAATCGAATCAGCGGACGTTCGAAAAGAATACGAAAATCGTCTGAATCTACAGAGGGGGTTGAAAGGGGTTAATCAGGCGTAAAAATGACGTGGCTGACCCTCCCCCCCCCCCTTTTTTTTGTATGGATGGGTAGTAGTTGGATTTGTTGATAACTCCCTAAAGGTTGTATGAAAGTTTATTTTTTATTAGAAGTGGGACTTATCAGGGTTATTTCATTCGAATGTCTCTCCCTAGCTTCCATGAGAAGCTTAAAAACAACACAAGTACGCCTTTTAATTGAGAATCGAGGTCTGAAGGAATCTACGAGGGCTGTTTTTTTTTCAACCTCCGATGGGCTGTAACAAAAATACGGGTCAAGATACAAAAAAGATTTTTTACCAAAAGTAAAGTACAATACTGCTTATTTCTCCATATAATCACCTTGACGATTAAAGCATTTGTCATATCTGTGAACAAGCTTTGAAATACCTTCTTCATAAAATGTAGCTGATTTGAAGGGAGTTGTGACGGTTTCTTTGAGCTTAATGTCAACTTGGAAGCGCTACAATCCAAGCCACTATGCTTATCAATAATTCACTTATGGTAAACCTTCGAATTTCCCTAAACACTTGGTCAACTCGCTGAACAATACTGATGTTCATGAAGAAGGGGACCAAGGAAGCAAGTCTGTCGCTACAGACGGTATTGTTCAGCGAGTTGACCAAGTGTTTAGGGAAACTCAAAGGTTTACCATAAGTGAATTATGGACTAGCAGTGGCTTGGAGGACAGAAAAAAATTGACGTAAAGCTTCCAAATTTACTTTTTTAAACGAAACCGTCACAACTCCCTCCCAATCATTGGCGGCCATATTTTATGAAGAGGGTATTTCAAAGCTTGTTTACAGGTATAACAAATGCTTTAGTCGCCAAGATGATTATGTGGAGAAATAAGCAGTATTGTACATTACTTTTGGTAAAAAAAATTCTTTTTTGTATTTTGACCCGTCTTTTTGTAACAGCCCATCGGAGGTTGAAAAAAAACAACCCTCGTACATCCGAGCTTGCATCCTCCTGAAGTTTAAGCGATATCGTATTTTAACCCCGTCAGAACTTAGGACTCCATAAAATTTGTGAGATATTTTTTTTTCAATTGCACGATTACGTTAATAGCAGGAACTGGAAAGTTTCTTTTAAAAAGTAACTCTGTTACAGTTACAGTTGCTTAATTAAAAAAAGTAACTTTGTTACAGTTACAGTTAATTGGTTAAAAAGTTACTCTGTTGCAGTTATACTTAATATGAAAAGTAACTAGTTACAGTTGCTTAATACGAAATGTAACTATTCACAGTTGCGTTTAGTAACTTTAAGTTTTATGAAAATTGAAATTTGGCCATTTTACCGTTTTTCAAAGAGAACCAAAACTAAACAAATAGGGACAATCGGGGGAAAAAAAGTTACGAACGAAAAGTCACCGTTGTTGAAAGTTAAATTTTGAATGATTAAATTTTAGACGAACACCGAATGTGAAGCAAATATCCTTGAAGAACGGCGTGAGAAGTAACGGAAAAAAAATAACGGAATTTTTCGTTACTTCTGTAGCTGCCTCAGTAGCACACAGTCTACACAAAAGAATCCTCAAGGTGCAGCATGAGTAGTACTCGGCTTTTAATAATATGCTATCGTGTTATTTAGAATAGTGGTAGGGAATAGGGATGAGAGGGTAAATCAGCGCCACCTAGTTGTTGATGGCATATTGAGGTTGCGTGGATGAACCACCACACTCTTTTACCACTTAAAGTAACTATGTTACAGTTACTTTCTGAAAAATCTAACAGTGTTATACTTTTTAGAAACAGTGATAAAAAAAATTACTTTTTTTCACCCAAAAGCAGTGAAAAAAAGTACTTTTTTTCACTCTTTTCATAAGATGCCAACATTTCAAGTAAAATTTCTATTTCATAATATTCATAAAATCCAGAAATTTATTGATCTGCTATTGATTTATAAATATTATGCGCGTGAATGTTATTTTTTTTTTATTTTTGAATCAGTACTCATGTTCAAATGTTTGACTTTAAACTAAAAAATAAGTTTGCCTTTTGTATTTCCAGAGATTTATCGATGCCGATCTTCTTTACGTAAAACAATTAGCACGTGAATTATTTTTGAATTAATGAGATTTGATTTTTTTCACGTAATTATAAAAAATAGTGTATGAAACACGCGTGAAAAGTAAACTTTTTAAAGCACGTGTCATTATTTCACTCGCTCGTACACCTCGCTTGTGAAATAAAATCCACCAGTTTTAAAAAGTGTTACTTTTTACACTTATTGCATAAATAACTATTTTTTTTACAAAATTCAGGTTCCAGCATTAAAAAAAAAATTTCGAGCTCTAAATGGTCCGTTCAGCCGAAAAATTCCAGCGAATAATATACACTTGACTTGACCAGTTGTGATAGTACATCCTTGTTAAAAATTAGTTTTGTTTTTGGTGGCAAAAAATTGTTCTGTCTCTTAAAATAAATTACAAGAAGAGGCATTCGTGCTGCCATCTAGGAAGGAATGAAACAAACTAAAACTAATAACACTTAACGTTCCGCCTGCTCTGAGGGACTGATCAGGGACGGGACATACGAACCTGTGCCCAAAATAAATTACAAGAAGAGGCATTCGTGCTGCCATCTAGGAAGGAATGAAACAAACTAAAACTAATAACACTTAACGTTCCGCCTGCTCTGAGGGACTGATCACTGATCAGGGACGGGACATATGAACCTGTGCCCAAACATCGACAATCTTTCACCAAGACGTTACTGCAAGCATTTTTACTCGTTATTGATTTGTCTGGCATGTCACGTCAAAACCAATCACAGTGAAAATGCTTTCTACAAGTAGTCTGGTCAAAATAGCAGGGATTGGAGTAACGCGTTACTTGTAACGCCGTTACTTGTAACAGTTACTTTTTTTTAGGTAACGTTGGGTAACGCCGTTACATTTTTCAGAAGTAACTGTAACTGTAACAGAGTTACTTTTTTGATAAAGTAGTTGTAACTGTAACAGAGTTACTTTTTTAAAGTAACTTTCCAATCCCTGCAAAATAGTAAAAATTGTTTACCCTTTATTTTCTCTTTCTATTATATCTTAAAATAAACCGTTCATAAAAAAATTTAAAAATACATTTAAAATTTGAGTGAAATATAGAACATCAAACTTTGTCATGTCTGTCACAGTTGTCATGTCTGTCACGTTTGTCCTGTCGGTCACAATTAGTGCTTCATTGCCATTTCCACATAATTAATATTTTCATGGTCACTATCACATGTGTGACGCGTATTCTCGAAGCAGTAAATAAAGCATTTCATTTAGTTGAGTTGTAAAAAAATGCCGTTGCCATCTATACTTAGTTAAATAATAGTAAGAGGAAGCTGTAGTTCGAAATAAATGCAATGCTACAATGGTATATTATTTTGATAGTGATTATGCTGTTGTTGTGATCAGTAATTTAGTCATTAAAAAAATTCAGGGCAATTCAGGTCAACATTTTAAACAAAAATGCCCCCTATTTTCAATGACATTGTAAACTTTCAACAGTCTGGCATTTCTTACCCTCATCACATGGCAAAAGATCTATTGATGGCATTGGTGGGACTACTAAGTGGCAAGTCCATGAGGCTACTCGAGCCAGAAATATAAATTGTCGAACACCATGTGAAGCTGAGAGAATTTTTTTTTTACTGGAATCAATGTCTTTTATCAACCCCCTCCCCCATATATTCTTAGTCTGACTTCAGCATCAAACATGGGTACTCTTTTCGATTTCAATACAGGTTTAATGTATCGAAAACTACCTCTTGCAAAATGAAACAGATCAGAATTTGCAATATGGCCAATGAGTGAACACGACACACGATGACGATTTTCTTGTCATGATGATAACAGAAATCGCACAAAACTAAGACAATAAAATATTTAGTATAAACTAAAATTAAAGGGATGTTCAGTTTTGAATTCAAAGTAGATCATGCAATCTGGTATGAGAAGGAGCAAATACTAGTAAATATTACAGCTCCCACACTAGTCAATTCCACGGGGTTTAATATTTTTTTGTTAATAATTTATTGTGAAATACATAACATAATACATATATGTTACATCATGATGTAATCTCCAAGTTGTTATCACAAAAATGAAGTTATATTTGAGAATAAATACTTAAGTTCATAGAAAATTTTACACGTGTCATGTCTGTCACGAAACCTTGTCATGTCCGTCACGCTAGAAATATTTTATAACATTTTACTATTTACAAATTTCTTAAATTTTTTCTTTCTGCTGGACGATTTTCTTCTGAATCTTATATTGATTCCCAAAATATTCTAGACTTGACATGCATACCAATTAAGAGCTAATGGTAATAATATATGGTCACTCAAAATCTGTCTCAATTTTGTCATGTCTGTCACGGCATGTTTTAACACAATTAATTCAAAGTATTTTCTCTTGAATAAAAATTTTAGCGTTTTTAGCCTACTTTTCTTTTTTTAATTCGAAAGAATTAAAAAAATGAAAAAGTAGGTATTGACATGCGGTCGATGTCCGTCTGTCCGTCTGTCCGTCTGTCTGTCTGTCTGTCCCTCTGTCCGTCCGTACCCCCTTCCAAAATCGGTTCTAATCATCGGATCTTAAAAATTCTTTTTTGTTAGAAAGCTATAACCTCAGATACCAACTTTCATACTTTTTGTCCGTCTGTCTGTACGTCCGGACGGACATAAATCTACTATCTGTCGGCGAATTTCCCATTGAATTAGCATTGAAATCAATTTTGAGTCATTTAAATCACTGTAGGTATTGAAATGCGGTCGATGTCCATCTGTCTGTCTGTCATCTGTCTGTCTGTTCGTATGTCTGTCTGTTCGTATGTCTGTCCGCCTGTCTGTCCGCCTGTCTGTCCGTTTGTCTGTCTGTCTGTACCCCCTTCCAAAATCGGTTCTAATCATCGGATCTTAAAAATTCTTTTTTTGTTAGAAAGCTATGACCTCAGATACCCAACTTTCATACTTTTTGTCCGTCTGTCTGTACGTCCGGACGGACAAAATCTACTATCTGTCGGCGAATTTCCCATTGAATTAGCATTGAAATTCAATTTTGAGTCATTTAAATCACTGTAGGTATTGAAATGCGGTTGATGTCCAACTGTCTGTCTGTCCATCTGTCTGTCTGTTCGTATGTCTGTCCGTCTGTCTGTCCCGCCTGTCTGTCCGCCTGTCTGTCCGTTTGTCTGTCGTTTGTACCCCCCTTCCAAAATCGGTTCCAATCATCGGATCTTAAAAATTCTTTTTTTGTTAGAAAGCTATGACCTCAGATACCCAACTTTCATACTTTTTGTCCGTCTGTCTGTACGTCCGGATGGACATAAATCTACTATCTTTCGGCGAATTTCCCATTGAATTAGCATTGAAATTTAATTTTGAGTCATTTAAATCACTGTTGCCAAATCAACAATGGCATGAGAAACTTTATTTAAACATATTTGAAGCAAAATAATATTTTCATGAATCAGTTTGGAATGACGTCATAAAATGTATCACAATTTGATTCTTTGATTATTCATTAATTATCTACCAAGAAAGCGGCAAGGCATACTTTTGCATGCAATTATGCTTAGTTTTAATTTACATTTCTTATTTTTTAATGCAGTTCGGAGTAGTTTCATTACTTTTGTTATTAATAAATATTTAATTATTCTTCGAACTACAAATAAATCACGAGCAGATGATAAATAATATTTAATTAATTTACGAAAGAATATTAAGGAAAATAGTTGATTTTGGCTTTTAGAAGTTTAAATTATAGCTGGGTGCTGTGTTTCGATTTTTTTTCTAATGTGTATAAATCTAGTGTAGAAACGGCTGTTGATGATATTTACTTTAGGAACCTAGTTTTTTTTTCCGATTAGAACTTCAGTAAGTATTTAAGTAACAGGAAAGTAGGCTATTTTAGTTCTTTATGAACTTCTTGTTTATAATCAAGACCT
Organism: Oedothorax gibbosus; assembly: GCA_019343175.1. Classification (NCBI taxonomy): domain Eukaryota; kingdom Metazoa; phylum Arthropoda; class Arachnida; order Araneae; family Linyphiidae; genus Oedothorax; species Oedothorax gibbosus. The sequence goes on along the minus strand of CM033272.1, from coordinate 42,403,517 downwards.
TTATTTGTATCACCCCATGGCAATTTTTTACCAATCAATAAACATTTAGTGCTTAAAAGGGGGCAATAAAGTTGTCTTATGTCATGTCTGTCACGAATGGAATTAACCATTTCAGTTAATAGCCGCATTTTTTTGCTATGCTTCACCAATAAGCCCAAAAGTTAAAAACCCAAGTAAAATGAGCTGCGTGGCTTTATTACTTTCCTTACCATGGTTAAGGTCAATTTTTGCTTAATAATTGGAAATTTTTTCTATAAATATGTTCAAGTGGAGTATAAGGAGTAAAAAAATCCATTTTTATTAAACTGAAGTTAGTTTCAACACAAAAAAGACCGGAAAACATCGGGAATTTCCTCACCGTCCGTTCTTTACCTTCCGTTTCTAACCGTCACAATGATCTAGGGATGGAAAACCGAAACCTGTTTTAAGACTAACCGGTTTGTTCGTGACTTCGGTTTCATTGAAAATTAGTTATTTTCATAAGGCCAGTTTATACCGGTTTCTTTGAAACCGGTTATTTTTTTAAAAAAAACTGCCATCCCTAAATTTTTTGAAAAAAAAAAGTCAAATGAGCCTTGCTGAACTTTTTTTGTAATTCTAGAACCCTTATAAACCTTTTTACAAATATTTAAAGTGATTTTGAAAAAATAAATTTCAAAAGTTTTTTATACCTGAAATTAAAAATTATGGTAGAATTGCCCATATGCATCACAATAGGTAATTTTAAGGATTCAGTATCTGTTTATTAAGAAAATGACTTTCTATAGTATAGTTTTTCTTAATAAAAATCTATTTTTAATTTACATTTAATCGTGTATTAGTACTAATTGTACAAAGATGTTAAAATACAAATTACAGATCATTGCAGCATTAATAGCTATGTTTTGTTTGTTAAAAATTATCACCTGCAGTGTTTTCTTATCGACGTTTTTGTCTAAAAACTTTATTATAGAACCACATCCTACCACAAAATCACTGACTCCTCGGGCTCCGGACTGAAAGAAAATTGAACACTTCAACATTTTTGTTAGAATAAAATAGTATATTGAAATAGGCTGCATATAAGCAATATCGTCGGTAAAATGACAAAACCACGAATGTGCAAAAACATAAAAGCCCAAAGGGATGGAAAACCAGAAACAGTTAAACCGGGTTTTGGCTCCGCTTAATTGGGCAAAAATATTTTTTTAGCCGAACCAGTTAAAACTGAAGAACCGCTTTGAAAAAACATTTTAACCGGTTAAACTGAAAGTTTGTTAGTTTAAATGGTGTTCGCTCCAGAGCTACACGGACGGCAGTTGGCAACGGGAGTCGTAATTAGGAATCACAGTCAAGTGACTAGCCCCTAAACTGAAGGAAAAATTTATTGCAGTTAGATGAATCAATGGATTATGGCGTCATAAAATATATCATAATGGATTCGTATAATAACGTTTACCTGCTGCCTCCTTGGACCAGATCCGCATGAGCTTCTCAGCATTGCACGGCCGTGCTATCCAGGGTCGGATGGTAGTTTGGTTTTATTGAAACAGTTCGTAAATTGAATAAAATTGGAAGAAAAGCGACATCATCGAAGGAACTATCGTGTTTATTGAGCTACGATTTTATTAGCAACATTTATTAAATTGTGATGATTCAAAAAAAAAAGGCCAACATGGCCGCTCTACCTCGTACCAAAAAGTTCTACCTGTCGCTTTTAGCAAAAGTCCCTTTATGTCCACATTTTTTGTCCATGTCGCGCGCCAAGCTTGGCGCGCATATCGCCCGAATTGGCGACCGGATCTTACACGTATGATAAGGGTTCATTATTTATTAACACCCTCGCTGCGGATAATGCCCTAAGCAGTAGCGGATTTAGGCTTAGGCCCGTGAGGCGCAGGTCTAGGGCGGCAAATTTTGAGGGGCGCCTAAATTTTTAAGATGACTAAATTTGAAAATTGATTGGGTTTTCTGTAAACTGTATAAGATAAAATTTGAGAGTTTATTTTATTGCGCTCTTACGAAAAAAATTTTAACTTGAAAAAAAAATTGCTCTGAGTCAAAGAAAGACGAAAAGCAGCAATAAGAAGGTGCATTTATTTTCAGATATGTCACATTAGGTTTAACTTCATGAGAGATTGTCCTGAAGTTATCCAAACAAATTGAGTTGTTGAGTTCTGTGTGTTCTTTCTGCAAGTTGTCAATTCTTCTTTACCCGCCATCTTTGTTTCTTCAGGTTTTTATCAACCTCATCTTAACCAAGAATATCCATATCCTTAACAAATTTAACGAATTGCGGACTGAAAGAAAATGGAACACTTTAACATTTTTGGTAGAATAAAATAGTATAATGAAATAGGCTGCATAGAAGCAATATGTTACACATTAGCTTTGTTATTTAAAACTTCGATTAAGAGTCCTAAATTACACCCAGAGTCATCCAGCCCCATACATACCTTAAAGCAACATGTGTTACCTTATGACTTAGGACAGCGATAAAGCAAAAATGCAAAGAGAGAGAGAGAGAAGAAAGGGTTGAAGAGATAAGGAGAATATCACAGCAGCTGAAGATTGTGCTACAAGATTAGGCGCCAAACCACGGCCAACTTCAATAACAAGGCCAGAGAAGCTCTCTCAAACATGAGTGTAGACGGAAATTTTGACGTCACTGTTCCCAGTGCCGAAGATCGAGAAACCAATTCGGACGCATTCGGAACCCTAAAATTTTGGTCATCCGTGAACGAGTGGTCCCGAATAGGTTTCGAGACAGGTGGTTTTCATCTTCGACACAACTTCATTCGGAACTATGGCATCAAAATTTCCGTCCCTGAGTTTGTTTGGGAAAGCTTCTTCGGCCTTAGTAGTTGAGTAGGCCGTGAGCATTGAGCTAGAAGGGAAACTGGAGTGAGGTGTCAGTGAGCCGAAAACCCACTCGCACCCTTTTGAGCGAACAGGGCAGAAAAGGACTATTTTCCCTACACTTGTATGCAATGCTTGTATGAGACCCCTCTATCATATTGACTTGGGCTACTAAATGTATTTTAACATTTTTAGTTCGAAAGAAATGAACTTTATTTCTCTTTAAATTCCAACTTTTTAAAAGAAATAACCATGTGGATCACTAACTAAGAACCAGCGAAGACGAACCCAATAGCGAAATAGGCAAGTTTCTAGGTTTTCTGCCCGGTTCGTTTCTGCTGCAGTGCCGTGTATTCCTCCGCGTTTCGTTATTGAACCGACTCGTTTGCTGCCCTGTTTAGTGAATCACACACCTCACTCCACGTTTCTTCTATCTCAATGTTGAAAGAAAGCTTCTTCGGCCTTAGTAGTTGAGTAGGCCGTGAGTAGCTATGAAGTTCCCTATTAGTTCATCATCACTGTTTTGCAACACAACCCCTCACGCGCACCAAACCTGAAAATTTTCTCAGCCATTACCACCGGCGTTGGGGAACCCAAAACTGTCCTAAAGCAATTAGTTACCTTATGCTACCTTAGGACCGCGATAAAGCAAAAAATGCACAAAGAAGATAAGTCGTTGTGAAGAAGAGCTAAGGAGATATCATCCATCACAGCAGCTGAAAGATTGTGCAGCTGAAGATTGTGCTACAAGATTTGGTGCCCAATGCAAGTTTCTAATATCCCCATTCAAGAGAAAAATTCGCTTATTCTTATGAAACTTCATTGAACGCATTCATTGAGTGGTAGTAAAACAGTGGTAAATAAGCGCAATCTAGCGTGGTTTGTGATTTTGCGGTTGCGTGTGCGTGTGCGGTGGACCATTACACTTTTCGTTCATTTTATTACGTATCCAATCCGCTAGAAAGGGTAAACAGTGCGCCACTACATAAACTAAAACTATAAATTCTGAGAACCATTAGTTATTTTTGTAAAATACACCATTGAAAAAAAAACACTTCCGTTCAACAGCGAATCATGATGTAAGAAACGAAAAAAAAAATTGAAATTAAACGAACCTTCACGATATCACAGCAAAATCGTTGTTTTAATCTTAACAGAGTTTTTAACTACAAATATTAACGATTTAAGCAACTGTAGTAGTGTAAAAGTAAGCATTAAAATTTCTTGTGGGATATTGTTGCGAATTCGTGTTTTTTTTACTGCAATGTTAAAAATTTTGGCTCAAGATTGCACCGGAATTTCTGGAACGTTTTAGCTGCCACCAAATGACCCTTGGAATTACAAAGAACATTATTTCTAAAACAAAAACATTTTTTGTTGACTCACCGGGTTTCACACGAAAATATTTTAAATCCCTGACCAGCACCTTAACTTTAATTTAGTTTATTTGTCGTGCGGAATATATTATATAGATTATTTTACTCTTTAACGCGGGCTGCAGATCGTTATTCTGTGAAATAACTAGCTTAACCATGAAATACAGGAGAGTTTTACACTTTAACGGACGCACACGATCAGTTATTTCATGGAATAACCAGGTATATATAATATATAATATATTATATATATAATATATAATATTATATATATATATATATATATATATATATATAAAATATATTTTATTATAATATATATATATATATATAATATATATATATATATATATATATATATTATATATATATATATATATATATTATAATATATATATATATATATTATATATATATATATATATATATATATATATTATATATATATATGAGAGGAGAGAGAGAGAGGAGGAGAGAGAGAGATCATGCTTTCGTTTGGCACACCGTTGGCTACATTGTTTTTAATCCAGCCACATCTCCAATTTGAAATTAAGATATCTTAAATATGTGTCTATGTACTTACTTTGCTTCCCTCGTTCTTTTAGTCGCTTCAACTTGGTCTACCGCCTCAAGAAAAAAGCACAACCACGCGAACAAGGCAAGAATCGAAACGATAGCATGTCTCTGAAATGGAATGCAACCAATTTTCAACACAGGAACACTGGGAGAGGAATAGAGTCCAATGGAACCCGCTCTCCTTTAAATACTGGATGGTACGCATATAATTACTGCAAACGAATCGTGAATATGCAGTATTCTAATTTGTTGTAAAGCGAAAGCATTTGATCAATAGTGGCTCAATCTCAATCTCAATACTGTAACCTCTTAAGACCCAAGCAAAACACATCTACACGAATATTCTTAATCTAATCATACTTTTCATACATCCGGTTATTTATTAGTTATTAATTGATAAAGTTTTAAAATAGTGTCGCCATCTGCTGTATATTTCGGGCATTTTAAAACTTTAAAAATATATAACTAAATAACTAAATAACATTTTCGTTACAAAAATTTGTTTCATTTCGATGTTATGTTGATTCCCATACCTGTGGGAAAAGGGCTAACATGGCAAAGCAATAGATCTGCGGAAATTATGATTCCAAAACTAATACATTAGCTCTATGGTACTGACGATCACTCTTAAACTTCTTGAATGCATTGTAACTTCCACTCATTCGCCGATAATTGTGCTGGTTGGCATAAATTGAGTTATCATGCTTTCGTTTGGCACACCGTTGGCTACATTGTTTTTAATCCAGCCACATCTTCCATTTGAAATTAAGATATCTTAAAGATATTTCTCTGTACTTACTTTGCTTCTCTCGTTCTTTTAGTTGCTTCAACTTGGCCTCCCGCCAAGAACAGCAGCACCAAGCCGAAGATCAAGAATCGAAACGCTTGCATGACTCTGAAATGGAATGCAACCAAATACTCAACACAGGAACTCTGGGAGAGGAATAGAGTCCAATGGAACCCGTTCCCCTTTAAATACTGGATGTTACGCATCTAATTACTGCAAACGAATCATGAATATGCAGTATTCTAATTTGTTGTAAAGCGAAAGAATTTGATCAATAGTGGCTCAACCTCAATCTCAATACTGTAACCTCTTAAGATCCAAGCAAAACACATCTACACGAATATTCTTAATCTAATCATACTTTTCATACAATTATATGCTAAAAAGTACGTTTTGCAAAGTAATTTTTTAAAAAATTATGTTTAATAGTTACTAAGAGACACGACATAAGCTCTAAAAATACACATTTTTTTTGTCCTATATAAATGCGAAAAAAAGGCCGTATCACTTATTTGTAGTTAACAGTTTATTTTAACATTGTTTTTAATGCAAAATGCCTTTAAAATTATTTAGTAAAAGAACTTTTTAAAAAGTTTGAGAAAAAGTTTAAATTAATTTTTTTCAAGACATTTTTTAAGAATTGAATATTGAGACATGTTTAAGAAATTGGTATTTGCTGAATATTCTCTGAAATGTCAGTTCTCTCTATCTATAGCATGTTCGGGCGAATTAGAAGCAGCTGGTGCAATGTTTAGTGTGATGGGTGCAATGGTTTTATTTTACAATTGTATCCTGGTCGAGGTTATCTTTTTTTATGAAACTGGCAATTTCTTACAGTTAAAATATAATGGCTGATTAACTTTTGGTTTGGCGGATTTTGGTGAAGTTGAAAATTTAATCTAGGGTTGCTATACTCATCGCGTTGTACACTTTAAAACAAAGAGTAATTCACTCCTATCGGAGAAGTGCATTTCGGCACGGAGAGTGAAATTAAATCAGCACTGAGTTAAACCGCTCGTTTAAGGTGTAGGACGTAGATTGTTTTCTTTATTACTTTTACCCACTCCGAAAAGAGTGAATTCACTCCTATAGGAGAAGTGCATTTTCGCACGGAATAGAGTGGAAATTACTCAGACTGAGTTAAACCGCTCGTTTTAAGAGTGTAGACCAGATTGTTTTCTTTTATTTCTTTACCCACTCCGAAAAGAGTGAAATTCACTCTATGGAGAGTGCATTTTCGCACGGAAAGGATGGAATTAACTCAGACTGAGTTTAAAACCGCTCGTTTGTTTTAAGGTGTACGGGTTAGTTTGAATTATTTGGCACTTGACCTACACGAAGCTATTGGCGACGGACGTCGCAATTTAGAATCACAGTCAATCTGACACATGAGTATAGGCACCCAACTTAACCGCGACATCGCGCAGCGTTGGGACTTTTAGAATATTTAACGTGAACTTCCTTACAGGGGCTATTATTTGTCAGAAATTTTTTGGCTGCAAGGTTGGTAATTATTTTGTTCCGCATGATGAGCGAACGCCTGAACCGACTGCGTTCCCCAGCCCTATCGATTTATGAAATGTGCAATGGATGTTTTACCACGTTTAGTCATTTCCGTTGCTTAACGCAAATCCAAACCGGACATATATCATAGCTTTGGGGCCGTAGTGAGCCTAGTGGTCAGCGTCTCGGGATCGGGATCGGAAGGTCCTGCGATCGAGTCCCGGTACCACTGAAGACCTACCGAGTATATGCGGAGTACGTGCTCGTTAAATCTGTTGGGTCCGAAAGTCCTCCAAGTTCCCATACCAAATCAATACCTCTGGGGGTGACAAGCCAATTCTGGGGATCCTCTAGTTGGCCTCTGTCTCTAAAAATTAGATGGATCCACTTATGTGTGTGTGTGTGTTGTCTGTTGTGTCTGTCTTACTTGACGAAGGTTTATAAGCGGGTCGCTGACCAAGCACACAAACCTGAATATATATGTCTACCAACCAACCAACCAATCATAGCTTTTCCAGCAATTTTAACAGGGCTCAGTGAAAAAGCCTCCTGGAAGGGATGGATACAATTGGAACATCCACGTATACTGATATCGGAATGGGAGTAGATTATAATATCTTGAAGGGGTGTTGACCAGTGGAGATTGGATCAATTGGTATAAAATAAAGGTTTACATAAAACACAATCACCGTTATTAAGAATACACCCGTGCAACGCCGGCTTTATAAAGCTAGTAATTAATATATTTCAAATAAGTAATGGTGAAAATGTTATTGGTCAAAAAATTAAAAATATATTGTTAGACCACTGTTTACATAATTTATTTTCCATGTCAGTTAACAAAATGACTTGGCAAGAAGTAAGTAATCGTGTTTTTTATTCGATAATTTTATGTTAACATATAAAAGGAATTCTCAAATGACATGTTTGCCCAATGACCAATGCTCAAATGACAAGTTTCCAAACTTAGGCGTGTTTTGTGCCACGTCAGTATAAGAATTAGACAACACTTTTTTAATTGACCTTATCTGGTAAAAGAAAACTTTGAAAGACGTTCAGTTTAGATAATAGTTAATAATCTATTAAATCAGTTAAATAAGAATTATTTTCAATGAATCACAAATTTTTGCTGTCAATTTTAATTCATAATAATCCGTAACCAAGGAGGTCACTGCAGTACCCCAACAGTTAACCGTGTAGGGTAGGCCGGACCTAGTTTTCCCATGGGGTAAGTTTTCCACCAGTCCTTATACAAGAAATAAGCCGTTAGGAGGCAACAAATGGCTGCTTAGTTTATGAAGCAACCCGTTTTATGTCACCCACAAGAATTTTTACTTGGATGGTGTTGTAATATTGTCGTTAGAGCTGTTTTTGTGATTTTTTCAACATTAAGTGAACTTTCATGCTTACATTCAAACCTACAATAAACGCACTCTCATTTAACTTAACAATTTTAACTCTCATTTAACTTACAATTTTATTATTGCGTATAATAATAGGTGGTTCTTCTGTCTACTTAAATTTGTATTTGTTTTCAAAAAAACTTAAACTTTTAATCTTCAAGGCACTATTAAAGACAAAATATGGGGACAAGGCATGTTTTTTTGCCAAAATTGTCATGCTAAAATTTTACGGGGCAAGATTTCCAACAATGCCTTGTAAAAAAGGTTGCTCCAACCGCTGTAAATTAAGCTTAATATTTCAAAAACCTAATTATTTTTATAGTATGAACACGTAATGAAAAAAAGTTTTGCATTAAATTTTTTTTTTTTGCATATAGTAATGAAAAAGGAAGCCGAATGAACTCGTGCTATTCTTAAACAATATATGTCACTCTAAAAACTATCAGGAATGGATGTAGTAGCCCAAAGCATCCAGAAACCTAAATAGTCAAAAATATCGTGAATAATACGCTGTAAATGCATGTTCATGTTGCACAAAGTTTTAGTCAATGGTGTCAAAAAAGGGAGGGGGGTGGGTAACAATGCACAAACTTAGCAATCAATTTTTTTAAATCTTTAATAAGACAACCTCTAGGAAAAAGAGCACAAGTAAGTTACCAAACGGGGAGTTTTATGTAAGTTTAAGGATTCAGATGATAATGTCCTGTATACTGAAATTGGTGAAACTATTTTGGACTGGACTTTAAAAAAAAACACAATTCTTCTCTGCTATTCTTAAACAATATATGTCACTCTAAAAACTATCAGGAATGGATGTAGTAGCCCAAAAGCATCCAGAAACCTAAATAGTCAAAAATATCGTGAATAATTACGCTGTAAATAGCAATGTGTCATCTTGCACAAAAAGTTTTTAGTCAATTGGTGGTTTAAAAAAAAAAGGGAGGGGGAAAGCAATCACACCAAACTTTAGTCAATCAATTTTTTTTAAATCTTTAATAAGACAACCTCTAGGAAAAAGAGCACCAAAGTATAGTTACACAAAAGGGGGAGTTTTATGTAAGTTTAAAGGGATCCAGATGATAATGTCCTGTATACTGAAATTGGTGAAACTATTTTGGACTGGACTTTAAAAAAAAAAAACACAATTTTCTGGGTATACTCTTTTGAGCTAGGTATTTTAGTTTACAATAAATCTACGTAGAAAATTACAAAATGTTTTTCGAATGTGTTAAACCTTTTTAAAAAAATAGTTGGATAATTTGCCGCGCATACGGGGCACATTTTCCAGCTCAACATGCTTGCATTTAACCACTTGCTGCCAAAAAGTATATTTACTTTTTGGAAAAGTAGTGATATTAATTTGTAGATAAGCATGTGAGGAAGACAGTGACATCTTGTTTACTTCCTAATAAATAAAAAGTTAAACATATACAATCAAAAAGAAGAAAACATGGAAAGCTAGCCCCGGTCTCCCCTATTCTGTAAGTATTTGTTTTGCTCTTCATTCAGTGGATAAGAGCTTTAACTAACGACAGAAGGTGAAAATATATTAAAACATTGTTAATTAAACAAATAAATGAACAGAAGCTTGTTCCTCTTTGATTTTTAGCCTACTTTTCTTTTTTTAATTCGAAAGAATATAAAAAATGAAAAAGAAGGTATTGACATGCGGTCGATGTCCGTCTGTATGTCTGTCTGTCCGTACCCCCCTTCCAAAATCGGTTCTATACATCTGATCTTAAAAATTCTTTTTTTGTTAGAAAGCTATGACCTCAGACACTCAACTTTCATACTTTTTGTCCGCCTGTCTGTACATCCGGACGGACATAAATTTACTATATGTCGGCGAATTTCCCATTGAATTAGCATTGGAATTCAATTTTGAGTCATTTAAATCACTGTTGCCAAATCAACAATGGCATGAGAAACTTTATTTATTTAAAAATATTTGAAGCAAAATAATTTTTTTATGAATCAGTTTGGAATGACGTTATAAAATGTAGAACATTGTGATTCTTTGATTGTTCATTAATTGTTTATCAAGAAAGCGGCAAGGCATATTTTTTGCATACAATTACGCTTAGTTTTAATTTACATTTCGTATTTTTAATGCAGTTTGGAGTGGTTTCATTATTACTTTTGTTATTAATAAATATTTAATTATTCTACAAATAAATCGAGCAGACGATAAATAATGTTAAGTTAATTTAGGAAAGAATATTTGTGTTTTTATGATTTTCATTTCTGATAAAAAAAAAATATTCCTTAATTTTAATGCAAATACATTCACAGAAATTAGGAATTCAAAAGAATGGCATTAAGTATCGGTCCATTTCTCTCAATAAGTTTTATTTCAATATAATTTAAACTTTTAATTCTTCCTATATATCAAAGATACGTCGAGATTATTAAGTCTAGTTTTGGGCAGTGTACAGCCACGCAAAAAAAATTACCCCCAGTAATTATTTCAGCCGTTATTCATTCGAGACAGACGGATATTTCTGTGTTTGTTGATCACAACATTCTGGCTTCTGCGTCGATTGCATGATATAAAATTTGCATATGGTCTAGCTCCATCTTCAATTAACATACAAAATATTTAATTTTTTACTATCCCCCACCCCCCGATAGAAATATAATCGATGAATATAATGAAATTTCAAAAATTATTGAATTATTTTTTAAGATATTAAAATAAATTTGTTGAATTTGTTTGATGATTTTACTTCTCGGATTCTTTTAAAGGAAAAAATATTAATTCCGGCCTGCCTTTTTATTGCACTGTTATCAAACTATTTTTATTTTCCAGACTTGAATGAGTACACATGATAACACACAATCTGTTTAAAATTTCTACTGAGCAAACATATCTGGTAGATAAAAAAAAAAAATTAAAAATCCTGCAAGATCCAAATAACTTCCATGAATACTTTGCTATGGGTTCAGTTAATGTAAAAAAGTCCACATCAATGAATAATTTTTTTTATAAATTTATATTCAACCTCAAAGATTTTTTTTTTAATAAAGAAACTAAAAATGAACATTTTGGCAAAAGAAATTTTCGATAAATCTAAACGACTTATTTAAAGTTAACGAATATATGAAGAGTACAGGGGAAAAACCGCTTAATTTCGTAGAAAACTTTCCTCATCAGGCATCTTCGGCGATGATAGCGAGTGATCGCCTAAACTAGCGTAAGGAAACCAGTTTCTCACTTTCTTGTGCATCTTCTCTCACTGCTACCCTGAAATTCAGTTCCGAGTTTTATTCAAAAGCCTGTGTTCATCATCAAGTTAAACTTTAAAAATAAAGTACGATTGATTGAAAATCACGAATATTTCTAAAACAATTAAGAGAAATTTTAAGATTCGCAAATTAATTGAAAAGTCCTAAACCACGACTTTTCTACCTAATGAGATTCACGCGATACACGATTCCGACGCTTGGACCAAGCGAAGAAGAAAGAGATAGACCGAATGTCCGCCAAGCAGACACAATTACGGGACGACTCCTAATTAATCAAGCGGTTCTTCCCCTGTACACTTCATATTTATTAGTCATGAAAAACATACGATTGGAACCAATACCAATCTGGCAAATCTTTCAATCCCAACGATCAAAGCACCTTAATATTAATAAGAGGCAGTTATGTGTCGATATAGAATAATAAGAATTCCTAAAATAAGAAGAATAAGTTGAAGGATAAGTAAAAAAAATAATCCCTAAGTTGAAGTTATAAGAATCCCTTAAATTACAGTAAAAAGTTAAGAAGTTTCAGAGTAATTATACTCGTTAAAAGATATAGTTTATGTATAAATATATAATTACTACACATATTATGTGCCAAACAAAATAAGATGACCTAAAAAAGACTTTCTACTAAAGTTTCTTCGGAAAAATTCTAAAGTTGTAAATTAAACAAGATTCCACAAAAGTAGACATATTTATAGAAATAAACTCAAAAACTATCGACTTTTTATCAATGTCGGCACTCTTAAATCTAAGTGTGTAAATTTGAAAATTTACACACGATTATGAGTATATTTCAAGTATTTGCACCAAATTAAGTATTTGCATGCGTAAAAGAGAGGCGTGTAAATCGAAAAAGGGCCAACACAACACATATTTATGTGTAAACATCAACAAATCAAGCATTTAACCATAGATATCATAGTTAAAGTATTAGATTGGTAGATCACGTGACCTCCAATGCTAACGACGGGACGCGCATGGAGGCCAAATAAGAGGACAAAATGACCAGTGTTGCTGCCACTTTAAGGAGAAAAATACGAAAAAATACCATTTAATTCTAAAATTACAAAAAAATATCGTAAAAATACTAGCAGCAATTTGAATCTTTTTAGTGACTTTAAATCCTTTTCTAGTATTTTTTTTTGTATTTTTTTTAGAATTAAATGGTATTTTTTCGTAGTATTTTTCTCCTTAAAGTGACAGCAACACTGGACCATTTTGTCCTCTTAGTTTTGCCTCCATGCGCGTCCCGTCGTTAGCATTGAAGGTGACGTGATCTGCCAATCTAATACTTGAACTATGATATCTATGCATTTAACCCGTAGATATCATAATTAAAGTATTAGATTGGCTGATCACGTGACCTCCAATGCTAACGACGGGACGCGCATGGAGGCTTTTTTAGGTAGGCAAAATGGCCAGTGTTGCTGCCACTTTAAGGAGAAAAATACTACCAAAAAAAAACTATTTAATTCTAAAATTACAAAAAAAAAAATACTAGAAAAGGATTTAAAGTCACTTATAAATATTCCAAAATGCAGCTAGTATTTTTTACGATATTTTTTGTAATTTTAGATTATTCTAAAATTACAAACCTTTTCACAGAAGAAAGTTCGCCGTGTGATTTTAAAAATTTATAGAATAACTATAGTAACTTACTGTATCATCTGATGTTATTAAAGTCGATTAAAATTATATGTTCTGTACTAGTGTATTTAATATGCTAAATTTCCAAAATAGCTTCGAGATGGTGGGGGGGGGGTCCCAAATGTCAAGTGCCAGGGCCCTGGGTCTTTAAATCCGGCACTGCACATAAGTGACGGATGCTGCCATCTATTGCCACCTCCACAATTTAGACATATGTCCCTGAAAGAGAGGGAAATAGTCTCCAGGGACCTGTACCCGTGGGAAACTGCGACATGACCGCCCACAGGACTTTTGGACCCACAGATTTAACGAGGACGTACTCCGCATATACCCGGTGGGTCTTCAGTGGTATCGGGACTCGATCGCGGGATCTTCCGATTCTGAGAACGAGGCCTTAACCACTATGCTATCCACGGCCTTATAATTATAGTTTTCTTAGATAGTTAAAAAGTGGCCACGTCTATGTAATAAGCCGATCCATCTAGAATCTGAGTCAAATAGTTCGCCGAGAGGGTTTCCTTGGGATTACTACAAAGCTATCGGTGACTTCACTTTGCAAACCGGTTTCTATATGGACTCTTTACCCTCCTCCTTCTGTATCTTTCAAAGAATTTAATTCTCTCTAATTAACTCTTGCAAAAGTGAAGCTCATTTCAAAATCGTAAGTGGAAATATTCATTACAATATTTTTTGCACTTGCTTATGAAACTATATAGTCTAGATTTCTAGAAAACGTGCCAAATCGAACCTTAAAAAAAATAATAAAGCGATTAATTCCCTTTTTTCCTGAATGGGAATTGATTTCGGAGAATTTCCTAATATTATTTTGCATAAGATATTAAGATTAGATGTTTAAAGATTTTTTTCTGCGATTTGTTTCTCAATAAACATTTTTACCAACCAAAATGAGAAAAAAAATTCTTTAACGATGATTTTTGCAATCGTGAATATGTAATTTAATAACATATGTGTGTTATTATTAGAAAAATGTTTGTTAACCGAATATATTGCAAGAAGTTTTCAACTTTTTGCTAAATTTTAATGTTATGACGAAACTGAAAGTTTTGATTCGTTTAAATTTCAAGAATGCAAAGGACTAACGAACAACCAACATCACAGCAAGAAGTTGTCATTTAAAAAAAGTTAATAAACAAAATAACATATTCTTAGAAAACTCTTTTTCGAATACCAAAACAAAAGTAATTCCAGACAAAAAAGGAAAACAAGACCGCTGGAGTAGTTAACATTCACGTCGTGAAACTACCCCATACAACAGCAGGTCATATTTGCTTTTGTCTACAGTAACGTAGACTATTTTAGTCACTAAAATAATTTAGCTTTAAAATTGATAGCAATTTCCTGAATAAAAAAAATAGCTTCAAGAAAAAATTATATTATTTACATTCCTTAATGGGCTTTTTTCACGTGGTACGGAACGAAAACCAAAGAAAACCAAACAACTAATGGAATGGGAATATTTCTTATGACGTCACGCTCTCTAAACTGCGATTTCATTGGTTGTTTCGTTTTCTTTGAAAAAGTGTTGACACAGCTCATTGGTTTTAAAAAGGTCACGCGCTCCGAACTGCGATTGCATTGTTTGTTTTGTTTTCTTTGACAAAGTGTTGAAACATGCCCATTGCAGTACAAAGAGCGTGACGTCACAAGAAACCAATAGGGTACTGACTGCATCGCCAAATACCTTCCATATTATTTAAATATAGTTGAAAGTCAAAATAACAATCATATAATTTTTGCGAAATAATCTTAAACATTAAAAAAAATCATTTTAAAAGGCATTTTTCCGTGATCATCACGTGATCACAAACACAACGTTAGCTGACGTCACTAGTAACTATAAACAAACAGCGTGATGTTTTTGTTTCTGATAACTGATTTAATCATTACTCTGAAATCAAAATATTGAGATAATGTAAGGCTTTTACAGAAGCGGATATTAAATTTCCTAATTCGATTCAATGGTGTTCAAAGTTTTTATAGTCACTATGACATCACAGATACCACGTGAAGCCAGGAAGGTTTTCGGGAGTGATTTTGTCTAATTGTAAAATCATTTTCTGCCTTTTTATGGGTTTTGAAAAAAAAATATACGGGTCTAATATTTTTGCATAAGAATATTTTAAGCCAATAAAAAAATTTTAGTCAAGTACCTTTGGCTTGTTTCGTAATAGGGAGAAAACCGAACAACCAATGACATTGCAGTAAGAAGTGGGACATCACAAAAAATTCCATTAAGTATTAAACAAAACCAAACAAAACCATAGCTCTCGTTCGCGATCCATTCTACCAAATTACTGCTTCAAATGATTAGCGTAACTAGCTGTAACTGTAGCTGAATTTGAAACGAAAACAAACTTCTTGTTTAGTTCTGTAATTCTATTTACTCTCTAAATATCGAAGATATTTCTTTAAGATTTCGTCATGGCTGCTACTATAAACGTTACTTACCGTAATTTAACAGATGTTTTTATTTTGATGCGAAATAACTCTTCAAAACCGAAATATTTTCTCTGATCAGGTGACATTGACGTAGCATCTTTTCAATTGTTGCTAAGTTTGTATTACACATCAATTTACAACGATGTAGTTTTATATTTTTAATCAAAACAAATTGGTGCCGGATTTAAAGATTTGCCGCTTGTAGGCTACGATTGGCCGTCCCCAGTCACAATATTCTCCCACTTCGGGGAAAGTCAGCTGGTTAGCTGCAAAATAGGGTGGTATATGCTGTTTAAAATAGATACACATATTAGAATCATCTATGTACCTTTACACACTAAATCGAAAGCGAAATAGGCGAATTTCTTAAAACTGTTCTACTATTTTCTTTCAACTTCGGAATCCGGTAGGAGGGATGCACTCGCCCTTGGCAGCGACCATGTTTTGCTACAAAATATTAGTGCTATTATACGTTTACGGTTTACGCACTAATGTAACTTATTTGTTTTCTTTCTTAAAAATATTCGTATCTTTAAAATAATTTGTTATGCCGAATGTTTCTTTAATTGGTCGTAAAATCTGCCACCCCAAAAAATTCGCCGCTCTAAGCTACAGCCTACTTAGCCCATTTAGAAATCCGGCCCTGGTAGAGATTTACTGTACGGTCCCCCTTGGCGAACTTTCCAAATTCGTGCCAAAAGTCCGTATTTTGGCGACTTTTTTTAAAAACCACGATTGAAAGAAAAGATCGTATGGGAAT
Organism: Oedothorax gibbosus; assembly: GCA_019343175.1. Taxonomy (NCBI): domain Eukaryota; kingdom Metazoa; phylum Arthropoda; class Arachnida; order Araneae; family Linyphiidae; genus Oedothorax; species Oedothorax gibbosus. The sequence continues at coordinate 42,386,915 of CM033272.1, read as the reverse complement.
ATTTCTTATGAAAACTCGACCAACGGTCCGATAGGTTTGCCGGAAAACATCATCGGTGCGGAGTCATAGAATTCGATTCTTCAGTCGAAGTGAGACAGGTTGCTAGAAAAAATTGTTTAATTGCCAAATCCGAAAAAATCTCGCCAAGGGGACCGTACAGTAAATCTGATCCTTTTTTTTTCTGTGGTAACATTCTAATCGTTGGGAACAGTTAGGGTATTATGGCCGGAATGCTATTTGGCGACTTTGGCGTTCGTAAAAAAGTAAACACAGGGTTGCTGTATAGCAACAAGATTGATGCAAACATCTATTGAGTTGAACTGGAATGTTTACCAATGTAAGTACGTTTTTGCTACTGGGCTATAAAAGGAAAGTCTCCAAATCGAGACCGGCCACAATGAGCTAGAAGTGCACCGTTTACACTAATCAAAATTGGATGATAAACTAACATTGTACACAAAAAAAAACTAATCGGACCCAGTTTTAGGATTACCGAAAAAAATCGTAAGCCAAAAGCATGATTTTTGAGATGTCCACAAGCTTAAAAAGTCGCTTGATCTGCAAATGGGATTAACCCTTCTTTGTATAGTAGATTTTTTTATGGTATACTACACATATGGGAGTATGAATCTTACTAATTCGAGCACATTTTAAAGGACAATAACCTTTTATGTTATTTGCAATTGCTGAGTAAATTTCTGCATCCTGGTGGTGCTTGGCAACAAACAAAGGCATGTATTGTTGGAATTCCTTAATACCACTGTTACCCATTAGCCCTAGTTTCACTGGATTGTCAATGAAAAAACTTTACAAGAACTGATCAATAAGTTTGTACAAAATAAACCAAAACCATGTGAAGTTGGATGACATTTTTTTTATTGCACTCTTAAAAGTTGCCAAATGTTTCGATACAATCACCATGAGATAACAATTGACCAATCGCCATTCTGTATTGCCAAAAAATTCCTATCTTCCTGATTAATCAAACTTCTTGCATAACTTGCATAAAAAGTTTTTTAATTATTTTGCTCCCTCTCAAAAACCGCCAAATGTTCGGATGCAAGAAGCAACATGAGATAACAGTTAACCAATTGTTACTTCGTTCCGCCCAAAAAAAATTCAAACCGTCTTCCTGATTAATCAAACTTAGTTGGGAATTATTATTTGAACTATTTTTAATTTTCTCACATAATTGGCAGGGGAAGGAGAGCCCAGTTGATAAAGCGCTTGTCTTGCTAGTGAAAGGTCCTAGGTTTGTGGACAGGCATTGCCAGAATAACTGTAGACCTATACCAGGGTGGTAACAGAACCTGGAAATCAGGGAACTTTTTTAATTCTGGAAATATCAGGGAATTCTCATGGAATTTTTCAAATTTTGCAAAATATCAGGGAATTTTTTTCCATTTTGGATTACTTAAACAGCAGGTTTAGGTTGTACTTGTGATCACTACTAACAGACACTTGATCAAAAGAAAATATTCTGGTTGGTCCGATTTGCCTGAAGGAACAAGCTTGGAGGAAGGATGAATATCTCTCATGAATCATGTTATAACATGATTCTCTGATCACGTGGTTCCTCTAAACTTATTCAGATTTTTGGAAAACTTAGGTATGTTAACCCAAAATCTGGAAAATCCTAAGTCCCGTGATGTCTGGATTAAATTTTCTGTACTGCATTGAATTGTTATTGTATATTTTCTATGTAATTGGTAAAATCAGGGAACTTTTTTTTCTAGGATTTTGTTACCACCCTGTATTCACAGACTATGCAGCCCAAAAATGTCCAACAAATAATGATTTGCATGGGAAGTACACGTTACAAATGCTGCAAAGTCGCAAAGCTGCGTATGATATTTCTCCTAAAAGTTGTGTTGGGTGCCTAATTCATTTGTCCGCTCATCACTTGACTGTGGTTCTTAATTATGACACATGTTATCAATCGTAAAGAAATTTCAAGGATTTCTTTCAATTAGTTTACTGCGTAGTAAGTTTGGGAATCATTCCATACGTCTTCTTGGTTAGCGCATTTATTCAAGAATGATTAAAATATTACAGCGGCAGATGCGAACAGAAGAAAATTCCTGTCGCCAACTGGTGATCAATTTTTGAAACAGTTTTTCTTTACTCCTTTTCTACAAATCGCGCTTGTGTAGCTTTAGTGTAAATGATTACTTAACTGTCACAAAAAATTGCCTTAACTTATTTTAATTTTTAGGTTTTGGACGATAGAGTCGCTCTGGTGTCTTCCCGCGAACTCGACAGTAGCCATTCGCTTTCCAGATGCGTGGATATCCCACCTGTGTGGTATATAATTGTTTTATGTTTACTACTTAACCCTGGCGTATTTAATTTAAGCGAAAACAAAACACTGCATACTGTTTCCAGTCAAAAAACAGCGGGGCCTTGGAGTAGATAGGTCCACAGGTCGGGTTCAGGTCCATTTGGCTCGTCCTAAGAACGCACTTGTCGAGCAGTCGGTAGGCATTCGCATGGAAGTCCGGTTCGGGGCATCGCTAAAATAACTGCCGACCTATAAACGGCCCGTGCAGCCAAAAATGTCCGACGAATAATACCCTGTGTAGAGGGAGTGCACGTTAAATATGCTCCAAATTCTCCACACTGCGTACGATGTCGCCCTTAACGATTGCGTTGGGTGCCTACTCAGGTGTCGGCTCGTCACCTGACTGTGGTTCTAAATTACGACGCCCGCCCCCAATAGCCCTTCTGTAGCTCTAGTGCGATGATAATTCAAACTAAAATTTAATAAAAAACCAGTCAACAAACACCACTTACTATACTCCTTCCGATTACAACGCTTGCTTCGGAAACACTCTCCTCCCCAACCCTGTCATGTGGTTTTCTCTGAAACAGTGTGATTGTCGTTGTTCTAAATACGGTTGGGTTTTTCCCGTCCAAAACCAATATTTCCTATTCCAGTGGGAAAAACTGGTAAATACCGGGAAAAATTGGTAAATACCGGGAAAAACTGGGAAATACCATTCTTTCTTAAATATACCTTATCTGGGAAATTCGTTTTGATTAAAAAGTTTTATAAAAATAAACATCAACTTTTCTTTTTTGTTTGTATCCCAATTTATGTATTTTGGCTAGGATTGCAATTATGCCACTGCCTGGGTGGGGGAACCCTTGTTAAGATCATACTTTTTGTTCCCTCTCATCCCCACTATAGCCATTGTAGTTTTCCAAAGCCTAGTAAAGTCGTTTGATGTTTTTCTAGATTTAGTAGACATAACACAAAAATTATTAACCCCACGCAATATTTTAATGAGTATTTACCACAGACAATATTGTAACAATTATTTATGTTTATGCAGATGGGAACACTATAGTAAACAAGAGTGCATGATTATTATGTTACCATTAGATGTAAAATATCTAAGGAAGACTTGTCTATTTTTTAAAATAATGCGGCCGTGATAAATATTTATTAAAATACAAAATTAAAATTATTTAATCAGTATCATTTTAATAACATTTGGTGATTAATTGTTGTAATTGAATTTTCCCAGGACGGTAAATACCGGTTTTTACCTTGGTATTTACCGGGGGTGGTAAAAACCGTGCCAACCCTGGCACTTCTAAATCTACCTTGTTTGAGGCTCTGCTGTAAAGTTAATCGCAAAATACCCAGCCATGTAGCATGGGGGGGGAAATGAAAACAGTGCGTCCCATGCCATTTCCTAGAAAACAGTACAAAAAAGTAGGGGACTAAGTGATTTCAAAGCTAGCCTGCATTGTGATCAGAACGACTATAGCAGGGTTCGTACGCCTCCTGAAAAACTCCTGAAGTTCATATTTTTTCTCTAAGGGCCCTTATAACTCCTGAAATTTGTATCTAAACTTCTGATATTTTTTTTTACCCCTCCTGAAATTTTTTTTACAACACAAATCGTTTTTCTTCTTTCTCTGTTTTTTCCCCCCCGTACTTTATTCGGAATGTGTCTACTGCACGTGCACAGTGGAAAAATGGAGTTTAGACATTGTGATAATAGTTAATGTCCCAGAATGGACTGCACCACTTTTTAAAAGATTTTTTTTGTTGTTCTGTTTCATCATTTGAAGTGCGTTGAAGTCACTATAGATTAATACGATTATAAACAAGCATGTTCAATTTTATTCCTCGTTACCTTCTGAATTTTCGTTGCTGCACTCCTGAAAAACTCCTTAGAAAATCCTGAATTTCACTATCATAGGTAGAGTATGATCCCTGCTATAGGGAACACCTAGTCATAGTTATAAAATAGATTGGGGCAACTCTGAAGTATAGTAGAAGCAAATTTCCTTATTTTACCTTGTATCAGAGGAAGTCTGATGCTTTTTAAAGTAGAAAACTCAGACAGAGAGTGCCCATTAAATATGCTCCAAAGCCCTGACGCTGCATGTGATGGCGCCCTTCAAAGTTGAGTTGGGTGCCTACTCAGGTGTGGGCTTGTTGCTGAGTGTGGTTTAAAACATCAATGCCCGTTGCCAATAGCCCTCAAGCTGCTCTAGTGTGACGATAATTAAACCCAACCGACTATTTGTTGCTGCTCCACTAAGAAGTTTAAATTTTATAAAAGAATATCAGAATTTACAGTAAAACCCGGTTATAACCGGGTCTGCAATGTGTATGACCTTGTAAACGAGTAACTGTTTAAACAAGGTTGAATATTAAGTGTAGTAAATATAAAATATGAATTTAGTACTTATATTATTAGTTATAAAATGGCATATATTGAATAATTCTTTAAACCCTAATAAGGCGAAGTGTAATTTCTCTATCTCCTGAATACTTAATTCAGGGTTGTTAAAAGCATGGGTTTTTTCATGAAAAACCCAACCCACGTGGGTTTTTTCAGGGTTTTATGGTTTTTTTCAGTATTTTGGAAGTGTAAACATTTTATTTTCGTTGTAACCGAGTTTGACGATACTATGTATCCTGTTCAAACAAAACCATGAGAAAGATAATATTAAACACCTTAATTTTGCAAAACAAATAATCTTGAATAGTAGCTAATTTTCTATATCATTGGTTATACTCTTTTCGATCAAAATGCAAGTTTTGAAGACGCTTTCTTCCCCTAACCTCTTACTTGGAAACAGCATGAGCGTAGCTGTCGCACCATGTTTTCTTACCTACCTTGTTTGACCCAACCCAAACCCAAGCAGCGTTGGGAAAGATATTAAAACATCAACACTCACCGCGTTTCCTGGAAAACCACGGGGGCTGGGGAGCCTAGTCGGTTAGGCGCTCGCCTAGCATGCGAATGGTCCCAAGTTCGGCCCGTGCAGCCAAAAATTTCCGACGAATAATACCCTGTGTAGAGGGAGTACACGTTAAAATACGCTCCAAAGTCCCAACGCTGCGTACGATGTCTCCCTTAACGGTTGCGTTGGGTGCCAACCAGGTGTCGGCTCGTCACTTGACTGTGGTTCCAAAATACGACGCCTGTCGCCAATAGCCCTCGTGTAGCTCTAGTGCGACAATAATTCAAACTAAACTCCTGGAAAACCACACAAGAGGGATGGGGAAGCAAGAGATATTGAAGCGTGTGTTGTGATCGGAAGGAGTATAGAACTGGTTTGTAAAGCCATATAAAAAGTTTCCAATCTATCAATTTCTGTTTCTAGGCTGTCATGTGTCCCTCAAAATAAAACGAAATTTAAAATCACATATTTTTTGTAGTAATATTCGCTAATGATTATATTTGTATTTATATATATATATATTTATTAATTTTAATATGTTTTTTTATTACAGGGTGGAAGGAATAGAAGATGTAGGTATTTTTTTTATGCTGTGTAATTTATTTAAAATTCCTTTATAATTGTAATCTATCCAAACTACCGAATACGTTTTGATTTTTTTAAAAATACAGTAAAACCTTGATTATCCGATATAATAGGGATCGGAAGTAGTTCGGATAATCGAGGATTCCAGATAATTGGGGATTTTCTAACAAATGGCAAAACTTATAGTACAGAGGAACACCAAAAGTCTGTGGACAAAAATCAGTTCTAAATTATTTTGATTTATAATTTTACTGATTTCTAAATCGGTGCAGAATTCCAATTTTAGAATAACCGGAGATTCCTGGTTTTTGAATCTCAATAGTTTGCCGATTACAGTATCGCCAGAGTTTCTTCATTTTAGAATCGTTATAGATTTCTGAGACTGTTTTCTTTTGTGAACAACCTCGTTAGAGCTTTTTTTTATATTGACCTAAGGATGGTTAATTGGTTAACAGAGAAGATTTTAGAATAAAATTACAAAAAAATATCGTAAAAATTCTAGCTGCATTTTGGAATCTTTTTAGTGACTTTAAAAAAACGTGAAACGCTTTGCTAGTATTTTTATGGTATGTTTTTGTAATTTTAGAATTAAATGGTATTTTTTTGTAGTGTTTTTCTCCTAAAACTGGTGGCAACACTGTTGAGAGACATGAAAACAAAACCGCAGAGCTATTGCCAGATCCTCCGTGAAACAACCCCATTTGAATTTCTACCTACTATTTCCATTTATAATTATAACAGATAATAATTTTGACTGATAATAACTGAAATTAAAAAAAAATCTGTAATTTTATCGTTATTATCAGTTTAAATTAGTATTATTTGAGTATGTTACATTTTATTTTCCGACTATACTAAATTTAACATGCTATTCTTATGATTAATTTACTGTGGTTCTAAAATACGACGCCCTCGCCATAGCCTTGTGTAGCTCTAGTGCGACGATAATTCATATTAACCTAACCTAACTATAATTATATTAAATTTATATTTTTATGTTCTATGTATTTAACTGTAACGGAACCTAACTTACTTATAATGAATTCTATACGTTTTACTTAAAAAATATATATTATGATTTTAAAAAGTTTCTGTTGTGTATATGAACTAATTAAAATTGATTTAATAATAGAAAGTAACTTAAATTTTTTAAATATTTTTTTTCTTAAATACAGGTTCAGTATGAAATGAACAGAATAAAGAATAAGTGTAAGTTTATTTTCTAAGCTGTGTGAATATTTGTCAAAGTTTTGTTCTGTTAGTTAATATTAATTAATTTTCATTAAGTCATAAGTAGATATTAATTATTTTTCTTTTGTGACTGTGCATCAATTTAAGAGCATTTTAAAGTTGTCAAAACATGTTTAGTTTGCATTGTTATTTTCAATTCCAGCAATTTCCTTTTTTAATTTAAGTCCTAAAAATCGCAATAAAAAGAATCGAAATTCTTTAGCAGTAAGACATTAAAATTACTGTAAAAAATGTATATTTTTTATCTTTGCATGTCTGAAAACAATCCTACACATACGTATATGTTTCATCTAAACATATTTTTTTAAACAATTATATATTTAAAAGTATGTTTTGAAAGTAATTTTGAATAAATTGAAGTTTAAAAATTGCTGAGGGGCTCGTGAATTTAATTTAATTTCCGGTTTCGAGTCGTAAGACTGCACATTCTCGTGAATTTAATTTAATTTCCGGTTTCGAGTCGTAAGACTGCACATTCTCGTGAATTTAATTTAATTTCCGGTTTCGAGTCGTTAAGACTGCACATTCTCGTGAATTTAATTTAATTTCCGGTTTCGAGTCGTAAGACTGCACATTCTCGTGAATTTAATTTAATTTCCGGTTTCGAGTCGTAAGACTGCACATTCTCGTGAATTTAATTTAATTTCCGGTTTCGAGTCGTAAGACTGCACATTCTCGTGAATTTAATTTAATTTCCGGTTTCGAGTCGTAAGACTGCACATTTTTTTAAATGTCCGATGAATGAACAAACAAGCTTATACCTTGTCTATTTACTATGCGAGCCTCGAAAAGACTTTCGTCCCCCATCCCTTCGCTCGGTTTTCTAGGAAACGGGGGGAGCATTGATTCTCTAAACCTAACGCGTTTGAGGTTCTGTTGTGAGGTTATGACTTTGGAGGGGGGGCTCTGTGTGAGCCAAACACTGCAGCCGGGGGTCTACTGTACCATCCCCAAAGAAATAAATCCCTCGTTCTTATAAGAAGAGCCAGCCCCGTTGCCGAAGCAAAATTCAGCAAGGATCTGATAGGAATGGCCTGGAGTTCCCAGGGCTCAAGTAAGTGATGCCCCAGATGCTCAAATCTGTGAGCTGTGAAATTCTCGCATTCACAGAGAATGTGGGCAGGGCCGGATTAAACAGTGTTGGGGCCTGTAGGCAGTTGATTTTGACGGGGCCCCATTGGCTCTTCCCCATTTATTTAGTATATGAAAAAGATAATACTGGATTCACAAAAAAAGGAAAGAAAAGGCAGCACCCTGCGGTTACTTATTTTTTTATGCTGGTGCTCAACCACTGGCTCAATATTTCTATATTATTGAGCCGAAAATTGCGGTGTTATTTTTTACAAAAATTATCATTTTTGAACTAAAAGAGTTGTGAATATTAAGGATTTCCAAAAAATAAACTGGGAAGTTTAAATATTTAAAAAGTTGGTTGCAAGGGGACCCTTGGAAGGTGCGGGGCCCTTGAAATGGACGGGCCTGTAGGCGAGTGCCTACTTTGCCTAATTGGTAATCGGCCCTGAATGTGGGTGACCGATTCATCCTTGTCCTTACAGCCCTACAAGTGGGATCGTCGAGGACCTTCATAATGGTAAGGTGCCTTTTATGGGTGCAGTGGCCAGTAAGTAGACCTATGTCGTGAGGTTAACAATCCGAACAGTTCAAACCCAAGTAGGGTGGGGAAAAAACATGCTCACGCCGTTTCGAAGAAAACCACATGCGGGGATGGGGAAGGAAAAGATTTCGAGGCTCGCATTCTGGATAGACAAGGTATAGTCAGTTTATTGTAACTATTTTAGTCCATTCTAACATTTTATTTTAAATGCAAAATGTCGAATATATTTACTGCCATTTTTGGAGGACCTCCAATATAATACTTGACACTTTTACTGTGTCATTTTATATACAATTAGTTAATCAACTGTTTAGGTATGGTTATTTTTGAAAAGCTTGAACATTCTAGTTTATAATGGGAAAGTTAGTAGCACGAAAAATTTGTAAAATGAAGTTGTGAAGTATATTCTATGAAGGTTGAAGTAAGTGTGTACCTCTGAAGCCAAGATTATACGACAATAGTATATCTAATTTTTTTATTTTTTATAAATCCGCCAGTACTTACAACTCCAAGTTGAAAATTGTTTTAACACTTGCAGTTTTGTCTCCAAAACATAGAGGAGTACCATTTTGTAACTTTGGACGTGTCGACAAACTGTTTTCACTCTTACTAAGTAAAACGGCTGACTGTTTAAAGTGATTCTTTTTTGTTTAGTAACCAATCTGCATAAATTTATATTGTGTAATCATGTTATATTTTGTTATTTAAGAACTTTAACTTGTTAAAGTAATGATAGTAAATGAATATATTGTTTTTAAGATTCTTACGAATAATTGTAAATGAATAAATTGTTTTTAGGATTCTTACAAATAATTGTAAATGAATAAATTGTTTTAAGATTCTTATGAATAATTGTAAATGAATAAATTGTTTTTAAGATTCTTACGAATAATTGTAAATGAATAAATTGCTTTAAGATTCTTATGAATAATTGTAAATGAATAAATTGTTTTTAAGATTCTTACGAATAATTGTAAATGAATAAATTGTTTTTAAGATTCGCACAAGTAGTTGTGAACTTGCTTTTACAAATAACTGTAAATGAATAAATTGTTTTTAAGATTCTTACAAATAGTTGTAAACTTGCTTTTACGAATAACTGTAAATGAATAAATTGTTTTTAAGATTTTTACAAATAGTTGCAAACTTGCTTTTACGAATAATTGTAAATGAATAAATTGTTTTTAAGATTCTTACGAATAATTGTAAATGAATAATTTTTTTTATGAATAATTGTAAATGAATATATTTTTTTTGAATAATTGCAAATGAATAGATTGTTTTTTTCTTGATTTCAGTGAAGGAGTTAAAAGCACTGCACGAGAAAAACGTTACTAGGCCCTCTCTTGATGATTCGGTTCAAGAAGAAAAAGAAATCGAAAATGTTGCCCAGGAAATTACGAGGGTAAATTTTATCCGTTATTCATATTTGCTATCAGGTATTTGTAAACATCAGACGAGGTTGCAGAGGGCTGGGGTGCCTAGTGGGTTAAAGCACTTACCTTTCAGGTGAAAGGTCCCAGGTTTGAGCCCGGGCATTGCTAAAATAACTGCCAACCAATAAACGGTCTGTGCAGCCAAAAAGTTCGTTAAATAATACCCTGTGCAGGGAGAGTGCACATTAAATATACTTATAGTCCAGACGATATGTACGATGTTGCTTATAAAAGTTGCGTTGGGTGCCTCAGTTGGAGCTGTCGACATTAAAATAGGACATAGTTTCTGTGGTATTTATTTTTCAATCAATATATAATAAGTACTTCTTCACACAATAATCGTTTGCAATTTTTTTTCCTTTTACTATTTTTTGAAGTAGAAATAAAGAATAAAATCTTGGTTCCAATATTGTAATAAGATAGGTTAATAACTGTTTTAAATATATATATATTCACCAGATGTTCCACCATTGCCAGAAAATCATCCACCAGATTCGAGAGAGAAGCCGAGGAACAACATCGCAAGAGTTCCAAGTTAGTCGGAACGTTCTATCTTCCCTTGTCAGTTCCCTACAGGAACTATCCTCAAGGTTCCATTCAGCTCAATCGGAGCATCTCAAGCGTGAGTCTTCCTTTCTGTTTGTCTCAATTTGCACAAGAAATATAAGAATTTATTTTAAAAAAACCAGTAAAACTTTTAAAACAAACCACACTTTTTAAGCCACCGCCTCTGCAAACGGCAATTTTTCAAGGCAAAAAGGCTTAATGTTAAAAAAACCTCGTGAACAGATCAGTTTACGACCAGATCTATGGTCAGTTTTCCAAAAAATAAATCTATCTTTTCAGAAGCTACTGTACATCGTTGAACCTTTTCGCCCTTTAATATTTTAACCGACAGCTTGAAATGTTGGAACAAAGTCAGCGAATAACACCAATTTGAAAGCTCTCTCTTTTGTTATGAGAATCTAAGTTTAATTTATCCATGACACAAGCTTTTAAATAAAGTCTGAGGTTAAATTTATCCATTTTAATTGTTAGAAAACAATTTCAAGTTGAGAAGACCCTGGGAGAAAATTTCCCTCCTGGTGTTTATTTGTTTTGCTTTTAATCCTACTCTAGAACCAGACTCAAAATCACTGTTTGTGGGATGTAATTTGACACTAACCAGCCGTGGTTCTTATTTCTAACCTCTAGGGCCGTGGATAGCCTAGTGGTTAAGGCCCGGTTCTTGGAATCGGAAGGTCCCGCGCTCGAGTCCCGATACCACTGAAGACAAAATTTCAAAATTTGGTTTGAATATTTTGTGTAAAAAAAATTATTGAAAATTGAAAAAAAATATACGAACCCATTTTAAAGGTGGGAGTATATGCGGAGTACGTGCTCGTTAAATCTGTGGGTCCGAAATCCTGTGGGCGGTCATGGCGCAGTTTCCCATGGGTACAGGTCTCTGGAGACTATTTCCCTCTCCTTCAGGGACATGTCTAAATTGCGGAGGTGGCGATAGATGGCAGCATCTGTCAGCACGACGCCAAGTCGGATTTCCGCCGTGTAGTCTCTACACAGGCATATCTCCTCAGGAACCGCACTCATTTGCCTTAATCCTTTCCCGCTCCACGGGAAGAGCTTGGGTTTCCCAAGTGGCATTAGTAACAACAACAACATGTCTAACCTCTAGTCATATTTCTAACACAGCCAATGTACGATTAGTTGACACTCACTAAATCGAACGACACTAATCCAAAAGCTCTCTCTTTCAATGAACAATGATTGTAAAATGTCTTGTTCTAATTTATCCTTTGCTAGAGTGTCTAAATAAAGTGTGAGTTCTAAAGAAACAGGTTTTCAAGGAATGCACGTTTGCTTTATATGTTGTGGTACATTTATTTTCTGATTTTGATTTGTTTGTCCTCTTGTCTAGGTGTTTTTTATTTTTATATTTTGAATGTCTTAATTCCTTTTTTAATAATAAGCTCCCTTAGATACTGGTAAAATGTTCAACTTATTTATAATTCTCTTATGTATTGTTTCTTATCTATTTTATTCCATTAAAGCTGATTGTCAAATCCAAAATCCTATTTTTTTTTAAACTCTTGCATCTTCATCTGCTTACAAACAGATGCACTCGGTAAAAATAAAGAAATTTATTCAGTTTTTTTTAATATAATTCTGTAGGTATTTTAATATTTCTATTATGGATCCAGGGAGGAGAAATCTCAACAATTCTTCAACTCCGCTTATTATATTCCATTAAAGTTGATTGTCAAATCCAAAATCCAAATCTCTTGCATCTTCTATTGCTTACAAACAGATGCAATCTGTAAAAATAAAGAAATTCATTCAGTTTTTTTTTATATATAAATCTGTATTTTAATATTTCTATTACAGAGCTCAGATCCAGGGAGGAGAAATCTCAACAATTCTTTAACTCCACTTATTTATCTCAAAGTAGTGATACTTCAGTCTTCGATAACTTTCAAGATGATGGCTACACACAAGTAATTTTTCATTATTTTATTATTACATATTTCATTAAACAGGGGGGGCATTTAATAAAATTTCTTGATTTTTTAAAAAGTCCTACAATTATAAATACAGTATGCTCCCTCTTAACTAGCCTCCATTTATTCGGATCTCCGCTTTAAGGGGGAATGGGCGCGTTGGAGGGGGTCTCCAAAGCAAAGTGCATCAGTGTTATTCCTACGGCGAAAAAAATATTTTCTCCGGCTGTATTGAGTATTTTTACAAGCGGATTTTTTATGTGATAAATGTAGCTGACTTACAGGTCCCGATCTTCCCACTCTTTGAAATGGGTTTGAATATTTTTTTAAATTTTCAATAAATAATTTTATACAAAATATTCGAAGCAATTTCAAAAAGTGGGAAGATGGAGACCTGTAAGTTATCTATACATTTATTATTAAAAAAAAAAAGTTTGTAAAAATATTCAATACAGCTGGAGAAATGTGGCAGAGAAAATAGTTTTTTCGCCATTGGATTAACACTGGGGCATTTGAGTTTGGAGACCCGCGGTCCAGCGCGCCCATTCCTCCTTAACTGGCCAAATTTCTTTCTTCGAAAGTTACAAAAAAATAGCTGAAAGCAAAACAAAACTTGTTTTTTTACTTATTATAGGAATTCCTTGTACTTCAGACACTGCAATTTGGAAGGGGTTTGAACTTGAACAAGTTTTGTAGCCGTTGGTTGGGCTTTCCCAATCCAGTTATGAGAGATTTTAAAGAAAGGTGATTTTGCAGGAACGTGTGACGAAATCCTTTAAATCATTGTTTGGTTGGGTTTTACCATTCAGCATACGAGTTAATTTTTTTTTTAATGGCGAAATGTGAGAATAAAGTGAGAATAATGGCGAAAATGGCGAAATGTGAGAATAAAGTGAGAATAATGGCGAAATGTGAGAATAAAGTGAGAATAATGGCGAAAATGGCAAATGTGAGAAGCTTAGTACTGTAGAATGAATTGGAATTTAAATCAGAACAAAATGATGTATGGTTTCAAACTTGTAAAGCGAAAAATGTGAGACATAAACGTTTAATTAATTCATCCGAAAATTTTGCTTAACCAGCTTTGAGATGAAGAAAAGTGGAACCGTTATTGTTAGATCCAAAATTTAGAATGATTTAGTAGAGTGAAATTATTTGGCAGGAAACATGTGAGAATAAAGTGCATGTTGATTATATTTCTCGATATACAGGCTAATAATTGTATTTATATATAGTAAATGGCGAAATGTGAGAATAAGTGAGCAATGCGAAAATGGCGAAATGTGAGAATAAAGTGAGAAATATGGCGAAAAATGGCGAAATGTGAGAATAAAGTGAAATAATGGCAAGTGAGAAAAATGGCGAAATGTGAGAATAAAGTGAGAATAATGGCGAAAATGGCGAAATGTGAGAATAATGGCGAAATGTGAGAAAGCGTGTAGTACTGTATATGAAATGTGATTGGACTTCTAAATAAACAGAAGCCAAAAATGATGTATTGTTTCAAACGTGTAGAGTCGGAAAAACTCCAAGTGCAAGTGTACATCCAAACTTTAATTAATTTCAGTTATCCCGTTTAACTGGAATTTTGCTTAACCAGCTTACCCTTTAAGCTGGTTAAGATTTGTTAAATGGATAATTTTTTCCAATTATTTTGTTAGCAGTCCAAAAATTTCTCCAAAGCAACCCTTGATTTTCAGTAGCAGTTTGTAAATTGATTTTGTGCTAGGATCAATCACAATTTCGTGTGTTATAAAAAGTGATTTTTCCCCTTTTATGTGGATTAATATTTCTCACTATTACAGGCTTTTTATAATAATTGTATTTTTATATATATGTAAATGGCGGGCTGGGGAGCCCAGTCGGTTAGGCACTCACCTAGCATGCGAAAGGTCCCAGGTTCGGGTCCAGGCATCGCCAAAATAACTGCCGACCTATAAACGCCGTGCAGCCAAAAAAATGTCCAACGAATAATACCCCGTGTAACGGAGTTCGTGTTAAATATCCTTCAAAGTCCTAACGCTGCGTACGATGTCGCCCTTAACGGTTGCGTTGGGTGCCTATTCAGGTGTCGGCTCGTCACTTGACTGTGGTTCTAAAATACGACGCCCGTCGCCAATAGCCCTCGTGTAGCTCTAGTGCGACGATAATTCAAACCTAACCATATGTCAATGGCGTATGAAGCCAAAATTATTATATTTGTTTATTTATATATCATTTAAAAAAATATCCATTTAAATGGATTTTGGGTCTATTTGATCAAATTCTGAACAAACAACCATAACCATTGGAAGTTTTTATATATGCATATGTAAATGGCGTATGAAGCCAAAATTATTATATTTGTTTATTTGTATCATTTCAAAAAATATCCATTAATGGATTTGGGTCTATTGACAATCTAACAACAACCAAAACCATTGAAAGTTTTTATATATGCATATGTAAATGGCGTATGAGCCAAAATTTTATATTGTAATATTTATATCATTTTAAATATCCATAATGGATTGGGTCTATTGATCAAATCTGAACAAACAACCATAACCATTGAAAGTTTTGGTATGTTTTTATTTTCTTTTTTTAATATTTTTTAGTTCCTTCAAATCTGATATAACAATTTCTAGCCATATCACTCATTATTTTACCAAAGTTGAGCACTCAACAATTTCACAACTGTGTTTTTTTAAGCTGTTTATTGCCTTAATTATGGACTTAAATTGCCTTAATTATGGACATTTTGAGGAAATTTTGAACTCGCTTGTAAATTCTTATGCGTTAAAACCAACTAAAACTTCAAAAAAGTTTGTACCACACATAATTTTTCCATAGTACATCCCAAAAGTCTAAGGTTTTTTTTTTTTTCAACCATCTTCCCCTTTTAACTTCCACACTACGTTTATAATGTAAAAAGTGGAAGATATTATAATCGTTCAGTCCGTCTGTCTGTCTGTCAACCACCCACTTTCGCAGAACGAACTGCAAGTCACACAAACAAGTGGGATACATCATTTTTGAAGCAACAAATCAGGCTAGGTTACATCCCAAATTTCATTAAAAAATTTAAATAAGTATATTTGAAATTTAAATAACTAAAAATTTAATCTACATTGAAATAACATGCAAATTCCATTTTGGTTCAATATTTTCACTGTTGCCATTTCGTCAAACGTACGAGAAACTTTATTTAAAATAAAAATAAAACACTTGAAAAATATTTATGTGATATGATAATAAAACATCACACCGGTTTGTTTATATATACTAGTGACGTCAGCCAAATCAACGTGTTTGTGATCACATGACGTACCAATGAAAAAAAAAGCAATTTTAAAATGATTTTTACTGATTTTTTTATTATTAAAAAACTTATTTTGCAAAAAATATATATGTTTGTTTTTTTTGGTTTCAAACTATAATTAATTTAATATTGGAAGGTATTTTAGCGATACAGTCAAGTACCCTATTAGTTTTCATTCAAAAGTATATTTTGTTATGACAATATGAAACAATTAAGATACCTTTGGAAAACAAGTATCACTAGTTGTGATTTCAATTTTTAAAAGTTCAATATCTTCTCCAGTAAGAAATCAACACAAAATGTGATGATTTTATTAGGATTTAAAGCAAAAATGTTGTTACTAAGTAAGAATAATAGTTTATTTGTTTCCATACCACACAAAAAATGTGCATTTTTAGTACCATTTCAAACCCCCTAACATTGACATTTATATTAACATTAACAACATAACTAATATACTACAGTGTTGATCAGCTTGTGGCGACATGAACCAGAGCAGTTCAAGTGCAATCGATTACAACAACCACCTATAATCACAATATTTGTCTAACCGTTAAATTCTGTATTTGTAACTATAACATATATATTTAAACTCTGATGCATTTGTAACAGTTGCTACTTTTTACCGTGTACACCTTACAGCATGTTTATGTTTTTATGAGTTAGTTATGTTTGGTTTATGTTTAATTATTGAAAGTTAAGTTTAGCCAAATATGAGTTATGTCTCTTCTTCAATACATATTACTGTGCTCGTGACCATGAATGCAGTATAAGCTATTCTGCTATTTTTTTCCGTTTAATGTTAAAAGTTTTAGTGATAATCACTTTTTACACATGTGATTTACACTGCACAGGGTTCGTACGCCTCCTGAAATTCCTGAAAAACTCCTGAATTTCATTTTTATTTTTTAAGGGCCCTTATAACTCCTGAAATTTGTGTATAATCTCCTGAAAAAATTGACGACATGAATCATTTTTCTCCTTTCTCAGTCGGTTTTCTCTCGTACTTTATCAGGATGTCTACTGGTCGAAAAAGTCAGGAAATTAAAATAAAGGTCACGAAAATTTAAAAAATCAACCAAAAAAGCGATTTTTCCCCTAAAACGGGGGTTGGCTTTTACACTGAAGCCTCAAATTTTCCACAACATTTACACCCCTTGTTTCCTTCATTCTCGGTCTAAGTCGCTTGACCAATACAATAATAAACACACATATTCAATTTTATTTTGCTATACCTCCTGAATTTACATCGCTGCACTCCTGAAAAACTCCTGAATTTCACTATCATAGATAGAGTACGAACCCTGACTGCAGAAAGGGCAATTTTGCATGGAATCAGCCTGTTTTTCGTATGAAGATTACCAACGTAACTAATATACTATTAAACTTAAATTTTAGAGTTTCCTCAACACGGGAGAGAGCAGGCAACTCATGGTGGAGAGTAACAACGTGATGGTTGAGCAGCGAGAGCGTGAGATCAAACAAGTCGTCAAGTCCATAGCGGAACTCAACGACATATTCAAAGATCTGGCATGCATGGTAGCTGATCAGGTGAGTCCTCTGAGATATACAAACATACAGGGTGGTGCAGATAAGAAGTGGGCCCCAACTGGATGATAATGAATAACGTCAAGAAAATGTTGCGCAACTCAAAACTACAATAAAAAACAGGTTGTAGAAGCTCATGATGCTCAATATAGCCCATACAAACGGGATGTTTCCGGACTTATGTTTGACCGGTAAACTAGTATAGATTAATATATATATAAGTTATATAATATAGTATTATAATATAATATATATATATATATATTATATATATATATATATATATATATATATATATATATATATATATATATATATATATATATATATATATATATATATATATATATATATATATATATATATATATATATTATATATATATAAACAAGGTTTGTAGAGCTCTCTGATCAAAAAAAGTTCCCACTAGTCATTATTTTGGTTGTTATTTATCCTAGAGAATCAGACCTTTTTGGTTTTGTTAATACAAAACATTCCAAATTGATTGCAAGACCCAGAATCTGGTGTTCAGACCCGTTTCGGAATGTTTTTGGACTTGTTGACAGCAGATCCTGGCTGACGCCTTTTCGTAACTGATTGTTGCCTACAACTCTTTTTTGGCACTTTTACACATTTAAGTTCTTTAACAAACAACTGGTCACATTTTTTCCACGAATTTGTTTTCATAAAATTTTCTACAATGAACACTCTCTGCTGTACTGTGAGTTTCATCATCACCTGTGAATTGATCAACTTACACTCACACAGTCACAACTCACACTGACGCACTACGATCTGAACTGGCCAATAGTCCATGAGTAGCTCTAATGTGATTCTAATTCAATCCAACCAATGCGAAAACAGGTTTGTCAAGTGAAACCATTGCACGCTAGAATAATCTTTTATTTCCACTTGAAAGTTTTCAAACGGCTTCGATAGTTTTTCGCGCCAAGCATTTCAACGTATTCCTATCTCTAGACCGGGGCCGCTTTTATTTGCCACACCCTGTATATATCAAATAAGTCGACAGAGAAACTCGGATGAAATTAACGTCAGTTTATTCGATTCTGTAGCAGAAGGAATTACATTTTGTTAGTTCAAGAGCATGTGGCAGATTGATTCACAAAAATGGCATTGCTCTCTGATTAACCAATCAGAAGTTAGCATCAGTGATGGGAAAAGCTAGAAGGTCAACGTTAAAGGTGATGACTCGGCAGAATTTCTGTGGGAACGATGGATCTGGTCGACTCTGCGTCACCAACAAGGTGTGGTTTGGGATGTTAAAGACATTAAATAAGTGATATTAAGGATATGTGAAAAAGGGTATTTTAAATTATTAAGTTTAATTGGGGTTAAAAATATAAGTTTTTGAGGGCAGCTCATGGTGGAAAGTAACAATGTGATGGTTGAGCACAGACAGCGTGAGATCAACAAGTTGTCAAGTCCATAGCCCAACTAAACGATGTATTCAAGGATCTGGCATGCATGGTAGCTGATCAGGTGAGCTATCGGAAGTGCCAAGGTGTTTTTCTTTGAACAGAAATGGTATGCCTCCTGAAATTCCTGAAAAACTCCTGAATTTAATTTTTTTCTTAAGATCTGGTATAACTTCTGAAATTTGTGTCTCATCTCCTGATATTTTTTCCCCTCCCCTGAAAACTTTTTATTGAACGCCTGAATCGTTTTTCTTCTTTCTCTGCATTTTTTCTCCCGTACTTTATTCATAATACGTAAGTCTAGAAAAACAAAGTCAACATTGTGATACTAGTTAATATCCAAGAATGCAACTCTTTTAGCTTTAAGACTTTTTTCTTCTTCCGTTTCACCATTTCAAGTGCAGTGAAATCACTAGACAATTACGATAATAAACAAACATATACAATTGCAAGTGCCAAGGGTTTTTACTTCGAAGTTTATAGTGTTTTTTTTTTGTTTTTATCTATTCTGATTTATCACATAACTCGAGCCGCGGTAGCTCAGTCGTGTGAAGCGTCGTGCTCGCATCGGAAGGGTTGTGGGTTCTGTCCTCGGCGGTGCTCGCAATTCTGATGGTTGCTGGGTCGGCGCTTGTATTCGACTAAAGACCGCCGTGTTGCTAATGGTGGCTGGGGCACGTTAAATATGTCGTGGTCACAAAGTCCTCCATGTTCCCATACCAAATTAATACCTCTGGGGGTACCAGATCAGGGGGTTATCGGCCTTTGATCTGGATCAAAATTACGATATGTGAGTGAGAATGGATGTGTGAAAGGGACCTTCCTGTAAAACGGATGTGTCATGCTGCGAGCAAAAGTCGGACTTCCTCCCTTGTGGCGCTCAATAAAAAAATGGAAGCCGCCCCACTTCGCCTTAAAATCGGGTAGTTCTCTACTCCGGGCTCGGTTACCGAGCGGCATTAGAAACAACAACATCACATAACTCAAAGTATGGTGTGACATAAAAAGACAAGGGGCATTGTAAGATTACCGATTACCAAAATAAAGAAGTATAAGTGGATACTCAGTGCCAACAAAAGATGATAAAATAGAAATATGCTACAGAAATGATCCTTCCGCAGAGGTCCAGACAGAAAATATGTTTAAAACATTAATTTTGTTTTATGCTCAACACACAGATGTGATTATTATTTATGAAAAATAGGTAGTTTTATCAGATAGAAGTGTTATTATTTACAGGGTGGTAACAGAACCTGGAAATCAGGGAGTTCTCAGGGAACTTTTTAATTCTGGAAATATCAGGGGAAATTTTTCAAATTTCGCTAAATATCAGGGAATTTTTCCATTTTGGATTATTTAAACAGTAGGTTTAGGTTGTTCTTGCGATCACTATACTAGCGGACACTTCTTGATTAAAAGAAAATATTCTGGTTGGTCCGATTGGCCTGAACCAGAGCTACGAAAGTAAACTCGACTCTCTTCCTATCACGTAGAGGCAAAAAACTGTCTATTTTTATCAAACACCAAATATGCTCCAAAGTCCCAACTCTGTGTATGATGTCGCCCTTAACGGTTGCGTTGGGTGCTACTCGGGTGTCGGCTCGTCACTTGACTGTGGTTCTAAATTACGACGCCCGTCGCCAATAGCCCTCGTGTAGCTCTAGTATGACAATAATTCAAAACTAAACTAAACTAAAAAGTAATTGTAGTATCAGGCAATTTTTTAGGAAAGTATATCAGGGAAATTATGGAAATATCAGGAAATTTTTTTTAAGGATTTTGTTACCACCCTGTAATTAAATTCTATTAAGATTCATTTGTATTAAATTATTTTGTCATAAGCATTTCCAGTGGAGCATTCCTTCATTTTTGCCTTGGTTGTCGCTGATTAAATTAGCAAAAAGTATTTTTACTTGATTGAATACCCAAGTTAATATGAAGTCCAATTTAAACAGATTACTGTCTTAACCTTCTGAGTGATACAGACGTATAAACCGGCTGGGGAGCCCAGTCGGTTAGGCCGTCGCCTAGCATGCGAAAGGTCCTAGGTTTGGGTTTAGGCATCGCCAAGATAACTGCCGACCTATAAAAGGCCGTGCAGTCGAAAATGTTCGACGAATAATACCCCGTGTAGAGGGAGTGCACGTTAAATGTCCTTCAAAGTCCTAACGCTGCGTACGATGTCGTCCTTAACAGTTGCGTTGGGTGCCTACTCAGGTGTCGGCTCGTCACTTGACTGTGGTTCTAACATACGACGCTTGTCGCCAATAGCCCTCGTGTAGCTCTAGTGCGACGATAATTCAAAACTAAACAGACGTATAAACCTGTTGTCTGACTGTCAGGTTTTCCAGCAACACACATGATTTTTAAAAATTTGAGAATTGTTTAGTCAAACTAATATCTAAACTTAAACTAATTTTTAAAATTTTAAGTGTAAAGCAGTTGTTTATTATCCTATGCTATAGGAATGAAGTTTTATAAAATTTAGAAAAAGATTCAATTAAATATTTAAATTTTAAACTCGTCCATTAAAATTGACTGCCTTAGGAGATATCTGCATATAATGCACCATAACCTTCTTTAAAATATACATATTTTTTTATTTTTTTAAATTTAAAATGTCTCGGAGTGTTTCAAATGTGACTACTACAGAACTACTATGAACTACTACAGAAACGTGTTGTAAAAAAATATATATTTAAGTAAATGTGTCTTTTAGCATTATTATAAATAATGGGGTTGTTTCACGGTGGATCTGGCAATAGCTATGCGGTTTTGTTTGCATGTCTATGTTGATGTCTTCCAACAGTATTGCCACCAGTTTTAGGAGAAAAACTACAAAAAAAATACCATTTAATTCTAAAATTACAAAAACAGTCCATAAAAATCCTAGCAAAGCATTTCACGTTTTAGTCACTAAAGTCACTAAAAAGATTCCAAAATGCAGCTAGTATTTTTACGATATTTTTTGTAATTTTAGAATTTATTTTAGAATTCTAAAATTACAAAAAAATATCGTAAAAATTCTAGCTGCATTTTGGAATCTTTTTAGTGACTTTAAAAAAACGTGAAACGCTTTGCTAGGATTTTTATGGAATGTTTTTGTAATTTTAGAATTAAATGGTATTTTTTCGTAGTTTTTCTCTTAAAACTGGTGGCAATGCTGTTGGAAGACATCAACATAGACATGCAAACTAAACCGCATAGCTATTGCCAGATCCTCCGTGAAACTACCCCATTATTGCATTAAAAGTTATTTGTAAAATTTAGACAGTGAAAAGTTTTGTTTACACTTTTGCTTGGTTAAATTAATTTAACAACTTTTCGTAGTCACTTATCATATATAATGACTAATAATCCTAATAACTAACACATTTATACTAACAGGGCACTGTGCTAGACAGAATCGACTACAACCTTGAACAAGTCCAGACAAGCGTCTCTTCCGGTCTGCAACAACTTCAGAAAGCCCAGACCTACCACAAGAAGAACAGGAAAATCGTGTGTATTTTATTCCTGGCTGCGTGCTGTGTGGTGCTTATTTTTGGTCTTGTCATATTCAAACTGTAGAATTTTTGGGCTTTTACTGGTCTTGTAAAACTGTACATTTTGGTCTTATTTTTGTTCTTGTCTTTATTCTAACTGTAAATTTGTTTTTATGATAAGTCTTGTTACATTCAAACTGTAAATTTGGGGCTTTATTTATCTTGTCAGATTCAATCTGTAATTTTTTGACTTATTGGTTTTGTCATATATTGAAACTGTAGATTTTGGACTTATTGTTGGTTGTGTCATATATTCAAACTGTAAATTTTGGACTTATTATTAGTCTGGTCAGAAATTGAAACTGTACATTTGTTCTTATTATTGGTCTTGTTATATTTTCAAACTTTAAATCGGTAACTTTCATTCTATGTATTGGGGAAGTCGCTGTACATATTCCTACTAGCAGGGCACAGTGCTAGACAGGATCAACTACAACCTAGAACAAGTCCAGACAAGTGTCTCTTCCGGTCTGCAACAACTTCAGAAAGCCCAAACCTACCACAAAAAGAATAGGAAGATTGTGTGTATTTTATTCCTGGCCGCGTGCTGTGTGGGGCTTATTTTTGGTCTTGTCATATTAAAACTGTAAATTTTGGACTTATTATTGGTCATGTCATATATTTAAACTGTAAATTTGGTATTATTATTAGTCTTGTTATATTTAAACTGTAAATTTGTAGCTTTTATTGGTCGTGTCAGAATCAAACTGTAAAGTTTGACTTATTATTGTCTGGTCATATATTCAAACTGTAAATTCGTAACTCTTATTTTATGTATTTGGGAAGTTGCACTGTTTAGAAGCGAAAGGTCAGGGAATAACACATGGTTTGATATAATATGGGGTGCAATTAAAGCAATTAGCTTAGGCACTATTTTGCCAAAAAATTCTAAGCTGTCAAACAGTAGTAAGAATTTCATAAGAGATTATAAACAAGAATATAACATTTTATTTTGTAAAAGTTAATTCACTGATAGATAATACTCTAAATTGCCCATCGTATAAAATGTCTGTCAGCTACAAGAAATAGAAAAACAATTCCAGACAAGCGTATCTTAGAGTCTGCAACAACTCCAGAAGGCCCAGATCTACCACAAAAAGAACAGGAAGATCGTGTGTTTTTTATTCCTGGCCGCGTGCTGTGTGGTGCTTATTTTTGGACTTGTTATATTCAAACTGTAAATTATGATTTGTTATTGGTCTTGTCATGTATTGAAACTGTAAATTTGGACTTATTATTAGTTGAAACTGTAAATTTGGACTTATTATTAGTTGAAACTGTAAATTTGGACTTATTATTAGTCATGTTATATTCAAACTATAAATTTGGGGTTTTTATTGGTCTGGTCATGGTATTCAAACCAGGGCTCGAAAAAACTCAGAAATTTTACCCGTCCCAGAGGACGGCTTGTCCAACAATGTACCTGTCCTCCTTTGAAACTGACTCGTCAAATTCTAATTATATAAATAGCTTCTAAATAAATAAAAATATAATTTTACATCATTTATTACGAAAAGTTATATAAATTACGCAATTAATTAGTAGTTACTAAGATTACATTATACAGTAATAAAAGAAATACTATTTACCAATAGTAACCTAGTATTTCTTTCAGAAAATAATTAAAAATGTATAACGAACATTAACGGGGAAATGGGTCCGATTCGAGAAATTCGTTGTCCTCGGGGAATTTTTGACCGCCGCCGACGGGCAGTTTTTCGAGCCCCGCTTCAAACTGTAAATTTTGGACTTGTTAAAATGTTATGAGTGTTTAAAACCGACTACTACAGAAATGCAATGCATAAAAACATGTTTCTTAAGTAATAATTAACAAGGACTTTGGAACACCATTTAATCAAATTGTAAAGTTGGTTGTTTTTATATTGGTCTTATTCAAACTGTAAATTATTGACTTATGGTCGTGTCCATATTCAAACTGTAAATTTTGGACTTATTAAAATGTTATGAGTGTTTAAAACCGACTACTACAGAAATGCAATGTATAAAAACATGTTTCTTAAGTAATAATTAACAAGGACTTTGGAACACCATTTACACCATATATTCAAATTGTAAAGTTGGTTGTTTTTATATTGGCCCCATATTCAAACTGTAAATTATGACTTATTAGTTGTTTTGTCTTTTATTCAAATTGTAAATTATTGACTTATGGTTGTGTCCATATTCAAACTGTAAATTTTGTATTTATTTTTGGTCTTGCCATATATTAAAACTGTAAATTTTTACAAATTATTAGTCTTGTCATATATTCAAACTGTAATTTTTTACAAATTATTAGTCTTGTCATATATTCAAACTGTAAATTTGGACAAAATAAATATCCTAGAAGGGATAGATATTATTGTATAACTGTAAATTTTTACAAATTATTAGTCTTGTCATATATTCAAACTGTAAATTTTTACAAATTATTAGTCTTGTCATATATTCAAACTGTAAATTTGGACAAAATAAATATCCTAGAAGGGATAGATATTATTGTATAACGTGCTTATGTGATAATTTATTACTGATGATTTATGTTGCTTGTTTCAAATGGAATGAGAAAAACCTAGTTATGATTCATTAAAATAACAAGCAACTTTTTAAAAACACGTGTGTTATAAATTAATACTTTAACTAAGCTGGACCATCAACCATTAGGCAGTTGTAACCATTAGGAGTTAAGAATAGATAAAAGATGGTTAAATCATAGAAAGTATATATTTGAGAAGTCTAAAAAAAATTGTTCTGGTATTTATATTTTTAATCTGAAGAAATGCGTGTTTAATTACAATCTTGAGAGCAAGTTATTATTTAATTTACTTCACTTAATTTTTAAGATTTAATTTACTTGATTGGATTTATTTTCTATGTACTGTAAAAAGTGTACAGGTTGATGATGTGTTGAATTTGGTGCATTTAATATGTGTATAATAAAATAACAGCACTTTTTTTTTTATTTCCAATATTTGACTCTAAATAGAATAAAATTTTAGAAGTGCTGGAAAACTAATTGTATCCCAACCATTAAATTTTGTTCTTAAATAAAGAGTCCAGCACAAGAACCCCTTGATTGATTAGGAAATTTTCTGTATTCTGGTCTGCTTGGCGGACATTGGCGACAGAAAAACCGATTTCTCTCGCAGTACAAACATAGGGTGGTAACAGAACCTGGAAATCAGGGAATTCTCAGGGAACTTTTTAATTCTCAGGGAATTTTTCAAATTTAGCAAAATATCATGGAATTTTTTTTTCCATTTCCGATTATTTAAACAGCAGGTTCAGGTTGTTCTTGCGATCACTATACTAGCGGACACTTCTTGATCAAAAGAAAGTATTCTGGTTGGTCCGATTGGCCTGAACCGGAGCTACAAAAGGAAACTCGACTATCTACCTATCACGCAAAAGCAAAAAAACTGTCAATTATTATCAAACGTCAAATATGCTCCAAAGTCTCAACGCTGTGTATGATGTCGCCCTTAACGGTTGCGTTGGGTGCCTACTCAGGTGACAGCTCGTCACTTGACTGTGGTTCTAAATTACGACGTCCGTTGCCAATAGCTCTTGTGTAGCTCTAGTATGACAATAATTCAAACTAAACTTAACTAAAAAGTAATTGTAAAATCAGGGAATTTTTTATGAAAGTAAAATCATGGAAATATCAGGGAACTTTTTTTCCAGGATTTTGTTACCACCCTGTAAGACTTGGGACCTCGCATGAATCAGGGTTGCCGCAAGAGAAGACCCAAGTGAGAAACCTGTTTCCATATGCCAGTTTAGGCGATGACTCGCTATCTTCGCCAAAGAGGCATGTTGCAGACAGGTTCCTATGCAATGAAGGGGTTTTCCGCTGTACTCTTCAAATACTGGAAGTATTGATGATGTGGATAAATATGGTTTCGGTTCGACATTCCATAATTCCTATTTTATAAAGTGTATAGATTGTGGTTAGCTAATCCAGAAATTCAGGTGTTAGGGAAAATAACTGGTTTATAGCTGGCAAATAAATATGAATTTTACCCTCTTCTTTCAAATGTATTTTTGTACATATATGTTAGATATTTTTATTTATTGCATTGTTGTGTAAGGATTTAAATTTATTTAAGATGCGTTGAACAATGAATAAAAGTGTCCAATTGACAACAAACATTTGTAGTTTGTGTTTCTACATTAAACTTAGGTCCGTGACCATAGAGTGGCTCTGGCTGAGGTATCGTTTCAGCTGAGAGAGTTTGTTTCAGTTTCATAAATATATGTTGCACTTTTTTTTATTATTTCGCTGGCGTAAGCGATAAAGTCGCCAAAATGTACAACCGCCGTCAAACGGAATATTTCCTTATTCCAACCTTTAAAGAGAGTATAAAATGGCATCTTGAAAAATGCACATGTTAAAGTAAAATTAAATATATTATGTTAAGAGGGATTGTCAGTCCCATAGAGCTAATGCATTAGTTTTGTAATCATAACTTCCGCAGAAGTATTGCTTTGCCATGTTAGCACTTTTTCCCCAGGTATGGGAATCAACATAACATTAAAATGAAACAAATTTTTTTGAAACGAAAATGTTATATAGCTATTTAATTATATATTTTTGAAGTTTTAAAATGCCAAAAATTACAGCAGATGGCGACACTATTTTAAAACTTTATCAATTAATAATTAAATAACCGGATGTTATTTTCTATTCGATTTTGTTTTAAATGGATGTTATGATGATTCCCATACCTGGTGAAAATGGGATAACATGGCAAAGCAATTATTCTTTTGCAAAAGATGTGATTTCAAAACTAATGCATTAGCTCTATGGGACTAACAGTCCCTCTTAAATGTTCCATAATAGATATGTCAATAATCTCTCCAATAGAGGGCGCTACCGCTTTAATTATGTAACTTCTTATGATTCAGTAGAAAATAAAATTGCATTTTTAAAAATATTTTTTACAACTGTGGTCCTCTAACTGCGTATACTGTGTTTTGTCGCAAGAAACTTACGTTTGCCGCCAAAGAATCAATTTGGCTTAATACTAAATGCAATTACTTTTAGCGCTAATAATATTAAACAAGTAGGTTTGTTACAGAATCTGTCATTTATCCCGCTTCCACACAACATATGTGTTTAACAGGTAAAAAGGCGACAAACACAACATTGATATTCTATATTAAACATTTGCATGCTAAATTTGGCGAGTTTCATTTATTTTATTGCGAAAATTCAATAATTATTACTTATCGTTTGCAAAAAGTAATTTATATTTCAAAGAATAAATGTGCAATATTTCTCGCTTTTAAATGGAATGAAAACATTTCATATCAAATCAACGTACAAAGAATCTCGTAGTGAAATATATTTGACGTCATTTCAAACAGATCGATGTCGCAAAAATAAATTTATTTTAATTTATTGTTTAAAAGAGTTAAAGTTTCTCGAGCGATTGTTGCGAATGGCAATGGTTATTAAATTCTAATAAAAATGGCTTCCTACGCTTTTTAAATGAGCATTAAAGTTTGCAGTTTTTTAAATAATTGAAGTACTTCGAATTCTTTTCTGAAAATTTCAATGTCTTCTAATTTCGATGCGCTGTATTTTTTGACGTATCACACTTGTCTGTAGCATTTGTAGTTTGGACTGTGAAAGTGGGTGACGGACTGACAGACAGACGGACTGAACTATTATAATACCTTCCACTTTTTACGTTATAAACGTAGTGTGGAAGTTGATAACACAGATCTGAATTACACAAGATTAAAGAAATTTCCTTCACAGGTATGAAATTAAATGCGTTGTAATTATAGTTTATATTAGAGAGTCAGAAATTGTCAAGTCGATGAAATAAGCTTGTTCAAAATCCACTGTAAAATAGCACCAAATACTCACCGAAGAAACCAGTCGTAGTCCAAACTAAATAGATTTTCAGGCTTGGACGACTATAAATAGGGGCCGTAGTGAGCCTAGTGGTCAGCGTCTCGGTCTCGGGATCGGAAGGTCCTGCGATCGAGTCCCGGTACCACTGAAGACCTACCGAGTATATGCGGAGTACGTGCTCGTTAAATCTGTTGGGTCCGAAAGTCCTCTAAGTTCCCATACCAAATCAATACCTCTGGGGGTGACAAGCCAATTCTGGGGATCCTCTAGTTGGCCTCTGTCTCTAAAAATTAGATGGATCCACTTATGTGTGTGTGTTGTCTGTTGTGTCTGTCTTACTTGACGAAGGTTTATAAGCGGGTCGCTGACCAAGCACACAAACCTGAATATATATATCTACCAACCAACCAACCAACTAGAAATAAAATCACGACTAGTTATACTCAGTGCCGGATTTAGGCCTAGGCCTACACAGTAAAAAAAAAATCTGTAGTATTACTAGAAAATCTCTAGGAAACTCAGATGCCATGAACTTTTCTAGTAACCTTACTGCATTAAACTTAGTAAGTAACACATATATTTCCTTAGTAACCATACTAAGAAAACTGTAGTAGATTTATACAGATGCTTTTGCTTGTACGTTTACTAAGAAACTTGCAGTTAGCTTTACAGGTGATTTTCTTGTATGTTTACTAAGAAACTATAAGCACACTCTTAAAACAAACGAGCGGTTTTAACTCAGTCTGAGTTAATTTCCACTCCTTTCCGTGCCGAAAATGCACTTCTCTTATAGGAGTGGATTTCACTCTTTTTCGGAGTGGGTAAAAGAAATAAAGAAAACAATCTGCGTCCTACACTCTTAAAACGAGCGGTTTTAACTCAGTCTGAGTTAATTTCCACTCCTTTCCGGTGCCAAAAATGCACTTCTCCTATAGGAGTGAATTTCACTCTTTTGTTTTAAGAGTGCAGCTTCACAAGTGCTCTGCCTATATGTTTACTAAGAAACTTGTAGTAGCTTTATATGTGCTTTTTCTGCATGTTTACTAAGAAGCCTTTAGTTAGAACTACAAATACTTGTTTTTTCTTTTATATTCGATTTGAAATTATCAGTATATTGAAGACGATAGTCCCACCCTCTGTAACATTAGATACTCTACCTGTACTTTTACTGATAAGCTGTTAAGTAGTGTAACAACCATCACAGAAAATAGTTCTGTATTTCTAACTGGAAAATGTTGTTATCCTATGATTTTTTAAAATCAGAAATTGTGGTAAGGTAGCTTGGTTGGTTGGTTGGTAGACATATATATTCAGGTTTGTGTGCTTGGTCAGCGACCCGCTTATAAACCTTCGTCAAGTAAGACAGACACAACAGACAACACACACATAAGTGGATCCATCTAATTTTTAGAGACAGAGGCCAACTAGAGGATCCCCAGAATTGGCTTGTCACCCCCAGAGGTATTGATTTGGTATGGGAACTTAGAGGACTTTCGGACCCAACAGATTTAACGAGCACGTACTCCGCATATACTCGGTAGGTCTTCAGTGGTACCGGGACTCGATCGCAGGACCTTCCGATCCCGAGACCGAGACGCTGACCACTAGGCTCACTACGGCCCCGGTAGCTTGGTAAATAATACAAAGCCATTTTAAGTATTTTTTATTGACCTATATTCTTTGCTATTTTTCACATTTTTCTTTAATTCAATAATACAATTATTTACATTTCTTTAAAAATACACTTATTCAACGTAATCTTTTAATTGAAGTATCTTCACAATACATTTCGATTATGCATTTTAAGAGAAATGCTAATATATTATACTGAGCGGACTATAAAAAAAGAACAATGAACATAAATCCATGAAAAATTACTTGTTGTTGTTGTTGTTGTTCCTTATCCTCCACCTGTCTGACGGAGTCAGACAAGATCCAATAAATTGTTGACCCCCAAAAAGTCGATGACAAGAAGTGGAGAAGCGTATAAGCCCTCCTTGGAAAGACCCAAGCAGTCCAGGATATGTTCGGCAGAGGCCTGCTGAGCCCCACATTTGGAGCAGACAGCGAAAGTTTTTCTACCCTCAAAATACGAGAGACTCTTCGTGTGTCCACTTGCCAGTCTAGAAATTGCCGTTCGAGACGCTCTATCACCAAAAGAAACAAGTGAAGAGCCCGGCTCCTTGGCCGCATACCAGTGGTGAGAGGGAGGGATCTTCCACTTTTTTGAAAGATTACATTTGATTTTGGAATGATGCTCTGAGTAGGTAAGAGCTGAAGAGGAAGGTGATGAGTGACAACAACCCTCCTTGGCTAAGCGGTCCGCTTGCTCATTGCCAAAGATGTCAACGTGGGATGGTATCCACTGAAAATGAACGTCATGACACTTTGAAATAAGTTGGAGATTAAGAAGGATGGAGATACTAGTTTTTGTCTCCAACTTTAGTCCAATTGTGTAGGTGTTGAAGGGAGCTGCGACTGTCCGATAGGATCCAAAGATCTCCAAAGTCACACTCGTTGATTATAGCTTCGATGCCCTGTTCAATTGCTATTAATTCACTTCTAAAGACTGAAGTAATGAAAAATTACTTGAAATGGCTTTGTATTATTACCTAAGCCTGTTTAATTACCGAGCCTAGGGGCCTAAATTTGAAAACGGCCAAACTCCGGAAACGGCACAGAAGAAAGTTCGCCGTGTGATTTTATAAACTTAATAGAATAACTATAGTAACATACCGTATTATTCTGATGTTTAAAGTCGATTAAAAATTATATGTTCTGTACTAGTGTATTTAATTTGCTAAATTTCCGAAATAGCTTCGAGATTTTGGGGGGACCCCAAATGTCAAGTGCCTACACTCTTAAAACAAACGAGCGGTTTTAACTCAGTCTGAGTTAATTTCCACTCCTTTCCGTGTCGAAAATGCACTTCTCCTATAGGAGTGAATTTCACTCTTTTTCGGAGTGGGTAAAAGAAATAAAAGAAAACATTCTGCGTCCTACACTCTTAAAACGAGCGGTTTTAACTCAGTCTGAGTTAATTTTCACTCCTTTCCGGTGCCGAAAATGCACTTCTCATATAGGAGTGAATTTCACTCTTTTGTTTTAAGAGTGCCTAGGGGCCATGGGTCTTTAAATCCGGCACTGGTTTTACTAGTTTTAACTAGTTTGTATATCGTATCGAAAAACCCTCTGCTGTTTGTAGCAACAGACCTGAATCTGATTGGCCTTATCTTCACCGTTCCGAACGCTACTCGAGTGAAGCGGCGGAAATCGTTACTACTAACTCAAACAAAGTCTTAAAACACAACAGTCTTACAAAACAAAATACTTCTTTTTGACAACTCCCAATGTGTTAATGTTTTTCAAATTAAATACTTTAATGTGTTACAAATATAAAATAGTTTAACCCTTTCAGTCCCAGTGATGCAATTCGGCATCATCATGTTGCTGATCATAATTTAAAAAAAACAAAACAATAGGGCTGACATCTATTGGGATTAATAAAAAGTATTTTCTAATAGAAAAAAGTTTGAAAAATCGAATGATGTGCTTTTTGATATCATAGGTGGATCAATGAGCTCAATACACCGTGGAGTGAGGACTTCCTATACTGTCTTGTAGTAAATTTCGTTCCCGCGGAAGAATACAAAATGTTGCGCAAGAGGTCAAAACTACACAGAATATACAATGCGCGTATTAAGTACCAATCTCTCATAGGCTGGTTTGACCTCTTCAGCAAAATGTGTGCAATGCGGTTTAGGAACAGATGAAAACCGGAAGTCTGCGCTCCACTGTGTATTGAGCTCAGTGAGGTGGATATAGACGATCAGAATTGCTTTTCTAAAATGATGATGCCAAATTGTCATTGGGACTGAAAGGGTTAATGTGTTACAAATATATAATAGTTTAATGGGGTTACAAATATATAATAGTGTAATGTGTTTTCAAATATATAATAGTTTAATGTGTTACAAATACAAAATAGTTAAAGTGGTTACAAATATAAAATAGTTAAAGTGGTTACAAATATAAGAGTCCTCGTGTAACTCTAGTGAGACGATGATTCATCCCAACCCTCGTATAGAGCAGCATAGGTAAGGTAAGGTAAGGTAATCGTTTCCGGCTGTCTATTTTCTAGCCTCCTTCAGGAGCTTTAACACAGCCAATAACGCCTCGTAATTTAGAACCCTGGTCAAGTGACCAGGTCGACACCTGAGCGGGCACCCAACGGAACTTCGAGCGACATCATACGCTAACGCCGTCGGGACTTTGGACTCCACAGATTTAACGAGCACGTCTGTCCCTACTCGGGCCCATCCGTGATGAGGATTTTTCTACTATTTCCAGCACAGATCCGATTTATAGGATGACTGGCAGTAGGTGGGATACGAACCCCGCACTCCTGAGAAGGTTGAATCTCTAGGCTGATGCCCTAACCACTCGGCCACGGACGGGCCAAAAGCATAAATCTTTAAGTCTGAAACTCCAAAAAGGCAAAATGTGCGCAAAAACATACTCCATTCAATGAATCTAAAAAGTCGTGCGTGTGTGCACTAATGCTGAAGCTGTATCCCCCCTCATTTCCGTTTTCACGCATTTTGCATCTCGAAGATGGATATTTTAAAGACTTTCCCTACCTCACCCCCCCCCCCCCCCTTCCATGTGAAACAAGAAGTTAATTTACATATGTATTTAGTTTAGTTTGAATTATCGTCGCACTAGAGCTAAACGAGGACTATTGGCGACGGGCGACGTATTTTAGAACCACATTCAAGTGACGTCCTGAGTAGGAACCCAACGCAACCGTTAGAGCGGCATATATCGTACGCAGCGTTTGGGACTTTGAAGGATATTTAACGTGCACTCCCTCTACACGGGGTATTTATTATTCGCCTGGCATGTTTGGCTGCATGGGTCGTTTATAAGTTGATAGTTATTTTGGCGATGCCCGAAACTGAATACCTTTCGCATGCAAGGCGATGACGCCTTAACCGACTGGGCTCCCCAACCCCGGTGTAGCTCTAGTGCAACGATGTTACATCCCAACCCTCGTAGAACAGCATAAATCTTTAGGTTGGTTGGTTGGTAGATATATATTTTCAGGCTTGTGTGCTTGGTCAGCGACCCGCTTATAAACCTTCGTCAAGTAAGACAGACACAACAGACAACACACACATAAGTGGATCCATCTAATTTTTAGAGACAGAGGCCAATTAGAGGATTCCCAGAATTGGCTTGTCACCCCCAGAGGTATTGATTTGGTATGGGAACTTAGAGGACTTTCGGACCCAACAGATTTAACGAGCACGTACTCCGCATATACTCGTCAAGAAGGACGGACACGACATACACACACATACAAGACAGATGCTGCCATCTATCGCTCGCCACCTCCACAATTTAGACACGTCCCTGAAGGGGAAGGAAAAAGTCTCAAGGAAGGGACCTGTACCCGTGGTAAGCTGCGCAATGACCGCCCACAGGACTTTCGGACCCAACAGATTTAACGAGCACGTACTCCGCATATGGGTCGTCAGAGGTGTCGAGACTCGATCGCGGGACCTTCAGATTCCTAGACCGAGATCTTAACCACTAGGCTCCCCACGGCCCATAAATCTTTAAGTCTGAAACTCTAAAAATGTGCGCAAAATCAAACTCCATTCAATGAATCTAAAAAGAACGTGTGTGCGCACTAATGCGGAAGCTGTATTTCCCCTCCCCCTTTCCGTTTTCACGCCTTTTGCATCTCGAAGCTGAATATTTTAAAGACTTTCTCCACCGCATCCCCTTTTTCATGCGAAACAAGAAATTAATTTACATATGTATTGCGGTACCGTATACCAAACTCCCCAACCCCCTTGTGAAAGAGAGCAGTGTTAGGATATGAGATAAAGAACTGTTTGTTTTTCTTATTAAGTTAAAATAGTACAGGGTTGTCGCCCAACTCAGAGGCCTGTGCAGGATGCTGTATTGGTCAGAATGTGATAAAATTTGAGATACAGATATTTCAGATCACGCGCTCTCGATTTATTACAAAAAAAGAAATTAGTTCGAAAATTTGCGATAGGTGGCGCTGCAGATTCAAAAACACATTTTACAGTAATTCTACATGAGTGGTTGGTTGGTTGGTTGGTAGACATATTATTCAGGTTTGTGTGCTTGGTCAGCGACCCGCTTATAAACCTTCGTCAAGTAAGACAGACACAACAGACAACACACACACATAAGTGGATCCATCTAATTTTTAGAGACAGAGGCCAACTAGAGGATCCCCAGAATTGGCTTGTCACCCCCAGAGGTATTGATTTGGTATGGGAACTTAGAGGACTTTCGGACCCAACAGATTTAACGAGCACGTACTCCGCATATACTCGGTAGGTCTTCAGTGGTACCGGGACTCGATCGCAGGACCTTCCGATCCCGAGACCGAGACGCTGACCACTAGGCTCACTACGGCCCCATAGTACAGGGTTGTCCAGAAATAAGTTGCCCAACTCAGAGGCCTGTGCAGGATGCTGTATTGATCAGAATGTGATACAATTTGAGATACAGATATTTCAGATCATGCGCTCTCGATTTATTACAAAAAGAAAATAGTTCAAAAAATCGCCGATAGGTGGCGCTGCAGATTCAAAATCACATTTTACAGTAATTCTACATGAGATCCGTGGTTCTCTACAATTTTCCCCATTTTTATAGCTTTGTGTTCGACAGTGGATCGCAGAAAGACCGCAAAATGCCGAACAATTGGATTCAGCCTTTCTTTCGGATTCAGCCTCAATTGTTCGGCATTTTGCGGTCTTTCTGCGATCCACTGTGGAACACAAAGCTATAAAAATGGGAAAATTTGTGGAGAACCACAGATCTCATGTAGAATTACTGTAAAATGTGTTTTTGAATCTGCAGCGCCACCTATCGACAAATTTTTGAACTAATTTCTTTTTTTTAATAAATCGAGAGCGCGTGATCTGAAATGTCTGTATCCCGAATTGTATCACATTCTGACCAATACAACATCCTGCACAGGCCTCTGAGTTGGGAAACTTATTTCTGGACAACCCTGTACTTATTTCAAATAAATATTATTAAATTCTGCATCCATTTTTCTATAAAAATATTTTTTGTATCTTTTGTAAAATTAATAATGTTAATTGACTCTAGAATATAATGTTATTAGAATTATTACCTAAATTCTTCATGCTTGCATTTTTAGATGTTTAAAATTGAATTTTAACTATGTTTAACAAATAAAGTTTCGAAAAATTAGTATTAGAATTTATTATTCCAAAATTTTTTCGTTAAATTTTAGTAGAGAAATTAAGATTTTTTCCCTGCGTTTCACCATTCCATTCTGGATGCACACAAATTTTAGATTCGCAAATTTTAGATTTGTAAGAATCACAAATAAAAAGTCGGGATTAGAAAGGAATATATTTGTAATAATTTAATTTTTTTTTTAATAATAAAGTATATATATTTTAAATAACAGTAATCAACCGTACTGTTGTTCTTCACAAGTAACCCAACTATCACCCGACTCAAGCAAGGGGAATTGCTGCAAACAGGATTCCCTGCCTAATAATAAAGTCTTTTATGCACATGATGGTGATATCTTTAATAACATAATCAACCGTACTGTTGTTCTTCACAAGTAACCAACTATCACCCGACTCAAGCAAGGAATGCTGCAAACGGATTCCCTGCCTAATATAAGTCTTTTAGCACGTTGTCCGCTTGCTCCTTTGAATCTTTCCATTAGGCTGTGTCATGACAACAAATTCCATACCTTGTCATTTCATAGAACCTTTTTGCTTTCTTCCATTAGAATCCATTTTTGGCTTCTGTTGTGTGTACTTTTGTCGTTTTTTTTATAAATATTTTTAATGTGGAAGTTTTCTACTTCCCCCTTGGAGTTTCTGTCCGTTTTTAAAGCCCATTTCACACCTGCACAACTACTTGCAATTCCGTTGCAACTGCAACTCGTAACCTGTGGTAACCTGGTTTTTCGGGTTTCCGCAAAAAGTTATTTATCTCACAATTTGGCAAGTTTCATTTTTTTGCAGGGCATCGCTTGCATCATACAGAAATTTATGTTTCCGAACTTCATTAATAAGATCAATTTCCATTTGTGCCGTCCATTTACTACCCGTTTTTACTTGCGCAGATTTTTGCATTTTTTTGCAAGCAAGGACAGTTGGCGTCTTAAAAAGTAAATAAACAACCAGTTGGCGAAGTCTAGTTCGCCACAATGTAGCCAAACAAATACTGAATTCTGATTGGCTAACGGTACATGCAACTTGAGATTTTTTCGTGCTCGCCTGAAAAAATCTCACGACTTGAGTGCAACTTTTGAATACATGGTGTCCTATGGGAGTTGCAAGTAGTTGTGACAAGGTGTGAAATGGGCTTAAGAGTAATAATGTCTGACCATTGCCTGATATTACGTAATGCCCCAGCTACAGGGCCGGATATCTAAATAGGCTAAGTTAGGCTGTAGCCTAGAGCGGAGAATTTTTTGGGGCGGCAAATTTGGCGATCAATTAAAGCAGCATTCGGCATAAAAATTATTATAAAGATACGAATATTTTTAAGAAAGAAAACAAATAATTTACATTAATGCGTTAACCGTAAACGTATATATAGTAATATAGTACTGATATTTCGTAGCAAACATGGTCGCTGCGAGGGCAAGTGCACCGGCCTCCTCCCAGATTTTGAAGTTGAAAGAAAAATAGTAGAACAGTTTTTAAAAAATAGCCTATTTCGCTTTCGATTTAGTGTGTAAAGGTACATAGATGACTCTAATATGTGTATCTATTTTAAACAACACATACCACCCTATTTTGCAGCTAACCAGCTATACCTTTCCCCGACAGGGGAGAATATTGTGACAGGGGCGGCAAATCAATCGTAGCCTACAAGCGGCAAATCTTTAAATCCGGCCCTGCCTAGCTACACTCTTAAAACAAAAGAGTGAAATCCACTCCTATAGGGGAAGTGCACTTTCGGCACCGGAAAGGAGTGGAAATTAACTCAGACTGAGTTAAAACCGCTCGTTTTAAGAGTGTAGGACGTAGATTGTTTTCTTTTACCCACTCCGCAAAAAGAGTGAAATCCACTCCTATAGTGGAAGTGCATTTTCGGCACGGAAAGGAGTGGAAATTAACTCAGATTGAATTAAAACCGCTCGTTTGTTTTAAGAGTGTAGGATCTCCAAGTTTTAGTGATTTCTATGTTAAATTTTGTTTTATTGAAATTAACGTTACTCATGAAACTTCAGTAAATTGTCGTAAATGCATCAAATTATATTTCATTTAAGTGCAATAGCATTACTTTTGAAGCTATAGGTAATAAAACATTAAAATACCCAAGTTCAGCAATATGAGTTAAATCAATGATTATAGTGACCATTTTTTAGGCTCTTAGTTTTTGATTT
Organism: Oedothorax gibbosus; assembly: GCA_019343175.1. Taxonomy (NCBI): domain Eukaryota; kingdom Metazoa; phylum Arthropoda; class Arachnida; order Araneae; family Linyphiidae; genus Oedothorax; species Oedothorax gibbosus. Next base: position 42,349,187 of record CM033272.1, on the reverse strand, counting down.
TGATTCAGGTTAGGTTAGTTTTGAAATATCGTCGCACTAGAGCTACACGAAGGCTATTGTCGACGGCCGTCGTAATTTAGAACCACAGTAAAGTGACGTGCAACCAATTTTTTTCACTTGGTTTAAAGATCTTACTTTGTTATCATAATCAATACCAGATAAACCCTTAATCATTTTTGTAGCCATATGGTGAACTGTTTCAAGCAACTCTATATATTTTCTAAGGAAAGGAGACTGAAACTGAACAGCATATTCCAGATGTGGCCTTACCAATCCCCTATACAATAGCAAAATAATCTCCTTAGATTTAGAAGTGACTTTTTATAATATATTCTAACATTCGATTGGCTTTCTTCACATTGTTTACTCATTTTAAAATCATTGCTCACCAAAACTCTTAAATCTCTAACAAACTCACTATCTTGGATACTTTCTCCCTGTAAAACATAAGAATGAGTTTGCACCCAACGCAACCTTTAAGGGCGACATCGTACACCGGGATTTAGAAGCATATTTAACGTGCACTCCCTTTACACGGTGTACAAATCATTTATAGTTCAGCAGTAATTTTGGTAATGTTCAGATTCAAACCTGGGACCTTTCGCTTGCACGGCAAGCGCTTTACCGACGTGGGATCCCTAGCCCTCTCTTTTAGTGAAATTAATTTAAGTAGTTGCTAACTCTTTTCAATATCTTTTTTAACTTGATTTTTTTTCAGCTAAAATCCATTCATACAATTGAAGAGTACAGGGAAAAAACAGCTTAATTTCGTAGAAAACTTTCCTCATCAGACATCTTTGGCGATGATAGCGAGTAATCGCCTAAACTGATGTAAGGAAACCAGTTTCTCAATTTTTTGTGTATATTCTCTCATTGCAACCCTGAAATTCAGTTCCGCGTTTTATTCAAAAGACTGTGTTCATCATCATGTTAAGCTTTAAAAATAAAGTACGATTGATTGAAAATCACGAACTTTTCTAAAACAATTAAGAGACATTTTAAGATTCGCAAATTAATTGAAAAGTCCTAAACCACGACATTTGTACCTTCCGAGATTCACGCGATGTACGATTCCGACGCTTGGACCAAGCGAAGAAGAAATAGAGAAACCGGTTTCCTGCCGCCAATGTCCGCCAAGCAGACACAATTACGGGACGACTCATAATAAATCAAGCGGTTCTTCCCCTGTACTCTTCAATTGCTTTTAAACAAAACAATTACTTTACAACCAAATCCCCTATAAAAAAGACAATAGCAACAATTAAGGATTATTTTTTGTTCTTTACTTGTCAAAGAACTTTTTATAGACTCTTTTAATCAACTTCCAGCGATTTTGTTCACGGAGAATTTGTCTCTTGAAATAATAGTACTAACAATCGTAAGAGGCTTTTTTTAAATCTGAAAGGAATATAAAAAATTGATTAAGTCATTACCTGAAGATAAAATTAGAAAAATAATAATAATGTAAGGTTAGTTTAGTTAGGTTAGTTTAATTATCGTCGCACTAATTATTAATATAAAATTTAGTTAATTGTATAATTTTTATTCAGTTATCAATATAACAGCTGAAGTTTTAAGATCAGTAAACTAAACTAAACTAAACTCCTCGGCGCAACAAACCATTACGGGGCCAAGGCCTGCCCCGCCCATTTCATCTTTCGTGACCTAGGACTCTGGGGTGTTAGGCATATGTCCCGGTAAGGTGGTCAGCCTCACGCGGAACCCCCAGTGTTTAGTTCCCAAGCATGCTTGGTACCCATTTTATCGACCCACTCAAGGGATGAAGTGATGGGTTTCTCTATCTTGATTTCCGTTTTATTTCCTTACAGTAGAATTTTCCTCTTCTCTTATATTTATTTTTCTCTTCATAAATGAATAAGGAAAATTCATTTCCAATTTTAGATTAATCTGTCTGTGGAAAGAAGCTATGATTTGATTTTTTTTTCTAATTATGTATTTTATGGATTTGCTTTTTCTCGTTTTTATATGATCAGTAGACTACTAATTTCTTAGAAAATACACAGAATAAAACAGCAAAGAGTTATCGTTTATTTTTCTCGGAGTGGCCAACTATTCTCACTGTTGAATATTTTCCACTTTTCTATTGACATAAACTAATTAACTTTTCGTTCGGCTTTTCTTCTCTACCTTGATTTCCGTTTTATTTCCTTACAGTAGAATTTTCCTCTTCTCTTATATTTATTTTTCTCTTCATACATGAATAAGGAAAATTCATTTCCAATTTTAGATTAATCTGTCTGTGGAAAGAAGCCATGATTTGATTGTTTTTTTTCTACTTATGTATTTTATGGATTTGCTGAGTCGTGGATAGCCTCGTCCTCGGAATCGGAAGGTCCCGCGATCGAGTCCCGATACCACTGAAGACCCACCGAGTATATACGGAGTACGTGCTCGTTAAATCTGTGGGTCCGAAAGTCCTGTGGGCGGTCATGGCGCAGTTTCCCACGGGTACAGGTTCTTGGAGACTGTTTCCCTCCCTTTCAGGGACATGTCTAATTTGTGGAGGTGGCGATAGATGGCAGCATCTGTCAGCACGATGCCAAAACGGATTCCTGCCGTGTAGTCTCTACACGGGCATCTCTCCTCAGGAACCGCACCCATTTGTCTTATCTTAGCCCGCTCCGCGGGAAGAGGTTGTCTAATGTCCTTATTGGCTGTTGATAATGTAGTGTTGTGAGCCAGTTCCTGGAACAGTAGTTTGGTTCCCGCTTAACCGGGCTCCGTTAATAGGAACTCCACTTCAACGAGACGAATTTTTTTTTTTAATCTTTAAGGGGATACGGTACCCAAAAATTGGTCAAAATATCGATTTTTCAGTTTTGACTTCTTATTATTCACAATATCTTTCTGAACAATTACTGAAAGTTTCATAATGATATATTCTGCAGAAAAGAAGTTATTAAATATTTTTCTGGAGTGATCCCTTGAAGTTTGAACGCATTTCGTCTGCTTTCAACCTGTTTTCTCGGTTTCGCGTTTTTTCAATTCTTGTGTTTAATAAATCCATAAGGATTTTTTAGCCTACTTTTCTTTTTTTAATTCGAAAGAATTAAAAAAAATGAAAAAGTAGGTATTGACATGCGGTCGATGTCCGTCTGTCTGTCTGTCTGTCCGTCTGTCCGTCTGTCCGTCCGTACCCCCCTTCCAAAATCGGTTCTATCCATCGGATCTTAAAAATTCTTTTTTTGTTAGAAAGCTATGACCTCAGATACCCAACTTTCATACTTTTTGTCCGTCTGTCTGTACGTCCGGACGGACATAAATCTACTATCTGTCGGCGAATTTCCCATTGAATTAGCATTGAAATTCAATTTTGAGTCATTTAAATCACTGTATAGGTATTGAAATGCGGTTGATGTCCATCTGTCTGTCTGTTCGTATGTCTGTCTGTCTTTCCGTCTGTCTGTCTGTCCGTATCCCTCTTCCAAAATCGGTTCTATCCCTCGGATCTTAAAAATTCTTTTTTTGTTAGAAAGCTATGACCTCATATACCCAACTTTCATACTTTTTGTCCGTCTGTCTGTACGTCCGGACGGACATAAATCTACTATCTTTCGGCGAATTTCCCATTGAATTAGCATTGAAATTCAATTTTGAGTCATTTAAATCACTGTTGCCAAATCAACAAAGGCATGAGAAACTTTATTTATTTAAACATATTTGAAGCAAAATAATATTTTCATGAATCAGTTTGGAATGACGTCATAAAATGTAGCACAATTTGATTCTTTGATTATTCATTAATTGTCTACCAAGAAAGCGGCAAGGCATACTTTTGCATGCAATTATGCTTAGTTTTAATTTACATTTCTTATTTTTTAATGCAGTTCGGAGTAGTTTCATTACTTTTGTTATTAATAAATATTTAATTATTCTTCGAACTACAAATAAATCACGAGCAGATGATAAATAATATTTAATTAATTTGCGAAAGAATATTAAGGAAAATAGTTGATTTTGGCTTTTAGAAGTTTAAATTATAGCTGGGTGCTGTGTTTCGATTTTTTTTTTCTAATGTGTATAAATCTAGTGTAGAAACGGCTGTTGATGATATTTACTTTAGGAACCTAGTTTTTTTTCCCGATTAGAACTTCAGTAAGTATTTAAGTAACAGGAAAGTAGGCTATTTTAGTTTTTTTATGAACTTCTTGTTGCTAATTAAGTTAGAATTTTGAAATTTTCAACCTGGGTTTTTATATAAATGGTGCACAAAATTGTGCAGGGAATAAGGTCTACTATGTATAGTTTTTTTTAAACTGTTGAATTCAATAATGTGTAAATTTTGTTGTGCTTTTCAGTATAAATGCATGCTACTTTTTAACAGTAGCTCACATTTTAAAATCCATGCAAGGTTCTTGAATGAATGGTTCTAAAAACAAACTACATAAGTTTGGTGAAGTTATTCTTAAAATTGAAAGAGGAGTAGCGTTTTAAAAAAGTTCAAAAGTTTGACTTTTTTTTAAATGAAAAACTACTTGTAAATATTTGTTTTTATTGCTAGAAAATGTTTATTTAGAGTCAACATTATATAAAAACACTATAATTTACAAGTTTATGTTATTATTTCTAAAAATAATGATTTTGGTATCGTATCCCCCTAAAGTGTAAAAAAAAGCTAACAAACCAAGTGTTTTGTTCAATTTCTGATCATGTCCTTGGTCCGGCTATTTAAGGTAAAACCTAAGCCCTCCATGTCTCCCTGTTTTATGAATTTGAATAACTGTATTAAATCACCCCTAGCTCTCCTGTTTTCCAGGGAATACATGTTTAAAGATCTTACTTTGTTATCATAATCAATACCAGATAAACCCTTAATCATTTTTGTAGCCATATGGTGAACTGTTTCAAGCAACTCTATATATTTTCTAAGGAAAGGAGACCGAAACTGAACAGCATATTCCAGATGTGGCCTTACCAATCCCCTATACAATAGCAAAATAATCTCCTTAGATTTAGAAGTGACTTTTTATAATATATTCTAACATTCGATTGGCTTTCTTTACATTGTTTACTCATTTTAAAATCATTGCTCACCAAAACTCTTAAATCTCTAACAAACTCACTATCTTGGATACTTTCTCCCTGTAAAACATAAGAATGTTTAACATTGTTCTTACAGAAATGCAAGGTTCGACATTTGTTAAAGCATGTAATGTACCGGGTGGTTATAAAATAACGCTCTCTGTTCGGAGAGGTCTGTAGCTTGAATGAATAATCCGAATGCAACAAACTTCGAGACAGTTACTAATCAAGAAGGGGGGAAAAGAATGGAATCATAAAAAAACACTCTCGTCTTTTGACCATTGTTATAAATTACGAGGCGTAATTGGCTGTGTTGGCCGCAATCGGCCATAATTGGCTATGCCTAGTAAATTAGAACCCTGCACTAGTGTAACATAATTTGGTATTAACTACTGTTCGTCTTTCAAAGATTGGTTGGTTTGAAACGTTATAGCACTAGACGAGTTTCTTTTTTATGATTCCATTCTTTTCCCCCTTCTTGATTATTAAGTGTCCCAATGCTTGTTGCATTCGGATTATTCATTCAAGCTACAGACCGCTCCGAATAGCGAGCGTTATTTTATAACCCCCCTGTATATCTAAAACATCAGATCATGGTATGGTCATAGTATTCCTCTTGGGTTGGGTAGTTGGGTAGTGCAGCTGGTTTATTGCTTCGTTCGAGGTGTGCGACGCATCACCAAAGTATAAGCGGGTCGCTGACCAAGCACACAAACCTGAATAGATATGTCTACCAACCAACCAATCACCAAAGTTTTACAGTGTACCCAGGCCAATTCGAAATATCTCATTTGTAGCTCTAGTGCTATAACGTTTCAACCAAACCAATCTTTGAAAGACGAACAGTAGTTAATACCAAATTATGTTACACTAGTGCAGCTTCACACAACCAATTACAATCTTAACACATTTTATTATGAATATGTCTTAACTGTTAACAAATAGTTTATTGTAAAATGATTTGGGAACACAGTTGTTCACTAAAATTAGGGGGCCGTAGTGAGCCTAGTGGTCAGCGTCTCGGTCTCGGGATCGAAAGGTCCTGCGATCGAGTCCCGGTACCACTGAAGACCTACCGAGTATATGCGGAGTACGTGCTCGTTAAATCTGTTGGGTCCGAAAGTCCTCTAAGTTCCCATACCAAATCAATACCTCTGGGGGTGACAAGCCAATTCTGGGGATCCTCTAGTTGGCCTCTGTCTCTAAAAATTAGATGGATCCACTTATGTGTGTGTGTTGTCTGTTGTGTCTGTCTTACTTGACGAAGGTTTATAAGCGGGTCTCTGACCAAGCACACAAACCTGAATATATATGTCTACCAACCAACCAACCAACTAAAATTACGGCGTGGATAGCCTAGTGGTTAAGACCTTGTTCTCGGAATCGGAAGGTCCCGCGATTGAGTCCTGATACCACTGAAGACCCACCGAGTATATACGGAGTACGTGCTCGTTAAATCTGTGGGTCCGAAAGTCCTGTGGGCGGTCATGGCATAGTTTCCCACATGTACAGGTCCCTGGAGACTTTTCCCCTCCCCTTCAGGGGCATGTCTAAATTGTGGAGGTGGCGATAGATGGCAGCATCTGTCACTTATGTGTGTGTGTGTTGTGTGTGTGTCTGTCTTACTTGACGAAGGTTTATAAGCGTGTCTCTGACCAAGCACACAAACCTGAATATATATCTACCAACCAACCAAGTAATCACTAAAATTTTCATAGTTGTTTTTACATCTCTATATTTTAAAGTGCTGAACATTTTATCTATTTTTCAATTCACTATTAGTGGTTTTACAGACAAACTATTATTTTAATATAAATTTAATTGTGTTGAATAAATTCACGCAGCCATGACGTTGTGTTCTATGAAGAAATTTAACTTTGACACGAAAGACTTTGGTGCTTAAATGGTAAGAATTTTCTATTTAATTTGCAATGGTTTGAATCGTCAAAACTACTATGTTAGAAGTCTCCATATCAGAATATTTCTAAAAGTTTACATAGTATTGTCGGATGTTATTAATGTGTGCCGTGGAATTTTTTATATTATAAAATATGCGAATAAATTCGACCGAAAATCAGGGCAACCTGTTGCGTTTAGTGACGCTTCTAACCTACGAATCACAAATTACGATTTTTTTTTATATTACTAGGGGGCTCTGCTCGCTATCGCTCGCCAACTCTCGGATTCCCATTGGCCGCTTCGCGGCTGGCTCGCTGGTGAACGTAACTTTTCCAACCCAACTTTGCACAGGCCTATGCATATTTTGCAATCAAGGTCTGTATCTATGACAAAATTATGTCGAGCCTTGGTAATATAGTTATATTCAGCCGCAAGCTAGCACCCTTGGATTGTTGGTTAATTTTAAGTTGACGGTGCTTCTGTCGCCAAGGGATTTGGCGCTGCGCTTTTGTTGGGAGCGATAAACAATTTTTTTTGGTGATGCGGCATTTTCTAGTGAAATACGTTGTGGAATCTTTGTTGTGGCTAGGTGGCGCTGGTTATACTTGAGCGGATGTTAGGCGCGTGGGATTTTTTGTTCTAAATTAATTATTGTCCAATCGCTGGCGCTGGTGACATTTGCGCGGAATTTAGGTTGCGCGGATGATATGCGCGTGAGATTTATTTGTATTCTATAAATTACTTTTTGTTCTATCGTCATTTCGTGAGGTTTCGTTTTCGTTTGGCTTTTGAACATCCGATTATTATGGATGGTGTTTATTTAAATTCGGAATTTTTTGCAAAACTAAATAAATTTTTTTTTTATTTACTTTGTAAATTAAAAATTGCCCGGGGCCCCAAACGAGTGTTTAGGCTTTCAATGGGCCCTACAGTACTGCCCCATGTAGGATACTGATGTTTTTTAGAGAAAAAAAAATGCCCGGGGCCCCGAACGCGTGCGTACTGGATTTCCACTCAATCTTGTAGCTCTAGTGCGACCATAATTTAAACTAAACTAAATTGCCCGTAGCCCAAACGCGTGCGTACTGGATAACCATTCCTGTAGCCTTAGTGCGACGATTTTTCAAACGATATTAAACTGGATTCCCACTCGTGTAGCTCTAGTGCGAAAATTTTCAAACAAAACTAAACTGGATTGCCACTCGTGTAACTCTAGTGCGACGAAAATTCAAACAAAACTAAACTGGATTGCAAGTACTAGCCCATTGTGTAGAATAAAGTTTGTTTTGCAAAAGCCCAAAGCAAACCAAAACACCGAGTCTAATTTATTTTTTCGAAAGTAACTTGGGTTACTGCATCGGCGTAAAGGAATCTGGCAATGGGGAAACACGCGAGTTTCGCCAAGTTGTTGTTGTTTTTTAGGCCAAATCCCTTGGCGACAGAAGCACCGTCAACTTATTATTTACCGGATTGTTGCGCAATCTCACTGGCTCGCAATCTTGCATTCTTGGATTCTTCCTCCCTGCCGATTTTTAATTAAAAAACTAATTGGAAATTTGAAAAAAAAAGCATCGAGGCATAAGGGAGACACACCTTCCAGAAATTTTTTGGACTGGTAACATCAATATTTCATCCTGTTTTGGCTGCTGACACTTTAAAAGAGCTTACTTTTTTTTTAATATAGAGAGATTTACTTGACCCTAAACAAATATTTAGTGTTTTAATTCATTTATTTAAAGCTTACTCGAAATTTGATATCAACCGGATATATTAGTAAATATCCAAAATCAGCGTATTTAAAAATGCTTTATCCATTTATTAATTTATTACTATCAATAGTTTTTAAGGTCACAAATTAAGTTGGTAAAAAAATTAACGACAAATAGAGCTTTCTAGAATATTAACCGTAAACTTGAATATTAGTTACTTAGTATTGCATATCATTTATTTAAAGCTTACCCGAAATTGGATTTTATCAAACTAAAATATTACCAAACAATCAATGTCATTAGTTGAAAAGGTTCAAGATATATTTGAACCATATTTTTGGGAAAATATATTCGTTTTAGAAAATTGATCGTACAGTAGCAGAACAGCCCCAAGCTGAAAATACTTTTCCTCAATTCTTGTGCAGGTATTAACTAAGTTGGCTAAAGGTTACCTTGACCAGATTTGTTTCGGTGATAAATTTTTCTACTATGAAATCGCCATCGAAATTTCATTTCATCAAATATATTTTATTTACATTGTTTTTTTTGAAAAACTGTTTATTATTTCAAAATAAAAAACGGTAAAGGGCGACCCTTGGCGAAGTTGGCGATTTTTGTATGGCGCCAGTTCATCTGGAACCAATGCAAAACCAATCAGAATCTGAACATTTGAAAATAACGCTTTAACCTAAACCAACCAGAATCACGATTGTCAAACAGAACTAAAACTAAATACATATTCATTAAGTATGCTTGGTAGACATATATTCAGGTTTGTGTGCTTGGTCAGAGACCCCTTATAAACCTTCGTCATAAGTAAGACAGACACACACAACACACACATAAGTGACAGATGCTGCCATCTATCGCCACCTCTACAATTTAGACATGTCCCTGAAGGGGAGGGAAATAGTCTCCAGGGACCTGTACCCGTGGTAAACCGCGCCATGACCGCCCACAGGACTTTCGGACCCACATATTTAACGAGCACGTACTCCGCTTCTACTCGGTGGGTCTTCAGTGGTATCGGGACTCGATTGCGGGACCTTTCGAGAACGAAGCCTTAACCACTAGGCTATCCACGGCCCCATTAAAGGTTAGACGTTCCCATAAAAGAAACAACATCGCCCATCTTGGCGAGGGCAGCCTTATTGTAGTCTTACCAATAAAACGGAGACTCGTTGCACAATTTTTATAGCTACATAGTTGAATAACAAACTAAACAGTACTGCAAAATCCAGCACGTCTGGTCACCCTACTCAAAGGGTTTTCAAAATAAAACAATTATATACTCGCCGCCAACCAAATTAGAACACGTTAGGGATGGCGGTTTTTCAAAAAAAAAACCGGTGTTTTAAAAACCGTTTTTTTACAACGCCGGTAAAACCGACCTGGTTTTATCGAACCTCAAAAACCGGTTCTATAAAACCGGTTTTTCAGTCAAAACCGAGGGCAAAAAACCGGTTTCGATTTTCCATCCCTAAAGTGTAACAAATAAGGGTGGCGGGAACTATAGTACGTGCAAAACAGTACCCTTATCCAGCTAAAGCAAACTTACAGTCCCTGGACAAATTATTAGACGCACTGTTATTCTTTTTAATAGTAATTTTTAAAGGTTTTCTCATGAACTAAAGAAGTTTTTTAATGTCAATAATGGTATATTTAAACTACAATAATGGTATATTTAAACTACAATAATGGTATTTAACAGTTTTAAACTACAATAATGGTCATAAGTTTTAAACTGGTTTTGTTGTGTTGTGACTAATCCTCCATGGTCTGACTAAGTCAGACCAAGTCCAAAAGATCGTTGACCCGAAGAAAGTCGATAACCAGAAGAGGGAAAAGGAAAACATCCTCTCTGGAAAGGCCGACGCAGTCCAAAATATGTTCGGGAGAGGGCTGCTGAACATGACATTTAGAGCAGGTTGTAAAGATCTTCCTGCCCTCCGAGAACGAGAGACATTTTAAGTGGCCACTTGCCAATCTGGCGACCGCAGTGCAGGTGGGTCTGTCACAATTGAGAGCCAGTGAAGAGCCCGGCTCCTTGCTCGCATACCAGTGATGACTGGGAGGGATTCTCCACTCCTTCGAAATTTCACAGTTGACAATGGATTGGTGTTCTAAGAAGGTAAGGGCTGAAGAGTAGGGATTGGAGTGACTACAACCCTCCTTGGCAAGACTATCTGCCTGCTCGTTTCCATATACGTCAACATGGGATGGGATCCACTGTAGAAAAATATTATGGGTCTCTGAAATAAGCTTCAGTTTATGGAGAATAGAAATGCTAGTCTGGTCTCCAACCGCAGTCCAATTATAGAGGTGTTGAAGAGAGCTGCGACTGTCTGAAAAAATCCAAAGGTCCTCATAGTCCACTTCGTGAAGGATAGCCTCCAGACCTTTATCAATTGCAATAAGCTCGCACTTAAAGACTGATGACGAGTCAGGATTGCGAAGGCTCATTCGCAAATTGTCCCTGGGTTTCTCAATATATACGCCACTGCCAGCGCAGCGATCCAATTTACTTCCATCTGTGTAGATTTTAATGGCAGTGTCGGGGACCATATTAATGATTTCCAGAGACAACTGCCTAAGATGGGCAGGGATCGAGTCCTTCTTGTTAACAGGGATAGCGAGGTCAAAGTGAAAGTGGACTCGTGGGAGTCCTTCTGAGGGATCCAGACAAGATTTTAGAGAGTGGGGTTCAATATCATGAAAAGGCAACTGCAGTTGCTTGGCAAGACTGAAAGGACTGTTTTTCTTGAGCCTTTGATTGTTGTTCCAGTATAGAGAGGTTTTGTTGTGATGGCCATAGGTGGAAAGCTTGTTGAAGTATTTAGTAAAGTTGGCCTTCCTTCTAGTTTGAAGTGGTTTCAGGTTAGCCTCAAAGAGAACTATATTACTAGGGCAGCACGCCTAAGTCCAGTTATGATTCTCGCAGCACTAAGTTGAACTTTCTCCAATTTAGCCAGGTTGGTGGCTGAGGCACAGCTATACACAGGAAAACCATATTCCAAGACAGGCCTGATGAGAGACATATATGTGTTTCTTAGTGTAACTGCATCAGCTCCCCAGTCTTTTCCAGCGATGTATTTAAGGATATTCAATCTATTTCTGGCCTTTGAAGCAATGTGATCTATGTGTTTGTTGCTTGTCCATTCAGGATCCAAAATATAACCCAGATATTTAGGGTGCTTCTCATAAGTGAGGTCCTGGTTGTCCATTTTTAGTTTTGGCTGGTAATTGTATAATTTTCTATTAGTGGTGAAGAATGTGGCGATGGACTTAGTAGGATTGAAACAGAGTTTAGAAGCAAAGTCTGATAAAGAAGAGAGTGTTGTTGAGTTCTCTTTCCAATTTGGTTAAATTGCTGCCAGAGCTCCAGAGAACGATGTCGTCTGCAAACAAGCCGATGTTCACCCCAGGGGATGGTAATTTCTCAATGCCTGCCAAAAAAAAGGGAGAGGAGAAATGGGCTGAGGACTGAGCCCTGGGGGACGCCCTGTCTAAGCACAACTCGGTCGGAAAAGGTCTTGTTATATTTTACTCTGATAGATCTATGATGTAGGAAATCCGAAATCCAGGCCAAGGTGTTTCCACGAAAGCCAAAAGTATCATGTAAATTAATTAATAACTTATGTCGCCACACTCTGTTGAACGCTTTCGTTAGATTCAAGAGAGCAGCAATTGTATGGTGGGTAGGCTTAAGATTTTGAGCGTCTCTGATGTTTTGGCAGAAAAGCAGGATTTGATCAATGGTGCTATGACCCTTCTTGTAGCCAAACTGTTCGATAGGCATAAGGTTTTTACAGTCCAAAAAGAATTGGATTCTATTAAGGATCACTTTTTCCATGATTTTGCAGGCTGTGCAGGTCAGGGCAATGGGTCTGAAATCCTTAGGGGTGCAAGACTTTTTGCCAGTTTTCTTAATGGGAATCACAATTGCCTGTTTCCAGTCTGATGGAAGGCGTCCAGATTTCCAGGAGAGATTGATAATGTCTAGTACACGCTGTTTCCCCTGATGGCCTAGGTTCTCGAGCATTTGACCAAAAACGCCATCTGGACCAGGAGATTTGGTCAGGTCAAGGAGAAACATTGCTGAGTGGAGAGTGCGTTTAATGTAGGTTTGAATGTAAGCATGAAAATTCACTTAATGTTGAAAAATCACAAAAACAGCTCTAACGACAATATTACGACACCATCCAAGCAAAAATTCTTGTGACATAAAACGGGTTGCTTCATAAACTAAGCAGCCATTTGTCGCCTCTTAACGGCTTAGTTCTTGTATAAGGACTGGTGCAAAACTTACCCCATGGGAAAACTAGCCCCGGTCTACCCTACACGGTTAAGATAACTGTTGGGGTACTGCAGTGACCTCCTTGGTTACGGATTATTATGAATTAGACAGCAGAAAATGTGTAGATTCATTGAAAATAATTCTTATTTGACTAATTAATTTAATACATTATTAACTATTATCTAAACCGAACGTTTTTCAAAGTTTCCTTTTACCAGATAAGGTCAATTAAGAAAGTATGGTCTAATACTTACAAATTTTTTTTCCTGCATTTTATAAAACTTTATCTTACTTTGCAAACTGACGTGGCACAAAACACGTCTAAGTTTGGTAACTTGTTATTTGAATAAATGACAAAGTCCTTAATAGGAAAAAAAATCCTTTTATATGTGAACATAAAATTAACGAATAAAAAACATGTTTACATACTTCTTGTTTCCACGAGTCATTTTGTTAAATGACATGGAAAATAAATTATGTAAACAGTGGTCTAACTACATATTTTTAATTTTTTGACCAATAAAATTTTCACAATTACTTATTTGAAATATATTAATTACTAGCTTTATAAAGCTGGGTAAAGCGGGTGTATTCTTAATAACGGTGATTCTGTTTTATGTAAACCTTTATTTTATACCAATTGATCCAGTCTCCACTGGTCAACACTCCTTCAGGATATTATAATCTACTCCCATTCCGATATCAGCATAGGTAGATGTCCAATTGTATCCATCCTTTCGAGGAGGCTTTTTCTTTGAGCGCTGTAAAAATTGCCGGAAAAGCTATGATATAATGTCCGGTTTCGATTTGCGTTAAGCAACGGAAATGACTAATTGTGGTAAAACATCCATTGCACATTTCATAAATCAATAGGGTTGGGGAAGGTAGTCTACTCCCATTCGGATATCAGCATAGGTGGATGTCCAATGGACAATTATAGCGTTTTCTACAAACGTATTTATTCGATTAAGCATATTAAAAAACCTCTAAAACTCAAGTATTTCTGGTTTTAAAGATGTATTTATTTTTAAATTCATTTTTAAAGTTAATGATACGTCACACCTGTTAAACCTCTCTTGGCATAACAGGTGACGTCACGGTTGGCTTTTTTTTGTTCTTGGCGTGTTATTTCGTATCACGTTTCACTGTATCGCTTTTGAAACTGTGAAACGTGCTTTCATCCTTATCAAACTCTTAAAAAAAAGTTATGCTATTTTACAGAAACATGTCATGTTCATTCCAGTTAATTTCTTCAAACGTTGAACGATTTCACTCGACTATTCCGATCAGATCCAACAGTCAATAGTTCTGCAATAGCTCATACGCGCTCTAGTGTGTGTATTTTAACTAACAACCAAACTTGGAACAAGCTGTTTAACTTCCTTGATATGAACTGGTTACAAATAATATTGTCTTCTTCTTTTAATGAGGTTTCGCAGAAATTGTAAGGTTTACGATTTTTAAAGTGTATTACAGCATAGATCGAAACATCGCCAAAACATAACAGTTGACGTCAGAGCTGTTTTCAGTGACGTACATTTTCGGCAAATTTCAAATGCATTTTTTGTTGAAATTAAACATATTTGTGAATATTTAACCTTACATTCGGAATCTGCAGCTTCTAATGTACCAGAAAAACACACATATTATGAATTTCGCGTTTCATGCAACTTGTCCATTGTATCCATCCTTTCGAGGAGGCCTTTTCATTGAACGCTGTTAAAATTGCCGGAAAAGCTACGATATAATGTCCGGTTTCGATTTGCGTTAAGCAACGGAAATGACTAAATGTGGTAAAACATCCATTGCACATTTCATAAATTGATAGGGCTGGGGAGCGCAGTCGGTTCAGGCGTTCGCTCATCATACGGAATAAAATAATTACCAACTTTGCAGCCAAATAATTTCTGACGAATAATAGCCCCTGTAGGGAAGTTTACGTTAAAATAACTGATAGGGCTGGGGAGCGCAGTCGGTTCAGGCGTTCGCTCATCATACGGAATAAAATAATTATCAACTTTGCAGCCAAATAATTTCTGACGAATAATAGCCCCTGTAGGGAAGTTTACGTTAAAATAACTGATAGGGCTGGGGAGCGCAGTCGGTTCAGGGGTTCGCTCATCATACGGAACAAAATAATTACCAACTTTGCAGCCAAATAATTTCTGACGAATAATAGCCCCTGTAGGGAAGTTTACGTTAAAATAACTGATAGGGCTGGGGAGCTCAGTCGGTTCAGGGGTTCGCTCATCATACGGAACAAAATAATTACCAACCTTGCAGCAAATAATTTCTGACGAATAATAGCCCCTGTAGGGAAGTTTACGTTAAATATTCAAAAAGTCCCAATGCTGTATGCGATGTCGCCGTTAAGTTGGGCGCCTATACTCATGTGTCAGCTCGTCACTTGACTGAGATTCTAAATTGCGACGTCCGTCCGCAAATAGCCCTCGTGTAGCTAAGTGCCACAATTATTCAAACTAGCCCTAACCCGTACAACTCGATGAGTATAGCAATCCTAGATTAAATTGTCAACTTCACCAAAATCCGCCAAACCAAAAGTTAATCAGCCATTATATTTTAACTGTAAAAAAATTACAAGTTTCATAAACAAAGAGGTTGGAGCTCAAGTGATCGCCGGGCACGAGATCGAAATCCGCCAACTATGCCAATCTCCTCTTCGCTAATAAGGATTTGGGGTTGTCTTACTACTAATAGCATGTTGGCGAGTGTGGTTCGATCGTATGCGCCGTTACAGGCCAAACAAAGGCCAAATAACAAACTGGTCTTAGCAATTTGTATCGAGAAAAAAAAATTTCGTTTCTAACCGGCATATTAATGAAGCTCTAAGAATATTATATAATTAATAAGTAGAAATTAATTTATACCATTTTCTGATATTCATGCTAATGGTTATCAAGAATACCATCCCCGTATAACATTTAACATGATACACATCACAACCTTGAGCATGGCTTGCAGAAAATGCAAGACAAAGCCACAGGCCAGTGCCTTTGATCTGGGAAAGGGGAATGGGGCGTCTCCCCCTTAATCCACCTAGACAAAAACAAGTTTCTGGGGGGGTACATATTGAGATTTTTGTTTGCTAGACTCTTTATTCTGTTTCTAAAAATTTCTCTCTTCATGGTTTCTTGGGGAGATAAATTGGCCAAGCTGGTAGTCTTATAAACAGCGCAATTGGAAAGTCATGTCCAGGTTGGAACTGTTTACGCTAGAATGGTGAAATAAATACACCTAAATATGCGAATTCGCATGTCGATCACGTGCCCGGCGATCCCGTGTGCCATCACGAACAAAGATAACATCAACCAGAATACAATTGTGTAATAAAAAAAACATTACACCAGATACCCATTACACTAAACATTACACTAGTTGCTTCTAATTCGCACGAGCATGCTACAGATAGAGATAATTGACATTTTAGAGAATATTCAGCAGATTCAGCAAATATCACCAAATTCTCTTAAACATGTCTCAATATTAACTCTCGGACTTTCAAGCCTAACAGTTCAAGCCGGACATCAAGCCTGCTCAGTTCACGGCAGAAGACAGAAAACAAAATAGACATGAATCATCATGTACGAATGGAAAGATTTTATATTTCGTACAAATTCCAAATTTACGCTAAGAAAAAAAATCTCTATACCTCAATTTCTTTCCATTTGTAAGCAATAATTAAATTAAATTAGGAACTATAATTAGAATAAAAAGTAGTAATCGAATAGTAAATCTAATCCGGCATAAAAAATCAAAGATTTTAACATAATAAATAAAATAATGATATTAAATTAACAATTTTACAAATTAAACCTACATACTTTTCCGTGTATACTTTATTTTCGCTCTCCGAATATATTCGCTTTCCGAAATATATTTTAAATGTAAGAAAAAGAGAAGTGTAAGATTAAAACAATGCACAATGCTATTCCAATGGAGAATTCGGATCACAATTTCCAGATACACCAGTATGCTTTCGAATTTTGAAAAAAACAACGCTTTTTACCACTTCTTCTCGCCACCTACAGTACAAAAGGAATAACCTTCGAAAATTTCGAATCTGTATTTCCAGTAGTTTGGGCTAGGCGTTGATACGTAAATGCATAGATATAGAAAGTGTAGCAGATATATCGATTGCGCAATCCCCGTACAACGCAATACAAATCCCGCGATTGTGTGATGAATCCGCTTTTCGCCGTTTTCGCAATGCATCACGGGATACTGGTTGGCTAAAAACTGCTTTTGCCGAAGAGTTACATGCAATAAAAATTGCATTTTTAAAATGCTTCTTTTATGAATACCTCAGATCTACCGAAATTATCGAAACATATCCAGTGATAAACTTATGCTAGCAAAACTGGCAAAAAGTTTTAACTAGTTAATATATAATAAATATTTTTTATTAGTCGAATTTATCTCATGGTGCCATCTGGTGGCTTATGGCACGCCATGGGCGAGCGGGATGTTTTGGCTTGCGAACTGCCTAGTGGGATACTGGTGGAAAAGTGGCTTCACCTTTTCCCCTAGGGGCAGATCTGCTTGCTACTCTTTCTAGATCTATGCGTAAATGAGTCAGTCAGGATGTCTTCCTTTATATAGATAGATGAAGTAAAAGGCCACGTTTTTGCTGTGTCTCATATCCTTAAAAAAAAACGTAGGCTTGCATGAAAAAAATCTCCTGATTAATATAAAACGGTTAAATTTATCACGCTCTATTTTTTCAATATTTATTATGTTCACGTAACAAAAATATTAAAAAAATATATGCAATTTTTGTTGGCAAACACTTATTAAAACAACTGAAAAGTGTAATTTTCCGTGTTCATGATATGGATATTCCTAAAATTACATAATTAGAATGAAACGTGCAAATTGCTACTTTAAAGCAACCTGGTACTCAAAAGCGTTTTCCTACCTACTATTTTTCATTAAAATAAGTGGGATTTTTTGTATGAAAATATAAAAAAAACTTTACTAATGGATCCTCGTTTCTAAGGCTAGTTTCACTTATTTTGTTTCTACTGAATTGCGCACTAAACTTAACTTACCCTCTTGCGACCTGGCGTCCCCATTTGGGGACATTTTTTAAAACCTCCCCACAAACAATTAACATGTTAATTAGTTCCGAAATTGACTTGGTCCGATAGAAGAAGATACAAACATCAATTTTCAGCCTTCGATTACAGGTATCAGTCATTTATTTCTATAAAAAAATGAAGTTGAACGAGGGTCAATACGATATTAGAGTTCTTAAAAAAATTATGCTTAAAAATATATGCTAAAAAGTATGTTTTGCAAAGTAATTTTTTAAAAAATTATGTTTAATAGTTACTGAGAGACACGCCTTAAGCTCTAAAAATACACATTTTTTGTGCTATAAATTAAAAAAAAAGGCCGTATCACTTATTTGTAGTTAAGTTTATTTTAACATTGTTTTTATTGCAAAATGCCTTTAAAAAATGCCTTTAAAAATGCATTTAAAAAATAATTTAAACTTTTTTTTCAAACTTTTCAAAAAGTTCTTTTAGTAAATAATTTTAAAGGCATTTTGCATTTAAAAAAATGTTAAAATAAACTGTTAACTACAAATAAGTGATACGGCCTTTTTTTTGCATTTATAGCACAAAACAAGTAGGTTTGTAACAGAATCTGTCACTTAACTCGCTTCCACATATTTGTGTTTAACAGGAAAAAACGCGCCAAACACAACATTAATTCTATATTTAACATTTACAAGCTAAATTTGGCCAGTTTCATTTATTTTATTTCGAAAATTCAATAATTATTACTTATCGTTTGCAAAAATTAATTTATATTTTAAAGAATAAATATGTCATATTCCTCGCTTTTAAATAGAATGAAAACATTTCATATCACCATACAAGGATTCCGTAGTGAAATATATTTGACGTCATTTCAAACGGATCGATGTTGCAAAAATAAATTTATTTTAATTTATTGTCTAAAAGAATTAAAGTTTCTCGAGCGATTGTTGCGAATGGCAAATGTGATTTAATTCTAATAAAAACAGGGCCTTTAGCTATTTGTAATTCAAACTTTTAAACGCCAAAATTAACTATTTTCATTAATCTTCTTTCTCAGATTTAATAATTAGACTTTATCGTTTGCTAAATTTGTTTGAAGTTCGAAGAATAATGATGTAATCTTTTTAATAAATATTTTTGTCGCCACAATTTCCCATTTACATTTCTTTCGAAAATTCACTTATTTATAATTTGTTAAATTAATTTACAGTTCAAAAAATTTATAATTTGTACAATTGATGCTTTAAAAATAAAAGCGAAACTTAGCATATTTTTTTTATGTTAAGTTAGAATTCTCTATGCATCTTTCTACATACATATATATAGAACCATTAAAAGAACTCTATTGTGATAATACAACAATCCAAACCGAATTATATCACAAATAAATATTTTTTCAAAACAACATTTTTATTTTAACAAAAGTTTCTCGTACGTTTAACGAAATGGCAACAGTGAAAATATTGAATAAAAATGGAATTTGTATGTTATTTCAATGTAGATTAAATTTTTAGTTATTTAAATTTTAAATAAGCTTCTAGTTTAAATTTTTTAATGAAATTTGGCATGTAGCCTAATCTGACTTTTTGCTTCAAAATGACGTATCCCACTTGTCTGTGGGACTTGTGGATGACAACAGTGAAAATATGAATAAAAATAGAATTTGCATGTTATTTCAATGTAGATAAAAAAAAATTTAGTTATTTAAATTTTAAATAAACTTCTAATTTAAATTTTTTAATGAAATTTGGAATGTAGCCTAATCTGATTTTTTGCTTTAAAATGACGTATCCCACTTGTCTGTGGGACTTGTGGTTCTTTCTGTGAAAGTGGGTGACAGACAGACGGACGGACAGACAGACAGACGGACTGAACGATTATAAAACCTTCCACTTTTTACGTTATAAACGTAGTGTGGAAGCTAAAATGTGTATTTTTAGAGCTTAAGGCGTGTCTCTCAGTAACTATTAAACATAATTTTTTAAAAAATGACTTTGGAAAACATACTTTTTAGCATATATTTGTATGAAAAGTATGTTTAGATTAAGAATATACGTGTAGGATTTTGCTTGGGTCTTAAGAGGTTGCAGTATTGAGATTGAGGTTGAGCCACTATTAATCAAATTCTTTCGCTTTACAACAAATTAGAATACTGCAGATTCATGATTCGTTTGCAGTAATTAGATGCGTAACATCCAGTATTTAAAGGGGAACGGGTTCCATTGGACTCTATTCCTCTCCCAGAGTTCCTGTGTTGAGTAATTGGTTGCATTCCATTTCAGAGTCATGCAGGCGTTTCGATTCTTGATCTTCAGCTTTTTGCTGCTGTTCTTGGCGGGAGGCCAAGTTGAAGCATGTAAAGAAACGGAAGAAGCAAAGTAAGTACAGATACATACATTTAAGATATCTTAATTTCAAAGGGAGATGTGGCTCGATTAAAAACAATGTAGTCCAGACGGAGTGCCAAATGAAAGCATGATAACTCAATTCATGCCAACCAGCAAAATTTTCGGCGAATGAGTGAAAGTTACAATGCGTTCAAGAAGTTTAATAAGAATAAACGATTTTTTTTATTGAATGGGGTTATTGGATGCTTGCGCTGTACCAAAAGCTTGTAGCGTAACCTTCAACAGCGAGGATAGTATATCTATCTTCTCTCTCTCTCTCACTTTGCACTTTTGAGTGCGTCTAAAACGATTAAATTCGAATCTGATTTTCTATACCAACATGTTATTTGAAAAATATTTTCAAATTTTAGGCAGAAAAAAATAAGCGTACACATTTTCCTATATCCAGGCCGTTCGGAAGATTGAAACTATTCTAATACGAATGGATATGTTAAGACAGAATTTTCGTTTCGGAACGTAGGGAGCAAGTATTTCAAAAGCCAATGTCAAATTTTGGTCATTAGGTATTTAACAAAATCAACGTATCAACGATTCGGCCATTCACTGAATATTTGTCAAAAAAACCCTTTAGAGTACTCAGGAGTACTTACTTATACCTCTTTCACTCCAACATGGAGCATAGGGCCTCCGTCATGGTCCGCCACCTCACCCTGTTGGCAGCAACGGTGTTAATCTCTCCCCATGACTTGTTAAGTTCTTTTACTTATCCTTATTGATTGTTCTACGACACGTTGTTTTTGGCTTCCCTCTTTTTCTTTTGCTTTGCGGATTCCATTCTAAAGCTTGCTGGGAGTAATTTAGTGTAATTGTGATTAAAAATATGCATATTCCGACAATCATGCTGTTCTTGGCGAAGCCGAGTGGAAGCACAACCCATCACGCGGTGGAAAGAGAGAATCAAAGTATAGTTCTCGACACCCTTATTTGTTACACTTTAGGGATGGAAAAGCGAAACCGTTTTTTTGCCCTCGGTTTTGACTGAAAAACCGGTTTTTTCATGAGGCCGGTCTAAACTGGAAGACGGTTTTCTGCGGGGAAAACCGTCTAAAACCGGAAATCGGTTTTTTCTCATAAACCGCCATCAGCGTTTTATTTTTAAATTATATAATTTAAAAAAAAAAGAAGTAGAGATGGAATAATGCAAAGCTTAATAAAAATACTCAAAACGATTAGAAAAACCGGAATAAAAAAAGGAACATTATAATTTTAAATAATAAGTAAGAATTAGGAAGAAAACCTAGAACTAAAATTAAACATTTAAAATTGACTGTGTAAATTGCTTTTTTTTTAATTCGAAAGTAAAGTTTACAAATTAATTGATATTTTCGATTAATTAATAAGAAACTGAAAAAAAGTTTTAAAAAAATGGAAACCCGTTTTTTGCCATTGAAAAACCGGTTTCGTGGAAACCGGTTTTATAAAACCGGCTTTTAAGGTTCGGTTACCGGCGTTGTAAAAAACCGGGTTTTGAAAAACCGTTTTTTTTTCTGAAAAACCGCCATCCCTAACTTGTTCTAATTTGGTTGGCGGCGAGTATAAGTACTTAGACACTTTATAGATATGTTACCGGTAAAGTATGAAATCCGTTATATTTTTTTATAGAATACCTAGTTATTCTATGAAATAACTGATCGTGTCCGTTAAAGTATAAAATTTTCTTGTATTTCATGGTTTAGCAAGTTATTTAATAGAATAACGATATGCAGCCCTCGTTAAAGAGTAAAATTAATCTATATAGTATATTCCGCACGACAAATAAACTAAATTAAAGTTAGGTGTTGGTCAGGGATTTAAAAAAATTTCGAGTAAAACCGAGTAAAAAAAATTCGTCTAAAACAAAAACATTTTTTGTTGACACATCAACAAAAAATGTTTTTGTTTTAGAAATAATGTTCTTTGTAATTCCAAGGGTCATTTGGTGGCAGCTAAAACGTTCCAGAAATTCCGATGCAATCTTGCGCCAAAATTTTTAACAGTGCAGTACAAAAACATGAATTTGCAACTATATCCCACAAGCAAATATACTACTACAGTTGCGTAAATCGTAATACAATACTTGTTGTTAAAAATTCTGTTAAGATTAAAACAACGATTTTGCTGTGAAATCGTGAAGGTTCGTTTAATTTCATTTTTTTTCCCGTTTTTTACATCATGATTCGCTGTAGAACGGAAGTGTTTTTTTTCAATGGTATATTTAACAAAAATAATTTTTCTCTTGAATGGGGATATTAGAAACTTGCGTTGGGCACTAAATCTTGTAGCACAATCTTCAGCTGCTGCAGGGCCGGATTTAAAGATTAGCCGCTTGTAGGCTACGATTGATTTGCCGCCCCTGTCACAATATTCTCCCCCTTCGGGGAAAGATAGCTGGTTTGCTGCAAAATAGGGTTTAAAATTATCACAACGAATATAAAAAAGGGAAAATAAGTTTATTTGAAATGCTATATAATTAGAAAATAAATAGAAATAGAAAATTAGATATTTTCAGTCTCTTATAGCTGCTGTGATAGTCTCCTTATCTCTTCAACCCTTTCTCTCTTTGCATTTTTGCTTTATCGCGGTCCTAAGTCATAAGGTAACACATGTTGCTTTAAAGTATTTATGGGGCTGGATGACTCTGGTGCAATTTGGGACTCTTAATCGAAGTTTTAAATAACAAGGCTAATGTGTAACATATTGCTTCTATGCAGCCTATTTCAATATACTATTTTATTCTAACAAAAATGTTGAAGTGTTCAATTTTTTTACAGTCCGGAGAGTACTACATACAAGTACCTTCGCTTTCGGGGAGGTTAGGATTGGTTCTTGGTTAACATGAGGTTGATGAAAACCTGAAGAATCGAAGGTGGCGGGTAAAGAAGAATTGACAACTTGCAGAAAGAACACACAGAACTCAACAACTCAATTTGTTTGGATAACTTCAGGACAATCTCTCAATAAGTTAAACCGAGTATGATATCTGAAAATAAATGCCCTTTCCTATTGCTGCTTTTCGTCTTTTTTTTTGTTCTTGTTCAAATATTTTTGCATTAATTAAGAACGTTCTCGTTTTAATTTATCAGAAACAGGATATCAGTAACAGCAATAACATTAGGACATGCTATCGTACTATTTTGTGTTTGAAGAACTGCTCTTAGGACGAGACATTTTTTATTTAGGGCAAACACAAACGTACAAGTCAAAACGGTAGAATTCTGTAAGATCCAGCTCAAACGATGTTAAACAGTCACAATCTCAGCAAGTTCTGACCATAGATATCATAATTAAAGTATTAGATTGGCTGATCACGTGACCTCCAATGCTAACGACGGGACGCGCATGGAGGCTTTTTTGGAGGTCTTAATGGCCAGTGTTGCTGCCACTTTAAGGAGAAAAATACTACGAAAAAAATACTATTTACTTCTAAAATTAAAAAAACAATACTAGAAAAGGATTTAAAGTCACTATAAATATTCCAAAATGCAGCTAGTATTTTTACGATATTTTTTTGTAATTTTAGAATTATTCTAAAATACTAATATGCTCTTTAAACTTTATAACTAAACTTTTAACTTAATTTTAGAATTTATTTTAGAATTATTCTAAAAATACAAAAAAATATCGTAAAAATACTAGCTGCATTTCTAGCTGCATACTAGCTGCAGTGGAATATTTATAGTGACTTTAAATCCTTTTCTAGTATTTTTTTTGTAAATTTAGAATTAAATAGTATTTTTTTCGTAGTATTTTTCTCCTTAAAGTGGCAGCAACACTGGCCATTAAGACCTCCAAAAAAGCCTCCATGCGCGTCCCGTTTTTAGATTGGCTGATCACGTGACCTCCAATGCTAATACTTTAATTATGATATCTATGGTTCTGACCAATCTGTCGCCAAGGCAACCACGAATTTTATACCATTCTTCAATTCACTACAGTTCAATTATGAAAGTCAGTCATTACGAAAAATATTGTTTTTTTTTAATGAGAAAGTCACTTCACTACGCTATATTAAGTATTACCTTATATGTTTTGATGGTTACTGATATATTTAAAAACCAACTTTATCAACAATATAATTCGAAATAATTACTTTTCTATGCTATGAATATTTCTTTCAAACTTTGTTCAGCATAATAATTTAATTTTGAGTAGTAATATAAATAAAAATCAGAAGAGCATTCACTATTCTATTTAAACTTTTTCATTAAAAATGTCTTCCAATTTTCGACAACAGGTACCAAGTAAGACATTCTTCTATTGCCACATGCTAAAATGCATTTTCTTGAACAGTTTTAAACTGAGAACGAGTATATATAACAAAAATAGTTGTCAAACTTATAGAATTTCAGAAAAAATCGAGTTTTTTACGTGACCATATGAAGCGATTTTCACGTGATCAAATGTCGTTAATTTTACGTGACCATATGACGCGATTTCCACGTGATTCTGCGGTAATTTCTATGCAATCTCTGTCTAAAACACAAATTTGTTAAATATATTATACAATTTTTTGAATTTCAGAAAAATATAATCATTTTCAAAATATATAGTCCTTTAAAAGAAATCTCTAAATTAATGACTGTGTTAACACACTATTCATAGTAAGTCATTAATTAAAAGAAAATCTTTTAAAGGCCTACATATTTTTAAAAAGATTATATTTTTCATAACTTCAGAATATTGTATAATATTTTAAACAAAATTTGTATTTTACACTATGATTGAGATTGCATAGAAATTAGTTGAGACAAGAATGAAATTAAGAATCTATATAGTATAAATAATAAAGAATTTTAAAATAAGATTCATTTTCTACTTCAAAACTGAGATCACAAAGTATACAGACAAATATTCATTAATTTGAATTATACACACTGGTTTATATTTAACATATTGTATTATTTTAAATATAAAGCCTATAGTATTATTTATATTATAAATATAAAACTTACCCAATTATTAAGGTGTCTCCTGAACATTCAGAACTAAAGGTTGGCAAAGACCGCAATCCGCCTTAAGATTCTTAAAATTGTCATCCTGTAGGCTGAGGAATATTGATATTTTAAATAAATACAAAATCATTTACAAGCAAAACATATTATTTGAAAAAAATAATACAAAGCAAGTGAAGATCTACCTATCTGCTTCCATAACCAGACTTCCAAAGAGAAACTGAAAAAAATAAATGTAAATATATTATAAAAACTGTAAATATCTGCTCCCAGCATCAAAAATTTTAATTATTTTTTTAATATAATAATCTTGTCCATCTATATAATATATGTAGAATCGAAAATTAAATAATTATAATTAATTTTAGTTTTTTTTAAAAATTATTTTCTATATTTCCATGAAAAGATTCAATAACTTCGCCTTCAAATTTAAAAAAAGAAAAGATTTATTTTCATCACACACACACCACATAGATTACACAAAACTAAATAAAAATACTAGACTGATTTTGTGTGCAAAATTTATTATTTAACAGCTTAACTGACATAAAACTCAACAAATATTTAATGAATTGAATTGGGAAAATGTTTAAAGTAATTGATTTATGGTTCACTTTTATGTTTTAGATTATGATAGACCTGAATTAAAGTTGACACTAAATTTATATTAGTTTCTAATAAAGAACTCAAAGGAAACACAAATAACATCTAATATAAATTTGATTTCATTGTTCACACCTCTGTTTCTTTTTAAAAATATTAGTATTTTAATTGATCTTGGAATACCTTTAACTATTTTATATTAAATTTTTATAGCATTTTTTAAATTTTTCCTGCACGGTCAACAAAAATAAGACATTTTTACTTCTTTTTTTTTAACAATCTCAAAAAGTCAATAAGTATCAAGTATTAGGAAAATAGTTATTTATGCAACAAGTGCGAAAAGTAACAATTTTTAAAACTAGTGGATTTTATTTCACGAGCTAGTGAAATAATCACACGTGTTTTAAAAAGTTTACTTTTCACACGTGTTGCATAAACTATTTTTTATAATTACGTGAAAAAAATCAAATCTCATTGGTTCAAAAATAATTCACGTGCTAATTTTTTTACGTAAAGAAGATCGGCATCGATAAATCTCTGGAACTGCAAAAGGTAAACTAATTTTTTAGTTTAAAGTCAAACATTTGAACATGGATACTGATTCAAAACCAAAAATAATAATAAAATTCACGCGCATAATATTTATAAATAAAGCAGATCAATAAATTTCTGGATTTTATGGAGATTATGAAATAGAAATTTTACTTGAAATGTTGGCATCTTATGAAAAGAGTGAAAAAAAGTACTTTTTTTCACTGCTTTTGGGTGAAAAAACGTAATTTTGTATCACTGTTTCTAAAAAGTATAACTTTTTGCACGCGTCTGATATTAAAATTATAATGTAAAAATTGGATTTTT
The DNA here is from genome assembly GCA_019343175.1 of Oedothorax gibbosus. Taxonomy (NCBI): domain Eukaryota; kingdom Metazoa; phylum Arthropoda; class Arachnida; order Araneae; family Linyphiidae; genus Oedothorax; species Oedothorax gibbosus. Next base: position 42,322,373 of record CM033272.1, on the reverse strand, counting down.
TTCACGCAATTATAAAAAAATTATTATTTAACACATAAGAAGAATATCATCATTTTCTAAATTTGCAATGGTTAATACTTAATAGAAAAATTGCATGTCAAATAAATCAAATATTGAATGACCTTAAACAACGCTGCTCAAAACAATTAGGGGAGCACATGGTTTGAACCTTTTCACCCGTTAACAGTCTGCGCACTGTACCGGGTGCGGGTTCGATTCCCGCCTTTGCCCTGGGTGTAATTTCTCTCTCTGTGACAGTAAAAATTCTTTCTGTGTCTGTCTTACTTGACGAAGGTTTATAAGCGGGTCTCTGATCAAGCACACAAGCCGGAATATATATGTATCAACCCTACCCTACCCTACCTTTTCACCCCTAATGATTCCGTTTAGTATCATCAGCTTCCAATTTTTTTCTCAGTGAGTTGAGCTCGCACTTATTTATCGTTAGATGGAAAAATCACGTCTTTTGAAGAATTAAATAATATTTGTTTGAATTAAATGAAAATATGAAAAACATGGTAAAATATAATCTACTCCCAAAAAATTTATGATATAAATTGACCCTAAATTCTTCACGCTTGCATTTCAAGACGCTTAGAAATTGATTTTACTATTTTTTTACAAATAAATTTTTGAAAAAATTATTGTTATAATTTATTCAAAAGTTATGATTCCAATATTTCCCCCCTTAAATTTTAGTTAAAAAAATTAGGAAATTTTTTCCCTGATTTCTACCATTTCATTCTGGTTGAATAATAAATCTATTTCATAAATTTTAAATTTTTATAATAAAAAATAAGAAGTTGGAACTGAAAGGGTAAACAAAAGTAAGCAAAGTGCTAACCTAATTGTTTTGAGCAGTGTATATAATCTTTTTTGAAAAAATCCGGAAAGGAAATTGAATTAAAAACTCATCTCGAAGATGAATATTTTAAAGACTTTCTCCACCTCACCCCCTTTTCATGCGAAACAAGAAATTAATTTACCTATGTATTATGTATTGCGGTGCCGTATATTCCAAAGACACTAACGGGGCTGGAGAGCCCAGTCGGTTAGGCGTTCGCCTTGCATGCGGAAGGTCCCAGGTTCGGGTCCGGGCATCGCCAAAATAACTGCCGACCTATAAACGGCCCGTGCAGCCCAAAAATGTCCGACGAATAATACCCCGTGTAGAGGGAGTGCACGTTAAATATGCTCCAAAGTGCCAACGCTGCGTACGATGTCGCCCTTAACGGTTGCGTTGGGTGCCTATTCAGGTGTCGGTTCGTCACTTGACTGTGGTTCTAAATTACGACGCCCGTCGCCAATAGCCCTCGTGTAGCTCTAGTGCGACGATAATTCAAACCTACCTACCTACCAAAGACACTAACCCCCTTTTGAAAGAATGAAGAAGTGTTAGAGTAGGAGATAAGAACTGTTTGTTTGTTATTATTTTACCTGTTCCTTCGTCTCTTGAATAGGGTTCTAAATTACAAGGCGTAATCAGCTGTATTAAAGCTCCTAAAGGAGGCTAGAAATAGACAGCTGGAAACGATCAACTTACCAACTACCTGTTTCCTGTCTTGTTTCACGGGACGTTGGCCGTAGTGAGCCTAGTGGTCAGCGTCTCGGTCTCGGGATCGGAAGGTCCTGCGATCGAGTCCCGGTACCACTGAAGACCTACCGAGTATATGCGGAGTACGTGCTCGTTAAATCTGTTGGGTCCGAAAGTCCTCTAAGTTCCCATACCAAATCAATACCTCTGGGGGTGACAAGCCAATTCTGGGGATCCTCTAGTTGGCCTCTGTCTCTAAAAATTAGATGGATCCACTTGTGTGTGTGTGTTGTCTGTTGTGTCTGTCTTACTTGACGAAGGTTTATAAGCGGGTCGCTGACCAAGCACACAAACCTGAATATATATGTCTACCAACCACCGTGACGTATATCATTCCTGCTTTCATTGCTTTATTTTATTGATGGGTTTTACAGGTGCCGACTCGTCACTTGACTGTGATTCTACATTACGACACCCGTAGTCCTTATTTAGCTCTAATGCGACAATACCTCAAATACCTCAAATAACGAACGCCGAGATCAATTTTGTATATGACTTTATTTGATTGGTTGGTAGACATATATTTTCAGGCTTGTGTGCTTGGTCACAAAGACCCGCTTATAAACCATCGTCAAGAAGGACGCACACGACATACACACACATATAAGACAGATGCTGCCATCTATCGCCACCTCCACAATTTAGACATGTCCCTGAAGGGGAGGGAAATAGTCTCCAGGGACCTGTTTCCGTGGGAAACTGCGCCATGACCGCCCACAGGACTTTCGGACCCACAGATTTAACGAGCACGTACTCCGCATATACTCGATGGGTCTTCAGTGGTATCGGGACTCGATCGCAGGACCTTCCGATTGCGAGAACGATGCCTTAACCACTAGGCTATCCACGGCCTTTTCTTCTTTATTAATATTTTTTCTCCTATTTTTCTCTTTTGAATAGTGGAATTTCACTTTCAATTACACTGTAAAACTTTGGCTGAATGTTACTCGGTAAACCTTGTTGTTCGTCACTTTTCAGCGGTTCAAAATTACTAGGCTGATTGTCTGTGTTAAGGCTCCGAAATGAAGCTAGAAAGAGGCAGCCGGAACGATTAAATTACCAAATTATAAGGTGGAAGCTGGAAAAAAGTGATAGCACTGTGTTTAAGAGGGAACGTTTCATCAGGCCCGTCCGTGGCCGAGTGGTTAGGGCATCAGCCCAGAGATTCAACCTTCTCAGGAGTGCGGGGGTTCGAATCCCATCTACTGCCAGTCATCCTATAAATCGGATCCGTGCTGGAAATAGCAGAAAAATCCTCATCACGGATGGGCCCGAGTACACAGGGACAGACGTGCTCGTTAAATCTGTGGAGTCCAAAGTCCCGACGGCGTTAGCGTACGATGTCGCTCGATGTTCCGTTGGGTGCCCGCTCAGGTGTCGACCTCGTCACTTGACCAGGGTTGTAAATAACGAGGCGTTATTGGCTGTGTTAAAGCTCCTGAAGGAGGCTAGAAATAGGCAGCCGGAAACGATTACCTTACCTTACCTAAAACTTTGGCTGAATGTTACTCGGTAAACCTTGTTGTTCGTCACTTTTCAGCGGTTCTAAATTACTAGGCTGATTGTCTGTGTTAAGGCTCCGAAATGAAGCTAGAAAGAGGCAGCCGGAACGATTAAATTACTAAATTATAAGGTGGAAGCTGGAAAAAAGTGATAGCACTGTGTTTACGAGGGAACGTTTCATCAAAGCTCTACAGTGTATTCCCAAACATATCGCCGACATCTCATTTGTAGCTCTAGTGCTATAATGTTGGTTGGTTGGTAGACATATATATTCAGGTTTGTGTGCTTGGTCGGCGACCCGCTTATAAACCTTCGTCAAGTAAGACAGACACAACAGACAACACACACACATAAGTGGATCCATCTAATTTTTAGAGACAGAGGCCAACTAGAGGATCCCCAGAATTGGCTTGTCACCCCCAGAGGTATTGATTTGGTATGGGAACTTAGAGGACTTTCGGACCCAACAGATTTAACGAGCACGTACTCCGCATATACTCGGTAGGTCTTCAGTGGTACCGGGACTCGATCGCAGGACCTTCCGATCCCGAGACCGAGACGCTGACCACTAGGCTCACTACGGCCCCGCGCTATAATGTTTCAAATAAACTAATCTTTAAAAGCCGAACAGTATACTACTAACAAATTGTGTAACGCTAGTGCAGCTTCATGCAACCAATTACAATATTAACACATTTTATTGTGAATTTGTTTTAACTGTTAACAAATAGTTTATTGACAAATGACTTGAGGAGCCTAGTTGTTCACTAAAATTTTTATGGTTGTTTTACATCGCTGTATTTAAAATGCTGAACATTGTATCTATTTGTTAATTGACTATTAATAGTTATAAAGAGAAGAGGTTATTTTAATAAGTTTATATAGCCATGCCATTTATTTACTGTGCGTTCAATGAAGAAAATTTAACTTTGATACGAAAATTCTGGTGCTTAAAAGGTAACAATTTTCTATTTTATTTGGGATAGTTTGTTTCTTCAAAGAAATATTTTAGAACTAGTTTCGGTTAATTCCTAGTTTCGGTATACGGCGACTTTTTATTTGTCGCCAAGTTTGTTGGCGAGAAAACATCGCCTACCGACGCGTGATTAGACGATGCTACTCGGAAACTGCGAAGTCAAACAATTGTGTTGCCAGATTGGAATTATTTACCGCCTTTTTTTTGTCGCCAACGTTTCGAAAAAGTCGCCGTATACCGAAACTAGGATTTAACCCTAGTATCTCAATATAAGAATATTTCTATAATTTATTTACACAGTATTGTCGAATTTTATTCATATGTGCTATGAATTTGCACTGTAAAAAATCCCTCTTATTTACCAGTGTGATGGTAAAAGTGCTGCCCAGTGCAGTGAATTTAAGTGTGATGTAAAATTCATTGTATGTTTGCTTCACTGGCAGTGATAGGATGAACAATTTTTCTCAGTTTAAACGCTACTGCTGTTAGTAGTTCATGTAACTATGTAGCTAAATAAAATTGACTGTAAAATAAACATTCCAACGCGATGTAAAAAAAATAATCGCAAAATGTGCTGTAATTTTACAGAAATTTTTAACAGTGTGCTGATACTTAAAAATGACAGCAAATAAATTTGGTCTGAAGCTGGTTTTTTTTGGCACTTGTAACCTGCGATTCACGGTTCAAAAAATTTCATTCATTCTCATTCGGTTCATTTTCTCAGTTTAAACGCTACTGGTGTTAGTTGTTCATGTAACTCTTGTAGCTAAATAAACTTTGCTGTAAAATAAACATTCCAACACTGTGATGTAAAAAAAAAATCGCAAAATGTGCTGTAATTTTACAGAAGTTTTTAACAGCGTGCTGATACTTAAAAATGACAGCAAATAAATTTGTTCTGAAGCTGGTTTTTTTTGGCACTTGTAACCTACGATTCACGGTTTTTAGCTTCAACACTACTTTTAGAGCGTAAAAAGTGTAAGGTATTGTACTGGTTCAGTCAACAAACGATAAATAATATTGATTGAATTTTCGAAAGCAAGTTAATGAAAATGCGGAATTACGGCCGACTTAAAGTTGCTTATTAAGAACACGACAGAGAACGTTCTTTTTTCGCATTTTTTAACTGCACCAGTGTTTTACTTTCAATTACCTAATATGAAATAATAGAATTTCTGAATTATGATAGGAATTTCTGTTGAGCATTAAGGTAACAGGCTATTCTAGAACTAGAACAGTGGTTTCCAACCTGGGGGCGATCGCCCCCAAGTGAGCGATTTGTGTTATCAAGGGGGCAAAGAATACTTGAGGGGCGATCAGGGGGCGATGAGTATTCAAAGGGGGAAAATTAAAATAATGTTGTACCTTTGTACAGTAAAACCATTCTCCAACCAAAACCAAACCAGCCAATTTTTATACTTTAAACTCTTAAATTTTTCTAGAAACCAGTAAACATATCTTAGTTAATTATTTCACTTTTGTTCTTTAAAAATATGCGTTATGTTTTTTTTCTATTTTATCTAAAAGTGACCAGATAAAGCTTCTTTGGCTGTTTTTATAAACGGTAGTAAGTGTTATGAAAACTGTTTTATAGTTACACTTTAACTGAAATTATGATTAGACATAACGTAAAATTTAAAAGGGGGCGATGGATGTTAATCAACCTAAAATACGAGGCGATGGTCGAGAAAAGGTTGGGAACCACTGTTCTAGAACTTTCATATTATCAAGAATTTTTGAAGTTTTCGAAACCATCGCAGTTCTATATTTTCTTATATAGAAAAGAACCCCCACTTCGCCCAAATAACTGCCCCCCATGCTGTTTTATTTATCCAATGCCGCAAGCCCATATGCCACTTTTCTTCCTGTTTTCCTGATATTTTTATCCAGTTTTCTTTTCCTGGCCGCTATAGGGCGGAATGCGAGAAAATTTTCCGTATCAGTGGATGGGGAACTATAGGAGTTCCTTAGAGAGATGCAAAAGAATGGAATACATCGTTAATTTTATGTGTTATTTTTAACTAAATCTAGCTCTCGAAATTTCGACTAAAGGTGGAATGAGCTTGATTGACCGCAGGTCTCCAATGCAAAGTGCCTCTGTGGTAATCTAATGGGGAAAAAAAGTTTTCCAAGCCACATTTCTCCGGTGGCGAAACCAACCGGTTTACAAACGGTTTCAAACGGTTACAACCGGTTACAAACTGTTTCAACCGGTTACAAACTGTTTCAACCGGTAACAAACGGTTTCAACCGGTTACAACCGGTTACAAACGGTTTCAACCGGTTACAACCGGTTACAAACGGTTACAAACGGTTTCAACCGGTTACAAACGGTTACAAACCGGTTTCAAAACGGTTTTCAAACCGGTTTTCAACCGGTCTCAACCGGTACAAACGGTTTCAACCCGGATACAAACGGTTTCAACCGGTTACAAACGGTTACAAACGGTTTCAACCGATTACAAACGGTTTTTTATGTGATAAATGTTGCTGGCTTACAGGCGTCTGTAATCCTACTTAAAAAAAAAATTGGCTCGAATTTAAAAAATGGGCATGATAGAGATCTGCAAATCAGCTAGATTTATTATATGAAAAACCGTTTGTAAAATTATTCAATACAGACGGAGAAATGTGGTTTTCCATTGCATTAACACAGTGGCTTGGTAACCGACCCTACTCCTCAGTCCTACAATTTTTTTTTTGTTGGTGAAACCGTGCACGAAATTATTAACAGTAAAATACAGACAAATACATCATTTTATTACATCCGATTTGCCTTCTCCTAAACCTTATCAATTGATGTGCTTTGAAAGCCATCAACTGTGGCGAAAGAAAAATGAAGAGTACAGGGGAAGAACCGCTTTATTTATTAGGAGTAGTTCCGTAATTGTATCTGATTGGCGGACATTGGCGACATTGGCTTGGCGGACATTGGCCGGTTTTCCTTTCGGTTCTTCTTTCGCGGTACAAACGTGTGACTCGTGTCCGCTGATCTCTGGCGTAAATCAGGGTTGCCGCGAGAGACAAACAAAGTGAGTAACCGATTTCCTCACACCAGTTTAGGCGATGACTCGCTTTCATCGCCAAAGAGGCCTGATGAGGAAAGTTTTCGACGAAATTAAGCGGTTTTTCCCCTGTACTCTTCAAATATGTATAAAGGCAACGAAACCAGTAAACCTCTGTTCGTCTAAAGAAACAATATCACACAGTTCTCCATTGCTTTTCCAGCGCGTTCTCCCATTTTTCGACGCTCTATATTGTCTATATATCTATACCCTAATCGAAAAAAGACTTGCTGCTCACTTTAATAACATGGGACACAGGTCCTCTTTCTAGGAACCCAAAGGTGAAGATGTATTCCCATGGAATCGGTTGCGAAAGTCGTATGTGGTTACTGGTGTGGTTCTATTTGTAGAGTTAAGAAGCAGGTGGAGATGCTTGGCGGGGAAATATGAGGCCGTCAGAAAGTCGCCAAGTAACCATAGTAAGCCCAAACATACGCTCACTCAACGTTAGTTCAAAGTAAAAATCATCTGATTGAAGAGTGACATAACCGTCAGAAAGTCCCCAAGTAACCATAGTAAGCCCAATTATACGCTCACTTAACGTTAGCTCAACGTAAAATCATCTGATTGAAGAGCGACAACCGTCAGAAAGTCGCCAAGTAACCATAGTAAGCCCAAACATCACAACGTTAGTTCAACGTAAAATCATCTGATTGAAGAGCGACAACCGTCAGAAAGTCGCCAAGTAACCATAGTAAGCCCAAACATCACAAAGTTAGTTCAACGTAAAATCATCTGATTGAAGAGTGACAACCGTCAGAAAGTCGCCAAGTAACCATAGTAAGCCCAAACATCACAAAGTTAGTTCAACGTAAAATCATCTGATTGAAGAGTGACAACCGTCAGAAAGTCGCCAAGTAACCATAGTAAGCCCAAACATCACAAAGTTAGTTCGTAACCATAGTAAGCCCAAACATCACAAAGTTAGTTCAACGTAAAATCATCTGATTGAAGAGTGACAACCGTCAGAAAGTCGCCAAGTAACCATAGTAAGCCCAAACATACGCTCACTCAACGTTAGTTCAACGTAAAATAATCTGATTGAAGAGCGACAACCGTCAAAAAGTCGCCAAGTAACCATAGTAAGCCCAAACATACGCCCATGCCCATTCAACGTTAGTTCAACGTAAAATAATCTGATTGAAGAGCGACAACCGTGAGAAAGTCGCCAAGTAACCATAGTAAGCCCAAACATACGCCCATGCCCATTCAACGTTAGTTCAACGTAAAATCGTCTGATTGAAGAGTGACAAAACAGTGAAATCTAGAAAATAAGCTTTACAGTTTTTAGTTTGCAACTTAAATCAGTTAAAACCGGTATTTGCAAACTGTAAGAAATATACTGAACTTTAAATTTATGAAAAAGGGGGGAACTGGTAATCTTCAAAGGATGGAATAATATGTTTATTGATACAAAAATCTTTAAAAAAAAAAGTCACTTAGCATGATCTTCCACTAAGCTCTTAAATTGTATAAAAAATATTTTATTAACTTTTAAAAAAATGACTGTTTACGCTGTAGGCACGGCCCAAGATCTACATTTACAGTCCCTGGACAAATTATTAGACGCACTGTATTTTTTTTTATAGTAATTTTATGTTTCTTAAGAGTTTTTATGCAATAATGGTATATTTAAACTACAATATTATTGATTTTTATTTAAAAGAATTGTTGTAGACTACATATTTGTATTTATTTAAAGATAATTATTGATTACGATTAATTTATATTAATTATTTATTATAAGATGATTTATGTGTGGAATCATCATCCTCAAATGCAGGAGACAGTACAGTCTTGCATTGATAGCATGCCGCGCAGAATTAAAGCTTTGATAGCGGCTAAAGGTCGCTCAACTAAATATTGACTTTTACTAACATTAATTTCACTTTTCTTTAAAACTTAATAAACTTATGCTTTTCTAAATGAATGCTGTTCTATTTATGTCAAATAAATCGGTAATTGATTGGATAATATAAAGATAAAAACAAATCAATTTAAAATAATAAAACGGTACAATATCACCGGGTAATTAATATTTTACATGAAATCTTGCAGTGCGTCTAATAATTTGTCCAGAGACTGTAGTAGTAATTTCCTTTACGGTTAAAAAAAACAACTTTTTAATTATATATTTTTATTAGATAGTCAAAAAGTCGTCAAATTAATAAAGAAACTCAATTGTCGAATCGCCCTAAATGCTTCGCCGAGAGCGTTTGTTGGTTGGTAGACATATATATTCAGGTTTGTGTGCTTGGTCAGAGACCCGCTTATAAACCTTCGTCAAGTAAGACAGACACAACACCACACATAAGTGGATCCATCTAATTTTTAGAGACAGAGGCCAACTAGAGGATCCCCAGAATTGGCTTGTCACCTCCAGAGGTATTGATTTGGTATGGGAACTTGGAGGACTTTGTGACCACGACGGATTTAACGTGCACCAGTCACCATTAGCGTACATGGGGGTCTTCTGAAGGCAGCGGGACTCGAACTCGCTCCCTTAGGGATGCCAGTCCAAGACCTTACCGACCAGGCTATCCCGGCCGAGCGTTTGTTTGGGCTCACTACAAAGCGATCGATGGTTTCACTTGGCCAACCGGTGTTTGTATTGGTTTTTGCTTTGCCAGCATCTCCATCATATTATTAACTCTATTGGTTCCAGACGTTATATGGAAAAATATCTTTTTCTCGCAGATCGAGGCAACGCAATTTCGTGTGAAGGAGCGCCATAGGATTGATAGAAGAGATATTTCTTGATACTATTGCGGAATATATGGGTGATTGAGAAATATAGAATAGGCTACTTGACTGTATCGCTGAAATACCTTCCAATATTACTTAAATTATAGTTTGAACCCAAATATAACAAACTTATATTTTTTTTTGCGAAATGAATCTTTAAATACTTAATAAAAATCATTTTAAAATGGTTTTTTTCATCGGTACGTCACGTGATCACAAACACGTCGATTTGGCTGACGTCCCTAGTATATATAAACAAACGGTGGTGATGTTATTTTGCTTGCAATTAAACTGGATTTAATAAAATTTACTATTAAAATAAGAATTATATAGATAATGGAAGGAGGTTTTACAAAAGCGGATAGTTCAAATCCAAAATGGAGTTTCAAAGTTTGTTAATAGTTACTAGTGACGTCATAGATACCACGTGACAGCCACACAAAAAAAAATCATGACGTTATTTATTTCCATATCCATTTAATTGGGTTGTATTCAGATGTCGTAAGTTCCTTTTTTTAACGTAAAAAATATGACGTTATTTATTTCCATATTCATTTAATTTGGTTGTTTCAGATGTCGTAAGTTCCTTTTTTAAACGAAAAAAAAAATCATGACGTTATTTATTTCCATACCAATTAAATTGGGTTGTTTCAGATGTCGTAAGTTCCTTTTTTCAACGAAAAAAAATATGACGTTATTTATTTCCATATTCATTTAATTGGGTTGTTTCAGATGTCGTAAGTTCCTTTTTTCAACGAAAAAAAATCATGACGTTATTTATTTCCATACCAATTAAATTGGGTTGTTTCAGATGTCGTAAATTCCTTTTTTCAACGAAAAAAAATATAACGTTATTTATTTCCATATTCATTTAATTGGGTTGTTTCAGATGTCGTAAGTTCCTTTTTTCAACGAAAAAAAAATCATGACGTTATTTATTTCCATATCCATTTAATTGGGTTGTTTCAGATGTCGTAAGTTCCTTTTTTTAACGAAAAAAAATATGACGTTATTTATTTCCATATTCATTTAATTTGGTTGTTTCAGATGTCGTAAGTTCCTTTTTTGAACGAAAAAAAATCATGACGTTATTTATTTCCATACCCATTAAATTGGGTTGTTTCAGATGTCGTAAATTCCTTTTTTAAACGAAAAAAAAAATCATGACGTTATTTATTTCCATATCCATTTAATTGGGTTGTTTCAGATGTCGTAAGTTCCTGTTTTAAACGAAAAAAAAATCATGACGTTATTTATTTCCATATCCATTTAATTGGGTTGTTTCAGATGTCGTAAGTTCCTTTTTTTAACGAAAAAAAATATGACGTTATTTATTTCCATATTCATTTAATTGGGTTGTTTCAGATGTCTTAAGTTCCTTTTTTTTAACGAAAAAAAATATGACGTTATTTCCATATTCATTTAATTTGGTTGTTTCAGATGTCGTAAGTTCCTTTTTTCAACGAAAAAAAAATCATGACGTTATTTATTTCCATATCCATTTAATTGGGTTGTTTCAGATGTCGTAAGTTCCTTTTTTCAACGAAAAAAAAATCATGACGTTATTTATTTCCATATCCATTTAATTGGGTTGTTTCAGATGTCGTAAGTTCCTTTTTTCAACGAAACAAAAATCATGACGTTATTTATTTCTATATACATTTAATTGGGTTGTTTCAGATGTAGTAAGTTCCTTTTTTCGCTCTCCCGCGATTTCATTCGTCGTATTAGTTTCACTCTTAAAGCGCAGTAAAAACCATAAGTATTTAGTATCAGGATATTTAATATTTAGGAAATATTTTACGTTCAGTATCTTTTTAGCATTTGCACAAAACGATTCTACAGTTTACAATAACACAATAACGTAATAGAATAAATAACGCAATGTTAAAGGAACAATAAAGGGGACATTCATAAATTGCGTCACGCAAAATTTAGAGTTTTTTGACTCCTTCCTACCCCTATGTCACGCTGCGTCACGCTTTATCGAACCCCTCCCCCTAACATAACGTCACGTTATTGCACCCCACCCTTTCTAAGAAAAGTCAATTTTATTATTTCTCTGTTTCATACTTAAAAAATTAATGCATATTTACATATTTTTAAAAAATTAACTTGCAAAGAAATAATGTAAAATTTATCTTGGTTAAATAATTTATTCATAGGAATAGACTGACATTGTATTTAAATTTCCGTTTTCTAAGAACTAACTAGCTATTCGTTAATACATATCATCTTTAAAAAAAAGGGGGCCTGGGTGTAATCGAATCTGTCTAGTTCTGGGTTTTTGGTTTCGTCCAGGTAGCTGCTAGTCTCCAGATTAGTCAAGATGGTATCGCAATTTAGCGTGTTACGAAGTACCGTTACGAAAATAGGTCAGTATCTATAGGAGACAACGTTGTGGTATATAATATCTCCCCGTCCTCTTTCTGAAATACATAAAAAGTTTCTTATGATAAAAATAAGATTTCCAGATTTCTTTCCTCTCAAAAACTTCATTTTATGTAAAACAGATTTGCTTGCAGAAGTGAAAATTTCCAAATCGTTACGTAACGCAAGCGATTACCCCTCCCTCCCTGTCACGATCCGTCACGTTGGCGTATACCCCCGCCTCCCCCCTCTGAGCGTGACGTAATTTATGTACGTCCCCAAAAGAACAAAGACGACGAAACGAACAAGAAGAGAAAACAAAACGAAAAATCACTATGAAAACATACTGTCTAAAACTTCAACAATTCCCATATTTCTTTTTATTTATAAATTTAAATAATTAGGTCAAATTATCACTAAAACAAAGTTAATTCCAGAAGTACCAAAAATGATAACATTGCAGCTGGAGCTGTTGCCACTCATGAGATGGAACATATCCATACTACTTTATCCGTATGCAAGAATATACGCTACTAAGCAACGTCTACAGTTCCGAAATCGAAAATGTTTGGTTTCATTCCAATAACACAGCATCACGAAACAGCCCTAGATTGACTTTTTCTTCGATGCATTTTCCACTAAACTACATTTATCGCGATAAAAGGAAAGTCCAAGTAATTTTCTTTTCGGGATTTTTCAGACCCAACGCTTTTTACTAAAAGCTTTCTCCACTTAGAGAAGGCAACTAAAAGCAAAACGGTATTCAGACAGAGTAAAGCAAATTGAGATGCTTGGCGTGAAAAAAAGTGATGCCGTCAAAAGGTCGCCAAGAAACCCGAAAGGCCTGGAAATGGTTAAAAATGTATGGTAATATTCCAAAATGATTCATGAAAAAATTATTTTGCTTCAAATATTTTTAAATAAAGTTTCTGATGCCATTGTTTATTTGACAACAGTGATTTAAATGACTCAAAATTGAATTTCAATGCTAATTCAATGGGAAATTCGCCGACAGATAGTAGATTTATGTCCGTCCGGACGTACAGACAGGCGGACAAAAAGTATGAAAGTTGGGTCTCTGAGGTCATAGCTTTCTAACAAAGAATTTTTAAGATCCGAATGATAGAACCGATTTTGGAAGGGAAGGGGGTACGGGGTACGGACAGACAGATGGACGGACATCGACCGCATGTCAATATATACTTTTTCATTTGTTTTAATTCTTTCGAATTAAAAAAAGAAAAATAGGCTAAAAATACCGTTGTAACTAGTTTTTATCAAAGAGTCAAAAGCAGCAAAGTCGATGTAGTAAGACTATACAAACTCCGATTTAAATATCGCCAAATAGTTCGCAGAGAGCGTTTGTTGAGGCTTACCACAAAAGCGATCGATGGCTTCATTTGGCAAACCAATTTTCGTAATGTTTTTTTACGCGGAAGCATCTCAATCTTTTTAACTCTATGCTTATTCCTACCTCTAATCTGTAGACATTATTCGGTTATTTCTCTAGTTTGGAGTCTGTCCAAAATACTATTCATTGATTCCGGTTATTTAAAGGAAGATGGACTACTGACCAACTCCGAGACATATTGATCGGATATGATAATAGTTTCTAGACTGTGCTGGATATTTGATCAAAAGAAAGTTTTCGATTTCCTAGTTTTAACAAAAAGATTTGGTTCTTTTCTATTTCACTGGCACAAATCTAATTAAACCATAGATATCATAGTTAAAGTATTAGATTGGCAGATCACGTGACCTCCATGCTAACAACGGGACGCGCATTGACACCAGAATAAGAGGGCAATGGAGCCAGGGTTGCCACCACATTAAGGAGAAAAATACTACGAAAAAATACCGTTTTAATTCTAAAATTACAAAAAAATACCATAAAAATACTAAAAAAGCGTTTCACGATTTTTTTTTAAAGTCTTGTGTGAAAGATTCCAAAATGCAGCTAATAGTTTTATGGTATTATTTGAAATTTTAGAATTAAACGGTGTTTTTTCGTAGTATTTTCTCCTTAATGTGGCGGCAACACTGGCTCCATTGCCCTCTTATTCTGGTCTCCATGCGCGTCCCGTCTTAGCATTGGAGGTTACGTGATCTGCCAATCTAATACTTTAATTATATCTATGAATTAAACGGATTTTTGACGACAGATAACAATATACACAGTAAAAGGACCACAGTATACACAGTTAAAGTGAGACAGTTAATGAATCTTCGTTTGGTGGTGGTTGTACATTTTTAGCAACTTTATTGCTCTGAAATTGGAAATCACCAAACATTTTTGTAGTTGATTTTTTGACTTGCTCCTAAATTATGTAATAAGTTACCGATCAACTTCAAAACGATTAATGAGTACTCTACATTTAAGAGGGACTGTCAGTCCCATAGAGATACTGCATTAGTTTTGAAATCACAACTTTTGCAAAAGAATTGCTTTGCCATGTTATCCCATTTTCACCAGGTATGGGAATCATCATAATATCAATTTAAAACAAAATTGAGAAGAAATAACATCCGGTTATTTAATTATTGATTGATAAAGTTTTAAAATGGTGTCGCCATCAGCTTTATATTTTTGGCATTTTAAAACTTCAAAAATATATAATAAGATAACTAGATAACATTTTGTTTCAATTTTGTTTCATTTCGATGTTATGTTGATTACCATACCTGGGGAAAAAGGGCTAACATGGCAAAGCAATACTTCTGCGGAAATTGTGATTCCAAAACTAATGCATTAGCTCTATGGGACTGACAGTCTCTCTTAAATATAATCTATTTTATTTACTAATTATTATATTGATGAGTTTTAACTTGGACTACTGACCAACTCTAAGACAGATTCATCGGATAAGACAATATTTTCTAGACTATGCTGAGATCAAAAGAAAGTTTTTGATTCTTCTATTTGAGTTGGAACAAAAAGATTTGGTATTTTTTTTATTTCATGGGCACAAATCTCATCAAACGGAATTTTTGGCAACGAAACACAGTATACACAGTAAAATTACTGTATTATACACAGTTAAAGGACCGCAGACACATTTAAAGGACCACAGTAATACAAGAATAATGTGTAACATATACGTTACATAAAACCACAGTGTACACAATTAATAACCACAGTATACACAATTAACAAACCACAGTGTACACAATTAATAAACCACAGTGTACACAGTTAATAAACCACGGTATAAACACATATTACAAAAAACACAGTGTACACAATTAATAAACCACGGTATACACAGTTAATAAACCACAGTATACACAATTAATATAACACAGTATACACAATTAATAAACCACAGTGTACACAATTAATAAACCACAGTGTACACAATTAATAAACCACAGTGTACACAATTAATAAACCACAGTGTACACAATTAATAAACCACAGTATACACAATTAAATTTTACCATATATTGGAAATATTTCGTTTAGCGGGTGGTTGTACATTTTTGGCAACTTAATTGCTTGGGTCTGCGCAATTGAAAAGTACGTAATGTTTTTGTAGACCCATTTCAAATTTTCTCCTAAATTATGGAAAAGAATACTGATCAATTTTGAAAACACTAATAATTTCACTTCATTTAAATATAATCTGTTTTATTTTCTTATTTATATCGATGAGTTTCCATTTGCACTGCTGACCAACACTGAGACATTGATCGGTTAAGATAATACACTGCTAAAAACAATTAGGGGAGCACTTTGCGTACTTTTGTTAACCCTTTCAGTTCCAACTTCTTATTTTTTATTCTAAAAATCTAAAATTTGTAAAATAGATTCAATGAAATGGTAAAAAACAGGGAAAAGAATCTTAGTTTTTTTAAACTAAAATTTAAGGGGAAAAAATTATTAACGATAATTTTTCAAAACTTTATTTGCTAAAAAATATTTTTAATCAATTTTTAAACATCTAAGAATGCAAGCGTGAAGAATTTAGGGTCAATTTATTTCCTAAAAACTTTTGGGAGTGAATTTTTTTACCATGTTTTTCAATATTTTTATTTATTTAGAACAAACATTATTTAATTCTTCAAAAGACATGATTCTTCCATCGAAAATACGAGATTAACTTAGGGAGAAAAAAAATCGCAAGCTGATGATTCCAAATGGAATTATTGGGGGTGAAGGGGTTTAAGCCATGCGTTCCCCTAATTGTTTTGAGCAGTGTAGTTTCTAGATTGTGCTGAATATATTATAGATAAAAAAAATAATTTCTGAGTTTGAATAATTTTTTTTGGTAAATCCTCTTTTTTGACATGAGCCTAAATTATGTAGAATTATTAACAGTAATTATTGATTATAATAATAAAATGTAAATTATTAAAACAGTAATAGATTACGGATTAATTTCAAAACACTAATAATTACGCTGCATTCAAATGTAATCTATTATATATAATAATATTTTCTAATTAGCATCGAAATAATTTCAAGACTGTGCTGAATATATTAGATAAAAACCTTAAAACAAGATCTTCAACATTTTTAGAAATAATTAAAATGGACTGTATAAAAATGGGCTGTAATAAAAAAAGTAAGTTAATTGCCATAGACTTGTAACCTGGGTTCAAAACTACAACATTTTAAGTGTATTTACAACTGTGTCTCCAACTTATTGACTCTTCGCTTCTGGTGTAATTGACCTTTGAATGCCACAATTTTTTTGGAAATGATCAAAATGGACTGTATAAAATGGGCTGTAATAAACAAAGTTAGTTAATTGCTCTAGACTTGTAACCTGGGTTCAAAACTACAACATTTTAAGTGTATTTACAACTGTGTCTCCAAGTTATTGACTCATCGCTTCTGGAGTAGTTGACCTTTGAATGTAACCTTTTTTTTAAAAAATGATCAATTTTGAGACCCTGTATTTACCAAAGTAAAGTGCGTGCACTTAATCCAATAATTATTTTTTATAGTTGCGTGAAAAAATCCGATTTTTACACTATAATTTTAATATCAGACGCGTGCGAAAAGTGTACTTTTTAGAAACAGTGCTAAAAAATAACTTTTTTTTTCACCCAAAAGCAGTTAAAAAAGTACTTTTTTCACTCTTTTCAAAAGATGCTAACATTTCAAGTAAAATTTCTATTCCATAATATTCATAAAATCCAGAAATTTATTGATCTGCTTTATTTAAAATATTATGCGCGTGAATGTTATTATTATTTTTATTTTTGAATCAGTATCCATGTTCAAATGTTTGACTTTAAACTAAATAATATGTTTGCCTTTTGTAGTTCCAGAGATTTATCGATGCCGATCTTATTTACGTAAAAAAATTAGCACGTGAATAATTTTTGAACCAATGATATTTGATTTTTTTCACGTAATTATAAAAATAGTGTATGAAACACGTGAAAAGTAAACTTTTTAAAACACTAGTTTTAAAAAGTGTTACTTTTCACACTTGTTGCATAAATAACTATTGTGGGTCACTTATGGTTTAAGCAGATAATTAGGCAGAAACATGACAAAAATCGACGAAAATGACCTTTTTCAAAGGACCCTGACCTTCAAAGCCATGAGTGACCCATTAAACTAATTATGATGACAAGTACGTAGTATCAAGTAGTATCCATATTTAAAAAAAAAATCATAGAAAACTCATGGCTGTAGAAGAATGATATAATGTACATCATTGATCCATTACCACGAACTTTAACCTCCTCTCAAGGTCAAACAAGTTTGATTTAAGAAAAAATGAAAAGCACTTTTTCTTATCATAGTACTAATAAAATGTCTCGTATCCTGAAAGTTTCAAGAAAATCGAAGACATCAACTATCACGCCCCTATTCAATTTGGCCCAGTTTAAAAAAAAATGGCTCTTAATATCTGAGATTTAACGAAAATGTTTTGTAAGTCCTTTTTTTACTTTTAAGTATCTAATACTAAATATGGTGATGAAAGTATTGCGATTGGGTCGAAAATCCGAAATGGAGATTGTTTTTTAAATGTTTTGTTATGATTCTAAAGGGTGATGTTTCTAAAAAGTGATGATTCTAAAGGGTTATGTTTCTAAAGGGTATATTGGTTTCTAAAGGAGATCTAAAGGTATGATTCTAAAAAGTGATGATTCTAAAGGGTTATGATTCTAAAAAGTGATGATTCTAAAGGGTTATGTTTCTAAAAAGTGATGATTCTAAAGGGTTATGATTCTAAAGGGTTATGATTCTAAAGGGTTATGTTTCTAAAAGTGATGATTCTAAAGGATGTTCTAAAAGTGATGATTCTAAAGTTATGATCTAAGGGTTATGTTTCTAAGGTTATGTTCTAAAAGTGATGATTCTAAAGGGTTATGTTTCTAAAAAGGATGTTCTAAGGGTTATGTTTCTAAAAGTGATGATTCTAAAGGTGATGTTTCTAAAAAGTGATGATTCTAAAGGGTTATGATTCTAAAGGGTTATGTTTCTAAAAAGTGATGATTCTAAAGGGTTATGATTCTAAAAAGTGATGATTCTAAAGGGTTATGATTCTAAAGGGTTATGATTCTAAAGGGTTATGTTTCTAAAAAGTGATGATTCTAAAGGGTTATGATTCTAAAAAGTGATGATTCTAAAGGGTTATGATTCTAAAAAGTGATGATTCTAAAGGGTTATGATTATAAAAAGTGACGATTCTAAAGGGTTATGATTCTAAAAAGTGCAACAACTGCATGCAAAAAGAACGGTTTTCAGACGTTTGGGTCTTTAGTATGAATGACGTCGCTCTAGATTTGTGCATGTTGAAACTTTTAACCCTTTCAGTCCCGTGATGCCATTTGGCATCATCATGTTTCTGATCATAATTTTAAAACAATAATAGGGCTGACATCTATTGGGATTAATAAAAAAATATTTTCTAATAGAAAAAGTTTGAAGAATCGAATGATGTGCTTTTTTGATATCATAAATGGCTATAGACGATCAGAAAAAAAATTCTAACATGATGATGCCAAATTGTCATTGGGACTGAAAGGGTTTTAACCTAATCCAAGTGACGCACTTATGGATGGAAAATATTATTCCATATTTACCCCTTGACCTTTTCCCCCTATAAAACCCAGTTACTATCTACTAAATTCCCCCGAAACTACGAAACTACTTCCTACTACTACGACACTCCTTGAAAAAACCCTACAAAACCGGATAACTCATCTTTGGGCAAGTTAATGCTTGGCGTAATTGGAATAGCTGATGAGATCGAAAAATAGGGGAGCAGTGACCCCCCCCCTTCAACTTTGCTGCACCCCCGCAAATGAATAGTTTCCTTCCGCCTTTTTTTACCCCCCCCCCCCCACATCTCGTTTGGGCATGCAAATTGAGAGATTGTTCGCCTGTTTGGCGATTTAATCAAAAAGTAAAATTGAAATCGTGATTTTAGCTTCAACGATACGTTTATAAAGTGAAAAGTGGAAGGTATTATAATCGTAACAGTCCACCCGTCCGTCACTAACTGTCATGGACCAAACTACAAATGCTACAGACACGTGCGATACGTCAAAAAAAATCAGCCTATTGAAATTAGGAGACATTGAAAATTTCAGAGAAGAATTCGAAGTAAAATTAAAAATTAAAAAAAAAAAACTGCAACATTTAATGCTCATTTAAAAAGCATAGGAAGCCATTCCTATTTGAATTAAATACCATTGCGATTCGCAACAATCGCTCGAGAAATTTTAATTCTTTTAGACAATCAATTAAAATAAATTTATTTTTGCGACATCGATCCGTTTGAAATGACGTCAAATATATTTCACTACGAGATTCTTTGTACGTTGATATGAAATGTTTTCATTCTATTTAAAAGCGAGGAATATTACATATTTATTCTTTGAAAAATAAATTAATACTTCAATCATTAAAAAACCCTGCAAAATTTAAGCATATTTTAAATCATGTATAAAGCATAAGTCAATTTTTATTAGAATTGAATCACCATTGCCTACTTACGTAGGTGGAATTGACTCATTTAAGAATAGTACTGCTATTGTTGAAGATCAGTGGAGCAATGGAGAGAAAGGTCAACTGATGATTAAGGTCATATTTGCTGCCGTGGGCAGGTAAACTGTAGTAACTTCCATAATGACTTGGTCCATTGTTGCAAGCACTCAATTAGTCTAACAATTAAGAAAACATACCGGATTTTTTAAAATTTCAGATCAAAAATGGTACAACTCATTGTTGCGATTACTGGCACTACCCACGGCAGTTTGTTTTGTACTAGTCAATCTGTAGAGAAAGGTAATATATGGGTTAGGTTGAATGATTGACGTACTAAAGCTACACGAGGGCTATTGGCGACATGGAGTTTTAATTTAGAACCACAGTCAAGTGGCGAGTAAACACCTGAGTAGGCACCCATCGCATATTTTTAAGGGAAGACGTCCTACGCGGCGTCAAGACTTTGAAGCATATTTAACGTGCACTCCATCTACACGTGGGTATTATTCGTAGGACCATTTTTAGATCGGCAGTAATTTTGGCGATGCCCGGACCCAATGCTGGGACCTTTCGCAGACAAGGCGAGCGCTTAACCGACTGGGCCCCCCATCTCCTTGTTCCAAAAGAGGGGAACGAAACTTGCTTGGAATCTGAAAAGTATAGTTTAACGTGTGCGAATAGATTTGTAGTGTTTCTTTCAGAAAATTCGACGATCTGATCATGACCGATAGCTGGACGTCACGAAGAGCTTTTATGGCCTTAAAGTTAAGTAGGCTATGGATTGACTCTAAGAATGGGACTCTATTTGTCGGGTGATAGAGTAAGTTTTAAGGCCAAAAATACACCTATGCTTTTGTACTTGTGGGACCAAAGATAGAATCGTCCTATGTGGGACTGTATTGGCTTACCGATCAAATCAAAGCCCAAAAACTACAGATTTACAGCATTTAAATTAATTTCATTATGTTTATATTATATGAGCTATTAAATATTAAAAAAAAAACTTGCAGATTTACAACAAAACTAAATTAACTACCTTATGTCTTATATGGGACTAGTTTGGCTAGCAATCAAAAACTACAGTATTACAACCCCCCCCCCCTCCCCCCAAAGTAACAACCTCTTCATTTCCATTACAGCCCCCCCCCCCCCCCCGCAACTTTTAACAAAGGAATCAAATTTTATCGATTATCTCCCCCCCCCCTTAATGAGTCATTGTGTCATCCGAAAGTGTCCGGTTCTGCTTCTGGGACACTTTTTCGGAGGGTGGGGCTGGGGAGTATTGAATAGAAGTTTTTTGACCGAAATAGTTCACGAGTGTTCATTGTTACCCAGCCAAAATATTCTGCAAAATTGCTTTACATATTAAAATATTTTTACAAGCGGATTTTTTTACGTGATAAATGTAGCTGACTTACAGGTTCCGACCTTCCCACTTTTTGAAATGGGTTCAAATATTTTTTTTAAATTTTCAATAAATAATTTTACACAAAATATTCGAAGCAATTTCAAAAAGTGGGAAGATTAAGACCTGTAAGTTATCTACATTTATTATTTAAAAAAAAAACCTTTTGTAAAAAACTATTCAATACAGCCGGAGAAATGTGGCAGAGAAAATAGTTTTTTTCCCAATTGGATTAACACTGAGGCACTTGAGTTTGGAGACCCGCGGTCCAGCGCGCCCATTCCCCCTTAATGCTTTGATTCGAAAATGAAGGTGTTAATGGAATCACAAAGTTGTCGTTAACTAGATAATTGAATCAATTTTTTCAGAAACCCCGTATGTCCGTCTACAAACTATAGTTTTCGAGAAACTGTTTTAACATCAATGAGTTTCTCCCTGAAACGCTGATTTCGGTTGCTTCCCATGGCCGTGCAAACCACTGGATTAACATGATTTCACAGACGGTGTTTACTGAGGATGTATTGATTAATATCAAAATCTCAATTTTGATAAAATTGTGACTTATGGGGTTTCTGAAAAAATTTATTCAATTATCAGTACTTGTGTATAAAGAAATATTAAATGCATTAACTATAAGTACACTGCTCAAAACAATTAGGGGAGCACTTTGCGTTCTTCTGTTAACCCTCTCAGTTCCAACATTTTATTTTTTTATTCTATCTAAAATGTGTGAAATAGATTCATTATGCATCCAGAATGAAATGGTAAAAAAACAGGGGGAAAATCTTAATTTTTTAACTAAAATTTAAGGGGGGAAAAATTGGAATCCTAAATTTTGAATAAATTATAGCAATAATTTTTCAAAACTTTATTTGTTCAAAAAAAGTTAAATCAATTTTTAAACATCTAAGAATGCAAGCGTGAAGAATTTATGGTCAATTTATTGCATAAAATGTTTTGGGAGTAAATTTTATTTCATCATGTTTTTCATATTTTCATTTAATTAAAACAAACATTATTTAATTCTTCAAAAGACATGATTCTTCCATCTAACGATAAATAAGTGCAAGCTCAACTTAATGGGGAAAAAAATCGCAGGCTGATGATTCCAAATGGAATCATTTCAGGTGATATGGTTTTAACCATGCATTCCCCTAATTCTTTTGAACAGTGTATTTTCGATTATATAGGTATAAATAAGGTGAATTAGGATTTTTGTTGACCTACAACACATTTTAACACCATTTTAAAATAACTTTTTCCAACACATATTTTAAAACTTCTGTAACAAATTATTAAAATAAAACTTGATAATTTTTTTAAACTTCTTCTCTCCTGAAAGAAATCCCATACTTATATTCTTTACATGAGCATATTTTTCAAACAATTGTTTATTTAAAAGTAGGTATTACAAAAAGTTTTTAAAAAAGTAACGTTTAACTTTTGCTGAGGGCACTCAATGCAGTAGAATTTGAGTTTTCGAGCTTTAAATATACTTTTTATAACAACGTGCAAAAAAGTTCACTTTTTTATATCATATTCATTCATAAATCGTTGCGAAAATGACACTTTACGTGCTTACGTCACAGACAGTGCCGAAAGTAATACTTTCGGCACTAGTGCGGTAAAGTAAATAAGAGTATCTGATTGGTAGAAAAACAAAATGATATGAATATTGAATATCTCCATGGAAACTAAATGATGTCATGAAACTCACTTATTTCTATTGGTTCATTACTTTTGCATTTTCTAATATCTCCATGGAAACTACAAGTACTACAAAAATTATTAAAGGAAATTAAATAAGACAAAAGTAAGAACACAAATTTCACGCCAAACACCATCAATAGTATAAACCTCCGAATATCGCCATGATCTAAATGTCATGAAAATCACTCATTGGTAGAAATACTTTTTTGCACGTTATTATAAAAAATATGGTAAGCAAGCACGTGCCAAATAATTTATTTTAAGCTCTTGTCATTATTTCACTCGACCTACGGTCTCGTGAAATAAAAGCCACTCGCTTAATAAAGTATTATTTTCGGCACTAGTTGCTTAAATAACTATATATTGTCTTCTAGTCAGTCGTATTCAAGTCGGTTGTTTAAGTCCGCTCAAGCAATTTTGTCGTTACACAATACTAAATCAATTTGCGACAAAAAAGTTTTAATAGTCAAATTAGGTTTTTATTTTGCCGCAGACATTTGCACTATTTACATTCAAAGCACTATTAAATTCAATTACTTGTAATGTAATATGTGTTCGCTTTTGTGTTACTAAATTAATAGCATTTATTTTTTTTATGTTGGACAGTATGGTCCTTGTGACCCTAAGTGACCTGTATTATTGTAATTTTATTTGTTTATAAAAACAAGTAGGTTTGTAACAGAATCTGTCTCTTAACCAGCTACCACACAACAGTTGTGTATAACAGGTAAAAAGGCGACAAACTCAGCAGTTAATTCTATATTGAACATTTACATGCTAATCTTGGCTGGTTTACTTTATGTTATTTCGAAAATTAAATAATTATTACTTATCGTTTGCAAAAATTAATTTATTTTTCGAAGAATAAGTATGTCATATTCCTCGATTTAAATAGAATTTAAAATATTTCATATCAACATACAAAAATCTCGTAGTGAAATATATTTGGCGTCATTTCAAACGGATCGATGTCGCAAAAATAAATTTATTTTAATTTATTGTCTAAAAGAATTAAAGTTTATCGCTCGATTAATGCGAATGGCAATGGTGATTAAATTCTAATAAAAATGGCTTCCTAAGCTTTTTAAATGAGCATTCAATTTTGCCGTTTTTTACATAATTGAAGTACTTCGAATTCGAATTCTTTTCTGAAATTTTTAATGTATTCTAATTTCGATGCGGTGAATTTGTTGACGTATCACACTTGTCCGTAGCATTTGTAGTTTGGGCTATGAAAGTGGGTGACGGACTGAACGATAATAATACCTTCCACTTTTTACGTTATAAACGTAGTGTGGAAGCTAAAACGGGCCATTTAAGTTAAGAAAAAGAAGTTGTAAAACAGCAGGTAAATAAAAACAAATCAATAACTTAAATTAACATCCTCAAAGAAATAAGGGGCCGATCTGAATCAGAATTCGAACCCCCTACTGACTCACCCGTGCACCCCTCCCTCAAAATTCGACACCCTACCCCGTATCGGGGGGGGGGGGGGGTTGTCCCAAAACGAGGTACTTGTACGCATTAGAGTCAACAAGAGGGCGATGCTGCGGGGCAAAAACCAACGCATAAACCGGTTGGCCAAGTGAAGCCATCGATCGCTTTGAAGTAAGCCCATACAAACGCTGTCGGCGGAGTATTTGGCGCTATTCTACAGTAGGTATAGAGCTGAAGGAAAACTGAAGTGTCAGCGAGCCGAAAACCCACTCACACCCTTTTAAGCGAACAGGGCAGAAAAGGACTATTTTCCTTAAGCCCTGGTTTGTAAGGATTGAAAACGTACGTCAATGCGTTAAAACACGCCCTGCTCATCGATATCAGCGTCTTATCTTCGCTTGGGTGGTTTGTTAGAATTCACGTCTAGCCATGCGTCCGCATCTAACGCATGCGTAGTGAGCGAAGGCAACCGTTATCTCATTCGAATAGGTAGAAACATCGGCCATTTCGCACGTTTTGGACGCTCTAATCAAACCACGACTGATTCGAGATTTTCGAACGCTGAGATCAACGTTATTTTTGGCGCCGAGGTCACGTGACAACTAGGGACAATAAGAAAGCGGAAAATTCGGACGCACTGCTCAGCGTCCGATTTTGTGTTCTTACAAACCAGGGCTTTACACTTGTATGCAATGCTTGTATGAGATCTCTCAATCATATTGACTTGGGCTCCTAAATGTATTTTAATATTTTTAGTTCGAAAGAATTAAGTTTCTTTAACTTTAAATTCCAACTTTTTTTAAGAAATAACCATGTGGATCACTAACTAAGAACCAGCGAAGACGAACCCAATAGCGAAATAGGCAAGTTTCTAGGTTTTCTGCCCGGGTTCGCTTCTGCTGCAGTGCTGTGTATTCCTCCGCGTTTCGTTATTGGACCGGCTCGTTTGCTACCCTGTTCAGTAGAATCACACACCTCACTCCAGTTTTCCTTCTAGCTCAATAACAGTGGGTAGGTAAACTGCAGATCTCTAGAATAGGTTAGTTTGAATTATCGTCGCACTAGAGCTACAGGAGGGCTATTGGCGACGGGTGTCGTCATTTAGAACCACAGTCAAGTGACGACACGACACCTGGGTAGGCGCCCAACGCATATTATAGAGCGAAGTAGTACGCGGCGTCGGGACTGTCTATGGAGCATATTTAACCTGCCCTTCGAGGTGTAGACGAGGTGTAGTTTGTCAGACAGTTGGCTGTGCAAGCTGTTTTTATGCCTGTAGTTATTTCCGCGATGCCCTGACACGAACCTGGGACCTCCCGCATGCAAAACGAACGCCTTAACCCGATTGGGATCCCCAGGCCCCACCTCAGTTCTACACTAATGACTTGGACCTATATTGCAGGCACTCAATAACTATAGGCAATAAGAAAGTATACTAAAAGTCTGATTATTTCAGAGCAGAAATGGTCCATTTCATTGTTTTTACTGTTCATTGTTAATTCATTGTTGTTACTGATCGTTGTTAATTCATTGTTGTTACTGTTTATTGTTAATTCATTGTTGTTACTGTTCATTGTTAATTCATTGTTGTTACTGTTCATTGTTGTTACTGTCATTGTTGTTACTGTTCATTGTTAATTCATTGTTACTGTTAATTGTGAATTCATTGTTGTACTGTTCATTGTTAATTCATTGTTGTTACTGTTCATTGTTAATTCATTGTTGTTACTGTTCATTGTTAATTCATTGTTGTTACTGTTCATTGTTAATTCATTGTTACTGTTAATTGTTAATTCATTGTTGTTACTGTTCATTGTTAATTCATTGTTGTTACTGTTCATTGTTAATTCATTGTTGTTACTGTTCATTGTTAATTCATTGTTGTTACTGTTCATTGTTAATTCATTGTGGTTACTGCAGTTTACCTGCCCACGGCACTAGGCAGTATTCTAACGAAGAGTTTGAATGGGCTTATACAACGTCGACTTCGCGGTTTCTGACTCTCTGACAAAAGCTATGGTTCCAAAGCGTTTTTCTTAGCTGCGAAAGGGAATTACTATATCATGTTGTGTAAATTCAGATTTCGTGCTACACCATGGCCTACTCAGTAATGCCTTATCAGACGGTACGAACGTCGCTCGTCGAACAACTTTTTGGGACAGCAAAAACGTCACAAGAGAACGGCTACATCATGCGTGACATCACAAACTTAAAAGCAGTATTATCGCGGTATTGGAGGAGGAGGAGGCTCGGCCATGACGTCACGACTGAACTTCGTTTCTGATTGGAGCAGCCGTTCGAACAGCAAAAATGTGCCGGATCTTTTCGAGTCGACTCGAAATTGCTCATCGAGCAAAAACTGCTCCAAAAACCAGTTTTTCATATGGCGTACGGACGTCGCTGAACGGACGAGCTCTCGTGTGATAAGGCCTTTAGCTGTGAAGGGGAATTACTATACCATGTTGTGTAAATTCAGATTTCGTGCTACACCATAGCCTACTCAGTAAGGCCGAAGAAGCTTTCCCAAACAAGCTCGGGGACGGAAATTTTGACGTCACAATTCCGAGTGGCGTTGTTCCGAAGATGGAGACAACCTGTCTCGAAACCTGTTCGGAACCACACGCTCTCGGCTGACCACAATTTTAGGGTTCCGAATGCGTACGAACTGGTTTCTCGATCTTTGACACTGGGAACAGTGATGTCAAAATTTCCGTCTAACGCTCATGTTTGGGAGAGCTTCTCTAGCCTTGTTATTGAAGTTGACGCAGTGGCTACACCCTACATTGCGCAAGCATTTTGATTTTAAATTAACGGTTTTTTTTTAAAGGAATAAAATGGTGCGTTTCAGCATGAACTAACATTGAGTGAGCGGTTTGTTTGGGCTTACTATAAATGCTTGGCGATTTTTCGCTATTTCGCGCCAAGCACCTCCATCTTCTTCACTCCCCAAACCATGATAGATATTTATGCTTTATTACACTACAGCGTAGGGTTCACGTTGTTTGCCGTCACTACTATGAGTTAGAAAAACTTGTTTGCGCAAGTCCAATCGGTTTTATGTTTGTTTTTTTGGATAAAGGGTCGGTGTATGTTGTATATGTTTTTAACCCGGCAGCACCACTCGCGCTCTTAAGAGAAACACCGTCACTCGTAAGGGGGTACACTCTTAAAACAAAAGAGTGAAATTCACTCCTATAGGAGAAGTGCATTTTCGGCACCGGAAAGGAGTGGAAATGAACTCAGACTGAGTTAAAACCGCTCGTTTTAAGAGTGTAGGACGCAGATTGTTTTCTTTTATTTCTTTTACCCACTCCGAAAAAGAGTGAAATTCACTCCTATAGGAGAAGTGCATTTTCGGCACGGAAAGGAGTGGAAATAAACTCAGACTGAGTTAAAACCGCTCGTTTGTTTTAAGAGTGTACTTTAGACCCCCAGCACTGAATTTCCTTCAAATATCACTTTTACTTTCAAAACTTGCACAATTTTTACTTAAAAGCTGTTTTCTAACAAATATTTAAGGTATTTATGGAGAAGTTTCGGTATCGGAATTATAATTATGATCCACATAATTTTATCACTTCAGCGATCGTATCCACTGGATCACCAGTAATGTCTTCATTTTCCAACAATTCATTAGACTCACTACCGGAAGAAGGACGATAATCAATTGTCATATCATCATCATCCATAGCATCACCAGCTTCTTCTCCTGATTCGTTTGTAGATTTATCATCCGAAGAAACTTCTGCCAACAATTTTCCCATGCTTTCCGTCTCCTCATTGTAGGACAAGTAGCGTGACAATTTGAACTAGAATGAAGAAACGTGGGCACTCGCGTGGGGTCTTTCACACCCCAAAACCACAATTCTACTAAAACCACTTTCGGAATGTGAAAGATAATCATTCCTTTCCTTAGAGGGTGACCTTAAAGGCAGCTACTCAGGGTTTGACCAATTTTAAAAAGTGAGAAGTTGGGTATTTCGAAACATGAATGTGCGTGGGGTCTGATTTACCCCCTTGCGAGTGCTGCCGGGTTAAGGCTGGATTTCCGTTGTTGCGTGTTTTGGGTAGAAAAGTCGCGCTAGAACTACATGAGAGCTCTTGGTAACCGAACTTTGAGATTCGCCTATTTTTTTTAATTCGAAAGAATAAAAAAAATATAAAAAACATAGGTATTGACATGCTGTCGATGTCCGTCTGTTCATCCGTACCTCCCTTCCAAAATCTGTTCCGTTCGTTAGATATCAAATTTTTTTTTTGTTTGAAAGGTTTTGTTAGAACCTCAGAGACCCAACTTTCATACTTTCAGTCCGTCTGTACGTCCTGACCGACATCTGACCAATGTCTGTCGGTGAATTCCCCATTGAATTAGCATTAAAAATTAATTTCCGATAAGAATTTCGGGGATTATTTAAGTAACAGGAAAGTAGGCTATTTTATAGTTCCCGCCAACAAATAAGGATTTATTTGTTACACTTTAGGGATGGAAAATCGAAACCGGTTTTTTGCCCTCGGTTTTGACTGAAAAACCGGTTTTATAGAACCGGATTTTAAGGTTCGATAAAACCGGGTCGGTTTTACCGGAATTGTAAAAAACCGGTTTTTGAAACACCGTTTATTTTTTCTGAAAAACCGCCATCCCTAACGTATTCTAATTTGGTTGGCGGCGAGTATAGTTCTTTTAGAATTTCTTGTTTATCTGTGGCAAAGAGATACGGCAGACATCTGACGAGATCCTGACATTGTAACAGGGCCGGATTTCTCAATAGGCTAAGTAGGCTGTAGCCTAGAGCGGCTAATTTTTTGGGGCGGCAAATTTTACGACCCATTAAAGCGGCATTCGGCATTAAAAACTAATATAAAGATACGAATATTTTTAAGAAAGAAAACAAATAATTTACATTAATGCGTAAACCGCAAACGTATATATTTAGTACTAATATTTCGTAGCAAACATGGTCGCTGCGAGGACACTTGCACCCTCTCTTCCGGGTTTTGGAAGTTGAAAGAAAAAATAGAACTGTTTAAAAAAATTCGCCTATTTCGCTTTCGATTTAGTGTGTAAAGGTACATACACTCTTAAAACAAAAGAGTGAAATTCACTCCTATAGGAGAAGTGCATTTTCGGCACCGGAAAGGAGTGGAAATTAACTCAGACTGAGTTAAAACCGCTCGTTTTAAGAGTGTAGGACGCAGATTGTTTTCTTTTATTTCTTTTACCCACTCCGAAAAAGAGTGAAATTCACTCCTATAGGAGAAGTGCATTTTCGGCACGGAAAGGAGTGGAAATTAACTCAGACTGAGTTAAAACCGCTCGTTTGATTTAAGAGTGTAGATGATTCTAATAGGTGTATCTATTTTAAACAGCTCATACCACCCTATTTTGCAGCTAACCAGCTACCTTTCCCCGAAGGGGAAGAGTATTGTGACATGGGCGGCAAATCAATCGTAGCCTACACGCGGCAAATCTTTAAATCCGGCCCTGCATTGTAAAAGGGAACGAAATGCAATTTTGTGCTGAAAACGAACGCGGCGCCAAAATATTCACTAAAATGGATTTAACAAGCACTATATTCACCTACACGAGGAGGTTATGTTATCAAACACCATCCTTGGAGTACATTTCGCAGTATTTTTAACCCTTAGGCAAGTATGCATTTATAAGAGAACTGTAATCGAACGAGTTTTACTCTAAAAACAACAGTCTCGGTTTTATTCTCATCAAGTAAAAAGATGTTCTACTCCCTATCCCCTGGGGGTTGACGCGAGGAACCGGAAGTAACTGACCGGAAGCCGGAAGGACGACGGCTTCTTTTATTCATCCACTTTCAGAAACGAGCTTACATATGTGCATTTGAAGTGGATCTCAAAGATCATTGGGAAGAATGCTTTGGCGAATTTTATCGACCAAAAAAATCAAATTTGTTTAGTGGGGCTAGTCTTAAAACATAAGCTGGAAATTGAGACATGAGGGTTTTATAAAGCATAAGATTAAGGAGATACGGTACTCAAAAATTGGTCAAAATATAGATTTTTCAGTTTTTACTTTTTATTATTCACAATATCTTTCTGAACATTCACTGAAAGTTTCGTAATGATACCTTATGTTGATAAAAAGTTATTAAATATTTTCTGGAGTCATTCCTATTAGTTTGAATACGTATTTCGTCTGCTTTCAACCTTTTTTCTCTGTTTCGCGTTTTTCAATTCTTGTGTTTAATGTATCCTTAAGGCTTTTTTGCTAATTAAGTTAGAATTTTGAAATTTTTAACCTGTGTTCATATATATATGGTGCACAAAATTGTGCATGGAATAAGGTCTACTATATATATTGTTTTTTTAAAAAAATGTTGAATTCAATAACTTGTAATTTTTTTTGTGATTTTCAGTATAAATGCATGTTACTTTTTAACTGTAGCTCACATTTTAAAATCCAATTACAGTTCTTGAACAAATAGTACTAAAAACAAACTTAAAAGTTTGGTGGATTTATTCTCAAAATTCAAAGAGGAAAAGTGTTTTAAAAAAGTCAGTTTTGACTTTTTTTTTTAAATAAATGAAAAACTACTTTTAAATATTTGTTTTTATTGCTAGAAAATGTTTGTTTAGAGTGAACATTATATAAAACCACTATAATTTACAATTTTATGTTATTATTTCTAGAAATAATGTTTTGGGTACCGTATCCCCTTAACCAATGGTTTATTAATTGTTACTTTAAATTACCTATTTTCAAATATAATGTTTGCGATGGGGTCAAAAATCCGAAATGGAGATTTTTTGCTTTGTACACGTTTCTGAAGGTATTGATTCCAAAAGAGTAGTTTACGAACATTGGTCTGTCTGAAAACACTCCTACAGCTCGAACTAAAACATTTAGGGCTTAAAATTTGGTACAAGAGTTTCTAGACTTTGTCGGACGTCATAAAAATGAAATATTACATATCATTGAAATATTAAGTATCATTATCTTCTCTCTGAAATAACTGCGAACAGATCTACTCTTAAAACCATAACTAGGCTGAGAACCGGCCATCACAGGGGTATGAAGATAGATGGCAAGAAGATCTATAGAAGCTGTGAACATTGTCCTGATACACAGCTTACGCCTACTCACATCTATGAGTGTCCGGCTATGAGCGCCAGCCTGAGAAAGATTGGAGTACTGCCGACTATGCTAGATCCGTATGGAGGCAACATCAAGCAAGTCAAATTATCAAAATTCACGGACACATATAGAGTTCGACTCTCATGGACACGACAAAAAAAAAATAATAATAAGTATCATTGAAATAGGAAAAACGCATAAGTTCAATAAAAAGAATTTAATATATTTTTCAATTTCTCCTGAAATAAAAAAAGCGGAATATATATTTTATTTTTAAATGATTATGTTTCAAACCTTATAGAGTTTTGGAGGATACGATCTGAAGTTTAATTTGTTAATAACGTATATTTATACTGAAATATATTTTAAAATCAAATATTGCTGCATTTTGAAAAGTGTGTGATTGGAAAAGTGTGTGATTAGAGAAAAGTGTGTGAATAGAGAAAATTTGTGAATAGAGAATAGAGAAAAGTGTGTGAATAGAGAAAGAGTGAAGTGTGTGAATAGAGAAAATTTGTGAATAGAGAATAGAGAAAAGTGTGTGAATAGAGAAAATTTGTGAATAGAGAATAGAGAAAAGTGTGTGAATAGAGAAAATTTGTGAATAGAGAATAGAGAAAAGTGTGTGAATAGAGAATAGAGAAAAGTGTGTGAATAGAGAAAAGTGTGTGAATAGAGAATAGAGAAAGGTGTGTGAATAGAGAAAATTTGTTATTTAATGGAAGAAAAGTTATGCGTTTGGTGTAATAATAACGTTATTACTTTTTATTCCATGTAATATAAATTGTAGCAATCCTATGATAAAAATACTTGTACGTTAAAACTTATTACATCAGCTTATATTAACCCTCAGAGGGATACAGACGTATAAACCCGTCACCTGACTATCAGGTTTTCCAGCAACACACATAATTTTTAAAAATTTCTATAGTTGATAATTTTATTAAATTTTAAAATTCTAAGCATGGAGGAGCGATTAATAACCATCTACTACAGCAATAAAAAAAATTCGAAAAAATAATAAAATAAATTTTCAGTTAAAATTACTAATTTAAATCTCATGCAATAAAAACAAGTTTAAACTTCGGCTAATATACTTATTGCTTATCCCTCAGAGGGTTAAAGAGAAATATAATCTTGATTATTTATTACTGTAAATGTTTAAAATTTGACTTTTGACCACTTGCTCATCTTTTTTTACTCGGATTATAGTTACTTGGGACAAAGTTTCTATAATAGCCATTCATCTATAACAATAAAAATAAAATTAATTTGTGTATTGTACTTTATGGACTCTTAAACTAGATGCCAGTTTACGTCGTAACCTTGGCACAAATTTGTAGTTCATACTTAAGTTACGATTTTTGAACTTTCAGAGTTTAAAATTTTATTTTAAGGAGAAAATACGAATTATCTGTACGAATTATCTACGAATTTGACTTGCCCCTTTGACCACTTGCTCATCTTTTTTTACTCGGATTATAGTTACTTGGGACAAAGTTTCTATAATAGGCATTCATCTATATAACAATAAAAATAAAATTAATTTGTGTATGTACTTTATAGACTCTTAAACTAGATGCCAGTTTACGTCGTAACCTTGGCACAAATTTGTAGTTCATACTTAAGTTACGATTTTTGAACTTTCAGAGTTTAAAATTTTATTTTAAGGAGAAAATACGAATTATCTGTACGAATTATCTACGAATTTGACTTGCCCCTTTGACCACTTGCTCATCTTTTTTTTAGTCGGATTATAGTTACTTGGGACAAAGTTTCTATAATAGCCATTCATCTATAAAAATAAAAATAAAATTAATTTGTGTATGTACTTTATAGACTCTTAAACTAGATGCCAGTTTACGTCGTAACCCCGGGCCGTAGTGAGCCTAGTGGTCAGCGTCTCGGTCTCGGGATCGGAAGGTCCTGCGATCGAGTCCCGGTACCACTGAAGACCTACCGAGTATATGCGGAGTACGTGCTCGTTAAATCTGTTGGGTCCGAAAGTCCTCTAAGTTCCCATACCAAATCAATACCTCTGGGGGTGACAAGCCAATTCTGGGGATCCTCTAGTTGGCCTCTGTCTCTAAAAATTAGATGGATCCACTTATGTGTGTGTGTTGTCTGTTGTGTCTGTCTTACTTGACGAAGGTTTATAAGCGGGTCGCTGACCAAGCACACAAACCTGAATATATATGTCTACCAACCAACCAACGTCGTAACCTTGGCACAAATTTGTAGTTCATGGTTGGTTGGTAGACATATATATTCAGGTTTGTGTGCTTGGTCAGCGACCCGCTTATAAACCTTCGTCAAGTAAGACAGACACAACAGACAACACACACACACATAAGTGGATCCATCTAATTTTTAGAGACAGAGGCCAACTAGAGGATCCCCAGAATTGGCTTGTCACCCCAGAGGTATTGATTTGGTGTGGGAACTTAGAGGACTTTCGGACCCAACAAATTTGACGAGCACGTACTCCGCATATACTCGGTAGGTCTTCAGTGGTACCGGGATTCGATCGCAGGACCTTCCGATCCCGAGACCGAGACGCTGACCACTAGGCTCACTACGGCCCCTTTTTCTGGTTGTTTGCAAGCCATCGCGTCCTAGAACTGTATAAAGGACCATTTGTTGCCAACTTCATTTTCTCGCTAAATATGCGGTTAGGCACGCCAAACGAGCAAAATGCTTTTATTATTTGAACGATGGTTGGTTATTAGAAAGGCATTGCGCTGTAGAATCTACGAGGGCTGGTTTTTTTTCAACCTCCAAAGGGCTGTAACAAAAAGACGGGGTCAAAATACAAAAAAGATTTTTTAACCAAAAGTAATGTACAATACTGCTTATTTCTCCACATAATCACCTTGACGATTAAAGCATTTGTCATATCTGTAAACAAGCTTTAAAATACCCTCTTCATAAAATGTAGCCGCCAATGATTTGAAGGGAGTGGTGAGGTTTTTTTTTTTAGCTCCACGTCAATTTGGAAGCGCTACAATCCAAGCCACTATGCTAGTCGATAATTCACTTATGGTAAACCTTCGAGTTTCCCAAAACACTTGGTCAACTCGCTGAACAATTCCGTCTGTCGCGACAGACTTGCTTCCTTGATCCCCTTTTTCATGAACATCAGTTCGGCCACTTTTAAATTTTCAACAGCATTCACGAACAACGCCATCACTCATAAAGGTGTCTCCATACACTCTATTCATTCTTCGATAAATTTATGTTGCTCTGTTCCTTTTTGCCTGCGAGAAACTAATATCAGCTCTCATCTTGGCGGCTACATTTTATGAAGAGGGTATTTTGAAGCTTGGTTACAGATATCACAAATGCTTTAATCGTCTAGGTGATTATATGGAAAAATAAACAGTTTTGTACATTGCTTTTGGTAAAAAAAAAATCTATTTTGTATTTTGACCCGTCTTTTTGTTACAGCTCATCGGAGCTGTAGAAAAAAAAACAGCCCTCGTATATACTCAAGTGCAAAGCTAGTTCAACCAAAACCAAACAAATAAACCAAGAAAGTTCAAAGAAAAACAAAAACACACACAAATTTTTTTTTTTAATAAAACCTTTCAAGAAAATAAACAAAATTGAATTTTCGCGTTGATTACTATAGCACCTTGCCTGGTAAAACCTGCAGAAGACGGATGGACCAATAGATTTACGCACGAGATTATGAGTTTTTCTTTTTGTGATTTGAGTGATTTTTTTGAGAAAAAAACTAGAAGATTGAGCGGAAAGTTGTCAGGGGCTCAAGAAACTCAATCAAAATACCGATAATGGAATGAATCAATCCCAAAATGAATAGCTTAGTTGAAAAACGTGCTAAGTGACATTTCTGAAAAATTTAAATTTTCTTGTCAATGAATATGTTATTCCATCTTTTGAAGATATCAAGTTAAACCTTTTCCATAAATTCTATGTAAATTATATAATTTAACGTGCAAACGAATAACTTGAAAGATCATTTTCACGTTTTCACCGTTTTGTCACTTAGAATGTTATTTCACTAAGCTCCTTAGATGTGAGGAGAATTTTGAAATGGACAAGTTGCATGAAACGCGAAATTCATAATATATGTGTTTTTCTGGTACATTAGAAGCTGCATATTCCGAATGTAAGGTTAAATATTCACAAATATGTTTAATTTCAACAAAAAATGCATTTGAAATTTCCCGAAAATGTACGTCACTGAAAACAGCTCTGACGTCAACTGTTATATTTTTGGCGATGTTTCGTTCTATGCTGTAATACACTTTATAAAATAGTAAACCTTACAATTTCTGCGAAACCTCATTAAAAGAAGACAATATTATTTGTAACCAGTTCATATCAAGGAAGTTAAACAGCTTGTTCCAAGTTTGGTTGTTAGTTGAAATACACACACTATAGAGCGCGTATGAGCTATTGCAGAACTATTGACTGTTGGATCTGATCGGAATAGTCGAGTGAAATCGTTCAACGTTTGAAGAAATTAACTGGAATGAACATGACATGTTTCTGTAAAATAGCATAACTTTTTAAAGAGTTTGATAAGGATGAAAGCACGTTTCACAGTTTCAAAAGCGATACAGTGAAACGTGATACAAAATAACACGCCAAGAACAAAAAAAAGCCAACCGTGACGTCATCTGTTATGCTAAGAGAGGTTTAACAGGAGTGACGTATCATTAACTTTAAAAATGAATTTAAAAATAAATACATCTTTAAAACCAGAAATACTTGAGTTTTAGAGGTTTTTTAATATGCTTAATCGAATAAATATGTTTGTGGAAAACGCTGTAATTGTCCATTGGTGGGGAATAGAAAACTGTGAGGTTTTTTTATTTGTATTTTTCGAGTATATTATATGCGATTTTAAAGAAACTTTTACTTTAATATATATTAGTTACTTTGAATAATTATAAAATGCAAGTTCAAAATGCTGTTAAAAAATTTGTGATTGGTTTCGCTAATTTGGTTTTTGCTAATAATGATTCAATTGGATTATTTAATCGGCTTGCTTCAGGTGACGTATTTCCTTGTTGCCCTTCCTTCGATCAGTGCTCTGTTCCCAGTGACATTGATTCACCAATCGGGGTTCGAGAAAAAGTTTGTTTTCATTCAGTATTTCTATCGCCACTCAAACCTGAAACATGCCGATTTGACGTTTTATCAACAATTATAAAGGGCTAAAAATAGCAATTTTTCTTAATTTGTACACAAAAAAACCTATTAAATGGTTCAACCGATACCGAAAATAAGGTGAAACATTTCACCACACAGCCGTAGCAGCTGCTAGGAACCATACTTTTGGTGAAACCCATCTTAAATTTATTTAACAATGGCAGCCTTAAACGTAAGGATCTTAACGGAGAATGAGCATAATCAATCGCTGGTATCCAAACCAGCCTCTGTGTTAATCTTTAAGGTATACATACACACTAGAAAAGGCCAAAAATAACCAAATTAGACATTTTTTTGTTTTTAAGTTAATTAGAATTTCCAATTCTTCCTCTTTAAAATGATGCAATGTTTGTACTGATACTCCACTCTAATAAAAAGTTAGAGGTTTTTCTAATCTTCCAAATCATGAAAGTTAGTTTATATAAACTTTAAACTCTATTTTCTCAAAACTTCATTTTTCTTATGCGTTATGGTATATTGCAATGATTGATGCTTTAGTATACATTACTTTAAAATATAGACGACGTATTGTTATGTTGTGTTCCTATAGGCTGGCCTTAGATTTATATTACCTTACCATAAGCATATGATGTGTTTCCATAGCCTTGCCATATGTGCAGGTAGTTTACCATAAGCTCGATATAACCCTAAGGCAGTTATGGCACTTTACCATATAGACGACGCATGTTTATTATGTTCCCATAAGCTTGCCATATATATATTGCCTTACCATAAGCTTATGGTGTGTTTCCATAGACTTGCCATAGGTGTATGGAACTTTACCATAAGCTTGCCATAACCTATGGCATATTCCCATAAACATGCCATAAATCTGCGGTGTGTTCCCATAAGTTTGCCATATGTATATGGTACATTTCCATAAGAGAACCATAGCTTATGGTACATTGCCATACGTTTACCATAAAAATCTTATGGTTACCATAGATTCCCATAAGGTTTTCTATGGCAATTTTTCCTAAGGGTTACTTTGCTTAAACAATGATAACTAAAGTTAAAATTAACGTCAAACGAATTGTTTGTTTATTTGTGGAATAAGTTGGGGGAGGGCGTGAACCTCAAAAAAGATGTGGTTTTTAAATTAATTTTATAAGTCAAAGTTCTAAAAAAAAATGGATTTTTTTTTAATGTGGCTTATTATAAAAAATTATAAATAAAAAACTAAAAGAGCCAGAAACTTGGTTTGAGGTTCACGCCCTTTAGAATGAATTGGTGATTAATTTGCATGGTAATTGTATAGGTCTAAGTTAATTAGTTCTTGAGTTATGAGTGTTTAAAAAACATGCTAGTTAATGCATAAAATGCTAATTAATAAACATTTTAATTTTTAAAAAATATTTTTTACACGTTACCCTCATACACTTATGAATTATATAAAATATAAAAAAAAATTGGATTTTTAAGTGAAATATTAGAAAAAAAAAGTTCAAGTGTATACGTACACCTTAAGTTAAATTTTCCTGAAGAATTTTCTTTACTTTTGTAGACTTTAATGTGTTAAAACCGTACAATTAATTCAATAAGTTTCACCTTGCCCTCATTTTCTTCAAACGAACAATGAAAATTAAAATCACGGCCTAATAAGCGATACCTATAAGTACCGTCAGTATAAAGATTTAAAATAAGCGATACCTATAAGTACCGTCAGTATAAAGATTTAAATGAATTCAGTAGTAATTGAAAGTCCTGTAGTTTTAAAGCCCCCAATTTTTTTGTGAAATTAATCCAATGTTTATTACGAATTTATTTAAGTCAGTCATACATAAAACTCGAAAGTGCAGTTACTTTGTAATTTCTTTCACTTTTTTTCCCAAGATAAAACTTTTTCTCAACTTTTCGTTCTAGAACTTTCGGCTGTTTTAGAAATTGCTCTAATTAGTCATCTAATTAGTGGTATCGGGAGTTTTTTTGGGGTTACGCGGACAAAAAGTTTTGTTGGAATATTAAGAAAAAAATTAATTACGGAACTAATTTTGTTAATTGGATTATCAGAGAAAAGTTTAAAGTAACAATTCCAAGTAACATTCTGTACCGTACGAAAACACCATGTACACTCTTAAAACAAAAGAGTGAAATTCACTCCTATAGGAGAAGTGCATTTTCGGGACCGGAAAGGAGTGGAAATTAACTCAGACTGAGTTAAAACCGCTCGTTTTAAGAGTGTAGGACGCAGATTGTTTTCTGTTATTTCTTTTACCCACCTCCGAAAAAGAGTGAAATTCACTCCTATAGGAGAAGTGCATTTTCGGCACGGAAAGGAGTGGAAATTAACTCAGACTGAGTTAAAACCGCTCGTTTTAAGAGTGTAGGACGCAGATTGTTTTTCTGTTATTTCTTTTACCCACTCCGAAAAAGAGTGAAATTCACTCCTATAGGAGAAGTGCATTTTCGGCACGGAAAGGAGTGGAAATTAACTCAGACTGAGTTAAAACCGCTCGTTTGTTTTAAGAGTGTAGGTGTTTTAATTCATTTTAAAAGTTTAAGAATATTTTTTCTGTACAATTGGTTTATTTCAGGTGACGTAGTTTGCACTTTAGAAATTAACTGTTTATATTTTAACTGGAAAAAATCAATGCAAGAACACCTTTGCTAGTCTAAAGATGCTGAGCCTAAGAAAATCATTTTTGAAAATTGGTTAGCCAGTCAGTCAGTCACTACTATGCAGTTGAACTAAAGGAAATAATGACTTCAAATATAGTACACGAATTGCTCGTATATGTCAGACGTCTTAATAAAGTTTTCAAGAAAATTGCGCGCTTACGCATACGGTAGATGTCATAGAACTTTTAAGTTTTAAAGGTATATTGAAATTACCTTATATTGTATAGTCGGTTAGGCACTCGCCTAGCATGCGAAAGGTACCAGGTTCGGGTCCGGGCATCGCCAAAATAACTGCCGACCTATAAACGGCCCGTGCAGCCCAAAATGTCCGACGAATAATACCCCGTGTAAGGGAGTGCACGTTAAAAAATCCTTCAAAGTCCTAACGCTGCGTACGATGTCGCCCTTAACGGTTGCGTTGGGTGCCAATTCAGGTGTCGGCTCGTCACTTGACTGAGGTTCTAAAATACGACGCCCGTCGCCAATAGCCCTCGTGTAGCTCTAGTGCGACGATAATTCAAAACCTAACCTAACCTTATATTGTATAGAGTGGTGATTGAAAGTCCCCCCTCCCCCCCCTAGTATTTTTTATGTCTTTCGTCATAGTAAAAGCACATGACGACGAAATTGTCTTTACATTACAAACATTATAAAACTCAGCTTTGTGCTTCGAACAACTTAAAGAGAACCACAGTTAAATAATGTTATAAAAAAATTATTTTACCCTTAAAAACAAACAAGGTTCTTATTTTTATTGAAACAATATTTTTGCAGAAAATTAGGCCATAACTTGCTTTATTTGTTTGAAAAGGTTGTAACTGTGAATTTAGTTGTTGAGAATAAAACCCGTTTGCCCATTTCTCTTTTAGATGGATAAATCCAGCATTAATAACTTTTATTTTTTTTAAGCCTTAATTATGGTGCGGAAACTAAAAATTTAACTTCTCACACTTTTCTGCGAACATATCAAAGTGATAATGATACACTACAAAAAAAAGCCCCTGCAAAATTGATAGTTTTCGATTTTTCTCTAAGTATTAGTAATTTTTTAAATGTAGAAAAGGTTATTCGTGTTAATCACGACATGAACTCGCATCTATTGAGTTACAAGGGGAGAATTAGTTCAACTAGGCCAGCAAATCACTTGACAGAAAAAACCCAGAATCATGACAGAATCACTTGGCTAAAATCGTTAAAATGTAGAAAAGGTTATTCGTGTTAATCACGACATGAACTCGCATCTATTGAGTTACAAGGGGAGAATTAGTTCAACTAGGCCAGCAAATCACTTGACAGAAAAAACCCAGAATCATGACAGAATCACTTGGCTAAAATCGTTAAAATGTAGAAAAGGTTATTCGTGTTAATCACGACATGAACTCGCATCTATTGAGTTACAAGGGGAGAATTAGTTCAACTAGGCCAGCAAATCACTTGACAGAAAAAAACCCAGAATCATGACAGAATCACTTGGCTAAAAAAAGCAACCTTGTTGACGAAACCAAGCAGTCCTTAATGTTACAATTCTCTCCAACTTACACAACAAAACGTAAAAAAGCGTATGTTTACCTAACATCTGCCTTTACATTCGCGTGACCCGGTCCTTATTGATTATGCGCAAATATTTTACTTATGATTCTTATTATGCTTTATTGTTTTACTTATGATTTTATTTAGATGTTTTATCTATTCTTTTGATTAAGGAATCGTGGGATTTTGATTGAAGTAAGAATAAAAATGATGCTGAACGTTTTATATATTAATGTTCGTGTAATAAAGAATTGGTTATTTTCTAATAGCGCTTAGAGCATGGCGATTTCTTATTAATAACTTATTTTATTTTGATTTTTATGACGTAATAAACAAGATAAATTTTTATCGATATTTGTTTTGCAATAAAACGTTCAGTAAATTTTTTCGATAGTTTACATAAGTTTAAATACAAGCTGGCTTGAATTCGTGAGGAGCGTCGTATCATTTCGTGTTAACCAAAGTTAATAAATGTTAATAAGATGTTAATGATATGATTGATTCTACTTACATTACCAGTACTATAAAATTAAATGTGCCTTCTAGAGTTACACGTAATCGTTGTTTGTTTTATTTGAATTCTAATCGGAACAACTGAATTTTAAATTTTTGTCTATATAAATTTTATAAAACTTATAACAGTGTGTCTGAGGAACTGGATATATTTTGTATGCCTTTTAATGTTTTAAAAGCTAATTGTCGGAGGCTATTCTCTTTGTTTTTCTTCTTTTGGTGTCTTTTTGTGGTTTTTCATTGTCTTTTATGATGTGCATTGTAATTGGATTTTTTTTCTGTTATGTGCATCTGAAACAAACAAATAAGTAAATAAATAATCCGTGAAATTTTTGACGTTACATGGTCTCGTCCCTTACACTTAATGTGTAGACGTAGCTACTATATCTAAACATTTATTTGAGACGTTTATCTATATACTGTGTATATCTACAAGTTATTTGAACTTTTATCTACTTTGTTACTCATTACGTAATAGGCTACGTTTTATACGTTATTTGAACTAAAACTGTATTTTTGTCATTTTCACGACCGAAGAAAATCTTACGCATATTCTTTGTATATACATATTTTTCAAGTATTTATGTATTTAGAAGTATGTTTTGCAAGTGAGTTTTGGAAAAAAAACGCGTTTAACCTTCACTGACGGTCACGTTAATTGAAGAGCGTAGTGGAAGAACGTGCAACAAGTAGGTTTGTACTAGAATCTGTCACTTAAACCGCTTCTACACGACATTTGTGCATAACAGGTATAAAGGCGACAAACACAGCATTGATATTCCATATTAAACATTTAGATGCTAAATTTGGCTAGTTTCATTTATTTTATTTCGAAAATTCAATAATTATTACTTATCGTTTGCAAAAATTAATTTGTATTTCAAAGCATAAATATGTAATATTCCTCGCTTTTAAATGGAATGAAAACATTTCTTATCAACGTACAAAGAATCTCGTAGTGAAATATATTTGACGTCATTTCAAACAGATCGATGTCGCAAAAATAAATTTATTTTAATTTATTGTCTAAAAGAATAAAGTTTCTCGAGCGATTGTTGCGAATGGCAATGGTGATTAAATTCTAATAAAAATGGCTTCCTATGCTTTTTAAATGAGCATTGAATTTTGCAGTTTTTTTAAATAATTGAAGTACTTCGAATTCGAATTCTTTTCTGAAATTTTCAATGTATTCTAATTTCGATGCGCTGAATTTTTTGACGTATCACACTTGTCCATAGCATTTGTAGTTTGGACTATGAAAGTGGGTGACGGACAGACAGACGGACTGAACGATTAGAATACCTTCCACTTTTTACGTTATAAACGTAGTGTGGAATTTAATATACTTAACAAGCTTTCTTTTCATAATCTTTTAGTTATCTTTAAAGCAGGGAATAACATGTTCATTGACACAAAATCTCAATGTTTTCGAAGCTCACTTTTCACGCTCTTCAACTAAGCTCTTCAATTGAGAGTGGAATGGGCTTTTTTGAGCGGTAAAAATACATTTTTTATAATATCGTGCAAAAAAAAAACTTTTTCAAATCAATAATCGTGACAAAAGTGATGCATTTAACGAAATCGTGTTTCAAAGTTACTTTTACGCACTAGTGCGACAAAGTAAATAAGAGGATCTGATTGGTGTAAAATTCTTTATTTGAGCGCGATATTTTATTCGGCGTCTTATTTCCAATGCCAATCTAAGAAATACTTTTTGTACGTGATTTTAAAACAATCATTAATATAAATAATTACATTCAAATCATTTGAACGTGATAGTAAAACAATTAATAAGAAAATCAATAAATGCCAATTTAATAAATTCTTTTTTCGCACGTTATTATAAAAATAGTGTATGACAACACGTTGAAAATAGCCTTTTTTAAACTCGTGAATTTATTCAACTCGTTTAAAAAGCCTTACTTTTCACACTAGTTGCAGAAATAACTATTGCTGTACTATGAATACACAAACAAGCTTTGTCAGTTTTTTGTGATTAATTTTTGTAATATTTGTTTAAAATCTAAAATGTCTTATAAGTTTACCACTGAAAATTAGTTTAAGATACAGTTCAGTGAAAAAAATCATAAAAAAGTTGGTTGTAACCATAGATATCATAGTTAAAGTATTAGATTGGCAGATCACGTGACCTCCAATGCTAACGACGGGACGCGCATGGAGACCAGAATAAGAAGGCAAATGGACAAGTGTTGCCACCACATTAAGGAGAAAAATACTACGAAAAAATACCAATTAACTCTAAAATTACAAAAAAAAATTACTAGAAAAGGATTTAGTCACTACAAAGATCCCAAAATGCAGCTAGTATTTTGACGATATTTTTTGTAATTTTAGAATAAAATGGTATTTTTTCGTAGTATTTTTCTACTTGAAGT
This sequence comes from Oedothorax gibbosus, assembly GCA_019343175.1. Classification (NCBI taxonomy): domain Eukaryota; kingdom Metazoa; phylum Arthropoda; class Arachnida; order Araneae; family Linyphiidae; genus Oedothorax; species Oedothorax gibbosus. The sequence continues at coordinate 42,278,267 of CM033272.1, read as the reverse complement.
GGCAGCAACACTGGCCATTTTGCCCCCTTATTTGGCCTCCATGCGCGTCCCGTCGTTAGCATTGGAGGTCACGTGATCTGCCAATCTAATACTTTAACTATGATATCTATGGTTGTAACATGAATCGACCAGTTTCCTAATATTGTCCCATACATACAAATCATAAAGCGCACCCCCAGTCAACAATACAATCAATGCTTATCCATAAACTGGCCATAGCGTATAACACAAGCCATTGATCTAGCGAAAAGGCTTTCCCATTTTCTTATTTTATCCCGTTTTCCCGATTTTTTTCGCCAATTTCCTTTTTTTTTTGTCTTCCGCTCCATTTATTTTATAGTTCCCATAGAAGAAGTAAAAAAAGTCTTAAATTGTTAAAATAAATGAGCTGCTCCCTTTTTTTGTTTTTCTCTTTTTCTCTTTTTCTTTATCGCGTATCTTTTTTTTTCTGCTGATCTGTCGCTTTTTCGATATATCACTCTCCGTTTTTCTGGAGAAAATAACATTTTTTTTAACCTGTTATTTTTTGTTGTTGATCTTTTGAAGGATTTCGCCCCACTTGTTACTGTTGCAGTTAAAAATAAGGTTTAACGACTGTTTAGCTTCCACACTAAGTTTATAACGTAAAAAGTGGACAGTATTATAATCGTTCAGTCCGTCTGTCTATCTGTTCGTCTGTCTGTCCGTCCGTCACCCACTTTCATAGCCCAAACTACAAATGCTACGGTCAAGTGTGATACGTCAAAAAGTTCAGCGCATCGAAATTAGAATACATTGAAAATTTCAGAGAAGAATTCGAATTCGAAGTACTTCAACTATTTAAAAAACTGCAAAATTGAATGCTCATTTAAAAAGCATAGGAAGCCATTTTTATTAGAATTCAATCATCATTGCCATTCGCCACACTCGCTCGAGAAACTTTAATTCTTTTAGACAATAAATTAAAATAAATTTATTTTGGCGACATCGATCAATTTGATTACGAGATTCTTTGTATGTTGATATGAAATGTTTTCATTCTATTTTAAAGCGAGGGAATATTACATATTTATTCTTTGAAATATAAATTAATTTTTGCAAACGATAAGTAATAATTATTGAATTTTCGAAATAAAATAAAATGAAACTAGCCATTTTTTTTTAGCTTCCACACTACGTTTATAACGTAAAAAGTGGAAGGTTTTATAATCGTTCAGTCCGTCTGTCTGTCTGTCCGTCCGTCACCCACTTTCACAGAAAGAACCACAAGTCCCACAGACAAGTGGAATACGTCATTTTGAAGCAAAAAATAATATTAGGCTACACTCCAAATTTCATTAAAAAATAAATTAGAAGTTTATTTAAAATTTAAATAACTTAAAATTTAATCTACATTGAAATAACATGCAAATTCCATTTTTATTCAATATTTTCACTGTTGCCATTTCGTTAAACGTACGAGAAATTTTATTATAAAAAATACAAACATTTGAAAGAATATTTATTTATGTGATATAATTCAGTTTGGATTGTTGTAATATCACAATAGAGTTCTTTTGATGGTTCATTATTATGTATGAAGAAAGATGCAAAGAGAATTCTAACTTGGCATAAAAAAATGTGCAAAGTTTCGCTTTCTTCTGAGAAAGAAGATTAATGAAAATCGTTAATTTTGGCGTCTAAAAATATGAATTAAACTAGCTAAAAGCCATGTTTGGCTAATTTCTTTCTGAGGTGTAAAAATAGTTTGTTTCCTGCTGAGCAAATTGTGTATTTCTTGTCGAGTACAAATATTGTGTGGAAGCGGTTTAAGTGACAGATTCTGTAACAAGCCTACTTGTTAACTATTAACTATTAAACACTTAAAATTTAACTCTTTGTCTACGCAGTTTTATTACTTTTTTTTACGTTTATTGCTTTTATTTACCTAATATAAATTATTAAGTTGTGAAGGAGGTTAGAAAATCCGAAATTGAGATTTTGTGTTTTCTTCACGCTTTGGAGGATTCTAATTCTAAAATAAGTGCCTTTTGAACATTAGTTTGTCTGTCAGTCTGTATACTATACCCGTCTATACAGACCGACCAAGCTGAAAGCATTGAGGTAGAAGAAACGGAGTGAGGTGTGTGATTCCCTGAACAGGGCAGCAAACGAGCCGGTTCAATAACGAAACGCGGAGGAATACACGGCACTGCAGCAGAAACGAACCGGGCAGAAAACCTAGAAACTTGCCTATTTCGCTATTGGGTTCGTCTTCGCTGGTTCTAAGTTAGTGATCCACATGGTTATTTCTTAAAAAAGTTGGAATTTAAAGTTAAAGAAAGTTAATTTCTTTCGAACTAACAATGTTAAAATACATTTAGGAGCCCAAGTCAATATGATAGAGGGGTCTCATACAAGCATTCCATACATGTAGGGAAAATAGTCCTTTTCTGCCCTGTTTGCTCAAAAGGGTGTGAGTGGGTTTTCGGCTCGCTGACACCTCACTCCAGTTTATCTTCTAGCTCAATGGCTAAAAGAGGTACTGACTACAAATTTGGTGACTCCCGAGCTAATACCTGTCAGACGTCACAATAAGGTTTTCGAGAAAATTGCTCATGCTCAAAAGATAGTGGCCATTACACATTTTTTGTTTTGGGTTTTAAAGGTATTGCTGAAAAACAGACAACTTTTAAATATGGTACACAAGTTTTCAGGGCCTATTTGACGTCACAATAAAGTTTTTGGGGAATCACGCATGCGCAAAGGGTGGCTGTCGTACAGGGTGGCCCAGCGGGTAGTGTTTGAAACAAATGCAAAAATAAAAACAAAGAGACATGAGAAGAATTTAATGACGTTTATTGAATGGACATATTGGGCAATTAATGATAAAGAGGTTCGAAGTGCTCGCCATCTTTAACAAGGACAGCAGTTAGGCGGTTCTCGAATCCAACCATACTCCATACTCCTTACCCATACCTTCCTCCATACTCCTGTCATACTCCTTTTGTTTGGCCAATTCTTTTTGTGGAACTTCTCACAAAAGCTAAAATAAGCTTCCCACAAAAAGAATTGGTCAAACAAAAGGAGTATGGAGTATGGTTGTATTGGAGAAACCGCCTAACTGTTGTCCTTGTTAAAGATGGCGGGCACTTCGAACCTCTGTATCATAAATTGCCCAATATGTCCATTCAATAAACGTCATTAAATTCTTCTCATGTCTCTTATTTGTTTTTATTTTTTCATTTGTTTCAAACACTACCCGCTGGGCCACCCGGTAGAACTAGTTAGGTTTCCACGTCTTAAAGGTAATTTTAAGAACTTTTTGATTTATTGGGAAATAATTGAAAATCGTATAGTGGGTTACACACCCCTAGATATTTAATATTTGCATAACTTTGAAATAGTTTCCAGTTAAATGGAAACATTAATATTTCAATTATTTTTAAAACCAATAAAATTCTATTTAAAACCTAAGAAAAAAATGGTTAAAAGAACACACTAAAAAAACTTATTTAAGTAAAATACAATATATAACTAGTTTCACTGAATAACCAGTAAACATGCCTTCAAATGGAAACATTTTAGATAAAAATCTGAAATATTTCCGCTGGAGCAATATAAAAAATAGGGCTTAAAACTAAGATACATGGTGGTATCGAAATACGTTATCTAAATAGTTACAATTTCTTAAGGTCTTTAGAATAGTTTTTTTTTATTTTCTATATAATTAAGTTTTTATGGGGTACTTGTTTTCTAGAAACTAAGCTTTTCTTGTAGTTTAAAAATGTTTGTAACGCACGAATTTTTTAATCTTTAATTACTGAATGGAGCTTGGCTGTGATCATTTTACCTAACAAATTTCTATACTTGTTTAGTCATTCGGTATAAATAAAATTTTATTTATAGAATTTAAATCTCTTGATTTTTTTTTGTTTCCGAATTTAATTGATGTTTATAAATGGTAAGAAGTGAAGATATTGCTACAATGTATCATGTCAGTAACAGGCGATTACTATTCTAGATCTGATGAATACTTCTAAGAAATGGTAATTCCCTCTACGTATAGCGTAAAAACTTTGTTTATGAAACTGTCAATTTGGTACAGCTATGATATGGCAAATTGAATGCTGGCATTGACGGCTTTTGGCGAAGTTAAAAATTTTGCGTAGGGTAGCTATTCCCATCCAGTTGTATGGGTTAGGGTAAGTTTGAATTATCGTCGCACTAGAGGTATACAAGGGGGATATTGGCCACGTGCGTCTTTATTTAAAACCGCAGTCATGTGACGAGCCAGCACCTGATTAGGCACCCAATGCAACTTTCACATCGTACGCAGCGTCGGACTGAAAAATATTTAACGTGCACTCCCACCAAATGTGGTATTATTCTTTGGACATTTTTGGCTGCATTTGCCAAGGATCGATGGATTTGAAACACAATTTCGTTAAAAGCATCACTTTTGCCACGTTTATTGATTTGAAAAAGTTAGTTTTTTTGAACGATATTATAAAAAAATTTATTTTGATTAAATTTATTATTTATTATTTATTTTCTGATTTTACTTATCATGACGAATGTATTAAATGTATACAAATGCATTCAAAACAGCAAACATTCAAAAGTCAAAGCTGAAGTAATCTTTAATTTTATTGTTATATAATATTAACGGGGCATTTTCATAGCCAAAACAAATGTAATAGGGTACTTGACTGACCAATATTATTTGAATTATAGTTTAAGCTCAAAAATAACAAACCCATATATTTTTTTTGCGAAATAAATCTTTAAATTATAATAAAAATAATTTTAAAATTGTGTTTTTTTTTTCAGCGGAACGTCACGTGATCACAAACACGTCGATTTGGCTGACGTCACTAGTAACTATAAACAAATCGGCGTGATGTTTTTTTTTGTGTAATTAAACTGGATTTAATCTAATTTACTATTAAAATAAGAATTATATAGATAATACAAGGAGGTTTTTCAGAAGCGGATAGCTCAAATTTGCTTAAAGTAGATTCCAAAATGGTGTTTCAAAAATTGTTTATAGTTACTAATGACGTCATAGACACCACGTGACAGCCACAAAGTGTTTTCGGGCGTAATTTTTCGTCCTAATTTTGAAATTCATTTTTTACGTTATTTGACAAAATTTTGAAAAAATAAAAAGTCTTATTCTTATTTTGTACACATGCTTAATTTACGATAATAAAAAAAAATAATCAAATACCCTATTCGCGGCCACTATTTTGCAATGCCGACCAAACGGATTTAGTGTAGGAGGAACAAAAACAAAATTGGTTATCATTAAATTGATAAGAAATAACGTTCTATTCTTAGTGTTTATTTTGAAGAAAACAAATAACTAATATCAACAAAAATAGATTGGATTCTATTTCGAAAGATTTGATCTAGAGTTCTATTATTGCCAATCCCTAACAGAAAAGTAATCTGGGAAAATAATAACTTTCGAATGATAATAATAGAACAAAAAAATATGGAATCCTTCCCTTGCAATCTCTCCTCCAAATATTACAAATTAGATAATTTTCGACCAGAAATTCAATTAATTTTTTTTTATTCATTCAATCGTTTGTTTTTTCTCCTTTAATTTTACCAGCGACTTAAGTAATGGCGGGTGGCAACACTCCCAAATCGTTTCATAACTTTAAGTGTCATTGCGGATCGTAGAGTACAGAAGAAGATGAAGATGCTTGGCGATAAACAAAATGAAGCCGCCAGAATGTCGCCAAGCAACCCTAGTAAGCCAAAGAAAACCGCTTATTGAGTGCTAAGTTCATGGTGAACCGCATCATTTTATTTTTTAAAAAGCGTTAACTAAAAAATCAAACAAGTAGGTTTGTAACAGAATCTGTACTTAATCCGCTTAAACACAACATTTTGTGCTTAAGAGGGATTGTCAGTTCCATAGAGCTAATGCATTAGTTTTGGAATCACAACTTTCGCAGAAGTATTGCTTTGCCAAGTTAGCCCTTTTTCCCCAGGTATGGGTATCAACATAACATCGAAATAAAACAATTTTGAAACGAAAATGTATTTAGTTATTTAATTATATATTTTTAAAGATTTAAAATGTCAAAAATATACATCAGATGGCGACACTGTTTTAAAAACTTTATCAATTAATAATTAAGTAACCGGATGTTTATTTCTTTTCAATTTCATTTTAAATTGATGCTATGATGATTCCCACACCTGGGTGAAAATGGGATAATATGACAAAGCAATTCTTTTACGAAAATTGTGATTTTAAAACTAATGCATTAGTTTATGGGACTGACAGTCCTTCTTAACAGGCAACACACTATTATACACTTTAGAATGAAATTTGCCCAACAGGGACTTTAGCTAGTTCCTTAAAACGTTAGTTGAATGTAAAATGCATCATTTTAATCTTTAAAAGGCGCTGATTAAAAACCAATAAATGACCGTTGCGCAGTTATAGGCTATACAACGAGATCTGTACAGTCCCTGGACAAATTATTAGACGCACTGTATTTTTTTTTAGTAATTTTATGTTTCTTAAGAGTTTTTATGCAATAATGGTATATTTAAACTATAATATTATTGATTTTTATTTAAAAGAATTGTTGTAGACTACATATTTGTATTTATTTTCAGATAATTATGATTAATTTATATTAATTATTTATTATAAGATTATTTATGAGTGGAATCATCATCATCATCCTCAAATGCAGGAGACATTACAGTCTTGCACTGATAACATGCCGCGCAGAATGAAAGCTTTGATAGCGACTAAAGGTGGCTCAACTAAATGTTGACTTTTACTAACATTAATTTTTACTTTTCTTTAAAACATGCTTTTCTAAATTATGCTGTTTTAAATCGGTAATGGATTAGATAATATAAAAATAAAAAATAAACAATTTAAATAATAAAACGGTACAATATCACCCGGTAATTAATATTTTACTTGAAATCTTGCAGTGCGTCGAATAATTTGTACACGGACTGTACACAAGATGGTATAGGTATTTCATTCACAGGTAAGTAAAATGCGTGGTAATTATAGTTTTTATTATGTTCATGGTAATTATAACACCAAATACTTCGCCTAGAGCGTTTGTTTGGGCCTACTACAATGCGATTGATGCCATTACTTTTCAAACCGTTTTTTTGTGTGTGTGTGTGCTGGTTTTTAGTTTCTTGTTCGAGTTGAATTACTTCCTAAACTACATTTTAATTATTCAGGGTGTCCGTAAAAGAACGTCTGTGTTTTAATGGTATATTACAAGAGATTATTTTATACTAAGTATAAAAAAAATCACATACATGACATTGAAGGAAAACTAACCTAGCTTTTCCTACAAGTGCTGAATGTTTGCGCCTTTAGTGATACGGAATCACTCTTAGCAAATTGTAAGAACACAAAACGCTTTACGCTCAGAAGTCGCCATTTTGAATAGATGACATTGCAACTGTGAAAAACGATGTAGCGGTACAAGCGCATGCGCTTATCTGAAACTGTTGGAGTTATTCTTCTGAATGCGCTTATCTGAAACTGTTGGGTTTATTCGTCACCTTCAACCACATTATACAATTACACTTCAACCAAAATACTATTACAATTTGAAACTCGGACATTCTTTTACGGACACCCTGTATTTTAAGTCAATTAAAATAGTGATGGAAATTCAAATTTATTGCCCTCCATTTTTAATTGAATGTAGATTTAGTCTATTTGTTTTATTTCATTTTATATTCTCCAAAATGTTTATTATATAGAGTCAGAAATTACCAAGTTAATGTAGTATGAGCCTGAGAAACTCCACTGTGGAATAGCGCCAAATACTTCGCCGAGAGCATTTACAAATACAAGAATTGTCGACCAACAGGCCATAGGCCCAAGGTTGGTCCAAAATAAATCTAATACTTCACCAGTTTCCAATGACTATCAAGATTCTTCTTAAAATCTTCTCTCTTCGAATGCACAAGATAATCTGGTAAAGCATTCCACTCATTGACAACTCTCATAAACAACTTCAAAAATACGTATAATTCTTTACCAGTTTCCAATGACCATCAAGATTCTCTTCTACTCTCTTCGAACAGACCTCATAATCTGATAAAGCATTCCACTCATTGACAACTCTATTGTAAAAATAATGTTTTCTTACCTCCCTTCTCAAGCATGATTTATTCAATTTCTGATCATGTCCTCTGGTCCGGCTATTTAAGGTAAAACCTAAGCCCTCCATGTCTCCCTGTTTTATGAACTTGAATAACTGTATTAAATCACCCCTAGCTCTCCTGTTTTCCAGGGAATACATGTTTAAAGATCTTAATCTGTTATCATAATCAATACCAGCATAGGCCCTTAATCATTTTTGTAGCATTTGTAGTATTTTGTGTAAAATTTGTTTGGGCTTACTACAATGTGATCGATGGTTTCACTTGGCTAACAGGTTTTTGTATTAGTTTTTGCCCGGCAGCACCTCCATCTTATTCTTAACTCGGGTTATTCCAGGAAACTCATTAAACAAAGGAAACGGTTCGATCGAAAGTTTTTTTTATTTTAAATAATAAAAAAATATCATTTTTGTTATTATTTTCTCTCTTCAAAAAAAGTTGAGAGAAAAAATACTTCAAAGTAAAGTTACTCTTTTGAAATAATGGAAAACTTTATCTCTCTCGCAATCGACGTAAATCATTCTTAAGCCTAACGTTCGAAATGGAACGTTTTAAATCTGACAGCTTCCTCCGCTTTTAATGTTTTAGAGCATTAATAAAATAAAGCTTAATTATGATTTAGAACTGAGGGGAGTGTTTAATTGTTCTTCTGAAGCAATCACAGAGCATTATGTTAAAATGAGCTTTTCTTGCTTGTTTTAAGTGTTATGGCTCGTTAGTATGAAAAACGAGTTTTTGTTTGAATTGAATTAGTTCATAAACTACTAGAATTTTGTTGTTTATTTTAGGTTGATTAAAATCATGAGGGAAATTCAACTTTAACTGTTCGCCATTTTTAATTGATTGAAGATTAAGTTCATCTGTTTTATTGCATTTTGTATTCTCAAGCATTTTAATCCATTTTAATCCCAGGGGTGATTTAATACAGTTATTCAAGTTCATAAAACTGGGGTACATGGAGGGCTTAGGTTTACCTTAAATAGCCGGACCAGAGGACATGATCAGAAATTGAATAAATCGTTCTTTTGAAGGGAAGTAAGAAAACATTATGTTTACAATAGAGTTGTCAATGAGTGGAATGCTTTACCAGATTATGCTGTGCATTCGAAGAGAGTAGAAGATTTTAAGAAGAAACTTGACGTTCATTGGAAACTGGTAATGTATTAGATTTATTTTGGACCAACCTTGCTGGGCCTCTGGCCTGTTGTTGGTCGACAAGTTTTGTATTTGTATAATGAGGCTGTTTCAGATGATGTAACTCTTTTGTTTCTATTATTTGCTTCCGGCGTTTTCATTTGTTGTTTCAGCTACACTCTATCATTGCGCGGTTTTTTTCCTCTGCTCCGCCTAATTCAGAAGGTTTTTTTACGTGTAACTTGTTTTATTTCTGCTATTTATTAAAATTGAATCGGTATCAATTTTACTGAGATTCGACTTTAGATGATATTATATTTTTTTGGGGAAATTAAGTGAAATTGTGGGACGGCAATTTAAATGTGATTCACGAACAGAGAAACGCTTTAGTACTATACTGAAAAAAAAAGGTTCGTACACAGCATTCGTTTTAGTAAGGTAAGAAACTATTCTATTGTTCAAAACAAATGTAATTCCAGAAAAACCAAAAATGAACACTACGGTGTTTACAACGAAAATTGTACGCTACTGTAAAATGTTACGCTACTGTCGAAATAACTATGCCGTCTCTTTCCTTTTAAAAAAAGGTTTTCTAATTTTTAAAAGACGATTTTATAGAATAAACCTAGAACCATTATCAATTGTCTGGTCTTGCGAAACAACAAATTAAAATAAAGTATAAGCACGTAGGTTTAATTTTTGAAATTGTAATTTTAATATTATTTATTCATTATTTGATTTGACCTGCACCATCCACCAATTTTTTCGTTTTAACTTATTGATCAACAAAACTATCAAACCCTCAATCACCAAAACAATAAAAAAAGCGACTTTCTGAAAGTTTTAGCCGATTAACTGCTTTAAGTGTTGGTTAGTTTGAAATAGCGTCGCACTAGATCTATACGAGGGCTATTGGCGACTGGTGTCGTAATGTAGAACCACAGCCAAGTGAGGACCCGACACCTGAGTAGGCACCCAACGCAACCTTTAAAGGCGACATCGTACACAACGTTGGGTCTTAGGAGCGTGTTTAACGTGCACTCTCTCTACGCGGGACATTTTTAGCTGCATGGGTTGTTTATAGGTCTGCAGTTATTTTGGCGATGCCCGGTAATTTTTTTTTTTGCTATTACCGACTTATCGATTAAAATATCTATCAAACCCCACACCCACAATCACCAAAACCCACTTAAACAATAAAAAAAGACTTTTTTTTATAACAACGTGCAAAAAAGTTCACTTTTTTTATATATCATATTCAGTCATAAATCGTTGCGAAAATGACACTTTACGTGCTTACTTCACAGACAGTGCCGAAAGTAGTACTTTCGGCACTGTCTGTGAATAAGAGTATCAGATTGGTAGAAAAACAAAATGATGTCATGAATATCTCCATGGAAACTAAATGATGTCATGAAAATTAATTATTTCTATTGGTTCATTACTTTTGCATTTTCTAATATCTCCATGGAAATTACAAGTACTACAAAAATTATTAAAGGAAATTAAAAAAGACAAAAGTAAGAACACAAATTTCACGCCAAACAATACTTTTATTTAACATGCATATTTATAATAACATTTGATCCGGTGTAGTTATTAATATTTGCATTTGAAGCCAGTCCGGGAGTCATTCCTTCTAAGGAAACCTGAACATTATTTTGATTGTCATAACTAATCGACTTTTCTTTTACTACTTTGCATTTTCGAATATCGCCATGGAAACTAAATGATGTAATTAAAATCACTCATTGGTAGAAATACTTTTTTTGCACGTTATTATAAAAAATATTGTAAGCAAGCACGTGCCAAATAATACTTTATTAAGCTCTTGTCATTATTTCACTCGACCTACGGTCTCGTGAAACAAAAGCCACTCGCTTAATAAAGTATTATTTTCGGCACTAGTTGCTTAAATAACTATTCTGAAGTGTTAGTCGATTACCCACCTTAATGAAAACATTCTCAACACTGGAATTAAAGGAACCTAAAAAATAATAACCGACTATTAATCATCTTTCAATAACATCCGACTATGATCCTCTTTCAGTTATTTTGGCTATGCTCGGACCCAAACCTGGGACCTTCCGCGAGCAAGACAAACACCTTCGCCGACTGGGCTCCTCGGCCCCGACTCTTGTCTAATACGACCCAATGGAATTTCATAACTTTTCATACTTGAGGACACGGAAATAGATTTAACCTGCACTATCCACCAATGATTTGTTTTGTTGCGATTATCTCTTAGCTGTACAACGATATCTTAAAATAAAAGTTTTAAGTACTAGAAGTATTTTTAATATTTTTTTAAAAAAAAATTTGTTTAGGTAAAATCCCCTTATGTTTCATAGGTAAAAAAAACACTATTGTTTACTTTAAACGCTTATATCTCAAAACTTAACTTTTCAATGTGCATGTACCTTTTTCTCAGAATCTACTATAAGTATAAACCTGAAATTTGTTATACGTATTTAAGAAGATAGTTTCTAATATTCGCTGAAGGGATTGAGGTAACATTCTTTTTTTCTTTTTAATTTTTAATGTTTTTAGGTCAAAAAGGTAGTTTACTTAAAATTTATAATTAAACTAACAAAATTTGTAAAAAATGCATCCATATAGTAAAAGTAGCTTAAAATCCATTTTAAAACTAGTAAATTCATTAAAATGTATCAAACAGATTCTGAGAATTTCTTTTTAATATTTTTAATGTTTTTTTAGGTCAAAAATAGGTAGTTTCACTTAAAAATTTATAAATTAAAAACTAAACAAAATTTGTAAAAATGCATCCAGTATAGTATAGCTAAACATCCATTTAATAACTAGTAAAAATTTCATTAAAATGTATCAAACAGATTCTGAGAAAAAGGTACATAAAAAAAGGTCATTTTAACATGGGCTTCAATGGAGGGCTCCGGTCCCCCTTAACGAAAATATTTCCAACACTGGAATTAAGGAAACCCCTAAAAAATAATACCCAACTATAATCCTCTTTCAGTTATTTTGGCGATGCCCGGACCTGAACCTTTCACCTTCCGCGTGCAAGGCACAGCCAACAGCCCGGACTCTCATCTAGTACAACTCAATGAAATTTCATAACTGTATATACTCGTGTATAAGCCGAGAAATTTTGGACAATTTCAGTGCCGTAAAAATCGGGGTCGAGACATCAAATTTCCAAAAAAAAAAATCCCATGTCCTTAAAATAAAACTAAATTTCAATCAAACTTAAGGTTTAGATACTATCTATTAAAAATAAGGACCCAAAAGCGGTTAAATCTTGAAGATGAAATAAGATTGGTATCTATTCACGGTATCCACCATAATGATACTTAATTGTTAGTTCTCGACGTGATGCGTATTTTGCATGTGTAGCTCTAGCACTGGGCAGTACAGTCAACCAGTCTTTAAGGTGTAAAGAAAACAACATCGGTCCGTGACCTTGGCAGCATAGTCTTCACTGAACTTAGTTTCAACTAAGATTTTCCATTCAGGGTCGGCAATGTCAAGGACACTCGGAGATGAAACCCGTTTTATTTTCATTGGGGTTGAAATTTAGCTTGCAAAATAAATAAAAATTACGATCCCGTTATGAACCGGTTTCTTATTTTCTTCAGAAGGCTGGCCTACCTGGCCTTTTCCTACCTCGACTTATACACGGGTTACCGATTTTGGAAGGATATTTGGTTTAAAAATGGGGGGTCGGGTTATACACGGAGTCGGGTTATACACGAGTATATACTATTTATACTTGAAGAACCAGATATAGATATAACCTGCCCCACAGTCCCTGGACAAATTATTAGACGCTATGTATTTTTTTTTTAGTAATTTTATGTTTCTTAAGAGTTTTTATGCATTAATGGTGGTATATTTATTATTTAAACTACAATATTATTGATTTTTATTTAAAAGAATTGTTGTAGTCAACATATTTGTATTTATTTTTAACATATGGCAACACTGTTGACAAAGTCATACGTGAACGTAAACAGGTACAAACCTGTATCAACTAGGAGGCTAGAAATAGGCAGCCGGAAACGATTACCTTACCTTACCTACCTGTATCAACTCCTAGAAAAGATTATTTATGTGTGGAATCATCATCCTTAAATGCAGGAGACAGTACAGTCTTGCATTGATAGCATGCCGCGCAGAATTAAAGCTTTGATAGCGGCTAAAGGTGGCTCAACTAAATATTGACTTTTACTAACATTAATTTCACTTTGCTTTAAAACTTAATAAACTTATGCTTTTCTAAATGAATGCTGTTTTATTTATGTCAAATAAATCGGTAATTTATTGGATAATATAAAAATAAAAAACAAATAAATTTAAAATAATAAAACGGTACAATATCAGCCGGTAATTAACATTTTACATGAAATCTTGCAGTGCGTCTAATAATTATAATTAAATTATATTATCAAGAAAACAACAATTAAAATTTTTGTTTGGTTGCTTTTTTTTATCAAACTTATCAATAAACAAAGGCCTGCCAAAAAATCAAAAGAACCCAAAATAATTAAAAAAAAAATTATCCTGAAAAGATGTTTTTACTTTTAAAACGTAATTTGTAAAATTTTCCAACACAGGGAATTTTTATTGGGAAGCTTAAAAAAAAAAAACTTTTTAAAAATCTCCCTGTTTGGCTCTGGGTTTTGAAAATAACGTTGGGCGTCCCAGGAATCTATTCCCTCTTATAACCTAATTGGGATTTAGAAGAATTGAGCTATTTATGGTGAGATGATGAACTGGAAGTATGTCTAGTTTTTACTTGGTTTGCGATTTTATATTGAACTTTTAAATTTATTTAATTTTGAACTGGAAGCTAACCACCCCAAAAAAATGAACTGGGAACCCTATAAGGCCAAGTTTGCAAGCTGAAAAATATGAAGAAAAACCGCCGTGTAGAAGGGAGTTTTCACGGGGTTTTTAAATTATTCGATCAAAAGTGCCAAACCCTCATACAACTAAAAAACGTCGAATGTTCCGCCCCTTTAAAATGTTCCGGTTGGGCCTTAAAAATAATAGGCGCTGTTCCCTTTTGAGAACCCCCTGTTTTAAAATCCCCCCCATCGGGGGGGTTCCAATTTAAACCCCCTCCCCGCCTTACCTGTCTTTTCCCCGACGAATTATGGAAGAATTAATAGAATATTTTTTTTAGGGGAGGGTTCTCTAACTCCTTGGCGCAACAGCCCATTACTGGGCCAAGGCCTGCCGTGCCCATTTCAGGTTTCGTGACCTAGGGCTCTGGGGTGCTAGGCATATGTTCCGGGAAGGTGGTCAGCCTCACGCGGAACCCCCAGTGTTTAGTTCCCAAGCATGCTTGGTACCCATTTTATCGGTGATTTTGGTGTTCAAGGAAATCGAAAGGAAAGGGAAATGAAGGAAATCAAGGAAATTGAAGCCTTTTAATTGTTTACATGGAATTTGCTTTGAACTTTTTTAGCTCTTTAATACACGATTGTAGCTTTCACACTACGGTTATAACGTTAAAAAGTGGAAGGTATTAAAACCTTTTAGTCCATCCGTCTGTCTGTCCGTCATCCACTTTCACAGAACGATTGACAAATTGCACAAACAAGTGATATAAACCATATTGAAGCAAAAAAAAAAATCAGGCAAGGTTATATCCCAAATTTCATTAAACAATTTAAATAACTAGTTTATTTAAAATTTAAATAACTAAAAGTTCAATCAACATTGAACTAACTTAAAAATTCTCATAAATCAGTTTGATATTTGAGAAATATCTAAAACTCTCATAAATTAAACAAATAGGTAACACAGTCAGGTCGGTTGCGTTTAGAAAACTTCACTTGTTACCGATTTTTTGTAATTACGTGTTTAAAACGTTTAGCAAATTTTTTCGTTAAAATTGGAAGTTTTAATATACTTAATTTCGTCTTCAGATCTGTAACGCCTCAACACATCCAATGGCAATTTTCATAATACTTACCCTTAAACAATTACGTAATTAAAATAAAACAATAACAACCACCAACCGTTCGCCCCAATCCAATCACCTCCCCCATCTTCATCACTGATGTTCCCTCAAATCTCTAGTGCCCCCCCCCCTCCCCGCCCACGCATAAATCTCGTCTTCTAGCCCCCCTCTCCCCTGAAAAGAAAAAGGGGGTATCTGAATGTACTCCCCCCTCCCCCCCTTAAAGCCCGGTATGTAGTGTTGGGATGGTGAGGAATGTAATGGAATTGTGGGTTTTACCTGTTATTAGTAAAGAAAAGTTTGTACGAAGACTACATTTAAGGGGATACGGTACCCAAAACATTATTTCTAGAAATAATAACATAAACTTGTAAATTATAGCGGTTTTATGTAATGTTCGCTCTAAATAAACTTTTTCCAGCAATAAAAACATATATTTACAAGTAGTTTTTCATATTTAAAAAAAATAGTCAAAATTTTAAACTTTTTTAAAACGCTACTCCTCTTTCAATTTTGAGAACAACTGCACCAAACTTTTACACAGTTTGTTTTTAGAACCATTTGTTCAAGAACTGTGCATGGATTTTAAAATGTGAGCTACAGTTAAAAAGTACCATGCATTTATACTGATAATCACAAAAAAATTACAAATTATCGAATTCAACATTTTTTTAAAAAAACAACTATACATAGTAAACCTTATTCCATGCACAATTTTGTGCACCATATATATAAGAACACAGGTTAAAAATTTCAAATTTCTAACTTAATTAGCGAAAACGCCTTTAGGGATCTATTAAACACACGAATTGAAAAACGCGAAACAGAGAAAAAGGTTGATAGCAGACGAAATACGCATTCAAACTTATAGGAATGACTCCAGAAAATATATAATAACTTTTTTTCTACAAAAGATATCATTATGAAACTCTCAGTAAATGTTCAGAAAGATATTCTGAATAATAAGAAGTAAAAACTGAAAAATCGATATTTTGACCAATTTTTGGGTACCGTATCCCCTTAAATGAACAGGGGTTGGGTGACCAGACGTACTGCATTTCGCAGTACAGTACTACTTTTTTGGCTTTTGTACTTCCTTTCACAAAGAATCCTTAAAAAAATGCAAAATGTACTGTTTTTTGGTTTTGTATTGCGAAATGTCATGCATTTTGCGAATCAATTTTCGCCAAAATACATCTTATGCAATAATTTTGTATGTAAATTTATTGCAAATTTTGATATAATATGGTGAATTAGTCCGGCTGCCACTTCTTAGCATCCCAAATATTTTGATTTTAGAATATTTCACTAGGGTTCACTAATATTGCATAGCTATATTTTGACTTATAGCATTCCCCGAGGTGATATTAAATGTGTTAAATAATACATACTACAGATTCAAATCTATTGACGATCAAGTCAAGATAGAAAAGAAATGCATGTGCAATTGATGACGACCATCAGCACTTAACTAGAATCCTCCTTTCACAAATAACCCTTGTGTAGTTTTAGTGTGACACATTATTTCCAACCAAACTAAACCAACAATCCCCTGTGTTCACCAAACGCCATGGGATTGGCAACCCTGCCTCGTTTAGGTTCTCTACCTTTTTTTCAAAGTGGAATATTCCCCAATCAAAATATTTGGGATGCTAAGAAGTGGCAGCCGGACTATACCTTACATAACACATTACACAACAACAAACGCTAACACTAAACAACCGCTCACTCAACAAACCTCAACACCTCCAACATCCAACCTCCTATTCTCAATCGATCCTGATCCCTTCGTTTCTATGGTAACGGGGTCCACCGCTGCGTTCATCAGACCTATTGGGGGAGAGTGTTGCCACTGTTGGCGACTTATCGCCAATTGAACAGTTTTAGTTGAGGATTGAGGGGTTTGGTTGGATAGAGTTGTATGTAACGTTTTTTTAAAGGATTTTAGTTGAAAAGGAAGTCTAATAATGATGTACTTTTTCGGAAGTATGTTAAATGTTAGGTTGCACGTTTTTCGGCTGTCTATTTGGAGCTTTGGTACAGCCAAATGCGTCTCGTAATTTAGAATTGTGGTCATGTGACGCGGTCGACCACCTGAGCGGGCACCCTAAGAAAACGAGATGTCAAATGGTTAGATTGTACGTATATTGGCTGTATATTTCTAGCCTCCATGTATCTTTAACACATCAACTACGTCTCGTAATTTAGAACCCCAGTCATGTGATGAGGTATGAAATAAATTTTTTGTGTGTGGTTTCCCCCCCCCCCCCCCCTCTCCTTACTGTACAATAGATTTCAAGATCGAAACATTCAAACAATATTGGCACATTTTAGATGACGTAATTTTTTCCAGCATTCATTTCTGCACTCCTTCGATCGGTGATCCAATTGTGATCTTGTGAATAAACAATTTTTGCCGTACAGTTTTTAAAAAAAACTTATAATTGAGTTTTCTCTTATATTTATAACAGTCATTACCACCCTTGTTTATAAAATCAAACTTCTTTTTCTCACGATTCTTTAATATTCAGTTACAATTTTATCAAACTAGCAGAAAATAGCGGGTGTAGGATACAGTCTCTAGAGATCAGGGGGTAGGTTTTGTCCTTCAAGGGATCGGTAATTCGATCGGGGGAGTGTTGAGTTTTACTTGTGCATGCTGTTTGAACAGTAAGCATTTGTACTGCTGTGTTTCACTGTTGATACTGTTGAGTAGGGTACTTGACAGTATCGCTAAAATACCTTCCCAATATTAATTAAATTATAGTTTGAACCCAAATATAACAAACGTATATATTTTTTTGCAAAATAAACCTGTCCAATAATTATGATGTCGCCCTCAACAGTTGCGTTGAGTGCCTACTCAAGTGTCGTAGACTGTGGTTCTTAATTATGACGCCCGTCTAAAATAGATCTCGGATAGCGCGATAATTCAAACTAAACTAAACTCCACGTTTCATTTTCTCACTGTTCGTTGATATTCAGTTACAATGTTATCATAGTGGTAAATAGTGGGTGTAGGATACAGTCTCTAGGGATAAGGGAGTAGGTTTTGCCCTACTAGGGATCGGTAATTCGATTAGGGGAGTGTTGAGTTTTACTTTTGCATGTTGTTTGAACAGTACGCTGTTGTACTGAACAGTACTGTTGAACAGTACTGTTGTACTGAACAGTACTGTTGTTGTACTGATTAGTACTGTTGTTGTACTGATTAGTACTGTTGTTGTACTGATTAGTACTGTTGTACTGAACAGTACTGTTGTTTGAACAGTGTTGTTGTTTGAACAGTGCTGAACAGTCTGTTGTTTGAACAGTACTGTTGTTGTACTGAACAGTACTGTTGTTGTACTGAACAGTACTGTTGTTGTACTGGACAGTACTGTTGTTGTACTGGACAGTACTGTTGTTGTACTGGACAGTACTGTTGTTGTACTGGACAGTACTGTTGTTGTACTGGGCAGTACTGTTGTTGTACTGGGCAGTACTGTTGTTGTACTGGACAGTACTGTTGTTGTACTGGACAGTACTGTTGTTGTACTGGACAGTACTGTTGTTGTACTGGACAGTACTGTTGTTGTACTGGACAGTACTGTTGTTGTACTGGACAGTACTGTTGTTGTACTGAACAGTACTGTTGTTGTACTGGACAGTACTGTTGTTGTACTGGACAGTACTGTTGTTGTACTGGACAGTACTGTTGTTGTACTGGACAGTACTGTTGTTGTACTGGGCAGTACTGTTGTTGTACTGGACAGTACTGTTGTTGTACTGGACAGTACTGTTGTTGTACTGAACAGTACTGTTGTTGTACTGGGCAGTACTGTTGTTGTACTGAACAGTACTGTTGTTGTACTGGACAGTACTGTTGTTGTACTGAACAGTACTGTTGTTTGAACAGTGTTGTTGTTGAACAGTGCTGAACAGTCTGTTGTTTGAACAGTACTGTTGTTGTACTGGACAGTACTGTTGTTGTACTGGGCAGTACTGTTGTTGTACTGGACAGTACTGTTGTTGTACTGAACAGTACTGTTGTTGTACTGGACAGTACTGTTGTTGTACTGGACAGTACTGTTGTTGTACTGGACAGTACTGTTGTTGTACTGGACAGTACTGTTGTTGTACTGGGCAGTACTGTTGTTGTACTGGACAGTACTGTTGTTGTACTGGACAGTACTGTTGTTGTACTGGGCAGTACTGTTGTTGTACTGGACAGTACTGTTGTTGTACTGGACAGTACTGTTGTTGTACTGGGCAGTACTGTTGTTGTACTGGACAGTACTGTTGTTGTACTGGGCAGTACTGTTGTTGTACTGGGCAGTACTGTTGTTGTACTGGACAGTACTGTTGTTGTACTGGACAGTACTGTTGTTGTACTGGGCAGTACTGTTGTTGTACTGGGCAGTACTGTTGTTGTACTGGACAGTACTGTTGTTGTACTGGACAGTACTGTTGTTGTACTGAACAGTACTGTTGTTTGAACAGTGCTGTTGTTTGAACAGTGCTGAACAGTCTGTTGTTTGAACAGTACTGTTGTTGTACTGAACAGTACTGTTGTTGTACTGATTAGTACTGTTGTTGTACTGATTAGTACTGTTGTTGTACTGAACAGTACTGTTGTTGTACTGAACAGTACTGTTGTTGTACTGAACAGTACTGTTGTTGTACTGAACAGTACTGTTGTTTGAACAGTGTTGTTGTTTGAACAGTGCTGAACAGTCTGTTGTTGTGAACAGTACTGTTGTTGTACTGAACAGTACAGTTGTTTGAACAGTACTGTTGTTGTACTGATTAGTACTGTTGTTGTACTGATTAGTACTGTTGTTGTACTGAACAGTACTGTTGTTGTACTGAACAGTACTGTTGTTGTACTGAACAGTACTGTTGTTGTACTGAACAGTACTGTTGTTTGAACAGTGCTGAACAGTCTGTTGTTTGAACAGTACTGTTGTTGTACTGAACAGTACTGTTGTTTGAACAGTGCTGTTGTTTGAACAGTGCTGAACAGTCTGTTGTTTGAACAGTACTGTTGTTGGTGAAAGTCAGTACTATTAAAACATTGAGTGGTATTCAATCAGCACTTCCATTACCAAAGTACTTAATTTATTTTCTTTCGCAAATTCAATAAAAATTCATTTATATTTCGAAGAATAAATATGTAATATTCATTGCTCTTAAATCGAAGCAAAACATTTCATATCAACATTATGCAAAATATCACCTACAAAACCTGTGATTTTAAGGTTAAGGCGTCTCTCAGTAACTATTAAACATAATTTTTTTTAAAAAAATTACTTTGCAAAACATACTTTTTAGTATATATTTGTATGAAAAATATGTTTAGATGAAGAATATACGTGTAGGATTTTGCTGGGGTCTTAAGGGGATACGGTACCCAAAAATTGGTCAAAATATGATTTTTCAGTTTTTACTTCTTATTTACAATATCTTACCGAACATTTACAGAAAGTTTCATAATTATATCTTCCGTAGAAAAAAAATTATTAAATATTTTCTGGAGTCATTCCTATAAGTTTGAATACGTATTTCGTCTGCTTTCAACCTTTATTGTCTGTTTTGCGATTTTTAATTCTTGTGTTTAATAAATCCCTAAGGCTTTTTTGCTAATTATGTTAGCTAATTAGGTTTGCTAATTTTGAAATTTTTAACCTGTGTTCTTATATATATGGTGCACAAAATTTTGCATGGAATAAGGTCTATGTATAGTTGTGTTAACAAATGTTGAATTCAATAATTTGTAATTTTTTTGTGATTGTCAGTATAAATGCATGTTACTTTTTAACTGTAGCTCACATGTTAAATGCATAGTTAAATGCATCCATGCATAGTTTTTGAACAAATAGTACTGAGCCGCTGTAGCTCAGTCGTGTGAAGCGTCGTGCTCGCATCGGAAGGGTTGTGGGTTCTGTCCTCGGCGGTGCTCGCAGTTCTGATGGTTGCTGGGTCGACTAAAGACCGCCGTGTTGCTAATGGTGGCTGGGGCACGTTAAATATGTCGTGGTCACAAAGTCCTCCATGTTCCCATACCAAATTAATACCTCTGTGGGTACCAGATCAGGGGGTTATCGGCCTTTGATCTGGATCAAAATTCCGATATGTGAGTGAGAATGGATGTGTGAAAGGGACCTTCCTGTAAAACGGATGTGTCATGCTGCGAGCAAAAGTCGGACTTCCTCCCTTGTGGCGCTCAATAAAAACGGAAGCCGCCCCACTTCGCCTTAAAATCGGGTAGTTCTCTACTCCGGGCTCGGTTACCGAGTGGCATTAGAAACAACAAATAGTACTAAAAACAAACTATAAAAGTTTGGTGCAGTTATTCTCAAAATTGAAAGAGGAGTAGCGTTTTTAAAAAGTTCCAAATTTTGTCTTTTTTTTAAATAAATGAAAAGCTACTTGTAAATATTTTTTTTATTGCTAGAAAATGTTTTTTTAGAGTGAATATTATATAAAACCACTATAATTTTAAAGTTTATGTTATTATTTCTAGAAATAATGTTTTGGGTATACCGTAGTCCCTTAAGAGGATAATATGTCACCTGCCAAACAGCCACAAATCACAACCCGCCTTCTTTCCAATCATCAAATGCCGAATTATTCATTATCATCTCTCATCAACATGCGCCTGCAATATTTCACGGGCAATACCTAGTGCGGGGTTCCATTAGTGTGCGATGGCAACTGCTGTGTTACATGTAATCGATGAAGAGGAGTCATCGATTGGAGTGCTAGTTTCGATATTATCGATACATTTCTGAAAAGTACAGTCAAACTATGTTACAATAGTTATTTAGGCAACTATTGTGAAAAGTAAGGCTTTTTTTAAACGAGATGAATAAATTCACGAGTTAAAAAAAGGCTAAATTCAACGTGTCATACACTTTTTTTTATAATAACGTGCAAAAAAAGTATTTATTAAATTGGCATTTATTGATTGGCTTATTAATTATTTTATTATCACGTACAAATGATTTGAAGGTGATCATTTATGTTTATGATTATTATAAAATCACGTGCAAAAAGTATTTCTTAGATTGGCATTGGAAATGAGACGCCAAATAAAGAATCACGATCAAATAAAGAATTTTACACCAATCAGATGCTCTTATTTACTTTGTCGCACTAGTGCGTAAAAGTCACTTAGAAACACGATTTCGTTAAAAGCATCAATTTTGCCACGATTATTGATTTGAAAAAGTTAGACATTTTGCACGATATTATAAAAAGACAATTCTTTTATAACGCCAATAACGTTTGGTCCCTGGAATTGCCCATAGGCCTTAATGTTATAGCGACAATTTTTAATTGGCTCCGCGGTTATAATTTTAAAATATACGTCAAAATGATACCCAAAATGCCTTCCTAAAGAACATATTTAAGGGGATACGTAACTAAAACATTATTTCTAGAAATAATAACACAAAATTGCAAATTATAGTGGTTTTATATAATGCTTGCTCTAAATAATCATTTTCTAGCAATAAAAAAATATTTACAAGTAGTTTTTAATTTTTAAAAAAAAAATAGTCAAAATTTTAAACTTTTTTTTTAAACGCTACTTCTTTTTCAATTTTGAGAACAACTCCACCAAACTTCTACAGTTTGTTTTTAGAACTATTTGTTCAAGAACTGTGCATGGATTTTAAAATGTGAGCTACAGTTAAGAACTAACGGATTTATACCGAAAATCTCAAAAAATGACACAAAAATTACAAATTATTGAATTCAACATTAAAAAAACTACTATACATAGACCTTATTCCATGCACAATTTTGTGCACCATATATATAAGAACACAGGTTAAAAATTTCAAAATTCTGACTTAATTACAAAAAAGACTTAGGGATTTATTGAACACAAGAATTGAACAACACGAAACAGAGAAAAAAGTTGAAAGCAGACGAAATACATAGTCATACTTAAAGGAATGACTCCAGAAAATATTTAGTAACTTTTTTTCTACAAAATATATCATTATGAAACTTTCAGTAAATGTTCAGAAAAATATTGTAAATAATAAGAAGTAAAAACTGAAAAATCGATATTTTGACCAATTTTTGGGTACCGTATACCCTTAAAAAGGGGGGGGGGGTTATTGGCGAAAATTTACCAAATTCGAATTTTTTTCTCATTAAAAAATCATTAATAGGAGAAGAGGAATTTTCTTTTCGATTCCAGATACATTTCGATTATTCATTCCATATTTTTTACTGCTACTAATAAGCACTCCTGTTTATCGTAAGTTCAAGCAATGACAAAGTTCAGCATTTTTTTTATTTTTTAATCAAATCAGAATGTTGAGAAACTCCCAAATCCAAAATATTTCTTCTTAATTCTGTGCAAAAATTTACTTAATTCCAGTTACTCAAAGTCACCGATCTAAAATGCTCGCGAAAAACGATGACCAGCTGATGATGTAGCACGTTATCATTTCGTTTTGATGCTCTGTGATTTTTAGCTGCTCTCTATACGTTTATAGCGGTTCAAGAGGTTTTAAATTCCTTAATTTACTCATCCCGGGACCGTAGGGAGCCTAGTGGTCAGCGTCTGGAGATCGGGAGGTCCCGCGATCGAGTCCCGGTACCACTGAAGACCTACCGAGTATATGCGGAGTACGTGCTCGTTAAATCTGTTGGTTCCGAAAGTCCTGTGGTCGGTCATTGCGCAGTTTACCACGGGTACAGGTCCCTGGAGACCATTTCTCTCCCCTTCAAGGACATGTCTAAATTGTGGAAGTTGATGTTAATATTGTAATTGGTTGCATGAAGCTGCACTAGCGTTACACAATTTGGTAGTAGTATACTGTTCGGCTTTTAAAGATTAGTTTATTTGAAACATTATAGCACTAGAGCTACAGATGAGATGTCGGCGATATGTTTGGGAATACACTGTAGAGCTTTGATGAAACGTTCCCTCGTAAACACAGTGCTATCACTTTTTTCCAGCTTCCACCTTATAATTTAGTAATTTAATCGTTCCGGCTGCCTCTTTCTAGCTTCATTTCGGAGCCTTAACACAGACAATCAGCCTAGTAATTTAGAACCGCTGAAAAGTGACGAACAACAAGGTTTACCGAGTAACATTCAGCCAAAGTTTTACAGTGTAATTGAAAGTGAAATTCCACTATTCAAAAGAGAAAAATAGGAAAAAATATTAATAAAGAAGAAAAGGCCGTGGATAGCCTAGTGGTTAAGGCCTCGTTCTCGCAATCGGAAGGTCCTGCGATCGAGTCCCGATACCACTGAAGACCCATCGAGTATATGCGGAGTACGTGCTCGTTAAATCTGTGGGTCCGAAAGTCCTGTGGGCGGTCATGGCGCAGTTTCCCACGGAAACAGGTCCCTGGAGACTATTTCCCTCCCCTTCAGGGACATGTCTAAATTGTGGAAGTTGGGATAGATGGCAGCATCTGTCTTGTATGTGTGTGTATGTCGTGTCCGTCCTTCTTGACGAAGGTTTATAAGCGGGTCTTCGTGACCAAGCACACGAGCCGGAAAATATATGTCTACCAACCAACCAACTACTCATTACGTAGCTTAGAGTTATTGCAAATAGTTTGCTTTTCAAATTGCCCCCAGATTTTATTGTCGACGAAAAATAAACATTTTAAAGAAATCACCTTGCTAAGACTCCACGATCTATCGTTCTGTAAGAATTTTTGCATTCATAAAATATAATTCAGAAAATTTATTAATAATTAAGAAATTAAAATTTATGGCTGTGTCCTAACTACCACATCAAGTGTCACAAAGGCAACAAATGCAACAAAACTTGTCGATTGCCAAGGGCGTCAAGCGATGCAATAGCTTGGGGGCTGACTCTGCCAAGTCGCCAAGTTTTGTTGCATTTGTTGCCTTTGTTATCGTAGTCAGGACACAGCCTATGGATAACTTTTTTGGCCTTATTTCTAGTTGTGTAAAATATTTAAATAAATGGTACGCCAGAAACAAATGTACACGTGACAAAATTCAATTCAATAATTCTCAATGGGAATATTTCTTATGATGTCACGCACTCCATACTGCGATTTCATTGGATGTTTTGTTTTCTTTTCTTACTACGTGAAACAAGCCCATTTTCTTCAATTTTCTTTTGCAAAAAACACTTTCTTTTAAAACATCGACGATTTTCTAACGTTTAGCAACAAAACAACTACCATTAAATACAATACAAAAAGGATCCTCTATAGAAAGGGAAAACTCTTCTTCTAACAACCAATGAAAGACGAGCAAAGTACGTCATTAATCACTCCTTGTCCAACCAGATTTCGTAGAATATTAGCTCCCGTCAAATCACAAAAGGGAAAGAATTTATCTTTCATAACAGCCAATGACAAGATGACACGTGGCGATTTTCTTGGGATTTTATCGCTTGAATAAGGAACCCACTGTGTATGATACATTGGATACTTGTTTATTTAAAAGTAGATTGTTTAATAAACTTATATGTACAGATTATACTTAATTATATATACTTACAGTTCCTGCACAAATTATTAGACGCACTGCAAAATTTCATGTATCAATCGATGATGAACAAAATACCTTTAGAAGGACATTTGTGTTCCTTAACTTAAGCTATGGAATATAAAATACTATATGCTATAACTTAATACATGTATCGACATCTTTTTTAATGATATGGCATTCTTTGGTATGTTTTCATCATTACTAAAAAAAGTACAGCGTCTAATAATTTGTCCAGGAACTGTATATTTAAATACGACCCTAAATATAATCGGATAAAACTAAGTAAAAACTAAGTTAAAAAGTTTTATATTCAAGAAACTTTATCACACCTCTTTTTGAGACAAAAATAGTTCTTAAATAACAAAAGTTAACTACTTTCGTGGTATTTAAATGCTCACAGAAATTCTTAAATTTCGTATTGACGGAGACAAAAGTATGAAAGGTTGGTATTTGATGTCATAACTTTCGAACAAAAAAAATAATAAAATAAATCGTTGATGACAGATGGACAGACTGAAAAGCTTACAAATAGTAGGACAAAAGAGTATTAAAAAGAGTCCTCTGATATTATACCTTTCTATACGTTCTTTCTCAGTAAACGCTGCTAATCGAACAATATAAAATAAAATACAATGCTTTATCTTGATTAAGCAATTTTATTTGGAATTTATATTTAGTTTAGCGGATTTCCTAGATGATTTTTTTTCTAAAGGTATAAGATAATGTAAAGGATTTTTTTTTAAATCTTTGTACTAGAAATATTCCAAAATATTGAGTGATAAATCATTTACTTTTACGAGAGATTTCATGTGAAATAAGGAAACAAATATCGTACTTAAGTTGACATGAAACAATCTTAATAAAAATTAAACGTTTCTTTTTATTATTTGTGCAAATATGTTTTTAATTATTGAAACATCGAAGCAGTTCAAATTTATAGTTAAGAGGGACTGTCAGTCCCATAGAGATAATGCATTAGTTTTGAAATCACAATTTTTGCAAAAGAATTGCTTTGCCATGTTATCCCGTTTTCACCCCCAGGTATGAGAATCATCATAACATCAATTTAAAACAAAATTGAATGGAAAATAACATCCGGTTATTTAATTATTAATTGATTAAGTTTTAAAATAGTGTCGCCATCTGCTGTAATTTTTGGCATTTTAAAACTTCAAAAATATATAATTAAATAACTAGATAACATTTTCGTTTCAAAATTTGTTTCATTTCGATGTTATGTTGATTCTCATACCTGGGAAAAAAGGGCTAACATGGCAAAGCAATACTTCTGCGGAAGTTGTGATTAGAAAACTAATGCATTAGCTCTATGGGACTGACAATCCCTCTTAATGTTACAAACCTACATGATTTTTTTTATCACACTACTAGACGAAAAGAAAAAGAAAATCATCGTTGCCAAAACCCCAAGAACAAATAATAAACAAAACAAAAAATCTGCGAAAATCCGAAGTGGCCCTTCATCCTGTCAATGTATTCTTTCCGCTTCTTTTGGCAACACCGGGAAACGCTTTCTGATTGGTCAGTGACACTTCTACCGGAACAAACGTACCGGAACTACTTATTTGTTGTGTTCCTACGCCACAAATTTCGCGCAAAAACGCGAACGGCCATAAAGGTTTTTTTTTCTTACGATGTTTAAGAGTCTGTGGACCGGTGCCTTTTGTTATACTTATATTGGTCCTTCGGGATTTTGGTTGGTTGTTTTGGTAAGGTTGTATGTGGCATTTTTTTGTTGGATTATGATATTGGTTTATGTTGACAAATTGTCTCCGGAATCGGTATTAATTTAAAAAATAAACTTAAGAGGGATTGTCAGTCCCATAGAGCTAATGCATTAGTTTTGAAATCATAATTTCCGCAGATGTATTGCTTTGCCATGTTAGCTCTTTTTCCACAGGTATGGGAATCAACATAACATCGAAATGAAACAAATTTGAAACAAAAATGTTATCTAGTTATTTAATTAGATATATTTGAAGTTTTAAAATGCTCAAAATATACAGCAGATGGCGACACTAGTTTAAAACTTTATCGATCAATAATTAAATAGACCTATGTTGTTTTCTTTAAAATTTTGTTTTAAATTGATGTTATGATGATTCTCATACCTGGGAAAAAATTGGATAACATGGCAAAGCAATTCTTTTGCAAAAGTTGTGATTTCAAAACTAATGCATTAGCTCTATGGGACTGACAATTCCTCTTAATACTAAAAATATTCTTTGAAATACAACAAATCTAAGTTTGAGACAGAATATTTTGTCTCGTGGCTGCAACGGCGCATGACTGCGGTTCTCAATTATGACGTCGATTATTATGATTTATAATTGACGTTAATTATCGTGAATATGAATTATGAATTATATTGTCTCTTTCGTCGAAAATAGCCTTACACTCTTAAAACAAGACGAGCTGGTTTTAACTCAGTCTGAGTTAATTTCACTCCTTTCCGTGCAAAATGCACTTCTCCTATTGAGTGAATTTCACTTTTTGATAAAGTGCACTGCTACTCTAGGTGTGAGACAAATGACTTATGTGGTGAATTTACTCTTTTCGAGTGGGTAAGAAATAAAAGAAAACAACTTGCGTCGTACCTCTTAAAACGAGCGGTTTTAACCATTGTTTATTTCATCCTTGTCAAATGCATTCTTAAGAGTGATTCACTCTTTTCTGGTAAGAATCTCTGGTGCTACACCTGACGTTTTAATCATGAGTAATTTCACTTCTCCGAAAATGACTATAGGAGTGAATTTCACTCTTTTGTTTTAAGAGTGTAGCGCAGCTCTAGTGTGAACACAATGTAACTCTAACTCGTGGCTGAAAACCTTTACCTTTCTTTAGTTTACGAACGATTTACGAACGAGTCAATAAATTTATTTTCTCAAAACGTTTTTGCCGATAAGGTATTTTTTCTTACATCGGCAATATGTGTCATTCCAATGTGTTTAGTTTTCAGTCCTTTTATACCTGTCATTCTTTAAACAGAGGGATCATTTGAAAAATCATCCAAATTAAATATATAGTTACGACGCTGTCAACCCTACACATAGTTCTGGCTGCGTGAACAATACATGTTTTTATATAGCTGGTTTATAGCTGGACATGAAAACAGTAAACTTTTTAAGGACTTTTTTCGGACACAAAGCTTTTACAAAATGACATTTTCGTACTTGGAAGAGATTTAGAATCAGTGATATAGATTTTTTTTATTTCCTATTCTGGTTGGTTAGTTTTTATAACACAGTGTTAGAGTTTTACGTTGGATTATGAGTCGGTTTAATGTTTGGTATTCAAATGAGGTTTTCACCAATATGTCGGAATTTAATAATCTAGAAGAGGCCCAGTGGCTTAGTGGCTTAGTGCCTAGCACCCTATAGCTCTTGTTCACGTAAGTTGAAATGGACACGGCAGGCCTTGGCCCGCTAACGGGCTGTTGCGACGGAGAGTTTAGTTATAATAATCTGGAAAATAGGGGTGAGTAGCATTTTACGACTTTTAATTACCGCTCAACAAAAAATATATATATTTAGTGGAAGTTACATACCTTATAAGGTAAGTTCAATAACTTTAAAACCTAAAAAGTTCTTTGGAAGCTACCATTTGCGAATGCGTGATTTTCTCTAAAACTTTATTATGACGTTCGATAGGTACTGGAAACTCGTGTACCAAATTTAAAGTCTAAGACTTTTAGTTCGAGCTGTAGAATGGTTTTTAGACAAAGGGATGGACAGAAGAACCATTGTTTAAAAAAACACTTTTTTATGAATCAGAACCCTCCAAAACGTGTAGAGAACGATTTAAATACGAAACGTCCATTTTGCATTGAATCTCCGGTGCAATATTTTCATTATATTTCATATTAGGTAGTTAAAAGTACAATTTGTGCAATGAAAGCAACTTTACTCTAATTCAAACTTTACACTATGTAATTCAAACTTTACACTATGTAATTCAAACTTTACACTATGTAATTCAAACTTTACACTATGTAATTCAAACTTTACACTATGTAATTCAAACTTTACACTATGTAATTCAAACTTTATGCTATGACAATCCATAATCAAATTCATAAAAAAAAATAACGACCTTGACTTAGCTCATTATTACAAATCCCAAAACAAACACACACTTAACACGCCCCCTCCCTTTCCCCTCCAACCCCACTAAAACCCAAACCCCCACCTTTCAAAGGGACTTCCTCGCCAACCCTCGCCAAGCCCTTGGCGACCGAAACAATAAATACTTGCAACCCTGATTCGAGAGCTCCTGCTATGAAAGAAGCGACTAGACTGCTAGAGCCAGGACCAGGGCTTGTGTGAAGATGCCTCGAAATATCTGTGCACATTAAATCTGCGACTGGTTATATAAGTGTTGGTGTAGTTAGAGTAATGGTTTAGATAGTGTGTTGTGATTGGTGATGGAATAGAGATGGTGAGGATCCTTTGAGGAGCCAAGCTTGGCGTTGTGTGTTGTGTACTGAAGGAAGTGATTTGATTTGGTGTTTGCAAGGATTTTTTGTTGAGTTTGTTACAAATTAAATGGATTAAATTTCATTAATAATGCCACGGTAAAGAATAAAGGATTAGATATAGATTGACTACTTCAACTCAAAATCTGAAGTAATCAAACTGGAATGCGTTGTTGTGTATTGAAAGAAGTGGACTTTTTTTAAAAAAAGTGTTTCGTCTCGAATCAATACCAAATCAAATGAATTAAATTTGATTAGAAATAAAATGATCAAAAACATAGGATTCAAAATAGATTGACTACCGTGTACGTTTGTACGATTTGACAACACTGGATTTCTACAATAGTCATACTTGCGTTTCTGAATCAAAAATACACTACAAATAAGCTTCAAAATCTCTCAAATTCCAATAAAGTGCATATTCAATCCCGGATTTTTAAACAGTTTCACCGACCTTACCATTAAGTTCGTGGATTTGTGAATATAGCTTCAAATATGCATTAGGACTTTAAAATAAAAATAAAATCTGCAACTACTACGCTTGGATTAAAATATAGACAAATCTATACATCACTTTACATATACTGCTTCTGTTCACGCAGGAATTGGATATATTTGATGAATGAAAGAAAATGGATTAGCTAAGATGGATTTAAGTGAAACTAAGTTGGGATGAAGACAAGGTATTTGCAAAGAGAGCTATGTAGCTGAGGATTTGGAGGAAGGTGCCTAACCTAGAGAAGATGTTTTTGCTTTGGATCTACCTGGGATGTATGCTTCATGTCGAAGGTAAGTTTTTATTTTAGTTTAAAGGACTAAATTTTTGTATGTGTTAAGAGATGCAGTTATGAGCTAAGCATAGATTTAGAATCATAACTTCGCAGAAGTATTGCTTTGCATGTAGCCTTTTAGGATGGAATACATACTCGAATGAACCAATTTGAAAGAAACTGTTATTAGTAAGTTATTATATTTTGAATTTAAATGCCAAAAATATACGCAGATGGACACTATTTTAACTTTGTCAATTAATAATAATACCGTGATATTTTTCTTTAATTTTGTTTTAAATTGATTAGACGATTCATTGGTAAAAATGATAATGCAGATCAATCTTTGCGAAAGTGTGATTCAAATATGCATTTTATGGACTGATAGTCTTTAATGAATCGTTATGCGCGTTTAAAAATATACTGTAATACCTCATTTTAGATGGAGTTTATGTAGTTTTAAAATAGATTCCAATACCACAATTTGGATGGTATTTATATGCTTTTAAAAATTGACTTCATTGTCACATATTAAATGGTATTTTTTTGCGTTTAAAGATCGATGTCAATCGTACATTTTATATGGTATTTTTTTGCATTAAATTTTCAATTTTTTTGTTTGTGTTAATCAATTATAAGTGTTTTTAAAAAATGGACTTCAATACCACAATTTAGATGGAGTGTTTAAAAAACGTAAATTTATTCAGGTTTTTTTGTTTGTGTTAATCAATCATTGTGTATTTAAAAAAATTACTTCAATGCCACAATCGATGGTGTTTACGTGCGTTTGAAAATTGACTTCAATGCCATTTTTAGATGATATTTATGTGCGGTTAGAAACTTCAGATTTACTAATTTTTTTGTGTTAATTTATCTTTATGCGGTTTAAAAAATGGACGTTAATACCACATTATGGTATTTATGTTAGTTTAAAATTGACTTTATTAACACATTTTTATTGGCTGTGAAAAGCCTATTGTGAATGAATTACTATTATTTTGTACAAAAATAAATTTTTTCAACAACATCTTTAGCCCTTAAATTCAAGAAACAAAGAACTACCTTAAAATAAATTAGTGTGAGGTGAAAAAATAGTTCAAAATTAAGGAAAATATTTATTTCAACCAATAATTTATAATTACCCTCTTTGCATTGTAAAGTAGTTTTTCCTGTTGTGAAACTGCATGCAAGGTGAAACAACATTGCCGGGTTTACTAAAAAGTCGTAAAAATTAAATTAAAAAAAAACCTAATTGATACGTTTTATATACTATATATTACTTAATATAAATTATTTTCAGTAGAAATTGTTTTACACAAACTTCATACTTGTATTTATAAAAACTTGTATATATAAAAACTTCGAATAATTTCATAACAGAAGCAACGGCATGTAATGTTGTTTTCTCCACTATAAGAAGACATGCAAGGTGAAACGACATTGCCGTAAAAGTTAAAATTATCAGTTATATACAAGAAATAATCACAATAAATATTAACAGTTGCTTACAATATTAACATATTTAAATTAAAAATATTTTATTGTGTATCTATATGTATCGGATTCAATTTTCTTTTTATGGTTATTTAAGGATATATTCTTATGTTGAAGTCGGGGTATAGGTGGTAAAATATGATGCAGGGTTAATAACAAAGTTTAACATCAAATATATTAGAAAACTCGTACAATAGATTATAATAATTGTCACGATAAATATTATGATTTGTCACAATGAATTAGAATAATTATCATGATATTTGTTTTCTATTTTATTTTTTAATCAAATCGATATTAACATAGATTTAAACAGTATCAATGGAATAATTAAAAAAGTTTGTACAAAAAAATTAATTTGTTTTAAATTGCACATAATTAAATTTAATTGCACAAGATAATTTATCAAGTAACTTATCCAATAAATTATAATAATTATCGTGAAATTAATTCACCGTTTTTTTAAATCAATAAAGATTTAAACTGTATCAATGAAATCGTTAAAAAAAAAATAAGTACACTACACTAATGTTTTACACCGAATCCCCGTATATAATTTAATTATTTATAGTGTATTCAAACTTGTTTAAGTGATAGAAAATCGTAGTTTATGAATAATCTGTATTGAAAAAAGGAACTAAGTGGTTTTATAAGTTGTAATTATGTATTTTCATGTGCTTGTAGCAGAAATTATAGTTGTTTACTGTTTTAAAAGTATTTTCATAAGTTATATACACACTGAATTTTTTGGGAGTATTTAAGCTTTGATTTAATTTTGTCAAATTATTGGTTGGATACACAGTTGCTTTAGAAATTGCAATTAATTAGTTATCAGCTAATATAGCAATTCCCTGTATGCAACCAATACTATTTTTTAATCTAGTTTAGATTTTTTTAAATGCTTACTGAGCAAACTTTGTTTGGGTATAATATATATATATATATATCCTTATTACACGTATGAATTAATAAGTTTTGTTTAAAAATGAAATACACCAAATTTTTCAAGCACCAAATGAATTACACCAAATTTTTCAAGCACCAAATGAATTACACCAAATTTTTCAAACGCCAAATGAATTACACCAAATTTTTCAAGCACCAAATGAATTACACCAAATTTTTCAAGCACCAAATGAATTACACCAAATTTTTCAAGCTAAAGCATAAAAGAAAACGAAAGAAATACAACCGCGTTCTGAAATAATCCAATAAAAAAGGGTTTTTCATATTTATTCGAAATTCTGATTTTGCTCAGGGTAAAATAAAAAACGCGTTGCAGGTGAATTTCTTCAAATCAAATAGATATCGCGAGTGGTTGCCTAAAATTATTCGCATACTATTTCAGCTCCGTCATGTGCCTTTCTGGAGGGATATACAAGAAAAAAACCATTTTGTTCTTTCGAAGAATAGTTAGCCTACAAATCTTTTTTTAATTCGAAAGAATTAAAAAAATGAAAAAGTAGGTAATGACATGCGGTCGATGTCCGTCTGTCTGTCCGTAAACCCCTTCCAAAATCGGTTCTATCCCTCGGATCTTAAAAATTCTTTTTTTTTTGTTAGAAAGCTATGACCTCAGAGACCCAACTTTCATACTTTTTGTCCGCCTGTCTGTACTTCCGGACGGACAAAAATCTACTATCTGTCGACGAATTTCCCGTTGAATTAGCATTGAAATTCAATTTTGAGTCATTTAAATCACTGTTGATTTGCGAAAGAATATTGAGGAAAATTGTGTTTTAGAAGTTTAAATTACATTTAGATCCTGTAATTAGCTATTTATTTTTCTAATGTGCATAAATCTAGTGTAGAAATTGTTGTTGATGATATTTACTGTTAGGAACCTAGTTGTTTCCCGATTAGAATTTCGGTAAGTATTTAAGTAACAGGAAAGTAGACTATTTTAGTTCTTTAAGAATTTCTTGGTTTTTTTTATTGAAATGTGGTAAAAAAAAATCTCGAAACGTTTATTTAAGTAGGGATATGTAACAGTCCATGGCATCCACAGAGAGCTCAGATTCCTTGTAATCTGTGCGTCAAAATTGGTAGCGAAAGTCGAATAGATGGTGCCACAAAAAATGGCTCTCAGTTCTGGGGAATATGCCGAGTCTGCAAAGGCTTGCCCGCCAATATTGCAGCCCCATTTGTAGAAAAAAAAATTATAAACAGATAGCAACTATTCTTAAAAAATAAATTTCCATATCTTTGTCTTATAAAATTCAGACATTTGCAAAATTCAAACTGTTTATGCGGAATCGAACGTATTTTCCAAAGGATATTTTCTGTATCTAAAGAAAAAAGGCTGATGTCATAAGCTATAAAAGTGTACAACAGCCTTTTTTCTTCTAAAGAGCGGTTTTGTTAAGGTTTGTTGTTTTCTAGAAAAGTCACACCTTGGTATGCATAAGATGCATTTCCGTTAAAAATTCGCTGAGTCTAAATCGTGTTGCATATATGAATAGTTCAATTGAAAAAAATTGGCTTCAGAGATGTATTAGGAAGATTACCCTAAAGACTTCTGTCCTGTCTTTTGCAACAAGCGGAAAGGTAGAAAGAGGACATTACAGTCAATACTCGATAACTCGAAGGGGACCTCCAAAAATATTCGACTTATCCGAAGTTCGAGTTATCGAAGTTACCTCCCATTCCTCTTTACAAGCACTTAAGATGAGTTTTCCATGTTTGAAATGGTTTGATATTTGCCACAGTACTATAGATGTACGCATTTCAAGTTTTTAATAGCCTATGTAAACAACAAGAGAAGAATAGGTTCAAAATGTTTATAGAAACTACAAAATTTGGCCTCATTACATATTAATTAGTATACATACCATGTAAATCTCATTTGAAAAAAGCAGTTATTTCTTGTTTGTATTTTTTAAAGGTTGTTGGCATTCACAAAGTCACCACAGTTAGGGTGTTTGTACTGAATTGTGTTTTTTTACTGGGGAAATCTATCACAAAAACTTCGACTTAGAAGATGTTCACTTCGAGTTATAGAGACAGTTTTTTAAAGAAAAGTATAGAAACGATTGGGGACTTCATTAAAAATTCGAGTTAGCGGATTATTCGACTTACAGTAGAGTTATCGAGGTTTGACTGTATTTCTTATTGCTAGGGATATGTAATTTCCAAAGTCAATGTAACAAAAAAACATTTCACTTGATTATGAAAATTACTATATTACAAAAAGTAGGAAAATAGCCTTTTTTTGAGCTTGTGAATTTTTTCTCAACTTTTTATTCAACTTTTTAAAAAAACTTTTAAACTACTTACTTTTGTACTAGTTGCTACAGTACGACTGCTTTAACAATAAATATATTTTAAAGAAATCTTTCTTATTATTGAACTATACTTTTTTGCGTTTGCATTATTTTTTTCTGCAATAAAACTGAAAGTTAGTGTTTTGTCTACTTCGAATATTTAATCTGTGTACAAAAATTCCTATATTCAATTTTTTATGTGTAACCACACAAAGTTGTTTCACTCATAGTAATTAAAAATACAAAATGAAGAAACAAAAGGCATTAAAAAACACAAATTTAGTTGTATTTGTAACAAAATAACAAGTAGGTTTGTAACAGAATCTGTCACTTAACCCGCTTCCACACAACAGTTGTGTTTAACAGGTAAAAATGCGACAAACACAGCATTGATATTCTATATTAAACATTGACATGCTAAATTTGTCTAGTTTCCTTTATTTCATTTCGAAAATTCAATAATTATTATTTATCGTTTGCAAAAATTAATTTATATCTTAAAGAATAAATATGTAATATTCCTCGCTTTGAAATAGAATTAAAATATTTCATATCAACGTACAAAGAATCTCGTAGTGAAATATATTTGGGCATTTCCACGCGTGACTTACACTACATCGGACGATTTAACAAATTTCGTTTGCGTAGTTCATAATTATTTTCTACTTATTCAAAAAAAAATATTGTAGTCCAGTTTACCCCTGAACATATACTATTTTTAGAAATCATAAAAAACAATTTTCATTTAGTATTTGACTAAAAAAAATAATAAAAATGTCATACTGTGACTTACACTACATGAAAGGAAGTCGAGTTTTGGTTATCATTTAAAACTCTCATTTCTTCTTCATAGTGCAGTAAATCAACATTCTACCAGTGCTTAATTTAAGTACAAGGTTTAAAGCTAAATAATACAATTGCAAAAAAGTGTGGAAATATCATAGGAAATAATTTATTAACAGTTTTGTGCGTGACTTACACTACATTCAATTTGTGACTTACACTACAGCATGTGAATTGTATCACAGATATGCAAATTTAGGCAATAATAACATAACTTATGTAAATAATTTTGAACATGGTAAGTTAAGAATTGCATACGTGGTAAAATCATAGTTAGAAAAAGTTACACAACGTCCCCTAAAGTTGGTTTCTGGTAATTTCTTAATTCTTTTTTCAATATAGAATTGTCTGAAAACCTTCCTTCTCAGACCACGCAAAAAGACTTCCTGACCATTGCAGATGTTTAAGTTTTATTGAATAAGCATCTATACTTAACATTTGCCCCACAAAATATTTAACGATAATTTTCCTACAAAAGGAACTAAAGCTCTTCTTTCAGCATCAAATTCATTCTCAGAATTTTGCTGAGAGGTATTTCTTTTGCAATTTCCATTTGTTTAATCAGCAGTGTTGTTTTTTGGGGATTTAATGAAATATTGGCACTTTAAGTAAGTATTTGTTTAATTTTAAAAAGCAGAGCAATTTTTGAGTGTCAGGAATCGGAAATATTTATTTTCCTTTATGAGCAAATATCATTTAATCTACCTATTTCGCCCTTTATACAATTGTCAGAAATGTATAATAGTGATATGTTTGGGCAGATTTCTTATGCAAAGTGAAAAAATCTTTAGCAGAATGTGGGTCAATTTTCCTGGAAGGTGTGGCTGCTTTTATCCCCTCCTCACTGTATCACCAAGTCCATCAAATGGTCCTTTTTCATGACTAAAGGTAAAGATGACCAACATTGGTAGCAGAGAAATGCCATTCAATGTTGTCTAACGGTTGGAACATTGCAATAGAGGTGGTGTATTTTTAGTTAAAGTGTTGTCCGTAAAGTCGTTTTGCTTTCCTTTTCTTTAAAGGTTTGAAATTTTCCACATGCTTAAAGTCTTTCCCTTTGCTCTTTTTTTTTCTTTTAACTGTTGATTTAGCCATCTCAAAATTAAAATTATCAAAATATAAGAAATCTACAAATATTATAGCAATCTATAATAGATAAATCAAACAGAAGCTGTGACTGACACTACATTGTGACTTACACTACAAAGCTAAAATGCGTTATAAATAGAGAAAATGCTTTTTATTTTAAAATTAAAAAGGTGTAGAATTACGCAGAGGTTACTATAAAAAGAAAATATCGTAAAAATTGTGAAGTAAAGCTTTATTTTAAAAAGTTATAGGAACTTTTACATCTTTTCGTGACTTACACTACAGTCAAAAATGAGATTTTTATCTTTCTAATTAAGTATCTTTTAGTAATAAATGCCGATTAATAATGTGTTTTTAAGATAGTTCTGATAATCTATTTTAATAATTTTTCCAAAAAATCTGATAAAATGTGTTTCTTACCTTAAAATTCCTGGGTTCAAAATGATGAAAAAACACGAGACCATGCTTTCAAAACAAAGCAGCCATTTTGAAGCTGCTGTGTTGCCAAAGGTGAAACAATAATAGTTGTTCATACAAAAAAATAAAATTCAAACTTTTCTTAAGCACATATAAAAGTTTCTTATTTTTTTTTCAGTTGTGGTATCATTTTACG
Organism: Oedothorax gibbosus; assembly: GCA_019343175.1. Classification (NCBI taxonomy): domain Eukaryota; kingdom Metazoa; phylum Arthropoda; class Arachnida; order Araneae; family Linyphiidae; genus Oedothorax; species Oedothorax gibbosus. The sequence continues at coordinate 42,240,001 of CM033272.1, read as the reverse complement.
TGGAATTAACCATTTGACGTCATTTCAAACGGATCGATGTCGCAAAAATAATTTTATTTTAATTTATTGTCTAAAAGAATTAGTTTCCCGAGTGATTGTTGCGAATGGCAATGGTGATTAAATTCTAATAAAAATGGCTTCCTATGCTTTTTAAATGAGTATTAAATGTTGCAGTTTTTTAAATAATTTTAGTACTTCGAATTCTTCTCTGAATTTTTCAACGTATTCTTATTTCGATGCGCTGAATTTTTTGACGAATCACACTTGTCCGTAACATTTGTAGTTTGGTCTATGAAAGTAGGTGACGGACAGACAGACAGACGGACTGTACGATTATAATACCTTCCACTTTTTACGTTATAAACGTAGTGTGGAAGCTAAAAATTATACTTAAATCGTCTGTTTCAAATGTGAAAATATTTATTGTAACATAGCTTTTAAACATACCTATCTTTATTTAATACAATTAAAATATAAATTTAATAAAATGATGAAAAATATCTTTAATACTCATTTCAAAATCCCGAAATATTAAACAATTTTGCTTCCGGTTCATTAAACTTTTCCCTTCATTCAAATCGCCGATAAAACAATCGGAAATCGAAAGATATATTTATTCTTTTCTCAATCCAAACTTTTCTAATTGGAGTGCAGAAAATTAATTACTTTTACTGCGATATCTGTTCAAATATCCGGTTGAGTAGATGGTACTTCTGCGAAAGATAATCGATAAAAATATAATTTTTATTTTTCGTACCACCAATGAAAATAATTTTAATTTATTTTCTTTGTTAATTAGTATAGTACTAAACTGCGTCTGGATCGGTTAACGTACAAAGTTATAAACCACATATTCGATGTTTTTTTTACCGAATTCAATTATCGCAAAGTTTAATGAGTTAAATAGTATTATGCAAAATGTGAAAGTACATTTTAAAACAGTGACTCGCTCGTAAATAAGACACTGTTAAAAGTTTACTTTTACACTGTTTCATACCTATTTTATAATTAGTAAAAATCAAATTATTGTAAAAATAATTAGACTAATTTTTTTACGGTCGGCATCGAAAATCTCGAACTACAAGATTATTTTTAGTTTAAATAACATTTGAACATGTCTGATTCAAAATAATAAATAAAATAAAATTCACGCGATAATATTTATAATAGATCAAAAATTTCTGCGATTATGATTAGCTGTTTCTTGAATGTTGCATCTATGAAAATGAAAAAAAACTTTTCATGCTTTAAAGCTGTTAAAAAGTTTTTGCCGTGATTAGGTAAAATGGTTTTTCACGCAATTATATATTTAATGGGTGTTATGGATGGGTCAACTTTGTGGGTAAGTGAAATTCGAAAAGAAACTAAACGCAATTTGTAAATTTCTTGCAGTAAACGCATGAACAAATTCTTTTCATGTAGATGGTGAGTAACAAGCACCATGAAATCGCAGTACGGTACTAATGAAAACAAGACTTGATAAAGTTTTAAAATAGTGTCGCCATCTGCTGTATATATGTGGTATTTTAAAACTTCAAAAATATATAATTAAATGACTACATAACATTTTCTTTTCAAATTTGTTTCATTTCGATGTTGTGTTGATTCGCATGCCTGGGGAAAATGGCTAACATGGCAAAGCAATAGTTCTGCAGAATTTGTGATTCCAAAACTAATGCATTAGATATATGGGACTGGCAGTCCCTCTTAAAATATCGTTAGTTTTCCATTTCCCTGGAGCAAATCTCGCCAAACGAAATCTTTTGGTGATAAAGCACAGCATTCACAGTTGACGAACTACAGTATATACACAGTTTAAGGATAACAATATGAACAAGCTTAAGGACCACAGTATACGCACTGTTTAAGGTCCACAGTATACACACAGTTAAGGGTTACCATTGGAAATATTCTGTTTGGCATTAATTGTACATTATTGGCGACTTTCTCCCGTACGAAAAATGAAAACTACCAAATAACATTAAAATTATTATATTTATAAACTCATCTTCCAATGATTAATATTATATCATTTAATAATATATACAAAACCATATAATTTCCTATTTAGTCAAACTTAAGTTGCATCATTTTCAAGCCAACATGGCGGGTTGGCGTCGAAGAAATCCGTGAAAAGAAATCTAAGATTGATCGTCACATGATATCACGGAAAATTGATCAATCCTTTGCCGGACCGTTGCTCACTCAGACCTCTTTTGTGTCCGGTCGCTAAATGGCTGTCCGGCAGAAATAGATATAGATGAATTTTTGTGTTTAGGGCAATGAATAGGAAATGTAATAAGATAAAGATGTTGTCGGAAAACTTAAAATAACGAAAGATAAGGAAACGAAATTGTTTGTGATAAAATATTTCTTTGGTAATTCTTTTTTCACACAAAATTTTCTGACTATCAATTTACGCTTTCTTTAACAGCTTTTGAGCAACTTTAAATTGCTCAATTGTCTGTTTAATTATATTTCTTTCATTCTATTTTAACTTATTCTTGTTTGTCAAATTCATTTGTGTTCATAAGAATACTATACTATGAAAAATATTAATCGCATCGCATAACATGAACTTTTCGAAAATCCATTAAAAAAAAAACTATTCCGCGTGAGCAAGCGATCGCCAAAAATGTTTAACTACTGCCAAACCTAAATTTCAAATGGTAACCTTAACTGTGTATACTGTACATAGATATCATAGTTAAAGTATTAAATTGGCAGATCACGTGACCCCCAATGCTAACGACGGGAAGCGCATGGAGGCCAAATAAGAGGGCAAAATGGCCAGTGTTGCTGCCACTTTAAGGAGAAAAATACTACGAAAAAATACCATTAATTCTAAATTACAAAAAAAATACTAAAAAGGGTTCAAGTCGCTAAAAAGATTACAAAATGCAGCTAGTATTTTACGATATTTTTACAAAAAAAAATACTAGAACGGGTTTCAAGTCGCTAAAAAGATTACAAATTGCAGCTAGTATTTTTACGATATTTTTTGTAATTTTAGAATTATATGGTATTTTTCTCCTTAAAATTTGAGCAACACTGGCCATTTTGCCCTCTTATTTTGGCCTCCATGCGCGTCCCATCGTTAGCATTGGAGGTCACGTGATCTGCCAACATAATACTTTAACTATGATATCTATGATACTGTAGTACTTTAACTGTGCATACACTGTTTTCTTTCCAAAAAATATCGTTTGTTGCTAAAGATTCCGTTTTTTTAGATTTGCGCTTGTGAAATGAAAAAGTACCCATCATTTATAATAAAATATCTTTTTAAATATAATAGTTATAAAATAATCTAATACCTAACATTTTATAATTTAATAACATATATACAAAAACATATACTATTCAATTTAATCACAAGTTAAGTAAATCATTCCCAAGCCAACTCGGCGAGTTGGCGTTGAAAGATATGGCGACGGAAAATGAATCAATGATTGATCGTCCTGATATCACGGAAAATTGATCAATCCTTTGCCAGACCGTTGCTCTCCCGGACCTCTTGTGTACTGCCGATAAATGGCTGTCCGGCAGAAATAGATATCTATGAATTTGTATGTTTATGTGGGGATGAATACATGAAATACAATAAGATAAGATGCTGGAAGAAAGGGATATGAAAAATAAATTGTTTGGGATAAAATCATTATTTATTAACTCATTTTCACTCTAAATTTTCTGACTATCAATTTACGTTTTGTTCAACAGCGTTTAAGCAACTTTTACTTTTGTATGTTTATGTGAGGATGAGTATATGAAATGCAATAAGGTAATGTGCTGGAGGAAAGGGATATGAAAAATAAATTGTTTGGGATAAAATCATTATTTATTAACTCATTTTCACTCTACATTTTCTGACTATCAATTTACGTTTTGTTCAACAGCGTTTGAGCAACTTTTACTTTTGTATGTTTATGTGAGGATGAGTATATGAAATGCAATAAGGTAATGTGCTGGAGGAAAGGGATATGAAAAATAAATTGTTTGGGATAAAATCATTATTTATTAACTCATTTTCACTCTACATTTTCTGACTATCAATTTACGTTTTGTTCAACAGCGTTTGAGCAACTTCTACTTTTGTATGTTTATGTGGGGATGAATATATGAAATACAATAAGGTAAGATGCTGGAGGAAAGGGATATGAAAAATAAATTGTTTGGGATAAAATCATTATTTAGTAACTCATTTTCACTCTACATTTTCTGACTATCAATTTACGTTTTGTTCAACAGCGTTTGAGCAACTTTTACTTTCCGAATTGTATGTTTAAATTTCTTTTCTCGCATTCTATTTTAACTTATTATTGTTTATCTAATTTATTTGTATTCATAAGAATATTATAAAATGAAAAATATTAATTGCATCGCAAAACTAGAACTTATCCCGAAATCCATTTAAAACAAATCAATTTCTCGGGCGCAAGCTATAAAGTCGCCAAACATATATAACCACTGCCATACTTAATATACATATTTTAGCTTCCACCCTACGTTTATAACGTAAAAAGTGGAAAGTAATATAATCGTTCAATCTGTCCGTCTGTCACCCACTTTCACAGAACGATCCGTAAGTCTCGCAAACAAGTGGGATACGTCACTCTGAAGCCAAAAATCAGACAAGGCTACATTCCAAATTTAATTAAAAATTTTAAATTAAAAGTTTATTTAAAGTTTAAATAACGAAAATTTTAATCTACATTGAAATAACATGCAAATTCCATTTTTATTCAATATTTTCACTGTTGCCATTTCGTCAAACGTACGAGAAACTTTATTTAAAATAAAAATAAAACTTTTAAAAGAATATTTATGCGATTTTTACTTAAGTTTGGATTGTTGTAATATCACAATAGAGTTATTTTGATGGTTCATTATATGTATGAAGAAAGATGCATAAAGAATTCTAACTTCGTTCGTTCTTTAAAAGTTTCGCACATAATAACTGAATTTTCGAAATAAAATTAATGTAAAAGGCAAATTGGGGCGACTAAAAGATATTTATTAAAAACTATTACATCATTATTCTTCGAACTTTAAACAAATTTAACAAACGATAAAGACTAATTATTAAATCTGAGAAAGAATATTAATGAAAATAGTTAATTTTGGCTTTTAAAAGTTTAAATTAGAACTAGCTAAAGTCCCTGTTTGGCTAATTTGTTTCTGAGGTGCATATATATATTTTTTTATATTGAGCGCAAATGTTGCGTGGAAGCGGTTTAAGTGACATATTCTATAACAAACCAATTTGTTTATTATATATTAAGTTTATTTTTAATTATATATTACTTTTAAATGGCATGTTTCAAGATGGCGGCAACTGAGTCGGTGGGTGTTTTTGATGCTGATTTCTTGGTGTCTGCCTTGCATGATCTTTCGAGAATTTTCCTAAAGGTTTGCGAAAGAAAAGTAGCACTGTTGCAGATAAGTCTGAGTTTGATATCATAAAAAATAACATTCTAGTATCTTTCAAGTCTTCTGTTCCACCTAAACAGCTCCTAACTGTTATTCCTCAGGATGCAGTATCTACCGATGTTATGACCAAACTTGATGAGTTATCGAACCAATTCCTAATAATGAAGCAGGAAATGAATACGAGGATTGACAAAATTGAATCATCTTTTAATCCTGTCTATAGCTATGCGGCCGCTGCTAAGTCTTCTGTTTTTACGTCTCCTATACAGCCTCTGCCGAGGTCAACAGGTCTAGTCACCGCAGTTGATCCCTCTTCGACTCAGTCTACTCTTGCTGCCGCAGCAGTAAGGCAACCCATCGGGGTCATGGGAAACAAAGCCCCAGTGGTTCTGGGTAAGCGATCCGATTCTTCGCTACGGGTTGTTAAGCCCGTGAAACAACGTCGAATTCTCGTGAATAAATTTCATCCTGGCACAACGGCCAGCGAAATTACAGATTTGATTAGTGATCTTGGTTTCTCTTTTGACTGTGTGAAAATTGATACCCGTAATAAGGACCTTTATGCCTCATTTGTCTTGTCTTCCGCAGCAGAAAATTACGACTCGCTTTGTGATCCCAATTTATGGCCGGATGGAATTAACATACTTGAATTTAGAGGATTCCCGAGGAGAACTATTGACAGACCAATAAACACTAGCCCTGCGTCTGATTGACTACCTCATGTACATTTGCGTGCCAATAATTCAGAAATTCAATCAGGTAGAAACCAGTTAACTGTTTATTATCAAAATGTTCGCGGCCTAAGAACAAAGTTTAATGAAGTTGGTATTTCTGTTTTGGCTGAAAATTTTGATATTATATGTTTCACGGAAACCTGGCTCAATGATGATTTTAATAACTGTGTTATTATTGATGATCGGTATATCACGTTTCGCCAGGATCGGATTATCGTACTACTAATGTATCTCGTGGAGGTGGTGTTCTCATAGCGGCCAAGAGATCGTTGTGCCCAAAGCTTTTAATACAATACAATCATGTTGTTGAATGTGTGTTTATCTCTATTACCTTGGATAACATGAAAAAAATAATCTTCTGTGTGGCTTATTTCCCCCCTGGATCCAGTGTTGATATTTATTTAGACTTTTTTAACTATTTTACTCGTTTTAATTTGTACGACAATATTTTTATATGTGGTGATTTTAATCTGCCCATTACTGGTGATTTTTTAAATCAATTTAATCTTGATCCTAAAACTAGTGAACTTCGTAATTTTATAATGCTTTTTAACCTTAAGCAACTGAATACTGTGCAAAATTGTTGTTCTAAATATCTTGATCTTATCCTAACCAATTTTCACGACAGCAATATTATTGTTGAACATAGTGATAATCCTTTAACTTTAGAAGATAATTATCACCCTGCCCTTTCTGTGTCTTTGCAGCATGTAGCTGTTCGTTCTAATGGGCAATTAAAGAGCACTCCTAGATATAACTTCAAAAAAGCTGATTTCTTGAGCATATGGTTTTTGTTGTCTAGTATTAATTGGAATTTTTAAATGCTTTTGAGGATGTCAACTATGCTGTTGCTGGTTTTTATAATATATTAAATATGATCTTTGATCAAACTATACCTTTAAAGTACCACTCAAGTAAGTACCCTTTGTGGTATTCTATTGATACTATAAAACTTATTAAGACTAAGGCTAAAGCTCGTAAACTTGCTTTACGTAATCATGACCCTGTTTGTATTCAAAATTTTAAATCCTTACGTTCATCTCTTAAGAATAGTATAGCCAGTGATTATTCTAGTTATATTAAAAATACTGAAAATAACTTGATACGTCAACCTGATAAATTTTGGTCATATTTTAAAAAAGTCAGTCTTTGCCTAATGAAGTGTTCTCTAATGATGCTTATTTTGATAATGATGTTGACATAGCCAACGCTTTTGCCAGGTATTTTGGTTCTGTGTATAAACAAAGTACAGAACATAGTCCATGTTATACCTCTCTAAGTGATCTTGGGGACGTGATCAAAATTGATTGCATCACTCACACAGAGGTTGTATCAGCTATTCAAGATTTGAAATCCTCCCTATCTACTGGGGTTGACAATGTTCCATCATTTATTGTTAAGGGCTGTGCTGAGCACTTAATTTATCCTCTACTTATTATTTTTAATTTATCGTTAAAAACTTGCTCATTTCCCAGTTTCTGGAAAAATACAAAGGTTATTCCTGTTCATAAGAAAGGTGACGTCAGAATTTGTCAAAATTATAGGCCTATTGCTATTTTAAGTCCGTTTGCCAAAGTTTTTGAGATTGTCATCCATAAGAAGATCTTTTCGCAAGTTAGTGGATTTATCAATGTTGCTCAGCATGGCTTTTTTCCCCATAGATCAACTCTTTCTAATTTGTATTGTTTAACTAGCAACATTATTTCCGCTTTTGAGTCTAATTGTCAACTTGATGTCATTTACACCGATTTCTCTAAGGCCTTTGATTCACTTGATTTTGGCATTTTTTTAAATAAACTGTCTTATATGGGTTTTACGGCCGATCTGGTTCAATGGATATTCTCCTATCTTACGAATCGTTCTATGTATGTTTATATTAGAAATTCTGTATCTGTTGGCTTTGGTAATGGCTCTGGTGTTCCCCAGGGCTCTAATCTGGGTCCTTTATTTTTTATATTGTTTATCAATGACCTGTGTAACTCTATTGAGCATAGTGACTTTCTTCTTTTTGCTGATGATTTAAAAATATTTAGAAAGATACTCTGTAATTCTGATACTAATCTCTTACAAAACGATATTGACAATGTGTTTAATTGGTGCATTAGAAATAAGTTGGAGTTGAATATATCTAAATGTAGTGTTTTAAGTTATACGCGTAAATCTAAGCCTCTCCTTGTTTCTTATAATATTAACAATACTTCCCTGTTGCGTAATTTTTCTGTTAGGGATCTTGGTGTGACGTTTAATAGTAAACTTGATTTTTCCGAGCACATTCAAATTATTACAACTAAAGCTTACAAAATTCTAGGTTTCTTAAAACGCAAAACTACTAATTTCACCAGTCGAAAGGCTTTGGAGGTTTTGTATTTTGGCCTGGTTCGCCCTAATCTTGAATACTGTACCCCGATATGGGATCCTTACTACGAGAATAGCAATAGTGTCATTGAACGTGTACAGAATAATTTTTTACGTTTTTTGTATTTTAAGAGTTTCAACGCTGCTTCTCGGGAAGTGCCTTCTAGTGTACTCCGTAATATGTTTAAAATTTCTACCCTTAAGTCTAGACGTCAAGTTTATTGTCTTTTGTTTTTTTATAAAGTTATTAATAATATGATTGATTCCACTTACATTACTAGTACTATAAAATTTAATGTGCCTTCTAGAGTTACACGTAATCGTTGTTTGTTTTATTTGAATTGTAATCGGAATAACTGCATTTTAAATTTTTGTCTATATAAATTTTATAAAACTTATAATAGTGTGTCTGAGGAACTTGATATTTTTTGCATGCCTTTTAATGTTTTTAAATCTAATTGTCGGAGGTTATTCTCTTTGTAATGTTTTTCTTTTTTGTGTGTTTTTGTTGTTTTCATTGTCTTTTATGATGTGCATTATAATTGGATTTTTCTGTTATGTGCATCTGAAACAAATAAATAAATAAATAAAATGTTTCACGCTGTGAGTGCCGACAGTGAAATTTAATCGAATTAAAACCGATTTACATTCCGCGCCAGTTGAAAAAACAGCAGGAATGAAAACGAGTTGCACATAAACAACTCTAAAAAGGAGGCAGCCCCGGCCAACTTCAATAACAAGGCCAGAGAAGCTCTCCCAAACATGAGCTTCGACGGAAATTTTGACGTCAATGTTCCCAGTACCGAAGATCGAGAAACTAGTTCGGACGCATTCGGAACCTTAAAATTGTGGTCAGCCGCGAACGAGTGGTTCCGAACAGGTTTCGAGACAGGTTGTCTTCATCTTCGGAACAACGTCACTCGGAACTATGACGTCACAATTTCCGTCCCCGAGCTTGTTTGGGAAAGCTTCTTAGGCCTTAGTAGTTGAGTAGGCCGTGAGGCAGCTCATTTTGAGAGTAAAATCGAAACAACCAATGAAATTGCAGGAAGGGCAAATTTAAAAACATGGAGAGTTACATCATCCGAAACGACACCATTCTGCTTTTAAATTGGATTTTTATAACATTTGCACTTGCCCCTTTCGTAAAGTTGAAATTTTAAGAGCGAACATCTCGCCTTTTCCTAACGCTTCTTCGCGTTCTTGGATCATCTTGATAGATAGTCTGGATATCACGATCAATTGATCAATATTTGCCGGACCACTGGACGCTCCTTTTATGTCAAGTCACTAAAGAGCTATCCGGCAAAAAATGGATATGGGAATAAAAATGTATTTGTAAAGCATGTATCAAGTACGCACATGTCCGTCCGGCCGTGCGGACAGACGTGAAAAAAGCATAAAAGATAGATACCTGAAGTCATACCTTTCTAACGAAAAAAAAAAAAAGAATTCTAAGACCCAACCGATGCAACCAAATTTGGTGGGAGGGGGTAAGGAGGGGTAAAGGGGGTAAGGAGGGGGTAAGGTAAAGGGGGTAAGGAGTACGGACAGGTGGAAATCTTCAGTAGTCAATAAGTACACTCTTAAAACAAAAGAGTGAAATTCACTCCTATAGGAGAAGTGCATTTTCGGCACCGGAAAGGAGTGGAAATTAACTCAGACTGAGTTAAAACCGCTCGTTTTAAGAGTGTAGGACGCAGATTGTTTTCTTTTATTTCTTTTACCCACTCCGAAAAAGAGTGAAATTCACTCCTATAGGAGAAGTGCATTTTCGGCACGGAAAGGAGTGGAAATTAACTCAGACTGAGTTAAAACAGCTCGTATGTTTTAAGAGTGTACTTTTCCATTTTTTAAGTCTTTCGAATTCAAAAAAAAGAAAGACTAAAAATCTATCTTTTCGAATTTACAATTTTTTTTATGAAACAACATTCCGACAGCAAATAGTCACCTGCCTCTGCCTACCTCCTGCGCTGTAATCCTTATTCACATTTCGCTCGAAACTCAAAATTATCAATCACCGCAGCCCAACCCACTAAAAATTCATCACACCTTCGAACAATAGATCGCCACTAACAAATCACCGCTGTACAAATAAGCTCAATTATGTACCCACCAACGACTTGTAATTAAACTGGACTAAGGACTGGCACACCTAAACATCACAGGCAGTTGGGGGAGCCTAGTCGGTAATGCACATGCCTTGAATGCGAAAGCTCTCAGGTTCGGGCCCGGTTCATTGCCAAAATAATTGCATGTCTATAGATGGTCTGTGCAGCCGAAAATTCCGACAAATATTAATATTATCCCGTATAAAGGTTAGTTGGTTGGTAGACATATATATATTCAGGTTTGTGTGCTTGGTCAGCGACCCGCTTATAAACCTTCGTCAAGTAAGACAGACACAACAGACAACACACACATAAGTGGATCCATCTAATTTTAGAGACAGAGGCCAACTAGAGGATCGCCAGAATTGGCTTGTCACCCCAGAGGTATTGATTTGGTATGGGAACTTAGAGACTTTCGGACCCAACAGATTTAATGAGTACGTACTCCGCATATACTTGGTAGGTCTTCAGTGGTACCGGGACTCGATCGCAGGACCTTCCGATCCGAGACCGAGACGCTGACCACTAGGCTCACTACGGCCCTCCGTATAAAGGAAGTGCTTGTTAAATATGCTTTGTAGTCCCGACGCTGCGTACGGTGTCGCTCCTACAAGTTAAGTGGGGTGCCTGCTCAGGTTTTCATTCGTCACTTGACTGTGTTTTTAAATTATGACGCCCATCGCCAATAGCCCTTGTTAAGTTTGATGAACAATATTACTACGTGTAGAGGGAGTGCAGCTAAATATGCTCCAAAGTTCCTACGCAAAAAACGACACAATTTACTTTCAAAACATACTTTTAATTATATAATTGTTTGAAAAATTTGTTTTTACAAGATAATTCACTCTAGATTAGAGAGGCCTAAGCCTTATTCACATTTCGTTCGGAACTCAAAGTTAGATTAATCACCGCAGCCCAACCCACTCAAAATTCATCCCACCTTCGGACAATAGATCGCCACTAACAAATCACCGCTGTACAAATAAGCTCAATTATGGACCCGTCAACGACTTGCAATAAAAATATACGGGGGACTGAAACACCTAAATATCACTTCCTAAGTCACGTGAGCTTATTATTGCGACTTGGAGTATTTTCCGGACACACTTTACAATCATTACATTAGGAGAGAGCTACACCGCTGTACCAAAGAGTTCTATAGTAGGGTAGAGGAACGACTCGCACTGAGCTGCCATCGGCAGCCATGGCTCACTACGAGCCGAATAGAGTGGCAAAGTGCTAGTTAATTTATAATTTTGATACTGAGAAATGAAGTACACCCAGGGAAAGGCGGAATCGAACCCGCACTGTTACAGAGCGCGGACTGCTAGCGTTATGGCCTGCGATCAAACCACTCGACCATCGGCCCCACATGCCACCCTATATTGTCTCCGTGTGGTCCATGGTGCTGTTGCCAGGTTCAGTCTCTACCCTACTATAGAACTCTTTGCGCTGTACAAATAGGCTCAATTATGGACCCACCAACGACTTGTAATTAAACTGGACTAAGTACTGGAACACCTTAACATCAATGCCCCAAGTCAGGTGGGCTTAGTGTTGCAACTTGGAGTATTTTCCGGACAGTTTAATCATTTTATTGAGTGGGATACATTACATATTTGCGATGATACAAAAGAAGTTGTACTTCTCCATTCAAACAAAAATATAATTTTGAAGATCTGACTATCTAACGAAAGTTTAAAGGGGGGGGGGGGGGGTAGAATGGACAGACGGACGAAACATGCCGATACCCTACTTTCCATTTTTTTTATTTGATCGAAGTAAAAAAAATCTATAGATACCATCATTCTTGAATCTTTGTAAAACACCATTTCTAAGTAATTGACAAAATGGCATTGGTTGGTAGACATATATATTTAGGTTTGTGTGCTTGGTCAGAGACCCGCTTATAAACCTTCGTCAAGTAAGACAGACACAACGCACACACATAAGTGGATCCATATAATTTTTAGAGACAGAGGCCAACTAGAGGATCCCCAGAATTGGCTTGTCACCCCCAGAGGTATTGATTTGGTATGGGAACTTGGTGGACTTTGTGACCACGTCGGATTTAACGTGCACCAGTCACCATTATCGTACACGGGGGTCTTCGGAAGGCAGCGGGACTCGAACTCACAACCTTAAGGATGCCAGTCCAAGACCTTACCGACCAGGATATCCCGAACCAAAATGGCATTTAAGTTGATAGCGTTGAATCCAAAATACAGCGTCTTTTCTTGCCAATTAATCAATTGAGGAATGTTTGTACTAACTTTTCTTTCAGTAGAAATATAGCTTTTCTCTGTTTGTGAATCAAGTAAAAGGGCTGTCCCACAAAATTCCACTTATGTAATTTCTCCTGCATAAGACAAACTATCTTCTAAGCCAAAGTTTTCTAGCAATTGACATTTTGGTAATGACCTGCCGACTTGAAATTGTATCGAATTAATACCGATAAAGTTTAAGGAATAAAAACACGTTGATCGTGAAGAACTCTAGAATAGAACACAACGGACGAAAACCAACACTCATTTTGAGAGTGAACTGGCAAACAACTAATAAAAACAACTAACGAAATCACATAAAAGGAAAACGTGAGAGTTGCTGATCGCGAAGAACGTGAACGTGATCGTGAAGAACTCTGAAATAGAACACAACGGACGAAAACCAACACTCATTTTGAGAGTGAACTGGCAAACAACTAATAAAAACAACTAATGAAATCACATAAAAGGAAAACGTGAGAGTTACATCATCTAAAACAACCCCATTCATCTTGGTTCCTACCTATATGAATGAGTGGTGTTCATACCACTACTAAAAACCCGATTCACAAAATTCAAGTCGTTGACACCAACCCTTCACATTCATAAGGGTCAGACGATATAGGCGGGGGTGGTAGCCGGAAGTAACGATATGAGGGGTGTGAAGTACGTGATTTCATCGGGAGTGTTGTCATCAGACCTTCAACGATTGTTCTGAGTGATTAGGAAGGGAACGTTTTGGTCTTGGAGAATATGGTGGGTGAAAGATCATTTGGGGATAGAAATTATGGGAAAGATAAGGTTAAATTATTAAAAATAAATTAAAAAATTCATTATTATTTTTAATTTTTTAAAAAAAAGTTTGAATGCTTTATTGGGAGAAGAGATTTTGCGATACTTAAAATTACAATTTTATGCCGAATATTTTTCCTATTTATTTAATGAAATTCGCTGAAACATACAGGATATAAAGCCAACATGCTGTGTAATATGAAAAACGCCAGTTTAGTAATTTTACTGGTTTCATTAGAAAATATTAAAATTGTCGGATTAACTTAATTGATAATAAAGTTTGTTGTTGTTACTAATGCCACTTGGGAAACCCAAGCTCTTCCCGCGGAACGAGCAGAATTAAGGCAAATGGGTGCGGTTCCTGAGGAGAGATGCCCGTGTAGAACTACACGGCAGGAATCAGTCTTGGCATCATGCTAGCAGATGCTGCCATCTATCGCCACCTCCGCAAATTAGACATGTCACTGAAGGGGAGGGAAAAAGTCCCCAGGCATCTGTACCCGTGGGAAACTGCGCCATGACCGCCCACTGGACTTTCGGACCCACAGATTTTAACGAGCACGTAGTCCACATATACTCGGTGGGTCTTCAGTGGTATCGGGACTCGATCGCGGGACCTTCCGATTCCGAGAACGAAGCCTTAACCACTAGGCTATCCACGGCCCTATAATAAAGTTTAATAAATAGCAAGAATAAAAACAAGTTTCACGTAAATAACTATGAAATAGATAGCAGCAGTCGATAAAAACGTGCATTTTGAGATTGAAATTGAAACAATCAATGAAATCACAGTGTGGCGGTTCACCACAGGCGCAACGTCAAAATAGCATCCCCGCTAGATGGCGCTGAAGTACTACTATTACGTTACTAAAAGTCATTTAAGGGGATACGGTACCCAAAAATTGGCCATAAACATCGATTTTTCAGTTTTTACTTCTTGTTATTCACAATATCTTTCTGAACATTTACTGAAAGTTTCATAATGATATATTTTGTAGAAAAGAAGTTATTAAATATTTTTCTGGAGTGGATCCCTTGAAGTTTGAACGCATTTCGTCTGCTTTCAACCTGTTTTCACTGTTTCGCGTTTTTTCAATTCTTGTGTTTAATAAATCCCTAAGGCTTTTTTACTAATTAAGTTAGAATTTTGACATTTTTAACCTGCGTTCTTATACAAATGTTGCACAAAATAGTGCATGGAATAAGGTCTACTATGTATAGTTTTTTTTTAATGTTGAATTCAATAATTTGTAATTGTGTGATTTTTTGAGATTTTCAGTAGAAATGCATGTTACTTTTTAACTGTAGCTCACATTTTAAACTTCATGCGCAGTTCTTAAATAAATAGTTCTAAAAAAAAAATGTAAAAGTTTGGTGGAGTTATTCTGAAAATTGAAAGAGGAATAGCGTTTTAAAAAAATCAAAATTTTGACATTTTTTTTAAATGAAAAACTACTTGTAAATATTTGTTTTTATTACTAGAAAATGTTTATTTAGAGGGAACATTATATAAAACCACTATAATTTACAAGTTTATGTTATTATTTCTGGAAATGATGTTTTGGGTACCGTATCCCCTTAATAATAATAATTGCAGCATAAAAACCGAAGTTTCTCATTTAAACCTTGATGATCCTTTTGGTGGACTATCTTGTATCAAGGGATACCAATCAGTCGTCTCCTTCAGAGCTGGTGTACTGTGACACTCAACGACAACTAGAGAATTTTTTCATTCAACCAAGGCATCGTATTTCCTAAAACATCTTCGTTATCAGGGCCGGATTTAAAGATTGGCCGCTTGTAGGCTGATGTAGAATTGCCGTCCCTTTCACAATATTCTCCCCCTTCGGGAAAAGATAGCTGGTTAGCTGCAAAATAGGGTGGTATAATGTGCTATTTAAAATTATCACAACGAATATAAAAGAGGGAAAATAGGTTTATTTGAAATACAATATAATTAGATCATTTATAATATCCTCACTTACCCTGGTCTCATAAGGTGTAACGAACACCTTATGTGACCTTAACCTCTGATGTGGTAAAACAACCACACAGCGACGACAAGCTCAGCTAGCGGGTGGTATATATACGGTTCACGCATTATTGTAAATTATTTGTTTTCATTCTTAAAACTATTGGTATTTCAATAATAATTATTTTTTGCCGAAAGCCGCTTTAATTTTTCGTAAAATTTGCCGCCTCCAAATATTCGCCGCTCTAGGCTACAGCCTATTTAGAAATCCGGCCCTGTTCGTTATCACATCCGGATCACCACTGAAGAGGTCACTCCGTACCTCTTCAGAAGAAAAGACAAAAATGAAAACAGGACAGTTACATCATCCGAAACAACTCCATTCACCAAACCCCCACACCCATCCTAAATTCAGGCATAATTCAAACCCTTTCGTCCCCCGCCAAATCAATAGCAATTGCCACCACTCGTTTCATTACTTTCTTTCCTTTTGGCACGAACGATCGATTTCCTCTTGAAGAGGATGGCAACGGGAGGAAACTGCGATCCCAATTTCGACTGGATTGTGAGGGGTGCTTTTTTTTTGCTTTTGAGTGTTAGATACCACCGTGAACATAAATTAGAATGGATAGAGATTGGCGGATTGTACTAGCGTGCACATAGTCATGACAATCTTCGTTCAGTTCTGGTGAAAGAAAGGCGGTTCTTTATGGTCCTACAACCATAAAAAAAAAAATTTGCGTTGACTTTCAATACAAAAAAAATTGTGTTTTACCCAGTTATTACGATTACGAGTTCGTGAGTTCTCTTTGGGTGTTGGTTCGTCACTTGATTTGTGTCTAAATTACGACGCTCTTCGCCAATAGCCCTCGCTCTAGCGACCCGGCATATAAATAAAAAATAAACCAAGCAGTGTTACGGTTTATTGCTTGGGCTTAACTACATATGAAGCGAAAAGTTGTCAATTACTTTTCCCCTCTGGGGGATAAGCGAATCGGCTGAAGTTTAAACTTATTTTCGTTGCACATGAGACTCAAATTAAAAATTTTTAAAGAAAATTTAATTTCTTAATTTTTTTAAAAACATTTTTCTGCAGTACAGGATGATAAATGTCTCCCTTATACTTTAAATTTTAGTAAAGGTATTAAATTTATAATTTTTTAGTAATTATGTGTGTTCCTGGAAAACCTGGCTATCGGGTGACGGGGTCATACGCACGCATGCTTCAACTACCGTTTACTAGAGTTTCTATCACTGTCAATAACACGCATTTTTAGACAGAACATCCATCATTTTCAATAAAACTAAACCTCAAAGAGAATAATTGACAGAACACACAAACACGAATATCGTGTCCTCCGATGCAAATGTGGTTCGAACAGAACAACTTTTGACGTCCGGTCAATTCGGTCACGAACTGGATGTCGATTCCGCCCCGGAACAAACCCACGAACACAAATGGAAGAGTAGAAAGTAAGAATAAGTCAATAAATCATGCACAAAACGCGCAAAACAATCTTCGGAAGACGTCCGTCGAACAATCACGAACGCAAACATGGCTGACATTTCGCCACACAGCTTGGCGGCACGCTATCATCAGGGAAGTAGGAATGGGATAGAGTGGCCGCTATTGAGCTACACTGTTAAAAATTGTGTGCTCGGTTTCACCATGATATTGGTTCCTAGTAGCTGCAACGGCTGGTTGGTGAAATGTTTCACCTTTTTTTCGGTGTTTGGTTGAACCATTTTTCTGGATTTAGAAACAAAAATCTGAGAAATGGTTTAACCGAATACCAAAAATATGGTGGAACGTTTCACCATTCAGCCGTTGCAGCTACTAGGAACCAATATCATGGTGAAACCGAGCACAAAATTGTTAACAGTGTAGAAGGGAAACTGGAGTGAGGTGTCAGCGAGCCGAAAACCCACTCACACCCTTTTGAGCAAACAGCGCAGAAAAGGACTATTTTCCATACACTTGTATGCAATGCTTGTATGAGACCCCTCTGTAATATTGACTTGGGCTCCTAAATGTGCAAATTGCGACATCTGTGGGATATCCCCATTGTGACTGGGATTTAGATGACATCACTGCGATATCGCATACAAGTCACAATATGATGTCACTGCAAGACGCGCATAGTGACATCCTTTTGATATCGCATACCAGTCACATTGTGACGGACGCGATATCACTGTGATGTATGTCACATACTTGTCACATTGCGACTGTGACCTAGAGTGGTAAAAAATTACGTTGCAGCGACGTAACTGTGACAAACCTGGCTGTTAGGGAGGTGTCAGCGAGCCGAAAACCCACTCACACCCTTTTGAGCGAACAGGGCAGAAAAGGACTATTTTCCCTACACTTGTATGGAATGCTTGTATGAGACCCCTCTATCATACTGACTTGGGCTCCTAAATGTGCAAATTGCGACATCTGTGGGATGTCCCCATTGTGACTGGGATTTAGATGACATCACTGCGATATCACATACAAGTCACAATATGATGTCACTGCAAGATTGCATAGGGACATCCCTTTTGATATCGCATACCAGTCACATTGTGACGGCGACTTACGCGATATCACTGTGATTTCACATACTTGTCACATTGCGACTGTGACCTAGAGTGGTAAAAAATTACGTTGCAGCGACGTAACTGTGACAAACCTGGCTGTTAGGGAGGTGTCAGCGAGCCGAAAACCCACTCACACCCTTTTGAGCGAACAGGGCAGAAAAGGACTATTTTCCCTACACTTGTATGGAATGCTTGTATGAGACCCCTCTATCATACTGACTTGGGCTCCTAAATGTGCAAATTGCGACATCTGTGGGATGTCCCCATTGTGACTGGGATTTAGATGACATCACTGCGATATCACATACAAGTCACAATATGATGTCACTGCAAGATTGCATAGGGACATCCCTTTTGATATCGCATACCAGTCACATTGTGACGGCGACTTACGCGATATCACTGTGATTTCACATACTTGTCACATTGCGACTGTGACCTAGAGTGGTAAAAAATTACGTTGCAGCGACGTAACTGTGACAAAACCTGGCTGTTAGGGAGGAGTCAGCGAGCCGAAAACCCACTCACACTCTTTTGAGAGAACAGGGCAGGAAAGGACTATTTTTTCTCTACAACTTGTATGAACCTGTATACCCTATCATATTGACTTGGGCTCCTAAATGCATTTTAACATTTTTAGTTCGAAAGAAATTTACTTTCTTTAACTTTAAATTCCAACTTTTTTAAAGAAATAACCACGTGGATCACTAACTAAGAACCGGCGAAGACGAACCCAATAGCGAAATAGGCAAGTTTCTAGGTTTTCTGCCCGGTTCGTTTCTGCTGCAGTGCCGTGTATTCCTCCGCTTTTCGTTATTGAACCGGCTCGTTTGCTGCCCTGTTTAGTAAATCACACACCTCATTCCACGTTTCTTCTAGCTCAATGGTGGCCACTTCTTCGAAAAGTGATGAGGAAAATAATATTTTTTCCTTTACTTCGCAATCCTTTGATTTATTCAGGAATAGGCCTTAAATAGAAGGTAGACGAATTATTTAGCTAAAACTTTTCAAGTATAACTAAGTTGTTGTGCGATAAGTTGAGCTACATACACATTTTTCAAATAACTAACAATTTAGGGCAGTTTAGTATCATGCAATTTTCAAAAAATCGATTTTTTGATTTTAGTATTTGTGTAAAATGCGTTTCAAGATCTTTCCAAGTCCTTCAGACAATTTGAACCTAGTTAAATTTTAATTTGGATATGGATCAGCAGTATTTTCATAATGTAAGTTTTCAACTTTAAATCTCATTTTTCTCAGAATGGTCTTTTTTCAGCTTTATGTATACCTTTTTCTTAAAAACTATTTCATGTATAGACCTAAAATTTTTACAGGATAACTGTTTCAGGTTGTTTTACTTACTGGAATGAGCATTTCTCAAAATTTGAAGGAGAAAAAAATGTGTAATTTTGTGATGTAAAAATGTCTTTAAAAAAACCCTAACACATTTCCTTAAATAATATTTTTTTTAAAAATAACTACTTTATATATTGATAAAATCTCATTTCAGTAAGCAAACAACCTGAAACAGTTATCCTGTAAAAATTTTAGGTCTATAATGAAATAGTTTTTCAGAAAAAGGTACATAAACCTGAAAAAAAAACACCATTCTGTGAAAAATGAGATTTAAAGTTGAAAACTTACATTATGAAAGCAATGCTGATCCATATCCAAATTAAAATTTAACTAGGTTCAAGTTGTCTGAATGACATACAAAGGGCATCGTTGGAAAGCTCTTAAAAAACGTATTTTACACAAATACTAAAATCAAAAAATCGATTTTTCGAAAATTGCATGGTACTGAACTGCCTTAAATATGACTATTGAAGAGAAATTTAAGACCTCTTGATGGGGGCTGGGGAGCCCAGTCGGTTAGGCATTCTCCTAGCATGCGAAAGGTCCCAGGTTCGGGTCCGGGCATCGCCAAAATAACTGCCGATCTATAAACGGCCCGTGCAGCCAAAAATGTCCGACGAATAATACCCCGTGTAAAGGGAGTGCACGTTAAAATACGCTCCGAAGTCCCAACGCTGCGTACGATGTCGCCCTTAACGGTTGCGTTGGGTGCCAACTCAGGTGTCGGCTCGTCCCTTGAGTGTTTAACAGGTAAAAAGGCGATAAACACAGCATTAATTCTATATTAAACATTTACATGCTAAATTTGACTAGTTCCATTTATTTTATTTCGAAAATTCAATAATTATTACTTATCGTTTCCAAAAATTAATTTATATTTCAAAGAATAAATATGTAATATTCCTCGCTTTTAAATAGAATGAAAACATTTCATATCAACGTACAAAGAATCTCGTAGTGCAATATATTTGACGTCATTTCAAACGGATCGATGTCGCAAAAATAAATTTTATTTTAATTTATTGTCTAAAAGTATTAAGTTTCTCGAGTGATTGTTGCGAATGGCAATGGTGATTAAATTCTAATAAAAATGGCTTCCTATGCTTTTTAAATGAGTATTAAATGTTGCTGTTTTTTAAATAATTTTAGTACTTCGAATTCTTCTCTGAATTTTTCAATGTATTCTTATTTCGATGCGCTGAATTTTTTGACGTATCACACTTGTCCGTAGCATTTGTAGTTCGGGATATGAAAGTGGGTGACGGACGGACGGACGGACTGAACGATTATAATACCTTCCACTTTTTACGTTATAAACGTAGTGTGGAAGCTAAAAATTATACTTAAATCGTCTGTTTCAAATGTGAAAATATTTATTGTAACATAGCTTTTTAAACATACCTATCTTTATTTAATACAATTAAAATATAAATTTAATAAAATGATGAAAAATATCTTTAATACTCATTTCAAAATGTGGAAGCTAAAACGAGACGTGTTTGACGGAAATATCATTACAAGTGCAATTTGATTTTAGCTCATCAATGGAGGCTGAACTTAAAACAGGCTGGTTTATAAAATATCTCATTTTAAGGCATTTGGCGAGAATTATAGTAACAAATGCTTTAAAATCACGTTAACAACAAAAACAACCAGAAAACTTGCATATTATTAACCCTTGGAGAATGGGGTTGCAGTGCCTCTATTTCAAATCTTTCCTAAAGTTTCTATCTATTTTAATGGGGTTGTTTCACGTCGTGGAGGGCAACACTGCCGTGGGCAGGTAAAATGCAGTAACTTCCATAATGACTTGGTCCATTGTTGCAAGCACTCAATTAGTCTAACAATTAAGAAAAAATACTGAATTTTGTTTTATTTCAGATCAAAAATGGTACAACTCATTGTTGCGATTACTACAGTTTACCTGCTCTCGGCAGTACAGCTTCAGCGGTCTTGTTTTATTTGTTGTTTAGAATTACTTTTGTTTTGACTTTCAAAAATGAGTTTTCTAAGAATATTTTACGAATTAAACTTTAAAAATGCCAATTTCTTTCTGTGCTATATGGTTGTTCAAAGCATTTGTTAAAGAAAGCTGGCATAGAAAAGTTTCGTTTCATCCATATAGATCATTTCTAGAGTGGAACCCGGGGCTGGGGAGCCCAGTCGGTTAGGCGCTCGCCTAGCATGCGAAAGGTCCCAGGTTCGGGTCCGGGCATTGCCAAAATAACTGCCGACCCATAAACGGCCCGTGCAGCCAAAAATGTTCGACGAATAATACCCCGTGTAGAGGGATTGCACGTTAAAATATGTTCCAAAGTCCCAACGCCACGTACGATGTCGCCCTTAACGGTTGCGTTAGGTGCCAACTCAGGTGTCGGCTCGTCACTTGACTGTGGTTCTAAAATACGACGCCCTTCGCCAATAGCCCTCGTGTAGCTCTAGTGCGACGATAATTCAAACCAAACTAAACGAGTGAAACCAAAGCAACCAATGAAATCACAGTACGAGGGAAAAATGAAAACAATAGCTTTACATCTTCCGAAACATTCCTATTCTTTTCGCGCCAAAAGTCTCATTCCTAAATCCACAAACACTTCACACAGCTTGTAGAAAACGGTTGCGTTGGGTGCCAACTCAGGTGTTGGCTCGTCACTTGACTGTGGTTCTAAAATTCGACGCCTTTCGCCAATAGCCCTCGTGTAGCTCTAGTGCGACAATAATTCAAACTAAACTAAACGAGTGAAACCAAAGCAACCAATGAAATCACAGTACGAGGGAAAAATGAAAACAATAGCTTTACATCTTCCGAAACATTCCTATTCTTTTCGCGCCAAAAGTCTCATAGGGGTATAGGGTATAGGGTAGGTACATATATATTCCGGCTTGTGTGCTTGATCAGAGACCCGCTTATAAGCCTTCGTCAAGTAAGACAGACACAGAGAAAGAAGGGGCCTGGGTGGCCGATGGTTAAGATAGCTGCCTCCGCTAACAGTCTGCGCACTGTACGGGTGCGGTTCGATTCCGCCTTTGCCCTGGGTGTAATTTCTCTCTCTGTGACAGTAAAAATTCTTTCTGTGTCTGTCTTACTTGACGAAGGTTATAAGCGGTCTCTGATCAAGCACACAAGCCGGAATTATATATGTATCAACCCAGAGAAAGAAATTTTACTGTCACAGAGAAAGGAAGTACACCCAGGGCACAGGCGGGAATCGAACCCGCACCCGTTACAGCGCGCAGACTGCTAGCGTAATGGTCGGAGATCCAATCCACTAGGCCATCCGGGCCCCAAAAGTCTCATTCCTAAATCCACAAACACTTCACACAGCTTGTAGAAAACTACATCCCCCGCAGTACACAAAAGGATCTCGGGCGTTTTCGGGTCGAGAATTATCGATCCCGGGACCCGTTTCCGAAAGTGAATTATCGGACGTTTGGTGCTGAAGAGAAGTGAACGGAGGAAAAGGCGTGGCCATTCTCCCGATTCATTGAGCTAAGAATAGGTTGGAGATTCAGGGTGCGGAAAAAGAGTGAAGCTGCCAGAAAGTCGCCAAGCTACTCTAGTAAGGATAAGTTTGTTTGAAGAGGGATTGCCAGTACCATAGAGCTAAAGCAGTAGTTTTGGAATCACAACTTCCGCATAAGTATTGCTTTGCCATGTTAGACCTTTTCCCCTAGGTATGGGAATCAACGTAACATCGAAATGAAACAAATTTGAAACGAAAATGTTATCTATATATTTAATTATATATTTTTGAAGTTTTAAAATGCCAAAAATATACAGCAGATGGCGACACTAGTTTAAAACTTTATCAATTAATAACTAATTAACCGGGTGTTATTTCTCTTTTCAATTTTGTTTTAAACTGATGTTATGATGATTCCCACACCTGGTGAAAATGGGATAACATGGCAAAGCAATTCTTTTTCAAAAGTTGTGATTTCAAAACTAATGCATGAGCTTTATGGGACTGAAAGTCCCTCCGAATGATCGTTGCGAGGGATCTAACGAGGGCTATTGGCGACGGGCGTCGTAATTTTGAACAACAGTCAAGTGATGAGCCGAGCTTCAAAACTTTGGAGCATATAGAACCACGGCCTACTCAACTACTAAGGCCGAAGAAGCTTTCCCAATTAAGCTCGGGGACGGAATTTTTGTCGTCATAGTTCTGAGTGACGTTGTTCCGAAGATGAATACAACCTGTCTCGAAACCTGTTCGGAAGCACTCGTTCACGGCTGACCACATTTTTAGGGTTCCGAATGCGTCCGAACTAGTTTCTCGATCTTCGGCACTGGGAACAGTGACGTCAAAATTTCCGTCTACCCTCATGTTTATGAGAGCTTCTCTGGCCATGTTATTGAAGTTGGCCGTGATTGAACGTGCGCTCTCCCTATACGGGGAACTATTCGTTGGACATTTTTTGGCAGTTTATAGGTCGGTAGTTATTTTGCCGATGCCTGGACGACTCGAACTTGAACCTTCCGCATGCAAGTTGAAAGCCTTAACCGACCTCATTCAACGTTAGTGCATGTTGAAGCATCATTTTATTCCTTAAAAAATCGTTAATTTAAAATCAAACAATGACTATTTACGCAGTTGTGCGCTGTGGCACGACATCTGAATTGACACAGGATGATAATAATTCTTTTCACTTGTAAGAAAAATACGTTGAAATTATAGTTTCTGTTAGAGAATAAGAAAGTAACTGAGCAACCATAGCCCATTATAAACAAATTGCTCACCCAAAATTATTCAATTCATCATTTTATTGCTTAAAATTCGTTAACTAATAATTAAAAAATGACTGTTTACGCAGTTGTTAAGCTGTAGAACAATTTCTGAATTCACACAAGATGGTATTAATTCCCTTCACAAGTGAGGAAAATACGTTGTAATTATAGTTTCTATTAAACAGTCAAAAAGTCGACAAATCGATGTAGTAAGTGTATGCAAACGCCACTGCCAATT
Source organism: Oedothorax gibbosus (assembly GCA_019343175.1). Taxonomy (NCBI): domain Eukaryota; kingdom Metazoa; phylum Arthropoda; class Arachnida; order Araneae; family Linyphiidae; genus Oedothorax; species Oedothorax gibbosus. Next base: position 42,215,434 of record CM033272.1, on the reverse strand, counting down.
TTTTTTTGTTTGGGCTTACTACAAAGCAATCGATGGCTTCACTTGACGAACCGTTTTCTGTATTAGTTTTCAACCGGCAGCATCTCAATCTTATTCTTATCTCTATGATATTTCTGTAGGAGAAAAGGAGTTTTTGATTTATGGTCCAAATCGGAATCGAGATGGGATTTTATTATATGAAAAGAGCAAACACCAGAAAATAGTTCTTGTTGAGTTTCATGCAACAAAAGCTTGTTTTTATGGAACTGCAGGGACTAATAAAACAGTTCGTAAAACATGGGATCATGAAAAGTAAAAATATGCGTACTCTTGGAATGTGTTTGTGGATGCAAAAGCTAGTTGATAAAACAGTAGTTAAAAATAAAATGTTCGTACAATGTAAGAAAAAAGACCGACGTTTTTACAAAACAAAACAACATTTTTGCAAACGCTAGTTGACAAAACAGCAGTTAAAAATAAAATGTTCGTACAATGTAAGAAAAAAGACCGACGTTTTTACAAAACAAAACAACATTTTTGCAAACGCTAGTTGACAAAACAGCAGTTAAAAATAAAATGTTCGTACAATGTAAGAAAAATGACCGACGTTTTTACAAAAAAAAAACTTTTCAAAAGCTAGTTGAATAGCAGTAAAATACCTGCTTCGGAATAAGACAAAGAGAACAGAAGACAGTTTTGTTGACATACAAAACTTGTTTTATGAACTAGCAGTGATATATAAAATGATTCGTAAACATGATCAATGAAAATGGAAATTCGCGTACAATAGAATTTTGTCGTCCAGACGTACAGTGAAAACGCATTAAAAATATGAAATGTTGGTAAAGTAGAAAAGACTTTTTAACAAACAAAAGAATTTTTAAGAGTACCGATTATAAACGTTCGTCAATGTAAGGAAAGCGAGTTTTTACAAAACAAAAAAAACATTTTGACAAACGATAGTGACAAACAGACAGTTAAAAGAAAAATGTTGTACAGTACAGACAAATGACACGACGTTTTTCAAAAAACAACATGTTTGCAAAACGCTAGTTGACAAACAGCAGTTAAAATAAAATGTTCGTACAATGTAAGAAAAAAGACCGACGTTTTTACAAAAAATAAACTGTCAGCTGGTTGTGCTAGAAAAATACTATTGATTTACATGGAAAAACTGTTTAATTTTTACGAACAATTTGTAATTTGTCACAAAACAGCTTTTATATTGAATGATTTGGTAAAACAAAATGAAATTTTACCTAACCCCGGCCACTTCAGGGACAAACGGGGATTTACTGACCTATGTACTACCGATAATTAATAAACGAAATGTTTTTTTACGAACTGTTTCATTAGGGTTACTAGACGTACTGTATTTTGCAGTATACAGTCTATTTTTTTTATTCAACTATAATGTAAAAAAAAAATTGCTAATAGTCTCCGTTTATTTTTTTGATAGTTTTTCAAACAAAACAATTAAATTAACATAATAAGATTTATAAAAATTTAATGATAATTTCGTAGTCGAAAACTCAATCACTGAATCAAATTTGGTCAGGATAATTAAACTGTTAACCCCGGATTTGAACCACGAACCTTTAGAAGTCCAGCCTAACGCTCTTCCAATTGGGCAATTTCAACACACTGAGGTTCTACAAACAGTTGAAAAGCTCTTTCTGTTGTAGTCACAGACATAAATAGAATGGACTGCTCATTCAATAGTCAAGCAGCTTCTAAAAACGTACCAAAGATGAAAATCGCCAAGAGGAGGAAGGTTGCAACATATGGCAACTTATCGCTACGGTTTCGTTAGAGATATGCCAATTGTCGCCAGACCTCATGTGTTCAAGTCTTTTTTTAAAAATTCGCCAACTGGTCGCGATCACGTGATGAGGTAAAATCTTACCCCATCACGTGACCATGAAGGGGATCGCCTTTAGGCTTGCCAATGCGCAGTCCATTCTATTTTATACCTGGTTGTAGTCTGGTATTCTTTATATGCGGTTAAAAACAGAAAAAATCGTTGTTACTTTACAGAATAGCTTATTTTTATATTTAAAAGCAACTGTTAAATCTAAAAGTAAAATTATTTTCAGTAAATAGTTCTTTTGTATAAAATTGACCGATTATTTACAGTGTAAAAAACAGGCTTATGCTGTTCCCTAACTAGGTTGACTTTTTTTCTAAATGCCAGTTTCTATAGTTTGAGAAATGGGACCACTTTAGACTAATCTTTGGCCAATAATTCCATTTTTTTTAACAAATATGTTTAGTAATTGCCATCATTGGTAGCACTGTAATAATACTGCTCTTATAATTTAAAAATAATAGAGTAGAAAGTTAATAATAGTGTGTTTTGATTGAAGATTGACTTTAAGATTTCTCAATTTTTTTAATAATTAACAATATTTTGCACTTTTCTTTCCAATTACTTAATATGAAATGTACGGTAAAACGTATTGCGATGGCGTCGATACCCTGAAATAGAGATTTTGTGTTTTTTACACGTTTCGGAGGGTGCTGGCTCTAAAAAAATGTTTTTCCAACATTGGTCCGTCTGTCAGATCGACCACTCTGCAGCACTAACTAAAAGAGATGTTGTTGTTGTTGTTCTCTTGTCTATGGATAGGTTGAGGTATTAGATGCGACCGTGTGTGTTCCACACAGCCTCAGCAACCTGAAGGCAGTTTTGGGAGTAAAGGTCATCTAGCGGAGAGTCACTAATCTGTTGCATTTTTGCAAGGATGGCTGGACATGAGAAAATGTGTGTTGGACTTAGTTCGAGGCAGATTTTGCAGGTGGGGTACTTTCTGGAGCCGTCTGGCTGGATTTTCATTCCCCCCAGATGTCCAGTTCTCAGTCTAGTTAAGGTTTTTGCTATTGTTCTGCTAGTTGTTAATTCACAGATTTGGTTCTTTAACTTGATGGTCGTGTCCCTGAATTTTGATTTTGCCACTGAGTTGATGTCGCTGAGTGTGACGAGATGAAAGGATCCTTCATTGAGATGTATCGCTTCTTTGGCTAGTAAGTCGGCTGCCTCATTTCCGTCAATACCAACGTGTGCGGGTATCCATTGCAGAATGCAATGTATGTTTAGAGTTAGCAGTTTTTCCAGGGCACGGTGTATGTTGATTACCCCCCTCCTCTATGGATATCACTAAAAGAGATAATACGCATTTATAAAGTTTACGAAAAGGTTGCTGCCACAGAATTTTTTTTTTATTTCAAAGGTATTTAAATGACTTTACACGACCGTTAAATGAATTGATTTAGTGAGTGGTAGTTGAAAATCAAGTATTGTTACACACCCCTAGTTTTTATTGCTTTGAAATGCAGCTCCTCTAGCTCTAGTGCGACGAAAATTCAAACTAACTTACACTGTTAAAAAAAACCTGAATTTTACGTGCATATTTCTGTGATTATTTTCGGGAATTTACGAAAAGATTGCGTTTCTTTAACAAACAGACGGTTTGTCTGAAATTAACAGCTTTTTTCCGTTTTCCTTAAACGCTTGATAAGCGAAAACGGAAAAACACCGTATTTCTGCGTGCCGAATTTCACTTAAGACCCGTATGAACGTAGTTTCTCCATATAACCTCGCACCCAACAGCTTTTAGCCTCGACCCATCCGCCGACCGACGCCTCCGCCATGTTTTAACCACAGATAATATACACATGTGAAGCAAGAGGAAATATAAATACAGGTATGTTCATTTCTTTTAATAAAACAAAATTTTATTTAAAGTTTATGTTTTTTAACGAAAGAATCCAGTTCTTGTTCTCTTTCTTATCTATTTCTGTAATCTGTTTTGTCCTATAATTGACCGTGGGGTAATTCCTGAAATTAATAGTTTAGTTTGTTTACCAACCCGTGCAACTAAGTAAATTTAATTTAAATGTTTAAAAAAGCCATCAAATATATGAATAAAACAATGTTCACCAACAAACACGTGCACATTATTTGATATAATGACTGGAAATTTGACTCGTATACATTTTCAGAAGGGAATTTACGTCAAGGAACAGAATCCAGTCACAAAAAAGGCAAAATATATATTTTTTAAATTGAGATGTGTGTTTTTGAGTCTCGGGACGACAGGGAAAGAGGGGGTACAAGGACAACAGAGCTAAAATTACCATTGGAATATATGAGTGCGGCACATCTTTGTAAACTACTGGTCCTACAGAATGCATTGGAGCCGAAATAATGAATTTAAAAATGACTTGTTCTTGTTAGGCTTTTGGGGGTGGCGCTGAACTCTTGTTGTCCAACGTAGGGATACAATGTTGCTGTTTGCATATGAAGTTTATTTTTTTGTAAAACAGTACTTTTTACAAAGTTTTATAACGAATTAATATTTTTAACTTTAATAAAATTAGTTTATTTTTAGTTTTAAAGAATAATAAACATTTCAATTTCACCATTTTGAAAAAATGAAAAAACAACTGGTTAGCGCCATCTTAACATTGAGAATGAGCAATAGCTGTAAAAAAGTGCACGAATATAGTTCATGATATTTTTTATTAATTTTACAATAATGTGCATCTTGTTTTGGTAAACATTTAAAGTTTGATACAACTAATTAATAATTAGATTATGTAAGTTAAATTTTGATAGTTGCCAGAGTTGGTAAACGAAACTTCGTTTCTAAGCCATATCACATTTTCGGCTCACCGTCTATAAATTCAAAAGCAATAGTTATTAGCTTTTACTAGAATACTAATTTTAAAATTGTATTTTATTACTAAATACTATTAAATTAAAATTATTATTTTATACTAAATACTATTATAAAATTGTATTTTTAATTATAATATATACATTATTCAAGATCACTTCTGTTTTGTTACTACTATTTAAAAAAATATTTTCAGTGTTCCAATTCTCAAAACTGTATTGAGAGATATGGATAATCAATCAATTAATTAAAGGTACTTAAGATTCATGCCTTGTCTGCCCCCCCCCCCCCCCACCAGATTTGCCTCTTTATAACCAAGTGTGATATGATTTCAATATCTGTGAGCTAAGTAAATGTTTAAAATATCCTTTCATGATTTTAAATGCACGAAGTCAAAATTTTAAAAGTCAGCTATAGAAATCTAATGTGTTTTGGGTTCAATTTGGTTCTTTTTCACCGGTCATTCTCTCGTAACAGTCTATTCTGGTACGACAAAGAAAGAATGTCTCAATTTCGGATAATCTGCAACTTCAAGGCACTCTTATGCTGTTTTGTAATACCTAAACACTTTTTCTTTTGTGTTACATATTAGTTTTGAAATCATTGAGGAAAAATAAATACTATTTATAAATAAAGTGTTGTAAAAAAGTAAATTCAAATAAAAATAAATTTTGGTAAAAATGAATCCATTAAAAAGTAGTGTAATTTTATTTTAATTTATTGCTATATTTTTTGTGGTTTCTTATGCTAAAATGATTCTTTTGATTTTTTTTGAATCTGCGTATAAACTAATATAAAAAAAAATATTTATAGGCTTGTTTATTGAATGTCTACACACGCCGACAGTTTAGATACGATGAATAATACTTTATATACATGCAAAATATGCACGAAAACTTTTGCAAGGTTGAGTCATTATGCAACACATCTGAAAATTCATAAAAATATAAGTAATCTACAGATAGGATTGCACGAAAGGATAGGACAGGAAATTGAAATAGCCAAAGAAGAGCTTCAGAACCTTTTACCAGAGACTATTGGCATGTTCCCATTGTTACTAGCTTATTTTCATGAGCCTATTGAAAGCCTCTTCAAGACAAATTTGGTAAGTTTCTTTTCCTTGAGTAATTGTTTTGCTTATTAAATGGAAATTGTTTTTAAATGAATTTGAATTGATTTTTAGATAACCTTTTTGATTTAAAGTAAAACCTTGTTAATCGTCATCCTGCATATGTCAGTTTTTAAGTCCCGGCCGAGGAGATAGGAAAATAACGCCAATGAAACCCTTAGGCTGCTATCATACTTAGCTGTTTCCATGTGCGGTTTAACTCGGGCGAAATTAAATTTGCATAGAAGCCAATTAAACTTTTTTATATATTTTTAGGAACCTGTATGTAAAGAAGATATAGAGAAAAATGAAACGTGTCTCACTCCATATGTAGCAACTTTATGTGAGTATTTATTAGTACATTATAATTGTTTTAAAAGTTTTTGTTAAAAGTTTTAGTAGTAAATGTACATATGACATATAGTACTATAAAAAGTAGAATTAAATTTTTTTTTTTATAATTTCATGGTATGTAAAGCAGCAAATTTCTTTAAGGGTGTTTCCTGGGATGAAAAATGACATGAGATTATTTAAATAAAATTTATATATATTTTTATTTTTGTATAAAATATTTCAGGAAAAAGGTTATGTTGTAGCATATACAAAGATGAACAAATTTTAGCGTTTGTAGTTATGCTATAAAAGTGGAAATATTGCACAAAGTGTCCCAGTTTTAAAAAGTTCTAATAAGCAATTCTATGCACTTAAGTGCTGTTTTTAAAAAAATGTATGACTTGAAGGCTCCCTTAAAATTTGCTGTGTTAAATTGTTTCAGGTGGAAATATTTACAACTCGAAAGGTTTCATATTAATGATAGATGGAGTGGCGGTCATGCACCTGACAAGTTTCATGTCTATAGTTAAGGCCATGTTCTCGTCCTATTATGTCTTCAACATAGAATATCCCGAAAATGGACATCTGACGTTAGAGTTTATGCAAAGGTTAGTTAAATATTTTAGTGTTATGCACCCGTTGACATATTTGGTTGAAAGAACGATGATCTTCTGATTGTTCCTTTTGATATTGGAACAATCCTTTGATATTGGATTGTTCCTTCCTCTCTGGTAGAAAAGTAAGCTGAACCGAAGGCCTCTTTTTATGGAAATTGGTTCAAGCAAGGTTTGAAATTAAATACACCATTAATGTCATATGATTTACTCTTGCTGCCGACTCGATAAAAAAAGATCAGGATAAATTAAAATTAATGCTAAGTTAATATCAAAAGGTATTGTGGGCTGCTATTGTAATCTAAATAAAATCAATCTTATCGACACAATGTTAAATTTTAATTTAAAAAAAAAATTGGTTGAACCATGTTGACATGAACTCGCTTGAAATAAATTTCTGCTTAAGATAAATTGAAATATTTCCCCGGCCTGGTGAGATTTGAAATAAGTCTAAAATTATTTCTTAACGTTAATCACTTTTACATGAAATTGTGCTTAGCATAAACTAAAAATTCTGTAGTTTATTTTTTTCCCAATACATTTTTTACAAATCGGTGATGAACATTTGAATAAGGACTTATTGTTATTTTTAAATTTGAATTTTTATGCATTATTTTCAATTTTTTCCTTCAAATTATAGCATAAATTGCATATTGGAGTATTATTAAAAATAACAATAGTTGAAGGTATTTTATAAAATGAAAAATTTGTTTTTTCAGAAGTGTAAACATATTCAATTAACCCCAACTAGTAATAATATTATTTTATATACCGGGTGGTTATAAAATAACGTTCGCTTTTCAGAGAGGTCTGTAGCTAAGCTTGAATGAATAAACCAAATGCAACAAACATCGAGACACTTACTAATCAAGAAGGGGGGGAATGGAATCGTAAAAAAAACTCTTCTCTTGACCAGGGTTCTACATTACAATTTGTAATTGGCTGTGTTGGCCATAATTGGCTACGTCTCGTAATTTAGAACCCCGGTCAAGAGACGACTTTCTTTTTTATGATTCCATTCTCCCCCCCCATCTCTTGATTAGTAAGTCAAGTGTCTCAATGCTTGTTGCATTCGGATTATTCATTCAAGCTGCAGACCACAAGTTATAAATTTTTTCTACATGTATGTATTTTATACTCTAAACATATTTGATTCAAAATACCTCCCCCAAGAATGTAATTTAATTGTTAATTTTGTAAACATCAAACAAAACATCTAGTTTATCATAATAACATTGATATTTATATTTTTAGAGCGATAGTTTTCATGATTGTCTAGTTTGCAGTATAAATTATACATGCAGTAAATAGTGCAAAATTGTTTCTATTTAGGATGTATATTTTTATAAAAATAGTAGATTATATCCTTTTGTAAATGTCAAATTAGTTTAAATAATGAAAATAAAATATGAATTTACATTCCACTTTCAAAGCTATCAAGATCAGGGTACAAATTTAAATAAAAATTTGCAAGGAATGAATATTTAAAAACTGTTTTCTTTAAAAACTATATACTCTGTAATCGAATGAATCGGTTGATGGGCATGTGCTGATGTACTCTTTTATTTCCCTTTCCAACAGTACTTGTTGCACGTGATAAATAATTAAAACACGTTAAGAAACTGAATTTTATACAAAAACTAAAAAAAATAGTTTGTGATAGTTCAAGACTACGATATTCATAAAAGAACTAAATAAATTCTATCAAATGATTGGAATATCTCTGGATTAGGGATTTATCGGATTTCATCTTAGGCTTAAGAACGATATGATCCCCACGAGACAATTTTTTTCTGATCTGGATTATTCATTTTGATAGCTAGAAAATTATAGTTGTACTTATTTTAAATTCTGTTTATAGAAATTATTCAAGTTTAATAATTAACTTATTAAAAAGTTGAATAATTTAACTGAGAAAAATATTGCTTGAAATTTAAATTAACCAAATAATGTAATAAATTTAATTGAGGTAAATTAATTAATATAAATTTATTAATTGATAAAAAACGCCAAATATTATATTTAAATATTAATGTTTTATCGCTAAATTTTAATCAAAAACATTTTATTAAAATTATGTAATTAAATTTTTTTTATTTAAAATATCTTAATATATATTTACAAATTTTTTTAAATAATTTAATCAATTTTCTAACTTATAAAAAATATACATTTTTTAAAATATATAATTTATTTCTAACAATAAGATATCTGCGGGATCTCATAAAACAAGGAACCCATAGCATATTTTATTGGTCCCATGATCATTGTACTACTGGTCCAATAAAATCTATTGGTTCCCGTAGAATATTTTACGGGTCCCATAAAATCTTTTATTGGTCCAATAGAAAATTTCCAATAGGGCCATCATAAAAAATCCTCATCTGATTGTGATACTTAACATGTTGCTTCTTTATATTATACTTATTCATTCAAAATTGGATTTATATATATTAATATATATATATTTTTTTTAGGTGCTTGTTTAACATAAATCCCCAAAGAGGTTCGAAAGTTCAGAAACAGAAGAAAACTAAATCTGTAGTTCCTGCACAAATTTTTAAATTAGTTGAGGAATTGAAAAACCATAACAGTCTTTTTCAATTATAAAAGAAAAAATAAAACATGATTATATTCTGTAATTCTTTATTCATATCTTGTTAATTTGTATCAGTGGTGTATGCAGGAGGGGGGGAGGGGTAACTCTCGTCTCCATATGCTAAGAAATTTAATTGACTATACAAATTCAAGTACGTATCGTACAAATGCAGACACTTAAAAATTTATCGTTTTCGACTACAAAGGTTACTGTCTTAAAGAGTCTCTCTGTTAAGGGGTGTTCAACCGTTAAGACACTCGATTCATTATCCCCTACCCATGATTTTGCCCTGGATATGCTACTGAAAAGTACACCATTTGTGTAGCCACAGAACAATACAAAATATATACATTATAAAAAAATATGGCAGAAAAATTATCAAAATAAGAAATATTATTTTTCTGCCATATTAAAATTGTTTTAAATATATGAAGAGTAATTTTTAAATTTCAAAAATGTGAACAATGTCCTTTTTATTCAAATTATATACCAAATATGGTAGGAAAATGTCAAAGGAATTTATTAGTTTAGAATCGATTTTAAGGTTAAAGTAGGAAGACATTTTTTGCTTACTTTTATACAACAAACAGGATGTTTAAATTTCCCTGTTTGTTATATAAAACGAGAAAAATGCAAAAATGTCCTGAAATTAACCAGAAAATATTATGTAATTTTTCTGAATTTAAGAGAAATGCTTAGAAATTCAAGAAATTAACAGGAAACAGCTAAACGAAAATTCCTGAAATTAACAGAAAAATTCTGAAATGGAAAATCCTGAAATTAACGGGAAAATTCCGAAATGGAAGATCCTGAAATTAACGGAGAAATTCCGAAATGTAAGTTCCGGAAAATAACGGAAAAATTCCAAAACGGAAGATCCTGAAATTCACGGAAAAATTCCGGCAACTTGCTGCCAGTAGTTTTTCCGTTAATTCACGGATTTTTTTTTTACAGTGTAGCCTAAACTGGAATGCAGAGATGGGGGTCCTTCTTCGATTCCTTAGGCTATGTCCTGACTACGCCACAAATGCAACAAAACTTGGCGACTTGGCAGAGTCAGCCCCCATGCTATTGCATCGCTTGGCTCCCTTGGCGGTCGCCAAATTTTGTTGCATTTGTTGCCTTTGTGGCGTTTGATGTCGTAGTGAGGACATAGCCTTAGTAAGGCTCTTGGCTGTAAGTTCTACCCATCTCAATTGTAATTGTGTGAAAATCAGTTAGAATGTGTCATAGTAAAATTAATAATAATGCATTATACTATAAACACCATTGTTTCTTCTTTATAAAAAAAAATACTTGAAATAATTTCATATCTATAATACTTCCATTTTCATTCAAGTTTAAAATAAAGTTATTATTTTTAATAAATTCTCAAGTTGTTTTTTGGATATTAAATAATGCATAACAACCACAATTCTTCATTTTTCTCGCCAACATACAAAACCTCATTAATATATAACGATACATTTCACGCAAAGCCACTTTTACACACACACAACACGGTGAATACATTACACGTGTGTAAATGAGCATGAAATTTTTATTTTATGTGGGAAAAGGGATAGAGTTGAGAAGACGATGCTTGGCGCGATATAAAGTGAAGCCGCTAAAAACTCGCCAAGCAACCCGAACAACCCACTCAGTCAATATTAGTTCATGAGGAAACGCGTCGGTTTATTGCTGAAAAGGTGATAAAAAATTGAAAAAAGAAGTGACTGACTACGCAGTTGTGGGCTATAGCATGAGATATGAACTGGCATCAGAAGGCAGTAATTTCTTTTACAATCAATATAATTACAAGAGGATAGTTGCCATAGAACATTTTTGGTTTCAAAGGTGTTGAATTAACCTTTTGTCTTTTAACACGTTGACGCCGGCGCGGGCCACCGGTGGCCCGCACTAGATTGTCTCATCAGGCGGCGCGGGCCACCGGTGGCCCGCACTAGATTGTCTCATCAGGCGGCGCGGGTCACCGGTAGCCCGCACTAAAGTGTCTCATCAGGCGGCGCGGGCCACCGGTAGCCCGCACTAGAGTGTCTCATCAGGCGGCGCGGGTCACCGGTAGCCCGCACTAAAGTGTCTCATCAGGCGGCGCGGGCCACCGGTAGCCCGCACTAGATTGTCTCATCAGGCGGCGCGGGCCACCGGTAGCCCGCACTAGAGTGTCTCATCAGGCGGCGCGGGCCACCGGTAGCCCGCACTAGAGTGTCTCATCAGGCGGCGCGGGTCACCGGTAGCCCGCACTAGATTGTCTCATCAGGCGGCGCGGGCCACCGGTAGCCCGCACTAGAGTGTCTCATCAGGCGGCGCGGGTCACCGGTAGCCCGCACTAAAGTGTCTCATCAGGCGGCGCGGGCCACCGGTAGCCCGCACTAGATTGTCTCATCAGGCGGCGCGGGCCACCGGTAGCCCGCACTAGAGTGTCTCATCAGGCGGCGCGTACAACCGGTGGTCCGCACTAGATTGTCTCATCGGGCGGCGCGGGCCACCGGTAGCCCGCACTAGATTGTCTCATCAGGCGGCGCGGGCCACCGGTAGCCCGCACTAGAGTGTCTCATCAGGCGGCGCGGGCCACCGGTAGCCCGCACTAGAGTGTCTCATCAGGCGGCGCGGGTCACCGGTAGCCCGCACTAAAGTGTCTCATCAGGCGGCGCGGGCCACCGGTAGCCCGCACTAGATTGTCTCATCAGGCGGCGCGGGCCACCGGTAGCCCGCACTAAAGTGTCTCATCAGGCGGCGCGGGCCACCGGTAGCCCGCACTAGATTGTCTCATCAGGCGGCGCGGGCCACCGGTAGCCCGCACTAGAGTGTCTCATCAGGCGGCGCGTACAACCGGTGGTCCGCACTAGATTGTCTCATCGGGTGGCGCGTACCGCTGGTGGTACGCACTAAATTGTGCTATTAATGTAGTAATCTCATTACTACATCATGAGAATGTGATTTTTCAATGATCGTTTCATTTTTTCGGGCACAAATTTCGATATTATACTACTGCGATATATTCCGATCTTTCGATATCACAACTTGTACCTCAAACATAAAGCGCGTATGCAGGTGTGAACAGGCAAAAATCGCACGATGCCAGATTTTTAATTAAGTGCCGGATAATTAGATTAAGCGCCGCATTAATTTGAGCGCCGCTGCACAGAAAAACAAACTAAAATCGGCCCGGCGTGAACGTGTTAAGAATGAACCTTTAAATGTTTTGATTTATTGAGTAGCAATTGAATGTAGTGCGGTGTTACACACCCCTAGTTTTTAAAGGGGAAATAATAAAAAAACCCACCATAATCATAGTTTTATTAGAGAGTTAAAAAGTCGCCAGGCAAGCCGATACAAACTCTTCTTTAGAATATCGCCAAATACTTCGCCGAGAGCGTTTGTTTGGGCTTAATTCAGAGCGATCGATGGCTTCACTTGGCAAACCAGTTTTTGTATTGGTTTTTGCCCAGCAGCGTCTCCATCGTCTCTTTAACTATGGGAAAGGGGAGGATTGAATTTTGCGTGTTTCGAATATTTAAATGGTTCCGTGGGTTGCAGTAGACCGAAACTCATACTTGTTTATTCATTCTGAAAGGTATTTATTTTTGTTACATTTTTATTTAATTTTATTATTTCAGTGTTTCTGAACTAACTCTAAATAGTCGTTTGAATTAAGTTATTTTTTTAGGTGACAAATCACACGCTTTTTTGTGATACATTGCACGCTTTTCATTTAATGTAATGTTAAAGGACTAGAACTGTTCCATTTCGCGTGCACAGATCTCGCCAAACGTTACCTTTGGCGGCTAACAGAATTTACTCGCCACAAACCATAGAGGTAGGAAGGAGAATAGAGAGGTCCTTGTATATGCGCAGTAGCGCACAAATGAAGCATGCTAGAGCGGTGCATCTTGGGATATCTCGGTGTCAGTATGTTATGCGCAGTAGCTCGAAAACCTGACAGCCCTGCTTCAATTTCTTTCAACAGGTGAACCTCTCTACACCTCCTTCCTACCTCTATGCCACAAACACAGAGTAAACAGTGAAAAGACCACAGTACACACAGTTAAAAAAACACGAGTATACACGGTTAAAAAATACGTATACACAGTTAAAAAAACAGTACACAAAGTTAAGACCGCAGTGTACACCGTTAATAATATTCAAGTTTTCATTAAATAAGACGTGATTGCAATTAAAAAATAAACTACAACCTTGATTGCAATTATTAAAAAAATATTTCTTAGTTAATTAACAGAAAAGTCACATTAATGCGTTAACTTTTAAAATAAACATTAAAAAAACATTGAAAACCTACTTCTTATCCACGTTAATTAAAAAATAAAACAGTAAGAAGTTGCGCGACTTCATAATTACAAAAAGAGGAAAATGTCCCATTTGGTAAAAAGAAACATGAATAATGACCATGTTTAATTCTAAAATTTACTATTAAACTGAGAATATTAAAATGCTTACCATGGTGCAATTAATATTCATTAAATTTGTGTGGTGAATGTGGTGATGTGAAAAGTGTAGCATGATACTCTTAGGATGACTTTTAGAATTATGACGCCTGTCGACAAAAGCCCTAGTGTAGCTATATAATTGAACCTAACAATAACTCTACGATCTTTAGTTACCATTATATCCCTATACAAAATGGATAATCAATAAATCGCAAATGGATAATCAATAAGATTTTACAGAAACCACTCTTTAACTAATAATACGAGGGCTGTTTTTTTTTCAACCTCCGATTGGCTGCAACAAAAAGACGATTCAAAATAAAAAAAAGATTTTTTTTTTACCAAAAGTAATGTACAATACTGCTTATCTCTCCACATACTTACACTGTTAAAAATTTTGTGCTAGGTTTCACCATGATATTGGTTGGTTTCACCATGATATTGGTTCCTAGTAGCTGCAACGGCTGATTGGTGAAATGTTTCACCTTTTTTTCGGTGTTTGGTTGAACCATTTTTTCTGGATTTGGACACAAAAACATGAGAAATGGTTCAACCGAATACCAAAAATACGGTGGAACGTTTCACCATTCAGCCGTTGCAGCTACTAGGAACCAATATCATGGTGAAACCAAGCACAAAATTTTTAACAGTGTACCTTTACGATTAAAGCATTTGTCATATCTGTAAACAAGCTTTGAAATACCCTCTTCAGAAAATGTTGCCGCCAATGATTGGGAGAGAGTTGTGCGTTTTCGAGCTGGTTTTCGTTTCTTGCAGGCAGAAGGGAACAGTGCAATGGAAATTCATCGAAAAATGAGTCGAGTGTATGGATATTTATAGTTGGCCGAACTGATGTTTATGAAGAAGGGGACCAAGGAAGCAAGCCTGTCGCTACATACGGCATAGTTCAGCGAGTTGACCAAGTGTTTAGGGAAATTCGAAGGTGTACCACACATAAGTGAATTATCGATTAGCATAGTGGCTTGGATTGTAGCGCTTCCAAATTGACGTAGAGCTCAAAGAAACCGTCACAAGTCCCTTCAAATCATTGGCGGCAACATTTTCTGAAGAGGGTATTTTAAAGCTTGTTTACATATATGAAAAATGCTTTAATCGTCAAGGTAATTATGTGGAGAAATAAGCAGTATTGTACATTACTTTTGGCAAAAAAAAATCTTTTTTGTATTGTGACCCGTCTTTTTGTTACAGCCCACATCGGAGGTTGAAAAAAAACAGCCCTCGTACTTTCACTTCAAATAGAAATATCTATTCGAAAAGTATTCGAATCAAACTAATTAATCTGGTTAATAAGCAACTAAACTAATCAATCAGATTTTACATCAACGACCACTCCTTTCAATCAATACTTTCATTTCCAATAGAAATTTCACCTCGAAAACTTTTCGAATCAAATCGCCCTAACCCCCAGCAAACCACAAACGTCAACCCCGTATAATAATAGACAGGGCGAAAACCCAATTTACCGCGACAAAACGACAAACTCTCTTCTATAATATTCTAGAATGTCTTGTCTCGAAAGACAAGTCGTGGGAATATCCGGTGTCCTGGGCATCTGTCCCAATGAAACATAGACTTGAGTTTTTAAAAGGCTGAGGATGTTATTGTAATGAGAAGGGTTGGGTGGGACTGACATGACTAAATGGTGCTTGGGTATCCATAGAGTTAGGTGAAAATGGTGATAATGCCGTGCAAAAACTAATAAAAAATACCTAGTTTGTCAAGTGAAGCCATTGATCGCTTTGCAGTAAGCGCTTCGGCGAATTATTTATTGTTACACCTTATGTTACACCTTATGTTACACCTTATGTTACACCTTATGTTACACCTTATGCTACACCTTATGTTACACCTTATTTACACCTTATGTTACACCTTATTGTTACACCTTACCGGGACATATGCTTAGCATCCCAGAGCCCTAGGTCACGAAAGCTGAAATGGGCACGGCAGGCCTTGGCCCACTATTGGGCTGTTGCGCCGAGGAGTTTAGGAGTATACTGCGGTAGCGGGTAAACTGGGCAGTACTCACAACAATGAATTGCACTTTTTTGAACTGGAATAATCAGTATTTTAGTATACTTTCTTATAGGGGTAAGAGTTATTGAGTTCAACGTGGTGAGTTGGAACCCTCGTAAGCGCAAAATGAATTAAGACGAAAGAAAAAAGATTAAAACAAGGAAATTTATTACGATAAAAACAACTAGAATTAAATAACGTACAAAAAATAAAGACGCTGCAGAAATAATTGCGTAAGGGCCAAAGAGTAACGGCTATGTGTAGCCATAAAGTGAGCAGCGTGCTTATGCATGAAGACACAGTATATATACAAAATCAACTCGAAAATTGCATAGTAGAATGTTTGCGGTGTTGGGGTGAACGCACGGTTGGTGCTCCAGTCAGAACGATCTCTACAGTTGGTTCGAGAACCGAAGATCGGGCTAGTTGAAAGGTTCGATGTGGAATGCATCAACCATATGTGTTCTTGCAAAAATGGTCCGAATCATTAGTTCAGATAGTGTAGTTTACCTGCCCACGGCAGTATACTACAGTGGAGTACTCTTCATTCGTCTTATATACACTGCTCAAAACAATTAGGGGAACTCATGGTTTAAACCCTTTCACTCCCAATGATTCCATTTAGTATCATCATAGAGTTAGGAGGAGAGTAGAGGGGTCCCTTGAGTTCAAATGGTTTGAAGCGGGTGTCAGGTTTTTCGAGCTAACTGCGCATCACATACTGGCACTGAGGTATCCCAAGATGCACCGCTCTAGCTCGCTTTTAAGCTACTGCGCATAACATAATGACCGAAACTGGCACTGAGGTATCCCAAGATGCACCGCTCTAGCTGTGTTTTGAGCTACTGCGCATAACATAGTGACCGAAACTGGCACTGAGGTATCCCAAGATGCACCGCTCTAGCTGTGTTTTGAGCTACTGCGCATAACATAGTGACCGAAACTGGCACTGAGGTATCCCAAGATGCACCGCTCTAGCCTGCTTCATTTGTGCGCTACTGCGCACCCCCATACATGGACCTCTCTATTCTCTTTCCTACCTCTATGGGTATCATCAGCTTGCGATTTTTTCTCTCACTAAGTTGAGCTCGCACTTATTTATCGCTAGATGGAAGAATCATGTCTCTTGAAGAATTAAATACTGTGTGTTTTAATTAAATTAAAATATGAAAAACATGGTAAAATAAAATTCACTGCCAATTAATTTTATGAAATAAATTTACCCTAAATTCTTCATGCTTGCATTCTTAGACGTTTAAAAATTGATTATACCTTTTTTTTTCAAATAAAGAATAAACTTATGCGTTTCAGATTGAACCAACGTAGGCTTACTAGGTTTGCTTGGTGATATTCTGACGGCTTGACTTTTTTTTAGCGTCCAGCATCTCCATCTTCTTAACTATGCTTTGTACCAAAATCACTTTACTGGGTTGTGGGGATCCTAGTGGTCAGCGTCTCGGTCTCGAGTCCCGGTACCACTGAAGACCCACCGAGTATATGCGGAGTACGTGCTCGTTAAATCTGTTGGGTCCGAAAGTCCTGTGGGCGGTCATTGCGCAGTTTACCACGGGTAAAAGTCCCTGGTGACTATTTCCCTCCCTTTTAGGGGCATGTCTAAATTGTGGAGGTGGCGATAGATGTCAGCATCTGTCTTGTATGTGTGTGTATGTCGTGTCCGTCCTTCTTGACGAAGGTTTATAAGCGAGTCTCTGTGACCAAGCACACAAGCCTGAAAATATGTCTACCAACCAACCATCACTTTACTTGGGTATAGTCATCTTAACTCTCGTTTGGGTTCGGCAATCCTTCTCAAAAGTCATAGAGGTCCGCTCGTTTGTTGACTTAATTCCCTTGACCTCCACTAAATGTTAGGAGTCCCATAGGCCAGCTATGACAGCCGTCTTAAACCCCACAAACTCTTCGGCAACAAATTCGCCTAAAATCGAACGGCCACGCCTACTGTGAGGTCCCAGTTGCGTCATGCATTGTCCCAACCCAAACAAACCACGCTTCCACCCCACTCATTGTCCATTTGTGGTTGGGAAAATACTCTAAGCCGTTGCACCAAACTCACGTGACTTGGGTACAGTCATCTTAACTCTCGTTTGGGTTTGTCGATGCTGAGGCAATCATTCTCAAAAGACTTTGGTCCCCCCCGCGACGTGCGGATGTTCGAATTCGCCATCCAGGGCACGTTCTAAGTCTCGGAAAATCAGTCTTAGTCGTCCCCCTTCCCCCAAATGCCACTCTTGATAGTGAAGTTTTCGTGAATTCGGTCCCAAAATGTTACCAGTTTCGAACTCTCGACTTTTTGAAAAGAAATGGTTTAAGGGACAATGGGCGCGCTGGACCGGGGGTCTCCAAACCAGCTACATTTATAGCCCTATCAGTCAGCTACATTTATCAAAAAAAAAAAAAAAGTTAGTAAAAATATTCAATACACCCGGAGAAATGTGGCTTAGGAAATATTTTTTCTCGATTGGATTAACAAAGATGTCCTTTGGTTTGTAGCCCCTACATTCGTTCTCATTCGCCCTTAAGGGGGAATGGGTTCGCTGGTTCGCGGGTCTTCAAACTCAAGTGCATCAGTGTTAATCTTATGAAGAAAAAAATATTTTCTCTGCCACATTTCTCCGGCTGTATTGAATATTTTTACAAGCGGATTTTTTTTTGTGATAAATGTAGCTGACTTACAGGTCCCGACCTTCCCACTTTTTGAAATGGGTTCGAATATTTTTTTTTAATTTTCAATAAACAATTTTATACAAAATATTCGAAGCAATTTCAAAAAGTGGGAAGATAGAGACCTGTAAGTTATCTACATTTATTATTAAAAAAAACTGTTTGTAAAAGTATTCAATACAGCCGGAGAAATGTGGCAGAGAAAATAGTTTTTTCCCATTGGATTAACACTGAGGCACTAGAGTTTGGAGACCCGCTATTCAGCGCGCCTATTCCCCCTTAAGGTCGAATGAGAACGAATGTAGGGACTACAAACCAAAGGACATCTTTGTTAATTCAATGGAAAAATGATTATCTAAACCACATTTTCCCGGCTGTATTGAATATTTTTACAAACGTTTTTTTAGATAAATGTAGCTGACTGATAGGGCTCTTTAATTCCCCTTTTTGAAATGGGTTCGGATACATATTTATTTAATTTTCAATAAATAAAACATTCTACACAAAATATTTGAAACAATTTCAAAAAGTATATTATAGAATAGTAGATTATAGAATTATCCCGATTCGATATCGTTCTCGGCAATTATCGGAATTGAGGCTCTACCTTAACACGAGCGGTTTAACTCATCGATTAATTCCATCCTTTCCGTCGAAAGACTTTCCCAGGAGTGAATTCACCTTTTGGAGGTTAAGAATAAAAGAACATCTGCGTCCTACACTCTTAAAGAGCGTTTTACTCAGTCTATTAATTTCACCCTTTCCGTGCCGAAACCTCTCCTATAAGTGAATTCACCTTTGTTTAAGAGTGTATGCATTCATATTAAGTTATTGGACTTAAATCATTTTTTTAAAAACAACTTACTTATACAATAAAGGGTTAATACCTTAAGACGTGCCGTGTGGAGCCTAGTGGTTAAGATCTCGGTCTCGGGATCGGAAAGTCCCGCGATCGAGTCTCGACACCTCTGAAGACCCACCGAGTATATGCGGAGTACCGTGCTCGTCAAATCTGTTGTGTCCGAAAGTCCTGTGTCGGTCATTGCGCAGTTTACCCCCTGGAGACTATTTCCCCCCCTTCAGGGACATGTCTAAATTGTGGAGGTGGCGATAGATGGCAGCATCTGTCTTGTATGTGTGTGTATGTCGTGTCCGTCCTTCTTGACGTAGGTTTATAAGCGGGTCTTTGTGACCAAGCACACAAGCCTGAAAAATATGTCTGCCAACCAACCAACATCAAGACGTGACATTTGGAATTTCAAAAATCAAACAAAGGATTCATTTGTAAGACAAAACCTAAACCCTTAAACCTACAAAATACTATACCAATCTATACCAAGTTTCGTAAATACTATATTAAGTATCGTTCCCTAATTCAAGCATTTATAAGTAGCTTTTCGACAAACCAAGCCGTCATTATTCCTAGGTTAACAAAGAGACAGTTTGATAAATGCAAATCGCAAAAGAATCCTAAACCTCGATCTTAAAAATGCAGTTTTAATTGTCAATGCATCGCATTTCGTTAGGTGGTCGGGTTTTGTACATTTGGTATACAAATGTTCTTTTCAACGAAAAGATTTTCTGTGTCACAGTTACTTATTATAAGCAGTGTGCTAGTTGAGTTGGATTGACTTCGCACTAGAGGCTGCATGAGGGCTATTGGTGACGGGCGACGCAATTTACAACCACATTCAAGTGGAAAGCCGACCTCTAAGTAGGCACCAAACGCAACTTTTAAGGGGATACGGTACCCAAAAATTGGTCAAAATATCGATTTTTCAGTTTTTACTTCTCATTCACAATATCTTTCTGCACATTTACTGAAAGTTTCATAATGATATCTTTTGTAGAAAAAAAGTTATTAAATATTTTCTGGAGTTATTCCTATAAGTTTGAATACGTATTTCGTCTGTTTTCAACCTGTTTTCTCTGTTTCGCGTTTTTCAATTCGTGTGTTTAATAAATCCCTAAGGCTTCTTAAGTTATAATTTTGAAATTTTTAGCTTGTGTTTTTATATAAATGGTGCACAAAATTATGCATGGAATAAGGTCTATGTATAGTTGTTTCTTTTAAAAATGTTGAATTCAATAATTTGTAATTTTTTTTGTGATTTTCAGTATAAATGCAAGTTACTTTTAACTGTAACTCACATTTTAAAATCCATGTACAATTCTTGAACAAATAGATCTAAAAACAACCTATAAAAGTTTGGTTGAGTTATTCTCAAAATTGAAAGAGGAGTAGCTTTTTAAAAAAGTTCAAAATTTTGACTTTTTTAAAAAAATGAAAACTTCTTGTAAATATTTTTTTTTATTGCTAGAAAATGTTTATTTAGAATGAACATTCTGGCTTTTTGGCTGCACAGGCCTTTTATAGGTCGGCATTTATTTTGGCATGGCCTGGACCGAACCTGGGACCTTTATCCAAGCAAGGCAAGTGCCCGACTGAGCTTCCCAGTTCATCGTAGGTGCAACGGTTATTTGGTGAAATGTTTCACCCTATTTTCGGTAACCATTTATCAACTTTTTGTTTCCAAAACATGAAAAAGAATTCAACCGAATACAAAAAAATATGGTGAAACCAAGCATAAAATTTTTTAACAGAATGTAGCTATGGGTAATAATTACTTAAACAAGTCACAATTATCAAGATGCTAAGTTACTTCACATCTCTAAGACGGGGAAGGTACCCGTATGCAAAATAATCGCCATTTTAATAAAATAACGTCTCATCACTGCCTCGCATATTCTCAGACACGCCCCAAAGGTCGTTTGTAATGCTTCTCTGTTGGTTCTAAGACGTTAATGTAAGGCAGAGAATTGTTGGGTTTGGTGGTTTTGGAAGATTTTTGAAAAATGTTTTGTTTTTAAATGATTAAGGGTCTATCTGGTATTGATTATGATAACAGATTAAGATCTTTAAACATGTATTCCCTGGAAAACCGACATTTTTCAAAAACTTCCAAACCACCAAACCCAACAATTCTCTGCCTTACATTAACGTCTTAGAACTAAGACGAACTTACCAACCGAAGAGGAAGAGCCAGTCTACCAGACGAAGACCAACAGTCTTAGAACTAAGACTGTTGGTTCTAAGACGTTAATGTAAGGCAGAGAATTGTTGGGTTTGGTGGTTTTGGAAGATTTTTGAAAAATGTTTTGTTTTTAAATGATTAAGGGTCTATCTGGTATTGATTATGATAACAGATTAAGATCTTTAAACATGTATTCCCTGGAAAACAGACATTTTTCAAAAAACTTCCAAAACCACCAAACCCAACAATTCTCTGCCTTACATTAACGTCTTAGAACTAAGACGAACTTACCAACCGAAGAGGAAGAGCCAGTCTACCAGACGAAGACCAACAGTCTTAGAACTAAGACTGTTGGTTCTAAGACGTTAATGTAAGGCAGAGAATTGTTGGGTTTGGTGGTTTTGGAAGATTTTTGAAAAATGTTTGTTTTTAAATGATTAAGGGTCTATCTGGTATTGATTATGATAACAGATTAAGATCTTTAAACATGTATTCCCTGGAAAACAGAAATTTTCAAAAATCTTCCAAAACCACCAAACCCAACAATTCTCTGCCTTACATTAACGTCTTAGAACTAAGACGAACTTACCAACCGAAGAGGAAGAGCCAGTCTACCAGACGAAGACCAACAGTCTTAGAACTAAGACTGTTGGTTCTAAGACGTTAATGTAAGGCAGAGAATTGTTGGGTTTGGTGGTTTTGGAAGATTTTTGAAAAAATGTTTTGTTTTTAAATGATTAAGGGTCTATCTGGTATTGATTATGATAACAGATTAAGATCTTTAAACGTGTATTCCCTGGAAAACAGGAGAGCTAGGGGTGATTTAATACAGTTATTCAAGTTCATAAAACAGGGAGACATGGAGGGCTTAGGTTTTACCTTAAGAGGGACTGTCAGTCCCATAGAGCTAATGCATTAGTTTTGAAATCACAATTTTTGCAAAAGAATTGTTTTACCATGTTATCCCATTTTCACCAGGTATGGGAATCATCATAACATCAATTTAAATCAAAATTGAATAGAAAATAACATCCGATTATTTAATTATTAATTGATAAAGTTTTTAAATAGTGTCGCCATCTGCTGTAATTTTTGGCATTTTAAAACTTCAAAAATAAATAATTAAATAACTAGATAACATTTTCGTTTCAAAATTTGTTTCTTTTCGATGTTATGTTGATTCTCTTACCTGGGAAAAAAAAGGGCTAACATGGCAAAGCAATACTTCTGCGGAAGTTGTGATTAGAAACTAATGCATTAGCTCTATGGGACTGACAGTCTCTCTTAAATAGCCGGACCAGAGGACATGATCAGAAATTGAATAAATGGAGCTTTAGAAGGGAGGTAAGAAAACATTATTTTTACAATAGAGTTGTAAATGAGTGGAATGCTTTACCAGATTGTGTCGTGCATTCGAAGAGAGTAGAAGATTTTAAGAAGAAACTTGACGGTCATTGGAAACTGGTAATGTATCAGATTATTTTCGACCAACTTTGCTGGGCCTCTGGCCTGTTGTTGGTCGACAATTTTTGTATTTGTATTTGTTTTAATAATAAATGCGCAATTCTAGGTATTGTTTTGACAACTTTGCTTATAAATATTGGTAAGAAAGTGAAGAACTGTTATTACATCGGTGTTAAATGTATAGATATTTTCTAGTATAGCCTGCCTGCCACTTCTTGCAATCCCAAATATTTTGATTGTGGAAGCGTCCACTTCGTAAAATGGTAGAGAACCTAAAGGAGGCAGGGTTGCCAATTTCATGGTGTTTGGCGAGCCTACGGATTGTTGGGTTAGTTTGGTTGGAAATAATGTGTCAAACTAAAACTACACATATGTTATGTTATTAGTGAAAGGAGGATTATAGTTAATTGCTGAAGATAGTCATCAATTGCACGTTTTTTCTTTTCTATCTCGACTTGATCGTCAATAGATTTGCATATGTAGTATGTATTATTTACCTTATAGCGCTCCCCGAAGTCATACTGAATAAGTTTGAAAAAAAATAGCTATGCAATAATAGTGAACCCATGCAAGTTTGATCTGCCCTTCAGTTGAGAAACTGTTTCTAAACTTTCAAGAAATATGCACCTGCAATGGCAATGAATCGCCAAAAATATAGTAACTCTTGCTGAAACCAAAATCTTTTTGACCCCTTTTCATTTACGAGTGATAGTTTGACTCGACTAAACGTAAAACGTCGACTGTAACCTATTTTCGTTACTTTGTTACCGCTAAAAAGTAACTAATTACAGTTACTTAATACGAAAAGTAACTAAATACAGTACTTTTGAAAATTCAAGTTAAAAAAAACGCGATTTAATTATCTTACAATTTTAAAGAGAACCAAAATAAAGGTATGTTGACAATCGGAAAATAAGAGCGAAAATTAATAATGTGTTAAAAGTTACATTTAAAATAGTTAAAATTAAGCCCAAAGTGTGTCGAACGGCTGAAAATATCCGTGAAGAGCGTCATGAGAAGTAAGAGAAATGTAACGAAATTTTTCGTTACTTTGTTACCTCTAAAAAGTAACTAAGTTACAATTACTTTTTTAAAAAAAATATAACGGCCTTACCTAAAGAAGTGTTACAAATAACGCGTATAAAGAATAATGTTACAGCAATTTTAAACTACACTCTTAAAACAAAAGAGTGAAATCCACTCCTATAGGGAATGCATTTGGCACCGGAAAGAGTGGAGTTTTAACTTTTCTAACCCTTCCATATTTTCCATCTTAAAAAGGCCTACCACTACACAGTGCGAAATGTAACGAAAAATGTAACGAAATGTATAGAAATGTAACGAAATTTTTCGTTACTTTGTTACCGCTAAAAAGTAACTAAGTTAAATTATCTTTTTTTAAAAAAAATATAACGACCTTACCTAAGAAGTGTTACAAATAACGCGTATAAAGAAGAATGTTACAGCAATTTTAAACTACACTCTTAAAACAAAAGAGTGAAATCCACTCCTATAGGGGAAGTGCATTTTCGGCACCGGAAAGGAGTGGAGTTTTAACTTTTTCTAACCCTCCCATAATTCTCCATCTTAAAAAGGCCTACCACTACACAATGCAGAAATGTAACGAAAAATGTAACGAAATGTTATAGAAATGTAACGAAATTTTTCGTTACTTTGTTACCGCTAAAAAGTAACTAAGTTACAATTACTTTTTAAAAAAAATCTAACGGCCTTACCTAAAGAAGTGAATGTTACAAATAACGCGTATAAAGAAGAATGTTACAGCAATTTTAAACTACACTCTTAAACAAAAGAGTGAAATCACTCCTATAGGGGAAGTGCATTTCGGCACCGGAAAGGAGTGGAGTTTTAACTTTTTCTAACCCTTCCATATTTCTCCATCTTAAAAAGGCCTACCACTACACAATGCAGAAATGTAACGAAAAATGTAACGAAATGTTATAGAAATGTAACGAAATTTTTCGTTACTTTGTTACCGCTAAAAAGTAACTAAGTTACTTTAAAAAAATAATAAAACAACGTTACCTAAAGAAGTAAGTGTTACAAATAACGCGTATAAAGAAGAATGTTACAGCAATTTCAAACTACAGAACAAGTTTTAACTTTTTCTAACCCTTCCATATTTCTCCATCTTAAATAAAAAAAGGCCTACCACTACACATTGCATCAAACTAAGTTAGGTTATATATCTTCAATAATAGGGACATATATTAGATTTAAAAAGTTAACCCTGTTTTCGAAAAACTATACGAAAATAAAGACATACGGGGGCATTTTGAAGCCCTATCACGTTCCTAAAAAGAAATTTTTCAATCTACAGAAGGGCAAATGCTCCGATCCCACTTCTGGTTTTTGTGGACGAGATTTGAGATAAATCCGATGAGTTGTTTGGGCAAAAAATATTGCAATTTATTGCAACAGAGAAAATTGATTTTTTCGTTTTTCCGAAATACCTTTTTAAAAAAAAACTGTTCAACCGAATACCGAAAATATGGTGCAACATTTCACCACACAGCCTTTGCAGCTACTAGGGACCAGGGATTGATGGAAAGTTACTTTTAAAAAGTAACTATGCTATTGTTACAAATACTTTATCAAAAATGTAACTCTTTTACAGTTTTTTAAGGGGATACGGTACCCCAAACATTATTTCTAGAAATAATAACATTAACTTATAAATTATCGTGTTTTTATATAATGTTCACTCTAAATAAACATTTTCTAGCAATAAAAACAAATATTTGCAAGTAGTTTTCATTTATTTTAAAAAAAGTCAAAATTTTGAACTTTTTTAAAACGCTACTCCTCTTTCAATTTTGAGATTAACTCCACCAAACTTTTAGAGTTTGTTTTTAGAACTATTTGTTCAAGAACTGTGCATGGATTTTAAAATGTGAGTTACAGTTAAAAAGTAACATGCATTTATACTGAAAATCACAAAAAATACAAATTATTGAATTAAACATTTTTTTAAAAAAACAACTATACATAGTAGACCTTATTCCATGCACAATTTTGTGCATCACATATATAAGAACACAGGTTAAAAATCTCAAATTTCTAACTTAATTAGCAAAAAAGCCTTAGGGATTTATTAAACACAAGAAATGAAAAACGCGAAACCGAGAAAAAAGGTTGGAAGCAGACGAAATACGTGTTTAAACTTATAGGAATGACTCCAGAAAATATTTAATAACTTTTTTTCTACAAAAGATATCATTATGAAACGTTCAGTAAATGTTCAGAAAAATATTGTAAATAATAGGAAGTAAAAACTGAAAAATCGATATTTTGACCAATTTTTGGGTACCGTATCCCCTTAATATGAAAAGTAAGTAGTTACTTACTTTACTTACTCAGTCCTCTTCGTGCCCTGTGACACATAAGACCTTCAGCTTATTACGCCAACTCCTGCGATTTTGAGCAGCAGCTCTTGCTTCCGACCAGCTCGCCCATCCAGCCCGGTTCCTCTCGTCCTCGACCATTTTCCTCCATGTTAATTTGGGCCGTCATCTTTTTCTTTTCCCATCGGGGGCCCATGTCAGTTCTACTGCTGGAATTCGCTTTGTTGGCATTCGTAGCACGTCTCCAATCAGGGCCAACTTCAATAACAACACCAGAGAAGCTCTCCCAAACATGAGCGTAGACGGAAATTTTGACGTTACTGTTCCCAGTGCCGAAGATCGAGAAACTAGTTCGGACGCATTCGGAACCCTAAAAATGTGGTCAGCCGTTAACGAGTGGTTCCGAACAGGTTTCGAGACAGATTGTCTTCATCTTCGGAACAAAGTCACTCGGATTATGACGTCAAAATTTCCGTCATCTAGCTTGTTTGGGAAAGCTTCTTCGGCCTTAGTAGTTGAGTAGGCCGTGGTCCAATCCATTTCCACCTTCTTTTTTTAAATTAATTGCCAGCGGTTCTTGTTTGGTCTTATTGTAAAGCTCGATGCTTGATATTGTTTGTGGCTAGAAAATTCCCATGATTTTCCGTAAACATCTGTTTTGCCAGCTATTAATTATTTTACTTTGTGTTTTAGTAAAGTAGTTACAGAAGATCAAAGAAAAAATAAGTGCAGACAAAAAAGTTTGCAATTCGAATTAATAAAAAAAATATCTTTAATATTAAAGGAGTTTCATTTCAAAATTGGTATCGGACAGAAATTAACGAAAACATAAAGAATTTTCGTTACTTCTTTACCGCTAAAAGTAAGAATTTTCGTTACTTCGTTACCGCTAAAAGTAAGAATTTTCGTTACTTCTTTACCGCTAAAAGTAAGAATTTTCGTTACTTCTTTACCGCTAAAAGAAACTAAGTTACAATTGCTTTCTGAAAAATCTAACGGCGTTACCCTACGTTACCTAAAAAAAAGTAACTGTTACAAGTAACGCGTTACTCCAATCCCTAGCGAAACCAAGAACAAAAATTGTAACAGTGTATAGGATCGGTGTTTAATCTGCTCGATCGCTCTATTTCGGATAAAAATATACGCCTGTCATTTGATGAAAATAAAGGGGGCGAGGGCAGATATGGTCAGACTTAACAATGCGATAGAAGCATTCCATTTTTTTTTATCAGTCGTGCCGATGGTAGTGGAAATAGACAAGATAACTGTTTTTTCTCCAAAATTGGTTTTTCTTGTTAGTTTTGGCGAAATAGAACTGTGAAAAAAAAACATTTGAGGTCTTTTCATGGTAGACTGAAACAGGGTACTTTAAGGGGGAATGGGCGCGCTGAACCGCGGGTCTCCAAACTCAAATGTCTCAGTGTTAATCCAATGGGAAAAAACTATTTTCTCTGCCACATTTCTCCGGCTGTATTGAATATTCTTACAAACGGTTTATTTTTAAATAATAAATGTAAATAACTTACAGGTCTCTATCTTTCCACTTTTTGAGCAGCACCATGTAGTGATTCGCGTGTATCCTTTTTACCACCACAGTTTTTTACTCCACAGCAACTACTTAGCACACTAAACTCCAAAAAACTGCCGGGGCTGGGGAGCCCAGTCGGTTAGGCATTCGCCTAGCATGCGGAAGGTCCCAGGTTCGGGTCCGGGCATCGCCAAAATAACTGCCGACCTATAAACGGCCCGTGCAGCCAAAAATGTCCGACGAATAATACCTCGTGTGGAGGGAGTGCACGTTAAATATCCTTCAAAGTCCTAACGCTGCGTACGATGCCGCTCTTAACGGTTGCGTTGGGTGCCTACTCAGGTGTCGGCTCGTCACTTGACTGTGGTTCTAAAATACGACGCCCGTCGCCAATAGCCCTCGTGTAGCTCTAGTGCGACGATAATTCAAACTAAACTCCAAAAAAACTGCCACAAAAATACTGCTCGTTGTTATGGTTTTGGGGTCCTAAGCATTCAATCAGAATCCTTACGACTCAGAAGCGTCAGATCCCAGTTGGTAAGGCAATAACTTTTAGGACGTCGTACCGAATACGGTCTTTGACAATCCAATAAATGTTGTTGTTGACGTGTGCCTTCAGGGCATTGCCTGGAAGGCACGCGACAACAAACGTAAGGTAATCGTTTCCGGCTGTCTATTTCTAGCCTCCTTCAGGAGCTTTAACACAGCCAATAACGCCTCGTAATTTAGAACCCTGGTCAAGTGACGAGGTCGACACCTGAGCGGGCACCCAACGGAACTTCGAGCGACATCGTACGCTAACGCCGTCGGGACTTTGGACTCCACAGATTTAACGAGCACGTCTGTCCCTGTGTACTCGGGCCCATCCGTGATGAGGACTTTTTCTACTGTTTCCAGCACGGATCCGATTTATAGGATGACTGGCAGTAGGTGGGATTCGAACCCCCCGCACTCCTGAGAAGGTTGAATCTCTAGGCTGATGCCTTAACCACTCGGCCACGGACGGGCCACAACAAACGTGTAAACGTGCAAAAACTTAACGTAACTTTTATGTAAAGTTAGAAATTTGGTAGGACCAACTAATGTCTACTAAAGCCCTTCTCAAAAGAGGAAACCTTTCCAAAAATTGACAACTCAATTAAATTATTCAATTTAATTTCCTCCTCCCCAATGCTCTATTCCCAATCGGGGATATAACATTATCCGCAATGTCGATTCCTTATTCTCCTCGTGTAGTTCCCGAAGTATTCCAGCAATTACTTATATTGACGGTCGTTTTGGATAATAAAGTCGTTATTCCCGTTTAATCCCTATGTATTGGGGAAGGTTTGAATAAGGTTCAAATGCTGCCTGCTCACAAAGCCAGAAAATTTCGATTGTCGCCAAAGATTCAGTTTGGCGAGTTTTGCGCCCGCGAAATGGAATAATAATAATAAGTAAAACATAACAATAATAATAAAGTTTTTTTTAACATTATTTATATGATGATGACTCAAAATTTTCAAAATAATAATGAATATTATGGACAAAAGTTAGATATTTGGTTGATCAACTAATGTCTACTAAAGCTTTTTGTTAGATACATTTTTGAAAGTTGACAACTTAATTAAATTATTCACTTTAATTTCTTATTTCCCTTTCGGTATATAAACCTTATCCGCAATGCCGATTCCTTAATCTCCCCATGTATTCCCGAAGTATTCCCGCAATTACTTATTATGACGGTCGTTTCGGATAATATAGCCGTTATTCCCGTTTAATCCGTATGTTAATGGGGTAGGTTTGAATGAGGCTCCGATGCTGCCTGATGATAAACCTATGCAAAGGCTGGTTGGCTGAGTGAAGCAATGGATTGTTTCCGGAATAAGCCCGTACGAAAGCTTGGCTGACTGTAAACCGTTAAACACTACTGTAAACCGTTGTACACTAATTAAACACTAATTGTATCGATATAAGTTAGGATTATTTCCGTATTCAAAACAGTCATAAACTGTTAACATCAGTAGCAAACTGTTAGGAGTACGAATTGTTGCCGTATTCAAAACTGTTATAAAATGGCAACACAACTTCAAATTTTAAACCGTTAATTTGACGGGGTTTTTTTACAGTGTAACATTATCCGCAATGTCGATACCTTATTCTCCCTATGTATTCCCGAATTATTCAGAGAAATCTCATTAATAATGCTCAATGCGGTTTTCTTTGTGCGCATTACATGGATTTCGCAACTTTGAACCTGCTTCGCTTTTTTTCTTTATGTATATTTCCATATTATTCTGACCTCTATTATTGGGTTATTTTATGAAAGACCCCGTCGTCTTTTTATGGAATGCCAGGCACGGTTTCTGATTACGATACGATTGTGGATTACGATGCGATTATGATTACGATTGTGTATTGCTTTCATCAATAAATAGGGAGACTTCGCCATTTCGTTAGGCTGTGTCCTGACTACGACATCAAATGCCACAAAGGCAACAAATGCAACAAAACTTGGCGACCGCCAAGGGCGCCAAGCGATGTGGTTGACTCTGCCAAGTCGCCAAGTTTTGTTGCATTTGTTGCCTGTGTGGCATTTGATGTCGTAGTCAGGACACAGCCTTAGGTTTATTTCAGAGATATTATATAGAATGGATTGCGCATTGGCAAAAACATAAATGCGTCCTAGCATCTTTCAAGTCTCTTGAAATTTATCAAATGCACAGAAATTAAGAATCTTTTTTTATTCCAGCCATTCCATTCCTTTATTGGCTGCTTAGCCGATTGCAGACTCAGCATATTCCCCAGAACTGAGAACCATTTTTTTTTTGTGGCACCATCTTGGCGACTCTATCTATTTTGACGCTCAGATCACAATGAATCTGAGCTCTCTGCGGATGTTAAAATATGCCGAGATTTAATTTTGCCGAGAGAACCCAAGCCAAATGGGTACTCAATGGATCTTTTACATGCAAAATAATCATATGACATGCTTGCCTACGATTTTCCCATCATAAATTAAGAATCTTGCATAGATTAAATTAATATTGAAGCAAATATTTTAAAATTAGGAGCAGAAGCAAAAGCTAAGAATTATGACGAATCATCAGAAAAAACATTAAATTAAACCACATATTTTATTCATCTTCGACAAACTATAAACTCTGTTTATTATAAGAAATCGGGCTATTCCTTTAAGTTATTGACTCAAAGACCTACAGTCCCTGGACAAATTATTAGACGCACTGTATTTTTTTCAGTAATTTTATGTTTCTTAAGAGATTTTATGCAATAATGGAATATTTAAACTACAATATTATAGATATTTATTTAAAATAATTGTTGTAGACTACATATTTGTATTTATTTTAAGATAATTATGATTAAGATTAATTTATATTAATTATTTATTATAAGATTATTTATGTGTGGAATCATCATCCTCAATTGCAGGAGACAGTACAGTCTTGCATTGATAGCATGCCGCGCAGAATTAAAGCTTTGATAGCGGCTAAAGGTGACTCAACTAAATATTGACTTTTACTAACATTAATTTCACTTTTCTTTAAAACTTAATAAACTTATGCTTTTCTAAATGAATGCTGTTTTGTCAAATAAATCGGTAATTGATTGGATAATATAAAAATAAAAAACAAATCCATTTAAAATAATAAAACGGTACAATATCACCCGGTAATTAATACTTTACATGAAATCTTGCAGTGCGTCTAATAATTTGTCCAGGGACTGTATTGTTTATTTTAACATCATTTGCCTAATGACTCATTTACTTAATAATACAGATTTTGTTTGCATTGGGCGAATGCCAAAGTTAAGATGCCCGACTTAAGCCCTCTATTCATTTAATGTTTTATTTGCATTAAGGGTAAACAAACTAACATTCTTAACTCCCTTGTTAATGTAAATGACA
Source organism: Oedothorax gibbosus (assembly GCA_019343175.1). NCBI lineage: Eukaryota > Metazoa > Arthropoda > Arachnida > Araneae > Linyphiidae > Oedothorax > Oedothorax gibbosus. The sequence continues at coordinate 42,183,653 of CM033272.1, read as the reverse complement.
AATTTCCCAAAATCTTTTTTCATAGGTTTTTAGTTTTGATAAAGTTATAAACAATATTTTATAAGAAAGTATTTGGTTCTAAAATTCTGAAAAAAAGGCTCAACCGAATACCGAAAATATGGTGAAACATTTTGCCACAATTTTTTAGTGAAACTATACATTTTTATCGGTGTAGTTACAATTTATTCTTGACTTCGATACGAGTTGAATAAGCTTTGTTACAATTTAAGTCGTTACAATATTTTGTTGCTTTGTTACAATGTCGTTTTGTTGCTTTGTTACAATATTTTGTAAGAAAGTATTTGGCTCCAAAATTCTGAAAAAAGGCTCAACCGAATACCGAAAATATGGTGAAACATTTTGCCACAATTTTTTAGTGAAACTATACATTTTTTATCGGTGTAGTTACAATTTATTCTTGACTTCGATACAAGTTTGAATAAGCTTTGTTACAATTTAAGTCGTTACAATATTTTGTTGCTTTGTTACAATGTCGTTTTGTTGCCTTGTTACAATACTTTGCAAGAAAGTATTTGGTTCCAAAATTCTGAAAAAAGGCTCAACCGAATACCGAAAATATGGTGAAACATTTTGCCAAAATTTTTTTTAGTATAACTCTACATTTTTTATCAGTGTAGTTACAATTTTTTTCTTGACTTCGATACGAGTTTGAATAAGCTTTGTTACAATTTATTCTTATTAACAAATTTTGATGAAAACGTCAGTTACAATTTATTCCTGTCGACGAAATTTCGACACAACTGTGGAAAGAATTCTATACGAAAGCAGGAGCTGTTCTTAATCCATCTTTTTTTCTTACAACTGATGCCACTATGACCGAACAAACTTACTCCAAAATAAAAATACAAATTAATTTTACATTCACTTATAAGAAACATTGGTGATTTGTGGCACAAATTATTTTTAACGTTGATGAAATTTTGAAGAAACTTCATTACAATACATTCTAATCAATAAATTTTAATCATGAAATCGTCAATGGGGTTGTTTCACTCATGAATGGCAACATCTCCAGCGGTCTTGTTTTCATTTATGTCTGGAATTACTTTTGTTTTAGTATTCGAAAATGAGCTATCTAAGAATATTTTACTCATAAAATTTTTTAAATGCCAACTTCTTGCTGTGCTGTCGGTTGTTCAAAACATTAGTTAAAGAACACTCTTAAAGCAAACGAGCAGTTTTAACTCAGTCTGAGTTAATTTCCACTCCTTTCAGGTGCCGAAAATGCACTTCCCCCTCTAGGAGTGGATTTCACTCTTTTTGCGGAGTGGGTAAAAGAAATAAAAGAAAACAATCTACGTCCTACACTCTTAAAACGAGCGGTTTTTAACTCAGTCTGAGTTAATTTCCACTCCTTTCCGTGCCGAAAATGCACTACCCCTATAGGAGTGGATTTTACTCTTTTTGCGGAGTGGGTAAAAGAAATAAAAGAAAACAATCTACGTCCTACACTCTTAAAACGAGCGGTTTTTAACTCAGTCTGAGTTAATTTCCACTCCTTTCCAGTGCCGAAAATGCACTTCCCCTATAGCAGTGGATTTCACTCTTTTGTTTTAGGAGTGAAAGCTTGCATAGAAAGCAAAGTTTCTTTTTATTTATGACGGTCATGTTGAGAGTGAAACCGAAACAGCCAATGAAATTGCAGGACGCGGAAATTTAAAACATGAGAGTTACATCATTTGAAATAAACTCTTTACACTGTTAAATATTTTGTGCTTGGTTTCACCATGATATTGGTTCCTGGTAGCTGCAACGGCTGTGTGGTGAAATGTTTACCTTTTTTTCGGTGTTTGGTTGAACCAGTTTTCTGGATTTGGAAACAAAAACCTGAGAAATGGTTCAACCGAATACCGAACATATGGTTTAACGTTTCACCACACAGCTGTTGCAGCTACTAGGAACCATATTTTTGGTGAAACAAAGTGCATAGATTTTTACAGTGTACAATTTATTAGTGTCAACAAAAGTTCGACAAAACCATCCAATACAACTTCGTCACCCCACCGATATTATGAAGATGGCAGATATAGGGTTGCAGATTTTTTTTTATTTTCTTTTGTTCCTCGGAACATTCCGAGAACCCATTTGGAATAATTTTCTTCTTTTCCGTCCACCCCTTATGCATAAGCCCTCCCTTTTCGAGAATAAACGACGGATTGTACTTGGAAGGATGTTACAGGGTTACCCGTGGCGTGTTTTGAGGGATTTGGCATGAATGGGGGTTGAAAACGCCGCCAAAATACGGATTTGAATATTTGGCGGTGTAGTTTTGCTAAAGATGTTACAACAATCCGTGTCCACCAAAAGATACATCAAGTTGAAGATCTGAAATCGAACAGTAATTAATGAGCGTCGACGCGAAGCGTCCTTACTCCGTTATCGAAATCATCCGGAGTTACTTTTAATAGGAATGAACTAAAAAAGTCCGCGTTTGTAAGTGTAAGTTTAATACCAAGTTACTTCGGGTTATATGCTACAATATTTGTCGTAAAATGGATGGCCGTAATGCAGTAAAAGTAACCAAAATTCGAAATTTTTATATTTGGTGGAATAGATATGGTTGGTTGGTAAACATATATTTTCAGGCTTGCGTGCTTAGTCATACAGATTGCGTGCTTAGTCATACTTAGTCATACAGTTTCACATGGGTTTGGACATACAGTCCCTGGACACAACTACCCGCTTATAAACCTTCGTCAAGAAGGACGGACACGACATACACACACATACAAGACAGATGCTGCCATCTATCGCCATCTTCACAATTTAGACATGTCCCTGGGGAAATAGTCTCCAGGGACCTGTACCCGTGGGAAACAGCACCATGACCGACCACAGGACTTTCGGACCCAACAGATCTAACGAGCATGTACTCCGCATATACTCGGTGGGTCTTCAGAGCTGTCGAGACTCGATCGCGGGACCTTCCGATCCCGAGACCGTAACCACTAGGCTCCCCACGGCCCCCAGGTGGAGTAGTTTTGCCAAAGATATTGCAACAACCAGTGTCCACTAAAAATACCTCTTGTAGTTCTAAATTATGACGCCCGTTGCCAATAAACCTCTTGTTGCTCTAGTGCGGCGATAATTCAACCTATCCAAAAGGTACCTCATGGTAAAGACAAAGTTTCTTCAGCCTATATACTAAGATAGTTGCTGTAATCTAGATGACTGGTATATTAATGCAACATTAGTAAATCAGCGCCATCTAGCGTTGATGTTATTTGAGTTAAATGAGGTTGCCTTTGCGACAGACCTTTACAATAATCGATTTGTTCGGTGCCTACAAAGTCATTGCCAAATAAAAAGTAAGGAAATGTGAAACTTGGGCTTTTATAGATAGAGGCGATAAATTATATCAATTTAATTTGCGAAAGAAAATTAATGAAAAGAGTTGATTTTGGCTTTTCGAAGTTTAAATACAACTAGATGGCTGTGTTTGGCGGTTTAATTTTCTAATGTGTATAAATCTTGTGCAGAGAAATACTTATAGATGGCATTTACTGTTACAAACCTACTTGTTTTGCTATACGAGTTTCAGTAAGTATTTAAGTAACAGAGAAGAAAGTAGGCTATTTTAGTTGTTTTTGAACTTCTTGTTATTCTTTCTAATAAAAAAAAGAAAGAAAAGTAGGCTAAAAAGTCAAAATTGATTATCCCAAGCCAAACTTGGCAACCTCGCTCGAACATTCTAACAATAATGGCCGCCCGTGTGGCAACACTGCCCAAATCGCACCTGCTGCCCTCTAACGGTCGATAGCGGGACCGATCGAATCTATTGCATTGCACTATGGTTTGCCCCGTAAAGGCGCGTCTAGAGATTACTCTCTTTTCTTTTTCTTTTTTTGACTCGTATCGGAAAAGAGGGTAAAATATTCTACTGTGAGAGCTAGGAAGGTTAGAGCAAGCTGAGGATGCTGTCGTAGGGAAAACTGTGTAAAAAATAGGTAACCAAGTGAAGCTCATTGGGCACGTTTCACATGGGTTTGGACATACAGTCCCTGGACAAATTATTAGACGCAGTGTATTTTTTTAGTAATTTTATGTTTCTTAAGAGTTTTTATGCAATAATGGTATATTTAAACTACAATATTATTGATTTTTATTTAAAAAAATTGTTGTAGACTACATTTGTATTTATTTTAAGATAATTATGATTATGATTAATTTATTTATTATAAGATTATTTATGTGTGGAATCATCAACCTCAAATGCAGGAGACAGTACAGTCTTGCATTGATAGAATGTCGCGCAGAATAAAGCTTTGATAGCGGCTAAAGGTGGCTCAACTAAATATTGACTTTTACTAACATTGATTTCACTTTTCTTTAAAACTTAATAAACTTATGCTTTTCTAAATGAATGCTGTTTTATTTCTGTCAAATAAATCGGTAATTGATTGGATAATATAAAAATAAAAACAAATCAATTTAAAATAATAAAACGGTACAATATCACCTGGTAATTAATATTTTACATGAAATCTTGCAGTGCGTCTAATAATTTGTCCAGGGACTGTAATGCCGACAGACGAAATCCCGATAGGGTCGAAAGTCAGACACTAGAAATTTGATATATTTTTGTATATTTTTCGGGTTTTTTTCGAATTAAAAATGTTTAATTTAATTAAGATACAAACTGTTTGTTGTTAAAAATTGTTGACTAAACTCCTCGGCGCAACAGTTCATTACTGGGCCAAGGCCGGCCGTGCCCATTTCAGCTTTCGTGACCTAGGGCTCTGGGGTGCTATGCATATGTCCCGGTTATGTGGTCAGCCTCAAGTGGAACCCCCAGTGTTTAGTTCCAAAGCATGCTTGGTACCCATTTTATCGACCCACTCAACGGATGAAAGGATGGGTCAACCTCGCCCAATCTGGGATTCGATCCCCGGACCTGTGGCACTACCACTAAGCCACTGGGCCTCAAAATTGTTGTGTACTATTAAATATTTGAACTCAGCGCGAAAAACGCCATTAACTTATTGCATTACCTATTATAGTCCAGAGGGAACAGACCCCATAGTAAATAAGTCCAAATTATAAAACGAAAACACTAAAGAAAATAAACATAAAAAATGTACTATTTAAAATATTACAATTAATTATGTATTTGATTTTCTTATAAAATGCATTTCGAATATAACACACCTTTTTCGAACTAAAAGTATGTTATGTTCACATAGCAATAAAAGAAAAAGCCCTCTTCTAAAGGGCAAAAATATTGATGCAAAAATTAGCTATTAAATTGCCCTTCATTAAGCATAACGGCTTTGATTTGATGGGATTTCAAACCTCTAGTTCAGGCGAATCGCGTCAACCACCTATTCAGAGAACTATTTACGTCGCCAAGAATCTCACACTTAGTATAACCTCCATAAGACGAACCTATATCCTACTTTTTAGCTTCCAAACTACGTTTATAACGTAAAAAGTGGAAGGTATTATAATCGTTTAATTCGTCTGTCTGTCCGTCTGTCACCCACTTTAGTAGCCCAAACTGCAAATGCTACGGACAAGTGCGACACGTAAAAAAATTCAGCGCATCGAAATTAGAATACATTGAAAATTTCAGAAAAGAATTCGAATTCGAAGTATTTCAGTTATTTAAAAAACTGCAACATTTAATGCTCATTTAAAAAGCATAGGGAGCCATTTTTATTAGAATTAAATCACCATTGCCATTCGCAACAATCGCTCGAGAAACTTTAATTCTTTTAGACAATAAATTGAAATAAATTTATCTTTGCGACATCGATCAGTTTGAAATGGCGTCAAATATATTTTTCACTACGATATTCTTTGTATGTTGATATGAAATATTTTCATTCTATTTAAAAGCGCGGAATTTTACATTTATTCTTTGAAATATAAATTAATTTTTACAAACGATAAGTAATAATTTCGAAATAAAATAAATGAAACTAGCCAAATTTAACATGTAAATGTTTAATATAGAATTTATGCTGTGTTTGGCGTTTTTTTACCTGTTAAATACAACTGTTGTGTGGAAGCGGGTTAAGTGACGGATTCTATTACAAACCTACTTGTCTTTTATTGCTTGACAGGAGAATACATTACAAGATTTATTTTTTCATTGGAACAATCTCTTTGCTCTATTTTTTCACCCGATAAAATAATAGCTCAGTGATAAATTAATGAAATTAGGGAGGAATCGGGAAGAGAAAAACATTTTACAAAAAAAAAAACATTTTGCTTTAAGTTTTATTATTTTTTTTCATCTATCCCCGTGTAGTTCTAGTGCGACGACAATTCAAAATAAACTTCAACCTAAACATCTACGGACTCTAGTTCAGGCCTATCGTGTCAACCTTGGCGACTTCCACATACCTATTTTCTTCGCCAAGAATATCAAACGTAGTGTAACCTCTATTGAGCGAACCTATCTCTATTGTTGGCGAACTTTTATCTATCCCCGTGTAGCTCTATTTCGACGATATTTCAAAATAAACTTCAACCTAAACATCTACGGACTCTAGTTCAGGCCTATCGTGTCAACCTTGGCGACTTTCACATACCTATTTTCTTCGCCAAGAATATCAAACGTAGTGTAACCTCTATTGAGCGAACCTATCTCTATTGTTGGCGAACTTTTATCTATCCCGTGTAGCTCTATTTCGACGATATTCAAATAAACTTCACCTAAACATCTAGGGACTCTAGTTCAGGCCTATCGTGTCAACCTTGGCGACTTTCACATACCTATTTTCTTCGCCAAGAATATCAAACGTAGTGTAACCTCTATTGAGCGAACCTATATCTTACTTTTTTTCTTTTATTGCTTGACTGGAGAATACATTAGAAGATTTATTTTTTCTTTGGACAATATCTCTGCTTTTTTTTATCCGATAAAAAATAGGAGAACTGAAATGAATTAATGAAATTAGGGGAATAGAAAGAAAAAAAATGTTTTTGTCTTTTATATTTTATTCTTTTTTTTAAATCTATTTATACTTTTCTGAATTTGGTACGTGGGTGTAGGGCTTTTAAATGCCAATTGGAGAGCTTAGTGGAAGAAAGTGCTAAATGACAAAAAGGTGAAAACGAGAAAATAGGGTACTTATAACTAAAAAAATTTTATTGGCTTAAAATATTTTTATGCCAAAAATATTAGACCAGTATTTTTTCTTTTTTTCAAATACCCCATAAAAAGGGGAAAAATGAATTTTAAAATTAGGACGAAAATTCACTCCCGAAAACGCTTTGTGGCTGTCACGTGGTATCTATGATGTCACTAGTAACTATAAACAAACTTTGAAACACCATTTTGGAATCTACTTTAAGCAAATTTGAACTATCCGCGTCTGAAAAACCTCCACCCATTATCTATATAATTCTTATTTTAATAGTAAGTTAGATTAAGACCAGTTTAATTACAAACAAAAAAAAACATCACACCGGTTTGTTTAGAGATATTAGTGACGTCAGCCAAATCGACGTGTTTGTGATCACAAGACGTACCGATGAAAAAAAAGCCATTTGAAAATGATTTTTATTAATTATTTAAAGATTTATTTTGCAAAAATATATATACGTTTGTTATATTTGGGTTCAAACTATAATTTAATTAATATTGGAAGGAATTTTAGCGATACAGTCAAGTACCCTATTAGCTTTAAAGTTACGGCACTTACAAAACGTAAAATAAATATACTTAACTTATAGTTAACGATAAAAGGGTATCTTGTTGTCTTTGAATGAGGTAATAACATGTTCGTTAACAAAAAAACTCAATTTTTTCATTATTGTCACTTAGCATGTTCTTACACTAAGCCCTTCAATTGTTCTACGTAACTAGACAAATTGAAAAAATATATCTTTAATTATAAAAAAAAAGGTTGTGATTTATTATTGAATTTCCAAATTATTTATTTAATTTGTTTTCTATCCAATGTACTGAATGGAAAGAAAACAACAAAAATGTGGAAAAAGTTTGGGTTTTCCAATTCACCTAATAGATGATCGCTTTTATTTTACTCTGAATTCATTACGAAAAAGACTTTTTATTTAATTATCTTTTTGATTCGATTGTCTTTTATAAAATTGAAAAATTCTTATTTTTTTTTATCCTATTGATAATAAAAAAAATATTGATGAAATATTATTTTATGCATATAATGTTTTTTTTTTCGATAGATTATTTTTTCCCTTTTGCATGCGCATATTGTTTCTTTGAAATAATTTCTTTAATTAAATTGTCTATGTATAGCTCTAACGGAACTTTCATTTAACTAAATTATGTACATCTAATTATAATATTACGTGATATCGTTTTATAACCTTTCGATATTGTATTGTTCACGCAACTTTCTCTCTCTCAACTCAACTCAACGCAGCACAACGCACAGCGAAGCACCCTGCGCACAGGCTCCTTACCTTCGTTGTTCTAGGAGTAGAGTGGTGTGGCGGTTTACCCACACGCAACCTCAATATACCATCAACAACTAGGTGGCGCTGATTTACCGCCACGTTCCTACCACTATTCTGGATTACAACGTTTATAGTAGCATATAAGCCTAAGTAACTAATCTCCATCTTGAGAATCCTTTTGGTAGACAATGGGTTACTGAGGCAGCTACAACGCTATTCCTAAGACATATTCCGGACGGATGCTATTCCGTCATATTATACGGATTATACTGTATCTTGAAAAGGTAAAACACGATATTACATGCTTAATAGAGAAATAGTGCCACATTAAATTAACAAACTACATCAATAATATCACCCCAGATGATGCCTTTATTCATAGTGGACTATAATAATTCGATCGTAACTAAGAAATCGATAATGCTATTCCTATGACACATTCCGCAGCAACTAAAACTCGAGGCAGCGTCTAGTGTCAAATCCAATGCCGTGACCCCAAGTGATACAAGGTGATTGCTGGCCCCTCCCAGCCACCAAAAAAGAAGGAAGAATACATCTCAACCCCACCCCCTATCTAATTCATTCCAGCAACTATGCACGCACGTGAGCATTTGGAGGAGAGAAGCGGATGGCGGTGGTTGGCGAGAAAAAATAGGGAAGCCGTCGCCAAATCGGTATGATAGGATTAAACAAAGCACTCTAAATGACATTTCGATGCATGATTTGATGCAACGGAATTATAATACAAAACAGTAATTTGTAATGTTATAGACATAATACAACGGCAACGTCTGGATTATTTAAATCATTTTATGTATTGTTATATTCGGAAAGTTTGAACATTCAATTCGATAATAGAAAAGTCCGGATTGAAAGCAATCGTAAAATGACAACATTAAGTCAGTTCTATAAAGGTCCATAGGATGATATCATAAAAAATTAGGTCATTTTTTCTTGGCCGATCACACAAGTGATCAACAGCTTCACTGAACAAACCAACTTCGCATTGTTTTTGGACGCCAGCAGCACTCTTCCTTTTCCCCTTTCCCCTCCTCAATATAAAAAATATACACTCTTAAAACAAACGAGCGGTTTTAACTCAGTCTGAGTTAATTTCCACTCCTTTCCGTGCCGAAAATGCACTTCTCCTATAGGAGTGAATTTCACTCTTTTTCGGAGTGGGTAAAAGAAATAAAAGAAAGCAATCTGCGTCCTACACTCTTAAAACGAGCTATTTTAACTCAGTCTGAGTTAATTTCCACTCCTTTCCGGTGCCGAAAATGCACTTCTCCTATAGGAGTGAATTTTACTCTTTTGTTTTAAGAGTGTACTCATCTTAAACTTAATGAGTTGGGGACGTAGATAGCCTAGTAGTTAAGACCTCGTTCTCGGAATCGGAAGGTCCCGTGATCGAGTCCCGATACCGCTGAAGACGCACCGAGTATATGCGGAGTACGTGCTCGTTAAACCGTGTGGGTCCGAAAGTCCTGTGGGCGGTCCGACGCAGTTTCCGACGGGTACAGGTCCCTGGAGACTATTTCCCTACCCTTCAGGAACATGTCTAAATTGTGGAGGTGGCGATAGATGGCAGCATCGCCATCTGTCACTTATGTGTGTGTTGTGTCTGTCTTACTTGACGAAGGTTTATAAGCGGGTCTCTGACTAAGCACACAAACCTGAATATATGTCTACCAACCAACCAAGCAACCAACTTTATGAAAAGGGGGAACATTTAATCTTTAAATAACATGTTCATTGACACAAAATTCTACGTTTTTTTTTGTGCTCGTTCTTCCACTAAGATTAAGATCTTCAATTGTAAAATGAAGTTGTGAAGGCAATTCAAAATTTCTAGATATGAGTACCTCTAGAGCAAAGAGGATGTTTGTTCTTGGGCCTATTACACAAGTGATCAACAGCTTCACCTAACAAACCAACTCCTCCTTGTTTTTGAACAACAGTAACACTCTACTTTATTCCCGCCTCCATGATATAGGTCTGCCATCACAAGAGCCCCCATGACACAATAATCAATTCTGTAAATGGCAACACCTGATAGCTCGTCTGCTGCAGAGGGGGGGTGGGGGTAAGTGACTGTCCGCCAAATACAAATGACCTGGTGTTCGATCGAAAGTGAAGGAGGAAAATAGAATGACCCCTTCTCTTCAATAGAACTAGATAATAAGGTTTTATTACGTTATGCACTGTTAAAAATTGTGCACTTTGTTTCACCAAAAATATGGTTCCTAGTAACTGTGGTGAAACGTTAAACCAGATTTTTGGTATTCGGTTGAACCATTTCTCATGTTTTTGTTTCCAAATCCAGAAAAATGGTTCAACCAAACACCGAAAAAAAGGTGAAACATTTCACCACACAGCCGTTGCAGCTACTAGGAACCAATATCACGGTGAAACCAAGCACAAAATTTTTAACTGTGTGAGTTTAGTATATTTTCGAATTATATATAAATAGTACGAAAAATGACCTCTTTTAGAGTTTTAATATGTAACAAAATAATGATACATATTACAAACTTCATACTTTAATAAACAAAACTCATTTATGTAACACAAGTAGACCTTCTGATGTTCGCTCAAAATAAAATACATTTAAATTCAATTATATACCATGTAAGATAATTTCAATAAGTTTAAAACATAGATATCATAGTTAAAGTATTAGATTGGCAGATCACGTGACCTCCAATGCTAACGACGGGACGCGCATGGAGGCCAAATAAGGGGGCAAAATGGCCAGTGTTGCTGCCACTTTAAGGAGAAAAATACTACAAAAAAATACCATCAAATTCTAAAATTACAAAAAAATATCGTAAAAATACTAGCTGCATTTTGGAATATTTTTAGTGACCCTAAATCCTTTTCTAGTATTTTTTTTTGTAATTTTAGAATTAGATGGTATTTTTTCGTAAGTATTTTTCTCCTTAAAGTGGCAGCAACACTGGCCATTTTGCCCCCTTGTTTGGCCTCCATGCGCGTCCCGTCGTCAGCATTGGAGGTCACGTGATCTGCCAATCTAATACTTTAACTATGATATCTATGGTTTAAAAACCTAAAAAGATTTATGGCAGTCTAGCATTTGCTCATGCGCTTACCTTATTATGAAGTTTGACAGGTAATAATAGGAAGTCGCCTATTAAATTTGAAGTCCGTATCTCTATTAGTACGAGCCGTAGAGTGGTTCCATGTTCAAAAACCACTTTTTTAGAATCAGCACCCTCCAAAACGTGAAGGTAAGATAAGTATGAATTATTGTCGCACTAGAGCAACACGAGGGCTATTGGTAACGGAGCGGATCAATGTTCTAAAACCATTGAGCTAGAAGGTAAACTTTAGTGAGGTGTCAGCGAGCCGAAAACCCATCCACACCCTTTTCAGCGAACAGGGCGGAAAAGGACTATTTTTCCTACACTTGTATGCAATGCTTGTATGAGACCCCTCTATCATATTGACTTGGGCTCCTAAATGTATTTTAACATTTTTAGTTCGAAAGAAATTAACTTTCTTTAACTTTAAATTCCAATTTTTTTAAGAAATAACCATGTGGATATCTAACTCAGAACCAGCGAAAACGAACCCAGTAGCGAAATAGACAAGTTTGTCGGTTTTCTGCCCGGTTCGTTTCTGCTGCAGTGCCGTGTATTCCTCCGCGTTTCGTTATTAAACCGGCTCGTTTGCTGCCCCGTTCAGTGAATCACACACCTCACCCCACGTTTCTTCTAGCTCAATGTCTAAAACCACTTTTAATAATCAGCATTTCTCCAAAACGTGTAGAAAACACAAAAACTCCATTTCGAATTTTCGTCCCCATCGTCATTACCCTTTCATTCCTTATATTTTGTATTAGGTAATTAAAAGTAAAAATTTATACTTAAGGGGACGCGGTACCCAAAAATTAAATCCAGTATTTTTACAGCTAGCATTCAAATTAAACTATTTTTACAAAGAACTAACATTAGAAGAAGAAAGAAGAAAATAACTTTATTTTCAAAATCGAAAATATTGGTTGCCAAGGGGCCCCCGGGCCCTTACAGACAACACATAAAATTATACAAGCAAAATTATCAAGGAAAATTAAAAGCAGCATTTCAGATTATACTCTAACAAAAGGGGAAAACTAACATTCAATAAACAATAACTAACATTCAATAAACATATACGAAAAAATGATAAATATTAAAACGTAAGTTTTTTTAAAAATTAAAAATTTAACGTTTTTTCAAAATGCTACTCCTCCCACAATTTAAAGAATTTTGTAATGGATTTTTTTTTCAAAATGTTCCCACAACATCTATTAATAAAAGTTGGTATGGATATTGAGCTATCAGTTAAACAAAAAAAAGTTATGTAGCTTTATGTATAAAAATGGCCAAAAAATAAGATTTTTTTGTAAATTTTCACCTTCATCATTTTCTTAAAAAAAACTATTCACACTATACCTTATCCCATACCAACTTTTGTTAAACGTATATGTTTCAACACAGGAAAAAAAATTTGGAACTCTACATTAATTTACCTAAAAGCCTTAGGGTTTTAACCATTCACAAGCTGAAAAAATTAAAAATTTAAAAAATCAACAAAAATTTTAAAACCATTTTACCAAACCACTATATCATTTTAAATATACCTGCACCATTTAAAAATAATCGTTCTTTTTTTTTGCAATATCCTTAGCTCACAGCATTCGAGCATGTTTAATTATTTTCTGGGCAGCCCTAAATTTTACGGAATGTGTCCCTTTAAAACACTTCTCATTTAAACGATTACTTTAAATTTCTTATTTCTAATCAAGTAAACTTCAATACAAGTAGTCATTTTTATAAAAGAGCATATAAAATAAATTTACACTCAAAATCTTAAAATTCTGGTAAGGAGAGATAAAGAATTTACCTATTCAAAAAACTCTTCACCAAAAACTCTGACATTTCCCCCCTTTATGTATCTCAATTAACTTTTTGATTAGTTTGCGAAATTTTATATTCAATCCTTTTGCTAAAGAATGAACTAATATTTGAATAAGATTTTTATGAATCAAATTCAAAAGACTTTTATTAAAATGACTTTTAGTTGGCTTTTCAAAGTCCAGCGCCGGTAATGAGATTTTAAGCTGGCGACACAAAAATCGATTCATTTTTCACGGTAATACTTTTTGGCGATATATTTTTGTTCGATTTTTCTCGCAAAGTTAAGAAGACGGAGATGCTGCTGGGCAAAAACCAACACAAAAAACGGTTTACCTAGTGAAGCCATCGATCGCTTTGTAATAAGCCCAAACCAACGCTTTCGGCAAACTATTTGGTGATTTTTTTTTACAGTCGAATTTGTATAGGCTTATTACATAGACATCTATTTCTGACTATTTAAAAAATACTAATTAAAACGGCATTTTTTTCGTACTTGTGAAGGGAATTACGACCATCTTGTGTTAATTCAAATCTACAGCCTACAAATGGTCAGTCAGGTTTTTTTAGCTTCCACACTGCGTTTATAACGTAAAAAGTGGAAGGTATTCTAATCGTTCAGCCCGTCCGTCTGTCACCCACTTTCACAGAAAGACCACAAGTCCCAGACAAGTGGGATACGTCATTTTGAAGAAAAAAATAAGACTAGGTTACATCCCAAATTTCATTAAAAATTTTTAATTAGAAGTATATTTAAAATTTAAATAACTAAAAATGTAATCTACATTTTGAAATAACATGCAAATTCCATTTTCATTCAATATTTTCACTGTTGCCATTTCGTCAAACGTACGAGAAACTTCATTTAAAATAAAAATAAAACACTTGAAAAATATTTATTTATGTGATATGATTCAGTTTGGATTGTTGTAATATCACAATAGAGTTCTTTTGATGGTTCATTATATATGTATGAAGAAAGATGCATAGCGAATTCTAACTTTGAATAAAAAATATGCAAAAGTTCGCTTTTATTTTTAAAGCATCAATTTTACTAATTACTTATTTTTCTCTTTTTCGAAAGAAAGTTAATGAACATGGAAAATTGTGGCGACTAAAAGATATTTATTAAAAAAAAAATGCATCCTTATTCTTCGAATTTCAAACAAATTTAGCAAACGATAATGAGTAAGTATTAATTTGCGAACGAAGATTAATGAAAATAGTTAATTTTGGCGTTTAAAAGTTTGAATTATAAATAAATTATAACCTAAAGGTCCTGTTTGGCGAATTTCTTTCTGAGGTGTATAAATAGTGCGTTTTTTTGTTGAGCACAAATATTTTGTGGAAGCGGTTTAAGTGACTAATTCTGTAACAAACCTACATTTTACTTTTAATTAATGCTTTTTAACGAATACAATGTTGCGTTTCAGCATGTACTAACATTTGGTTTGGTTGGGCTTACTAGGGATGCTTGGCGACTTCACTTGCTTTCTCGCCAAGCATCTCCATCTTCTTCTTAACTCTATGATATTTCTACTTCTTGGCGATTTTTTTCTTTAATATTTCGTTTGTGCATTAAGTTTCCACATTTAGAGAAGTATTTTTATAAATAATTAGTTTTTAGGGCAAGGTAAAAGAAATATAAAGTTCTTTTTTTAAATATATACTTTCCTAAAAATAGACATCAGACACACAGTCAAATGATAGAGAAAGCCTATAATGCATTCGAAAGATGCAACTCATTTAATACTGGTGATATGCAGTTAATAAACTTTCGTTCTTCGATATTTGCCGGAAAACAGGTTTTACGAGAAAAATCAAAGCAACTTCAGATGTATTTTTTACTAGAAAATTAGTGAAATATATACAGTATTACCTATACAATATAATGTTCATAGTAATTAATAATTAGTCCTTACTAAATTTTTTTGTTTCTTTCTTAGAGTAGTTACATCATTTAATATGATTTAGTTTTATCTTTCAAATACATATTGTGATTTAGTTTTAAAACTTTGTTGGGAGCATAAATACATCTAAGGTATAATATTTATCAAGTCGCCCGTTATATCGTGCATTCGGTTACATCGCGGTTTTTTGCTTGTCTCCCGGGAAGCGCGATATAACGAGGGGTTGCTGTATAATGTTGCAAGAAAGACATTTGTGAAAGATTTCGAATTGCAAATTTCGAGTTTGCAATCAATGGCATTTATATTATTTAATATGATTTAGTTTTATCTTTCAAATACATATTGTGATTTAGTTTAAAAACTTTGTTGGGAGCATAAATACATCTAAGGTATAATATTTATCAAGTCGCCCGTTATATCGTGCATTCGGTTACATCGCGGTTTTTTGCTTGTCTCCCGGGAAGCGCGATATAACGAGGGGTTGCTGTATAATGTTGCAAGAAAGACATTTGTGAAAGATTTCGAATTGCAAATTTCGAGTTTGCAATCAATGGCATTTATATTATTGAATATGATTTAGTTTTATCTTTCAAATACATATTGTGATTTAGTTTAAAAACTTTGTTGGGAGCATAAATACATCTAAGGTATAATATTTATCAAGTCGCCCGTTATATCGTGCATTCGGTTACATCGCGGTTTTTTGCTTGTCTCCCGGGAAGCGCGATATAACGAGGGGTTGCTGTATAATGTTGCAAGAAAGACATTTGTGAAAGATTTCGAATTGCAAATTTCGAGTTTGCAATCAATGGCATTTATATTATTTAATATGATTTAGTTTTATCTTTCAAATACATATTGTGATTTAGTTTTAAAACTTTGTTGGGAGCATAAATACATCTAAGGTATAATATTTATCAAGTCGCCCGTTATATCGTGCATTCGGTTACATCGCGGTTTTTTGCTTGTCTCCCGGGAAGCGCGATATAACGAGGGGTTGCTGTATAATGTTGCAAGAAAGACATTTGTGAAAGATTTCGAATTGCAAATTTCGAGTTTGCAATCAATGGCATTTATATTATTTAATATGATTTAGTTTTATCTTTCAAATACATATTGTGATTTAGTTTTAAAACTTTGTTGGGAGCATAAATACATCTAAGGTATAATATTTATCAAGTCGCCCGTTATATCGTGCATTCGGTTACATCGCGGTTTTTTGCTTGTCTCCCGGGAAGCGCGATATAACGAGGGGTTGCTGTATAATGTTGCAAGAAAGACATTTGTGAAAGATTTCGAATTGCAAATTTCGAGTTTGCAATCAATGGCATTTATATTATTGAATATGATTTAGTTTTATCTTTCAAATACATATTGTGATTTAGTTTAAAAACTTTGTTGGGAGCATAAATACATCTAAGGTATAATATTTATCAAGTCGCCCGTTACATCGCACATTCGGTTACATCGCGGCTTTTTGCTTGTCTCCCGGGAAGCGCGATATAACGAGGGGTTGCTGTATAATGTTGCAAGAAAGACATTTGTGAAAGATTTCGAATTGCAAATTTCGAGTTTGCAATCAATGGCATTTATATTATTTAATATGATTTAGTTTTATCTTTCAAATACATATGTGATTTAGTTTAAAAACTTTGTTGGGAGCATAAATACATCTAAGGTATAATATTTATCAAGTCGCCCATTACATCGCGCATTTGGTTACATTGCGGCTTTTTGCTTGTCTCCCGGGAAGCGCGATATAACGAGGGGTTGCTGTATAATGTTTCAAGAAAGACATTTGTGAAAGATTTCGAATGGACAATTACAGCGTTTTCCACAAACATATTTATTCGATTAAGCATATTAAAAAACCTCTAAAACTCAAGTATTTCTGGTTTTAAAGATGTATTTATTTTTAAATTCATTTTTAAAGTTAATGATACGTCACTCTTGTTAAACCTCGCTTAGCATAACAGATGACGTCACGGTTGGCTTTTTTGTTTGTTCTTGGCGTGTTATTTCGTATCACGTTTCACTGTATCGCTTTTGAAACTGTGAAACGTGCTTTCATCCTTATCAAACTCTTAAAAAAGTTATGCTATTTTACAGAAACATGTCATGTTCATTCCAGTTAATTTCTTCAAACGTTGAACGATTTCACTCGACTATTCCGATCGGATCCAACAGTCAATAGTTCTGCAATAGCTCATACGCGCTCTAGTGTGTGTATTTTAATTAACAACCAAACTTGGAACAAGCTGTTTAACTTCCTTGATATGAACTGGTTACAAATAATATTGTCTTCTTCTTTTAATGAGGTTTCGCAGAAATTGTAAGGTTTACTATTTTATAAAGTGTATTACAGCATAGATCGAAACATCGCCAAAAACATAACAGTTGACGTCAGAGCTGTTTTCAGTGACGTACATTTTCGGCAAATTACAAATGCATTTTTTGTTGAAATTAAACATATTTCTGAATATTTAACCTTACATTCGGACTCTGCAGCTTCTAATGTACCAGAAAACACATATATTATGAATTTCGCGTTTCATGCAACTTGTCCATTGCAAATTTCTAGGTTGCATTCAAGGGCATTTTATTTAAACATTACATTTGATTTTATTTATTGAAAGAATGAAAGGAAATACTCCTTAAGATGAGAGTTTTGTCCTACGTAGCGAACAACTGTAATAATTTAATGGGTTTTCTTGAAGAATTAAATAAAAATAACATTTCCAAACTTTTAAAATCGATAACTTCAATAGTTTGGGCTAGGCTTCAATAGAAAACTTCTTACTTTACAAAATAATAACTTTTTTAAGATTTTAAAAATATGCATGACTCTTTAATAAATTAGTCTCCATAATCAAATTTATTGTTAGAACATTCCTGCACTTATGTATTTACTTTGTTTTTAATGGTTAGTTTAAAAAATTAGTATTGTTACAGGTCTTTAATTCGACACATATTTAATTTTTTTATTGTATCTAAATTTTATAAATAATTTCAATAAAGTTTTTTAGAATCGCTAATGAAAGTATAATTACTTTTTTTTTTTAAATCACTGTAGTCAAAAGCATCTATCGCTAAATCTCTGAAAAGAAGAATGAACACACAATAATTACAAAAAAAAGATTTTGTTTTGAAAAAAAATTAACCCCAAATTATTCCAAAATATAGACTTGAACATAAAAGAATTTCAGAATTTTCAACCGTTAAAATTATTAATATCTTTTTTATTCTGTCTCTATCCAATATAAAGAATACAAAATTCAATAAAACTCATTTAAATTCTTTTACTTTGTTAAGTTTCGCATATTAATCAATTAAACTGTATAATAAAAACTAATTTAGATTGATTGATTATGTTGAACTTTTAACGATAACACAAAAGGAATAAAAATTCAAAAGATACTCTACAGTAATTTCGAAAAATCTAAAATAAAATTTAAAAAATAAGAAAGCTCTTGGTAATTACTTTATTTAAGTTTGAGAAAGCTGCAACTCGTAATATTATCAAAACTAGTTTTAGGTGTGTATATTCGAATGGGACGGAGCGAGGTTTGTTTGCGGGTATGAAAGCAATGCTTGACGTAGCTATGGCGTCACTGCAGGCGTGATCGTTCTAGTTTAGACGAATTAGCTACCGGGTGTTTTTTTGTTGGGTTAAAGATAACGATAACTGTGGCATCACTGTAGATGTGGCTGTTTCAGTTGTTCGTTGACAGTAATTCTTGTTTTTAAAAAATGAACAAGTCTGCTTCTTCTTCTCTCTAATGGGGCTGCAACATTGGCGGTCAAGCCTTTGCAGACTCGGCATATTCCCCAGAACTGAGAGCCATTTTTATGTGGCACCATCTAGGCTACTCTCGCTACCAATTTTGACGCGCAGATTACAATGAATCTGAGCTCTCTGTGGATGTTAAATTATGCCGAGATTTAATTTTGCCGTGAGAACCCAAGAAACAATGCACCCAAAATGAACAATTATTTTGAAAGAAAAAAGACTTATCAAAGTACCATTTTCTAAATGTTTTTATAATCAAAAGCAAAAAATATATATAAGTCATTCAATTTAGATGTAATAGATAAAATCAGTTGTTTTTTATAGAATTTCTTCCGAAAATATAATCAATAAAAGCAATATTTTCTAAATTATTAATTTGTCATTAAAATGCAATCAATAACTAATACTTAGTTGGTTGGTTGGTAGACACATATATTCAGGTTTGTGTGCTTGGTCAGCGACCCGCTTATAAACCTTCGTCAAGTAAGACAGACACAACAGACAACACACACACATAAGTGGATCCATCTAATTTTTAGAGACAGAGGCCAACTAGAGGATCCCCAGAATTGGCTTGTCACCCCCAGAGGTATTGATTTGGTATGGGAACTTAGATGACTTTCGGACCCAACAGATTTAACGAGCACGTACTCCGCATATACTCGGTAGGTCTTCAGTGGTACCGAGACTCGATCGCAGGACCTTCCGATCCCGAGACCGAGATGCTGACCACTAGGCTCACTACGGCCCTATGCTTGAAGTAGTTGGTTGGTTGGTTGGTTGACATATATATTCAGGTTTGTGTGCTTGGTCAGCGACCCGCTTATAAACCTTCGTCAAGTAAGACAGACACAACAGACAACACACACACATAAGTGGATCCATCTAATTTTTAGAGACAGAGGCCAACTAGAGGATCCCCAGAATTGGCTTGTCACCCCCAGAGGTATTGATTTGGTATGGGAACTTGGAGGACTTTCGGACCCAACAGATTTAACGAGCACGTACTCCGCATATACTCGGTAGGTCTTCAGTGGTACCGAGACTCGATCGCAGGACCTTCCGATCCCGAGACCGAGACGCTGACCACTAGGCTCACTACGGCCCCAACTAATACTTAAAAGACTTATTTTGATTCGTAAGTACGCTTACGATGTATTTATAATATTTCTATTGTTATTAAAAATATCGAATTTCAAAAAATCAGTTTCATTTTTAAACTTATTTAAACCGCAGTGATATTTAAGTCATTGAATTTAACGCTGAATCCAAATACGATGTCACTATTAAGTTGCCTTGGATGCCTGCTCATGTGTTGGCCTCGTCCCTTAACCAAGGTTATAATTTTCATAGTGAGGTGGGCTCTAGTACGACTTTACTCCAAACAGCCACTCTTAAAAGTAAATTAATAGTTAAAACTTTTTCAAAATTAAACAAATTTTATGTTCGAAGGGCCGTAGTGAGCCTAGTGGTCAGCGTCTCGGGATCGGAAGGTCCTGCGATCGAGTCCCGGTACCACTGAAGACCTACCGAGTATATGCGGAGTACGTGCTCGTTAAATCTGTTGGGTCCGAAAGTCCTCTAAATTCCCATACCAAATCAATACCTCTGGGGGTGACAAGCCAATTCTGGGGATCCTCTAGTTGGCCTCTGTCTCTAAAAATTAGATGGATCCACTTATGTGTATGTGTTGTCTGGTGTGTCTGTCTTACTTGACGAAGGTTTATAAGCGGGTCGCTGACCAAGCACACAAACCTGAATATATATGTCTACCAACCAACCAACCACTTATGTTCGAAAAAACATTAATGGTTTTCATTTAAAATAGTACTTAATTTTTTTTTTCTTTGTATCGTTTTCCTAATTAATAATACGAAAATATAAAAATAAATCAATAGAAAGGTTACCAGTTTTCAAAGAGGAAATATTAAGTTCATTATAGACATCGCTATTATAAAAATCGTGAATTGGCTAGTTTCAAGTGATGTAAACTCATTCCTGCTTTCATTCTTGGCTTTGGGGATTAGTGGTTGGGAGGTAGACATATATTTTCAGGCTTGTGTGCTTGGTCACAAAGACCGGCTTATAAACCCTCGTCTAGAAGGACGGACACGACATACACACACATACAAGACAGATGCTGCCATCTATCGCCACCTGTACAATTTAGACATGTCCCTGAAGGGGAGGGAAATAGTCTCCAGGGACCTGTACCCGTGGTAAACTGCGCAATGACCGACCACAGGACTTTCGGACCCAACAGATTTAACGAGCACGTACTCCGCATATACTCGGTGGGTCTTCAGAGGTGTCGAGGACTCGATCGCGGGACCTTCCGATCCCGAGACCGAGATCTTAACCACTAGGCTCCCGACGGCTCTGGTGATTAGTGGTATCAAGCTCCACCAACTGCATCGATTTTACCAATATGGTATTTGACTAAAAAAAATTTTATTGGCTTAAAATATTTGTATGCTAAAAATATTAGACCCGTATTTTTTCTTTTTTTCAAATACCCCATAAAAAGGGAGAAAAATGAATTTTAAAATTAGGACGAAAAATGACGCCCGAAAAAGCTTTGTGGCTGTCACGTGGTATATATGACGTCACTAGTAACTATAAACAGACTTTGAAACACCATTTTGGAACCTACTTTGAGCACATTCGAACTATCCGCTTCTGTAAAACCTCCACCCATTATCTATATAATTCTTATTTTAAGAGTAAATTAGATTAAATCCAGTTTAATTGCAAGCAAAAAAACATCACACCGGTTTGTTTATATATACTAGGGACGTCAGCCAAATCGACGTGTTTGTGATCACGTGACGTACCGATGAAAAAAAGCCATTTTAAAATGGTTTTTATGAATTATTTAAAGACTTATCTATATATATATAATTCTCTTATACGGCTCCCAAATTTCCTTATATTTGTAACTCTGCAATGGCAACAATCGAGTTTGTTTACACTTTCACCTACGGTAAAGAGCAGATGCTCTTGCTTTATTAAATGATTTCAAAGCGTTATATAAGATGCATTATTAGTTTAAAAAAAGTAACTTCATTATAGAATCAGTAAGTTGAACTTTAAACATACATACTAGCGAAGTTTATTGTATGAAAATTTAAATTATAATTTCGATCGACTGAGCTACCAAACAATATTGCTAATAAAAAAACACGAGGAATTCACGTGGTTTGCCGAAATCCAGTTGCGTTTGTTTACGTTATTTCAAAGTTGAAAAGGAAAAATTCAAATTGTTTTTAAACATAGTTTCTAAGCGTTGACGGCTACCACGGTTTCCAATTTAGTTACAAATGGATCTTAGTCAAGCATATTTTCGCAATAATCTTCGCAGGAGAATCGCAAGAAGAAGTGAAACTCCGGATATTTAAGGCTAGACTAAAATATTTCAATGAACGGTGAGCGAGCGAAGCGAGCCTGGATCGCGAAGTGGTCCAAAAGGAACTGCGCAAGCAGTTCCCGGGGGTTGGCGAGCGATAGCGAGAAGGGGGCGTGCCCCCTAGTTTTGCAAAAAAAAAATATACGTTTGTTATTTTTGGGTTCAAACTATAATTAATTTAATATTGGAAGGAATTTTAGCGATATAGTCAAGTACCCTATTTCGTTATTTTTAAACCTTATTTTTTTCCGTGTGATCTCTCGAAACGTCAAACCTTTGTGTAGATTTAGTGCAACGTCAATTCGGCTCAACTTTCAAGACGTGAATTGTCAATTAATGTTTAATTTTAACTACGTTTTTATTTTGTAATTTGTATATTTAATGTTTGTTCTTCTATTTCAGGTAAGAATTTCAAATATTTCCTTTCAAAACATTTGGTGAAATGAAATGTGTACAGAATGAAATAATTAGTAAGTGGTTTTTGAATATAACCTCAAAAAAGTATTGAACTTTCCTAATATTTTTCTGTTTTATTTAAAAATATTAAAAATAGTTATTTATGCAACTAGTGTGAAAAGTAATTCTTTTTTAAACGAGTTGAATAAATTATAGAGTAAATAAGTTCACGAGTTTAAAAAAGGCTATTTTCAACGTGTTGTCATACACTATTTTTTATAATAACGCGCAAAAAAGTATTTATTAAATTGGCATTTATTGATTGGCTTTTTAATTATTTTATTATCACGTTCAAATGATTTGAAGGTGATTATTTATATTAAAAATTATTTTAAAATTACGTGCAAAAAGTATTTCTTAGATTTGCATTGGAAATAAAACGCCAAATAAAGAATCACGTTCAAATAAAGAGTTTTACACCAATCACAAAGCCGCCGAATAAAATATCACGCTCAAATAAATAACTATACACCAATCAGATGCTCTTATTTACTTTGTCGCACTAGTGCGCAAAAGTAACTCTGAAACACGATTTCGTTAAAAGCATCACTTTTGCCACGATCATTAATTTGAAAAAGTTATTTTTTTTGCACGATATTATAAAAAGTAACTTTGAAACACGAATTCATTAAAAGCATCACTTTTGCCACGATTATTGATTTCAAAAAGTTTAGTTTTTTTGCACGATATTATAAAAAGTAACTTTGAAACACGATTTCATTAAAAGCATCACTTTTGCCACGATTATTGATTTGAAAAAGTTTAGTTTTTTTTGCACGATATTATAAAAACATAATTTTGAAATTTCCTCAACGTGATTTTTGTGATAATCGCGCATAATTATTTGTCGGCAACACAATTTTTGCATTGTTTCAACACAACACTTGTATTAACTAGGGAAAATTAAATTTTTATGTATTGAGTGAACACATATTTCCATTATTTTATCTATATATACCCAAATTCCATTATTCCATTATTTTATCTATATATAGTTACCCAAATATACACTGTCAACTTTTCTATGGAGGACCACAACTTTTTAAAAAATTTTAAATTTTATAGTTTCAATAAATTTTAAACTTTAAGCCAGTTTTTTTAAAACTTATTTAATAAATAAATTGTAAATTATTTTTAGTATTATTGTATTAATATTTTAAATATCCTTCATTGGAAATATTTTTTTACTTGTTCATTAATCCAAGAGTTAAAAAAAAATGGATGATAACTAGCCAAATGTGGCAACCATAATCTTCCAATTAAAAAAAAGCTTATTTAACGATGTTGAGTAACATTAAAGACTTTAATAACAAAGAAATGCAATTTCTTATATTAAAGAAATAAGCGTTTAATTTTTGCTTATTAGATCGACTGAATTAGAAACTTGGGACTAATTAAGCTTAGCTCATTTTTTTGTTAGTTATTATTTATCATTACGAATTTTCACTCATTTTGAGCCTATGTGTGTTGTTTATTAAGAAAAATTGCACTTTGTTTTGTGGTTTGAGAGTTGGTATTTACCTCTTGCTTTTTTAATTAGTTTTTAAAATACGAGGGCCAACTTTCGTAACGTTTCATTAATAAACTTTAATTAATTTAATTTTACTATGATTTTACTAGAGAAAAAAAGGTTTTTTAGACTTAGTTTGCACTTTCAAGCTACAGAACTGTAAAAAAAAAATTGAAGGAAAAATAGCTTAACCAATTAACGACCCATTTGTGAATACCTTTAACAACGTTATTTTCTAATAAAAACCTTAACTTAAGCTTTTCAAATTAAATTTTTCGCTTAACTTAATGTGTCTTGTATTAATTATTCAGTACTATGGTCTTCACCTGCCTTTTGTTTTGTTTAAAAATGTACCATAGCAGTTATCTCATTTTTGTTAAATCGTTGCCAATCGCCGTTGATGGGTTAAGTTCCGAGTTCAACAACTAAAAATACAGGGTTTCCGTAACAGAATGGCCGGGTTTTAATGGTATATTACAGGAGTTTATTTTATACTAAATATAACAAATCATACATGACACTGAAGGGAAACTAACCTAGTTTTTCCTATAAATGCTCAATGTGTGCGCCTTTAGTGATACGGCACACATCCAAACGAAAATGCAATTCTTCCCATACTGTCTGCAGCAAGTCCGGAGCAATGGAAGCAACATCCTGGGCAATTCTACCTTTTAAGGTTGGTAAATCGTGGGGTAGGGGTGGAACGTATAGACCCGATCTTTTACGAAGCCCCAAAGGAAGAAATCACAAGGAGTTATGTCAGGTAAACGAGGCGGCCAGGGTAACAGAACTCGGACATTCTTTTACGGACACCCTGTACTATACGTGTGTTATGAGGTTGAACCAAAGTACAAATTTCACCTAAAAAAAGGCACAATCAGTTTTATTTGTAATAAAATGAAAAATTGTAATAACGGTAAAGTGTAAATTCTCTCCTGATCTTTAAAAGAGTCCATCTGAAACCGATTTCTGAGTGCACATTTTCTTTTTTTAATTGCGTTTTAAACTTTCGAAAAGCGTACCCTTTTCATCTTAATTATGATCATCTATTTCAATTTTCCCCTCACAAGCATGCGTATACATCAAACTAATGAGTATTCCTCATACCCCTAATTGCTTTTTAAGTATCGATGATGTTAGGTAAGGTAATCGTTTCCGGCTGCCTATTTCTAGCCTCCTTCAGGAGCTTTAACACAGCCAATAACGCCTCGTATTTTAGAACCCTGGTCAAGTGACGAGGTCGACACCTGACCGGGCAACCAACGGAACTTCGAGCGACATCGTACGCTAACGCCGTCGGGACTTTGGACTCCACAGATTTAACGAGCACGTCTGTCCCTGTGTACTCGGGCCCATCCGTGATGAGGATTTTCTACTATTTCCAGCACAGATCCGATTTATAGGATGACTGGCAGTAAGTGGGATTCGCAATCCCGCAATCCTGAGAAGGTTGAACCTCTAGGCTGATGCCTTAACCACTCGGCCACGGACGGGCCTCGATGATGTTACGAAGCTTTTGCTATCCATGTTAAAATGCCCCATTATAACATGGTCAGTGTGGCGAGAAGCAGGGAAACTACTCAACTCGACTATGTGACTGTGAACCAGAACAACAATATTTTGAAATTTAGAACTTTTTGATTCTGAACTGATCGGCATTGACTTTTTCTTTTACGAAGGTTTTAAGAATGTTTTCGAGTTGTATGATTAAATTCCACGTAATATTTTAAGCTTTAATGTAAATTCTATGAATAAATAGAGTAGGAGTAAACGTTGAAATGTGTTATATTCATCATCCATGAAGAATCTGCATTGTCACACGAACTGAATAACCAAAATATTCGGAATTCTGTTCCTGGTAATTTTAGATATGTTGGGTTTTCGTGACAGTCAGAAAATATTTCATATATTATGGCTATCCCGGACCTGCGTTTATCTATTTCATTTGGTAGAATGAGAAGGCTGTAAAAATTGTAAAAAGAAATCTGACACTGTAAAAATGTATGTTTTTGCAGAAAAATCTAAAAGTTGCTGTGCCTGAAAAATACGCATAATTTACAGATAAGCTCTGTTTTAGCTTCCACACTACGTTTATAACGTAAAAAGTGGAAGATATTATAATCATACAGTCCGTCTGTCTGTCCGTCACCCACTTCCATAGCCCAAACTACAAATGCTACGGACAAGTGTGATACGTCAAAAAATTCAGCGCTTCGAAATTAGAATACATTGAACATTTCAGAGAAGAATTCGAATTCGAAGTACTTCAATTATTTAAAAACTGCAACATTTAATGCTCATTTAAAAAGCATAGGAAGCCATTTTTATTAGAATTAAATCACCATTGCCATTCGCAACAATCGTTCGAGAAACTTTAATTCTTTTAGACAATAAATTAAACTAAATTTATTTTTGCGACATCGATCAGTTTGAAATGACGTCAAATATGTTTCACTACGAGATTCTTTGTATGTTGATATGAAATATTTTCATTCTATTTAAAAGCGAGGAATATTACATATTTATTCTTTGAAATATAAATAAATTTTTGCCAACGATAAGTAATAATTATTGAATTCTCGAAATAAAATTAATGAAATTAGCTAAATTTAGCGTGTAAATGTTTAATATCGAATTAATGCAGTGTTTGGCGCCTTTTTAACTGTTAAACATAACTGTTGTGTGGAAGCGGGTTAAGTGACAGATTCTGTTACAAACCTACTTTATTTTATCGGCTAAAAATTGAACACCCGATCATCCAAGTGATAGACTACAATTGCTACCGAAGAATAATATAAACTGCCGAACCCGTTATCGAACCGCGGACTTATAGATCTTTAGTTCCAATGCTGTTGCAACTGAGCTAAACAAACAGTTAAAATTCTTGTTTGGTTGCAGTCTAGTACTCTTTTACGCAGTTAAAAACCGAAAAATAAAATGTTTTTACTTTTAAACACAATATTTTTTACAGGGAAAAAATTGTTTAAAGAATATAACAGTGTTACTGTAAATATCTGGGGTTTTTTTTGGCAAAATTTAGAGATTTTTTTTAAGCGTACTCGTTTCTTCAAAAATTAAAAATAAAATTTCGAAAAAATCATCAGAAAATTTAATAGTTAAAATATATTCAAGAGGCAGAATTTTTATCTTTTATATTCGCATCTATTTTCATCCACTATCTGAAGAAGACTAATTCTTACAAAATATTCTTATCTTCAATGTAATTAATGCTTCTTAATGAGTCTTTAAGTGCCGCCAGGTGGCTACGGCATTTAATGCGCCATTAACTATGTCAAAGCCTTGTCTCACAAGTGCAATTATTTATTGGGGAGTTTTTTTTTTATGTATGGAACACTTCAATTGCAGTATCTCTTCAATGAGTAAAGGCTAGATACTGCTAAAAGATAGATCACAGCAGTTTTTAACACACAGAAAAAAATATTTTGTTGAAAGAACAAAATTTTGTTGTTTCAACAAATTTTTGGTCAAATAGCGCCAACACAATTTGTTGTCAGTACCAAATTATTTTGTTGATTCAACCAAATGCGCCAACGAAAATGCGCAATGACCGACCACAGGACTTTCGGACCAAAGATTTTAAGAGTAGTAATCCGCATATACTCGGTAGGTCTTCAGGGTACCGACCGATCGCGGACCTTCCGATCTCGAGACCGAGACGCTGACCACAGGCTCACTACGCCCAGTTCTTTGAAAATAGAATCAAACCCTTTCACTACGATAATGGCCGATGGCGCCTTAATTTTCTTCGAATTGCCGTTGATGACAGGGCCATGACGTCACAGTTAAAAACAGCCAACAGCAGGCGAGCTTACTTTAACAAACGGGTTTTATTGGTTTGAAAATACTCGCTTTGTCGGACAAGTAAAATATTGTTGAGTCAACAAAATTAGTCAACAAAACACGTCAACAAAAAAAATTTGGTTCTCCCAACAAAACATTTTTTTCTGTGCACTTTTATGGGCATTTTTCACGCAGTGAGTGGCAACTGTATCGGGTTTATTTTTGGTCATTCCAGAATAGGGTGTTTGACTAAAAAAAATTATCGGCTTAAAATATTCATAGGCAAAATATATTATACCCGTATTTTTTCTTTTTTCTTAATACCGCATAGAAACAGAGAAAATCGCAATAAAAATGTAATTATTTCAGCCAGAATTTAATTCGCAATTTAATTATATTATTTTATGCAAGTATTGACAGTCGTGGGTATTTACTCTATGGGTCGTTCCTTGACAGCGTTGAAGTGGAAGAAGCGGAACAAGTTGAGACGTCTTTCTCCTTCTGTTGTGACGGTACGGTAGCGTCCGGCGAGCGCCGAGGCGGGTGGCAGTGGCTTGTTGCCAACCGCTGAACAACTATATTTATTGTAATCTAGGTGACGTAAATAATGCTATAGTGTTAAATCAGCGCCTCCTAGCGTGGGTATTATTTAAGATTGCTTTGTGCAGTGAACCGCTACAAACTCTTTTCTTCCCATTGTCATTAGTATTATTAAAAAAACATGAAATACTTCTTGAAAATTACATTAATTAACATACAATTAATAACAAATACCTATTGACATGTGAATATAGATCCATACAAAATGATCCAAACTATTTGCTTTTGAAGTTTAAACTCTTTTTTTCCGAATTTTTTTTTTTTTTTTTGTTGTTGTTTTCCATTGGCAAATAGCAGTTATGTTCGATACTTTTTATTCTTTAACTTATCCGTAACACTCTTGAAAATAAATTGCGCAAGTTTTCAGTACAGTATTTAAATTTATAAGTTTTTTAAAATTTAAATTAGACTTTTTTATGTAAATTTTTATTCAAATTAAATTTCCTTCTAAGGATTTCTTTAACTCTTGAATCCATTTGTAATGTAAGAGCAAGATAAAACATCGGTTACAGAAATTTATTGAACTTTTGCACACATCAAACGATTTTGAAAAACAAACCAGAAAAACACAGTTATTCACAAACAGTTAAACATATATCCTATTATATAATACAAGGATTTGTACATATACAACTTTACAGAATGATGAAAACAACTTATATTTTCTCTCTTCCAACAGCAATTGCCTCTTTGTTTTTTACATATTTCTTTTAGACTAACTTTGAGCACTTCTTTTCTGTTGAACTGTATAAAAAAAATTAGCTTTTTATTTTTAGAATAACTCGCGTAGATTCCATTTCTTATTTAATTATGAAATCGTTTTTTTAGACTAACATTAACGTTTTTAAATAAGCACTCTTGTCTGTTAAAAAACATAAAAGAAATTAAAATTTCAGATTTTTTTCCAGTTCTACAGCATTTCAAATAATGTTCGTTTAAGACAAACGTTAAGTACTCTTGTCTGTTGAACTGTATAAAAAATTAGCTTTATTTTTAGAATACCGCGTAGATTCCATTTCTATTTAATTATGAAATCGTTTTTAGACTAACATTAACGTTTTTAAATAAGCACTCTTGTCTGTTAAAAAAAAATAAAAGAAATTAATTTCAGATTTTTCCAGTTCTACAGCATTTCAAATAATGTTCATTTAAGACAAACGCTAAGTACTCTTGTCTGATGAACTGTATAAAAAAATTAGCTTTTTATTTTTAGAATAACTCGCGTAGATTCCATTTCTTATTCAATTATGAAATCGTTTTTTTAGACTAACATTAACGTTTTTAAATAAGCACTCTTGTCTGTTAAAAAACATAAAAGAAATTAAAATTTCAGATTTTTTTCCAGTTCTACAGCATTTCAAATAATGTTCATTTAAGACAAACGTTAAGTACTCTTGTCTGATGAACTGTATAAAAGAAATTAAAACTTTTGATTTCTGCAAAATTTAAACTAATATTCATTTAAAAGTCTGCTATGGCTCTCAATGCTTCTTCTAGGATAACTTTCATGGATTCCATTTCTTCTTTTTTTCTGAAGTCTTCTTCACAATCTTCAGTCAGGGAAGTCTGCAGGAAAATAAAATGTTATCGTTGGGAGTAAAACAGTTCAAATTTAGAAGCTTATTACGCGAAATTAGGTCAAGAGATTAGAAAGTTACGATTACAAAGTAACTCTGTTACAGTTCATTTAAAAAAAAAAGTAACTCTGCTACAGTTACTTAATTAAAAAGTAACTATTTAATTATTTAATGTGAAAAGTAACTAATTACAGTTACTTATAGAAATTTCAAGTTATAAGAAAATTTGAAATTTAACCATTTTATCGTTTCCCAAAGAGAACCCAGATTAAAGACATAGTTGTCATTGGAGAAAAAAGTTAATTACAAAAATTCAGCGTTTTAAAAGTTAAATTTTAAATAATTATATTTCACCCGAACTCAAAACTGCCGAGAATATTGGTGGAGAACGGCTCGAGAAGTAACGGAAACGTAACGAAATTTTCCGTTACTTCGTTTCCGTTAAAAGTAACTAAAATGCAGTTGCAGTTACTTTCTGAAAAGAATATAACGGCGTTACTTGGCTTTACATAAAAAAATAATTGTTAGGCTGTGTCCTGACTACGACATCAAATGCCACAAATGCAACAAAACTTGGCGACCGCCAAAGGCGCCAAGCGATACAATAGCATTTGACTGACTCTGCCAAGTCGCCAAGTTTTGTGGCATTTGATGTCGTAGTCAGGACACAGCCTTACAAGTATTAATATTGAAGCAATCAATGGCTTCGCTTCGCAAACCTGTTTTTGCATTGGTTTTTGACTTGACAGCATTTCCTGTGTTATCTCTACTTCTAAGCCAGGTCACTTTCGTTTGCGCCACCGTGTATTATTTCACGAAAGCTCCTTGAAATTCTTCCTTGAAATTCCTCAACTTTTATATCACTTCTACAACTTCATTATAGAATGCGACTAATCGTTGCTCAATTTGATAAATATTTACAAAGAAAACTCAAGAAATGTCGAACTCCCCAAGTTACGACTTCGAGGATATTTTAATAAGGATTTTCCATTTCGATGGCGCTATCTCGCCAAATGGAATCTTTGGCCACAAACAGAATTTTTTTGGCGACAAAATAGATTTTTCGCAGGTAAAGGACCGCAATATAAACATTTAAAGGCTGCCATTGAAAATATTCCGTTACGAAAAGTATACCGTATATAAGTATATAGTATATATTCCACGAAAAGTATACCAAAAATACTTACGAAATTAGAGTCACTCATTAAAGAATGGGTCAAATCATCTTTTATATAGATCATAACCTGAAAAAATAATGTTATTTAATTTAAACTCTTTATATATGTTCAAGTAAACATTTACAAAAAAATTTAACTTGATGGTGAAGTCTGAGATCTGCTTCTGCACGATCTGTACGTACTTCTTGATTAAGTCTGAGATCTGCTTCTGCACGATCTGTACGTACTTCTTGATTACCTGCCTCACTAATAGGACCTTCTTTTTCCCTTTTTTCCTTGTAGAAACAATGTCTGATATTTTCACAGACACTGAAGGCGCGTTCACATGTGCTAAGAAATTAGCGGCATTTTGCCGGCTATTTTGCGAAACCTTATAACCCCGTTCACATGCAAAATGCCGGCATCGCGGAAGCGAAGTCGTAGCGTTAACGTCACATCAGGGGTTACTACACGATGCTTTTTTCTCCGTTTTAGGCAATTATATTTAAAAAACAATTTTGCTATTAAAAATTAGAAATGCTTACAAATAAGATTAGCTTAAGATCCGCAGAATTAACTTCATAATTACAATGATAACCAAAAAATTATAATGAATTATATTTTTGTTTAAATTGAGTTGAAAGATTTTTTTAGTTTAAATAAAAAAATTCTAAAAAATAAAGGATTAATAATAAAATAAACTCCTGCCATGCATCTTAAGAATAAATATTTTCAAAGGAATGATTAAATGTGCAGCAATATGAAAACACAATATAATGAAAAATTAACAAAACCTTAGTAAATAAAAGCATACTTGCTTTATATGCATTCGATATAGCATTTTAAAACAATCGCTCCTAATACAACTGGCATTTTTTTTTGTATTTGATAACCGAGTAACTGACGCCAAATATTCCGCTGATCAACAAACCGCATTGCATACAGAAGTGGCATAAAATCATTACTACCTACGAGGCAGGTACGTTTTCGCTACCGCAATTTTCCCTAGAGAGGGATTTTTTTCCTGAAAGCCGGCTAATAGCCGGCATTTGCCGTGCATAAGAACGGGCCCTTAGTGTCAAAAAAGTAAACTAACAAATAACACGCGATTGCTCGAATGGCCCGAAGACCCATCATGGCTTGAAGTCATTCGAGTACGAAGGATATGTACCAGTTCAATTCGCGAAAACTTCTTAACTCCGCCCATTCGCAGGCGAATCGTTTTCATCGCATTTCAATTCAATTTCATCCTTAGTTCAATTAGAAAACGGGTAAAATCTTCGTAACAACGCCCATTCGCAGGCGAATCGTTCGTATTCCGTTTCATTTGCGATTTCGTTTTTAAAACTGCAATAATTACCTTCTTGATGAGGAAGCAGCAGATGTACTTGACGGTGAGGTCTGTGATCTGCTTCTGGACTATCTGCACGTACTTCTTGGCCTCACGAAACGGACCGTCATTCGAGCGCGAAGGAACTTTACCAGTTCAATTCAAAAACGCTCAAAAGCTTCGTAACTCCGCCCATTCGTATACGAATCGTTCGCATTGAGTTTCAGATCAATTTCGCTTTTAATGTTGCCCATTCGCAGATGAATCGTTCGCATCGAATTTCAGTTCAATTTCGCTCGTAACTCCGCCCATTCGCAGGCGAATCGTTCGTATTCCGTTTCATTTGCGATTTCGTTTTTAAAACTGCAATAAATACCTTCTTGATGAGGAAGCAGCAGATGTACTTGACGGTGAGGTCTGTGATCTGCTTCTGGACTATCTGCACGTACTTCTTGATGACCTGCGTCACGAAACGGACCTTTTTCTGAATCACCTCGTTGCCCATCAACTCTGCCTGTTGGGGGAGAAAAATAATAAGTTAAGTTTAAATTATCGTCGAACTAAAGCTACACGAAAGCTATTGGCGAATTTAGAACCACATCAGTGAATTGACGAGCCGACACCTGAGTAGGCACCCAATGCTACCGTTAATGACGACATCGCACGCATTGTTGGAACTTTTAAGCATATTTAAGTCTCTCTATACACGAATAGTTCGTCGGACGTTTTCGGTTGCACTTTCCGTTTAAAGGGCGGTAGTCATTTTTGCGGCCCAGTGGCTTAGTGGTAGTGCTTCGCATTGCCACGACACAGGTCCGGGGATCGAGTCCCGGATTGAACGATGTTGACTCATCCTTTCATCTTAAAGTGGGTCGATAAAATGGGTAGCAAGCATGCTTGGGAACTAAACACTGGGGGTTCCGCGTGAGGCTGACCACCTTACCGGGACATATGAATAATAATTACTCTGCATAATAGGATATAAAGAGTCTAGAGAGCCTAAATAAAAGAACGAACTAACACTTCGTACAAGTATATAAGAGTGGCGACACTCTAGGAAAGCAGCTGCAATCTCATTGGCCGAACTAACTTCCGTTCTCCAAGGCCGCGTTTTGGCACGAGTTAGCTTCAAGTGTTTGCGTTCTTCTAAAAGGTTATTCTGAATTATCGTCGCACTAGAGCTACACGAGGGCTATTGGCGACGGGAGACGTAATTTAGAACCACAGTCAAGTGACGTCTTCTGATACGGCATTGAGTGTCATTCGTGAATGAAAGTATTATTTTGTATTTTAAGGGGGTCCACTGCCACGAAATCGGCTTAATTTCACTTTTTCGTTTATTGTAGGGAAAAATAATCATACCAATAGTCAACAATTCACAGCAAAGCAAATAACAAAATTTATATTACTAAAAAAGTTAAGATAAATTTTGAGGCAATAACTTTGTATTCTCCTAACGAGCGAATACAACTTCAGGTTCGGTTTATCTTTGGCGCCGTTAAAAGCGATAACGATTCTAGGTTGGCACGAACAGTTCAGGAGCTTGGAGAACCGGTTGCCAGTCACTCCAGAGTGTCGGCACTCTTATATACTTGTACGAAGTATCAGTTCGTTCTTTTATTTAGGCTCGCTAAAACAGTTCAGAGGGGAAACATCCTTCATCGGCTGGATATCCCTCCGTATCTGTCCTTTTTGGCTACATCGCGGGTCATTGCCTAAACTGCAATGTTAAAACGCAAGGGCCAAGTTGACAAATGGGGGCCATTTTTTTTTACCCCAGGGTAAAATGGCATAGATATAGAAAGTGTAGCAGATATGCCATCGATTGCGCAATCCCCTTACAACGCAATACAAATCCCGCGATTGTGTGATGAAACCGCTTTTCGCCGTTTTCGCAATGCATCACGGGATACTGGTTGGCAAAAAAACTGCTTTTGCCGAAGAGTTACATGCAATAAAAATTGCATTTTTAAAATGCTTCTTTTATGAATATATACCTCATATCTACCAGAAATTATCAAAACTTTATCCAGTGATAAACTTATGCTAGCAAAACTGGCAAAAAGTTTTAACTAGTTAATATTTAATATATATTTTTTTATTAGTCGAATTTATCTCACGGTGCCATCTGGTGGCTTATGGCACGCCATGGGCGAGCTGGATGTTTTGGATTGCGAACTGCCTTATGGGATACTGGTGGAAAAGTGACTTCACCTTTTCCCCTAGGGGCAGATCTGATACTCTTTCTATATCTATGTAAAATGGATTGATGGACATTGGGAAAAAGGTACGTTTGGAACCTTTGAACCGCCTTGGGTCGATGTATCTTGTGAATCACATAGGGGTCCCACTCCTAGAGGAACACCACTATTAACCCCGGGGGGTGCCAAGTGTTACCTTCAGTTTTAACAGTGTGGTGCAAGGAAACTGATTTCTCTCTTGGTTTTTCTCTCACGGCAACAGGGCCGGATTTAAAGATTTGTCGATTGTAGGCTACGAACAACTTGCTGCCGCTGTCACAATATTTTCCCCTTCGGGGAAAGATAGCTGGTTAGCTGTAAAATAGGGTGTTGATGATGATGTCTGTCATGATAGAGAAATAGACCAAAGGTCTCATGACCGCCCCATCGATCTGTCGACAGTGTCCTCATAAAAGCCTAAGGCGATTTGGTAATTGCGCAATGTGCCAGATGGCTGGACAAGGAAAATGTTTTGGATCCAGTTCCGGAGGGGGCATTTCTGCAGCTGGAGTATTTTCTAGTTCATCTTTTGGTTCATCCTTTGAGTGCCTGTCCTTAATCTAGTTAGTGTCGCAGTTACCATTGTGTTTAACTCAAAATTGTGTTTAATTTTAATTCTGCTGTTATTTTGCTTGGCACACTAGTTGATGTCATATAAGAGTGTTTTGGGAAACTCATTGTTAATTTCTGCTTCTTGAGAATATCGCCGACTCGTTTCCCGATACAACTTGCTGGATCCCCTGCAAATGCTGACTTTATGTGCTATTTAAAATCTGTCCCTCATCGGCCGTGAAACGTTCTTTCAACAACGATTGGAATCGATCAAGAACACGTTTTTGTCGATATTTCCAGTCAACTCCAAATCGAGGAGAAGTGTGCATGCTCTCGCAAGGGTGCTATGCTTCTCCTAAATATTACGCTATATATTATACGTTAAACAACTATAATTGGTATTATTTATTTTCTTCTTAAAAATATTAGTATTTTAAATTTTGCCGAAACACTTTAATGTCGTAAAATTGCGCCCGAAATTCGCCGCTCTAGGCTACAGCCTACTTGCCTATTGATCCGCCCTGCCGGCAACTGAACGCTTGGACCAGAGAGTCCACGAGTTTCTTGTGTTAATGTCCCCCAACAGCCTGATCGAAGATTCCTAGTCAATCAAGGGGTTTGCCATTCACGACGTGAACAACCCCCATCGTTTAGTGAAACCAACTATTGTTTCGGTAGTGGTCATTCGGGTTCACTCTTAACTTACCACCAGTGGCTCCATCTCTGAACCGAGATCAGAAGCTATCGGTGGAATGAACTGCGGTTCGTCGCTGGGGCTTGCTGCAGGTTCAGCTGGCGGCTGCGACTGGTTGTTCCACATTTGGCCGTCACTGGCTTGGAGGATTAGGGGCTCCCACCTGGAAGGCAACACCATTTCATTAAGTTTGGTTTAAGGGGGGTTGGATGGGTGTTTGGGTCAAAAATGTCGATATTTTTCTTTTTTGTTAATCTGCTTATTTTTAGCTTTAATTTAAGACCACGATTATCGATTTCTGTTTAGTGGCTTTCTTTTTATAAGCATTTTTAAGAAACTCTTAATATCAGTTCTTACCTAAACCTTACTTTTCTTTTGATTTTCCAGAAATATGAACAGTTAGGGGCATTTTTCTCGGGAACTATAAAAGATGTCAACATTTTTTTTTTGTTACTTCTTCCCCACTAATAGCTCTTTGATTTAAACTGAGGAATTTTAAATATCTCTGCTCAAAAAAAAATTATATAACATTATATCGGATTTTTGGGGTTTTTTTCCATTATATTTTTTTAAAAAAATCACTGTAAAAGTACTTTTTAATATTTTTAAAAATCCTCAGTTTAAATCGAAGAGATATATGTAAGGAACGAAATATAAAAAAGTTTATAATGATATCTAATATTGTTCCTGAGAAAAAATGTTTCTATAAAGATAGGTAAATTAACATGGGCGAGATAGAACCATCCGACTCCCCTTAAAAAAAAGTCCTAAAGGAACCATAGAGCTAGGAAGGAGAATAGAGAGGTCCTTGTATATGCGCAGTAGCGCACAAATGAAGCAGGCTAGAGCGGTGCATCTTGGGATAACTCGGTGCCAGTATGCTATGCGCAGTAGTTCGAAAAACCTGACAGCCCTGCTTCAAATCATCTCAATTGGAGGAGCCCTCTACAGAGCGGTGCATCTTGGGATACCTCGGTGCCAGTATGTTATGCGCAGTAGTTCGAAAAACCTGACAGCCCTGCTTCAAATCATCTCAATTGGAGGAGCCCTCTACAGAGCGGTGCATCTTGGGATACCTCGGTGCCAGTATGTTACGCGCAGTAGCTCGAAAAACCTGACAGCCCTGCTTCAATTTCTCTCGACTGATAGACCTCTCTACACCTCCTTCCTACCTCTATGAAAAGAACTAATACAGCCTACAATCCAAATTGTGGAAGAGTCCACTTTGAGAATAGGTAGAGAACCTATAGGAGGCAGGTTTGCCAATCCCATGGTGTATGTTTGGCGAGCGTCGGGGACTGTTGGGTTAGTTTG
Organism: Oedothorax gibbosus; assembly: GCA_019343175.1. Classification (NCBI taxonomy): domain Eukaryota; kingdom Metazoa; phylum Arthropoda; class Arachnida; order Araneae; family Linyphiidae; genus Oedothorax; species Oedothorax gibbosus. The sequence goes on along the minus strand of CM033272.1, from coordinate 42,145,988 downwards.
GTTTTAAATAATGTGACTACACATGGGTACTGGTGTATGGGTACACATGGGTACTGGTGTATGGGTACACATGGGTACTACACTGAAACTACACATGGGTTATTAGTGGAAGGAGGATTATAGTTGATTGCTGATAGGGCCGTCAACGATTGCACTTGTATTTCTTTGCTACCTTGAGTTGACCGTCAATCGATTTGCATCTGAAATATGCATTATTTAACACATTCAGTCTCACTATTCTTTGGCAAACACTATAATTTAAAATATAGCTATATAATAATAGTAAAACCGATGCGAGTTCGCACTCCCCTTCAATTGATAATCTGTTTCTAAACCTTAAAGAAAATGCCCCCATAAAAGCAATGAATCGCCAAATATAGTAAATCTGGAAAGCAACACCATTTCATTGCGTTTTGTTAAGGGTTACGTAGTGTTCCAGTATACAATTAACTATACAATTACAATAGGGAAACTTTGGCCCCGGTTTTTAAGTAAATTATACGACATGTACTCACGAAAACTTACCAAAAAAATACAGAAAAAAGTTATTTTTCCATTAAAATATTTAGTAAGTATAATTTTAACGATACTAATTAGTTATAATTAAAACAAAATATTAGTAATTCTTCACAAACTACAGATGGCTGCACTAGCGGCATGTAAATATGCCAAAAACATTGTTTTAATTATAACTAATTAATGTCTTTAAAGTTATACTTATTAAATATTTTAATGCCAAAATAACTTTCTTCTGTATTTTTTGGTAAGTTTTCGTGAGTACATGTCGTATACTTTATTTAAAAACTGGGGCCAGAGTTTCCCCATTGGAATTAGATAGAGACCTGTTAGTATACAAGACTCGTAAGATAAATTTCAATGCACTTACTCGCATGCCAACATCTCAGGATGCATTGTGTTAACGAAGTACATCTCGGCCTCGATGTGTTCGTTCAGCTTCTCGATAGTACGGGCCGATTCTTTTTCGATGCAGCGCCGAGTCTTGAACAGGACTTCGTGTTTGGTTGCCGAGTAACTAGATAACTAGGAAAAGAAAAGCTTTATTTAATTGTCCACTTCAGTATCATCAGTTTTGTTCATGCTTTAGTATCATCGGTTCTCGGTATTTGCTCGATGGATCGTCGATATTAATCGAAAACTTCGGAAAACCGAAACTCGGATTAATCGAAATTAACCATCTCAGGAATAAAAACATATACCGATTATTTTTCGATGCAGCCATATCTTGAACAGGACTTTGTGTTTAGTCGGCGAGTAACTCGACAACCTCTTTAGTATCATCGGTTCTCGGTATTTGCTCGATGGATCGTCGATATAGGGCTCGGATTAATCGAAAACTTCGGAAAACAAAAACTCGGATTAATCGAAAATAACCATCTCAGGAATAAAAACATATACCGATTATTTTTCGATGCAGCCATATCTTGAACAGGACTTTTTGTTTGGTCGGCGAGTAACTCGACAACTGGGGAAGGAAAACACATGTTCATCCTAGTATCATTGGTTCTTGGTATTTGTTCGATGGAGTGTCGATAAGGCTTGTATTAATCGAAAACTTATTAAATAATATGTCGGGGATCGAAACATACCGATTATTTTTCGATTCAGTGCCGTATGTTGACTAGGACCTCGTGTTTGGTGGCAGAGTAACTAGACAACTGGGAAAAGAAAACACTTGTTCAACCTTTAGTATTATCGGTTCTGAGTATTTTCTCGATGGATCGTCGATAGAATTCAGATTCATCGGAAACTCATCAGATGATTATATATGGGATCGAAACATTTGTAAGATGCACGGATTCTTTTTTTCGTATTTTAAAGAGGACCTCGTGTTTTGTGGCCGATAAACTAGACAACTGGGGAAGGAAAAAACGTATTCATATCATCGGTTCTCGGTATTTGCTCGATGGATTATCGATAGGGATAAATCGAACACTTATCAGGTGATAATGTAATGTAACGTGTACTACATGTGCCGATTCTTTTTCGATGCAGCGCAGTGTCCTTAGCAGGACTTTGTGTTTGGTTACTGATGATTAAGAAAGTCGCTAGTCTAAGAAAACACTCAGCTCAATCCTGTGCGATCGAAATGCACAGGAGTGGTATCGTAGATTGGCACTCAAATAGGGTTTTGAAATACGATTCACTCGTCAAGAAAGTTGTTAGTAACTGCAACTATACTGTTTTCCACACTTTTGATGGCCACGACAACTGCTCAGTTTATTATTTTCTGTCCCCTTATTCTGTCTTTTTGCATTCCTAGTACAGCAGTCTCGTTTTAACACACTTTTCCTTTTAGCCATTATCAGTGGTTATCGGTATTTGCTCGATGGATCGTCGATATGGCTCGGATTAATCAAGAATTTATTAGTCTATGATGGTTGTGATCGAAACATGGACGAGAAAATATGGACAAACGGTAAAATTTGGGGTAAATGCTATTGTTTCATATCGGTCAAGTTGAAAATGTACCGTATTAAGCTATGTCTGTTCATCCAATCGAATCTTTAAATTGAATAAGTGATGCCCTCTGTTTGTATCTCGGCACCTCTTGCATGTGAGCCCATAAACCCAACCTTAGCAACCCAGCGACTGCTCATTCAATAGTCAAGCAGCTTCTAAAAACGTACCAAACATGAAGAGCCAACGCCAAGAGGAGAAAGGTTGCAACATATGGCAACTTATCGCTACTGTTTCGTTAGAACTATGCCAATTGTCGCCAGACCTCATATGTTCAAGTCGTTATGAAAAAAACTCGAAAACTGGTCACGGTCACGTGATGAGGTAAAATCGTACCCCATCACGTGACAATGAGGGGATCGCCTTTAGGTTTGCCGATGCGCAGTCCATTCTATTTAATATATCTGTGGCAAGCCATAGTCCACCAAAAGGATCCTCAAGGTGGATATGAGGAGAGATCGGTGATCGAATTAACAATTCGTAGCATCGACGCGGAGCGTCCTTTCTACACATCGAAGACATCCCTAGAAGGGGTGAAAAGAGATAAGAAGTAGCCATAAGACCAGTATAAATAAAAAGAGGGTTTGTGACCTAGCAAGCGCTAGTGTGAACGAGGTCAAAATAGGGACCATCGATTACCATGTTGGGTCATGATGAACTGTTCGGGGGCGTTTGAACTTCTACTTTACGAATTGGTCGTAGTCAATTATTTGAATGATGTTGCCGTGTTCTGATACTTTCATCATGGCGTTGAAATACCTGTGTGAGGCAGTTAAGATAGCCGAGTCAATGGGGTCTATGCCCAGATCTTTGTGAATTATCGAGTTATGAACACGCCAGGGAGCGTTGGTGATGTTTCTGAGAGTTTTGTTCTGAAAGACTTGAAGTTTCTTTCTTAGACTCTTTTTGGCCGTACCCCAGAAGGGAAATACACTGTTAAAAAATTTGGTGCTAGGTTTAACCTGTATAATTGGTTTGGTTTCACCATGATATTGTTCTGCTCAGTACCAAACGGCGAATGGTAAATGTTTCACCTTTTTTCGGTGTTTGTGTGAACATTTTCTGGATTTTGACAAAACTTTGAAATGGTTCAACCGATACAAAAATTTGGAACGTTTCCCATTCAGCGTTGCAGCTACTAGAACCAATTATATGTGAAATCCAAGCACAAATTTTTAAAGTGAGTTACAGGTTTTTTAGAGATTAAACTATATTGCGGAGTCACATTTTGGAATTAAATGCAACAATGGCACTGATGGTATAGCACTTGGCTTTTGTATAAATGGTTGCTTTAATGCTCGTTGAAGTTGAAAGTATAAATGATTTACTTCGGCTTTTATACTACAATTACTATTATTATCTAAAAGAGTGGTAGTAACGTAGTAGTAAGTGAGCGCCATCTAGCGTCGATACCGCGTGTGGTATACCGCCGCAAGTTGATGATTTAATGTATAAGGTTATGTATGTTCATGAAATTGAGTCTTACCAGTTCTGCCGATTCCTCGATGGCTATTTCCAACACTTTCTGGATGCACTCGACCGACTTTTTCATGGGCTCTTCAAACTCGGCCATCAATTTCCGACAAGGAGCGTCGAGTGCGTGAGGAGGGATGGTCAGTATGTTCCTGAAAAAACAGTGTTAATAAATGAAGTGACCTGACCAAGAAGTACAGGCTGGCGCAAATAAAAGTGGCCCTGGCATGGAGCTACGAATGCAATAAGATGCTTGTCGAGAAGAACTATTAAATCCGTGCAGCAGAAACAAACCGGGCAGGAAACCTTTAGAAACTTGCCGATTTCGCTATTGGGTTCGTCTTCGCTGGTTCTTATAGTTAGTGATCCACATGGTTATTTCTTAAAAGAGTTGGAATTTAAAGTTAAAGAAAGTTAATTCTTTCGAACTAGAAATGTTAAAATACTTTTAGGAGCCCAAGTCAATATGACAGAGGGGTCTCATACAAGCATTGCATACAAGTGTAGGGAAAATAGTCCTTTTTTTTCTGCCAGGTTCGCTCAAAAGGGTGCGAGTGGGTTTTCGGCTCGCTGACACGTCACTCCAGTTTCCCTTCTAGCTCAATGGCCTGAGGTCATTCGGGTTTTAATTGCCCTTAGGCTATGTCCTCACTACGACATCAAACGCCACAAAGGCAACAAACGCAACAAAATTTGGCGACCGCCAAGCGCGCCAAGCAATGCAATAGCATGGTGGTTGACTCTGCCAAGTCGCCAAATTTTGTTGCCTTTGTGGCATTTGTTGCTTTTGTGGCGTAGTCTTAAAGCCTTAAGCGCTTAAAGCCTTAAGCGCCTTAAGCATAGCCTTAAAGCGCTTTCATTTTCGCGCCATTTTTTAAAAAAAATCTTAAGAATTCGATTTTTACTTACCACATCCCAGCTAAACTGGGTATTAAAATAGTGAGGTCCCTTTGATCCGGCTCTAAGTCCTGTAAGAAATGGTTTCAATTGAGATGTTCATTTCAAAGTGTGTAGTTAGTTTCAAAGTCTACATTTTGCTTAAACCCTTTTGTACTGAAATATCAACTCACAGGATATAGTTGAATTTGGTAATTTTTGCTAATGATAAAAGTAAAAGTGGTTTATCAAGTCAAATGTAGGCTTATCTGGATATTGAAACTAGCCGAATGTAACGATAACGATATTTTAGCGATACTGTCAAGTATCCTAATTGAGTACTTGACAGTATCGCTAAAATACCTTCCAATATTAATTCAATTATAGATTGAACCCAAATATAACAAACGTATATAAATCTTTTCAAAATAAATCTTTAAATAATTAATAAAAATCATTTTCAAATGGCTTTTTTTCATCGGTACGTCACGTGACCACAAACACGTCGATTTGGGTGACGTCACTAGTATGTATAAACAAACCGGTGTGATGTTTTTTTGTTTTGTAATTAAACTGGTTTTGATCTAACTTACTATTAAAATAAGAATTATATAGATAATGGAAGGAGGTTTTACAGAAGCGGATAGTTCAAATTTGCTTAAAGTAGATTCCAAAATGGTGTTTCAAAGTTGTTTGTTTATAGTTACTAGTGACATCACTGATACCACGTGACAGCCACAAAGCGTTTTCGGGAGTGATTGTTCGTCCTAATTTTAAAATTCATTTGTCCCCCTTTTTATGGGGTATCTGAAAAAAAGAAAAAATACGGGTCTAATATTTTTGGCATAAGAATATTTTAAGCCAATAAAATTTTTTTAGTCAAGCACCCTATTGCAAATCGAAAATCCATGAGGGATGTCTTAAAACATGAAATAGTTTTCCGCCGGAGATGCAGAATTTTGTTTTTCTAAGCATTTTTTTTTGTTCATAAAACAGATATGTATTGATTTAATGAGTGGTAATTGAAATTCGTGTAGTGAAAAAGAAACAGATTTTTTTCTGCGATAAATTTTAAAAAAATCTGGCCAATCATCAGTCGATCTTTTCTGCAAAAGCGACATTTTTTTTAATGGCACCGCACAGCGATAAGTGACTAACAATATGACCATGCACTCTTACCAGTTTGAGGTATCGCTGCACATCGGTGTTCAGTCTCTTGTTGATAATGGCGCCGGCTGATAGTTTCGACATATCCATCAGTTCCGAGTTGCCCATCAGCTTCATCTCAACGTCGGCTATGAATTTATTCACGTGTCTGGAACCCAGGGAAAAAAAATGAAAAAGATCTTTTGGTTATAACCTCTTACAGGGTGTCCAGAAAAGGACTCCCTGTTTTCAAAAATTAATAAAAAAGAAATGGACAGAGATATTAACACAATTCTTGCAGAGAACGAATGAGTCATGTCTGGTATTTGATATGGAACACTTTATTACGTTAGTTATGTTTATTACGTTATTAAACTTTATTATGTTCAATTTAACCGACAGATGGCGCGGAATACCGTGCGTTGGCTGTATGAAAGAACTAGACATGCGTATATACCGAAAAGAAGGACACGTGGTCAGAAATGTTCAGTAGCTTTCAGTTCAGGGAAAGCAGCAATAGTTATTGCGTGGAATCCAACACATGGTATTGCAGCGCTATCTGTCGGCTAAATTGAACATAATAAAGTTTAATAACGTAATAAACATAACTAACATAATAAAGTGTTCCATACCGATTTCCGGACATGACTCATTCGTTTTCTGCAAGAATTGTGTTAATATCTCTGTCCATTTCTTTTTTATTAATTTTTGAAAACAGGGAGTCCTTTTCTGGACACCCTGTAAGATCTAAGCAAAATCCTACACGTATATTCTTCATCTAAACATACTTTTCATGCAAATATATGACATATCATAACTTAACCCCCTAAATATAACTTAAATCCTATATTTTGTACCTCAATTAAACTTAATAACTTAAATTATCTTTCTCATATATCCTTAATATCACTTAGTACTTTAACATCCCAACCACACCCTGTCGGCGACAAACAGTCGCTTAGATCAATTCGTTCCCACAAAACCTATTTAGTCAGCACATATTTTTAATTGATCTTTCAACTCTCCCACGGATGTAATTGGTCAGTGAAACAGAGCACGGATGTTTTCGCCATTTTTTGTGTTCATTCGATCACACTCTTTCGTCGACTGCGGACGTCGAATCAATCTCTTCCTGAATCCTGATGAATAAGTCTTAATAAAAGATCTTTAATTTCTACGAAGTTTCCCTGTCGACTTATTTGACATATATACTAAAAAGTATGTTTTATAAAGTAATTTTAAAAAATCATGTTAAATAGTAACTGAGAGATACGCCTTGAGCTCTAAAAAAAAATAATAATAATTGTGTGCTATAAATGCAAAAAAGGCGTATCACTTATTCGTAGTTTACAGTTTATTTTAACATTGTTTTCAATGTAAAATGCCTTTAAAACTAACTACTAAAAGAACTTTTTGGTAAAGTTTAAAGAAATAACTAGTTTAAAGTTATTTTTTTAAGAACTTTAATATCGTAATGACCCTCGTTCAACTTCATTTCTTTATAGAAATAAACCACTAGTACCTGTTTCAAAGACAGAAAAGTGATTTTCAGAACTTCTTCTATCGGACAAGGTCAATTTCAAAACTAATTAATATGTTATTTGTTTGTAGAGAGGTTTTAAAAAATGTCTCCGGATGGGGAAACCAGATCGCAAGAGGTTAAACTTTCTTCATTAAAATATCTTTTCTTCTGCTTATCGTAATCGCATGCGATAAAGTCGCCAAAAAGGGACAACCACCTCCAAATGGAATAGTTTCAATGGTAAACTTGATCTGTGTGTACCGTGTTTTTTTGCCAAAAATTGCCAACCACCGCCAAATGGAATATTTTCAATTGTTAACTTTAGTTGTGTATACTGCCTTTTGTTGCCAAAAATGTGCAACCAAAGAAGCGATAAAAGAAAAGAAAACGTGCCGCTTTTTGTCATTAAAATGATAAGTACCGATAAAACTTATGTGTATACTGTGAACCTCTAACTGTGTATACAGTGTTTTGTCACCAAAAATAAAAAAAAGTCCATAAAAACATGACGATTTTGTCATCAAAATGGAAAAGTAACGATAAAACATATGTTATTGATCCTCTAACTGTGTATACTGTGTTTTGTCGCCAAAATATTCCGTTCTTCGCCAATGATTACGTTTTTCGAAATTTGCATGATTTTGGTTCTTTAACTGTGTATACGGTGTTGTGTCTTCAAATATTCCACTTTGCGAGATTTGTGCCCGCGAAATGGAAAAGTTTATGTGTGTCGAATACATGACATAAACTCACTTGGACATAAAAAGCTGCCTGACTATTTGTCCTACTCTTGCCTTGCTCTAAAACTCTTTAGATATTATAAATATTTCTAATGGCAACCTTTTACTGTGTATACTGCGTTCCTTTAACTGGTTATAGTATGATTTTTCGCCAAAAAAATTCCATTTGTCGCCAATGATTCCGTTTTTAAGATTTGCGCCCGCCAATTGAAAAAGTACCGATAAAACTTCTGTGTATACTGCGGTCCTCTAACTGTGTATGCTGTGTTTTGTTACCAACAAATTCCTGTTTTCTGCCAAAGGTTTCGTTTGGCGGGATTTGCGCCCACGAAATAGAAAAGTACCGATTGAAAATATAAACTCACTTGAGCATGAAGAGCTGCCTGTCGCCTTGCCCTTCTCCGGCCTTGCTTTGGAAATCTTTCAGCTGTCTCTCAAATTCGTCCAGCTTTTTGCCCAGCTTTTCTCTTACGCTGGGCAGAGATGTCTTTATGTGGCTTTTCAGCGTCCTCTGCAGAAGCCTTTGCAGAACAGGGGTGCCCATTCTGTCCCGGAGGTGACTGCACAGTGATAAAATACATTAAGGGAAAATTTAACTGAAACACTTCGAATTCGCGCACGTTGGCTCTGTGTTCGATCGGTTTAAGCTCCCCTCACGAAAACCAGTATTTAACTTCCCAAACCATACACATTCGTGCAATCGACAAGAACATTACTCCCGCCTCTTTTTACGTGAAGTAAACCAATGAAATATTGTAATTCGAAAATCGCTGGAATAATTGAGATTGGTTAATCCCGTTCCTTTAAAGATTCATCCCAAGCGTTTATTTAAAATTATTTTCGAAGCCACATTTCTCCGGCTGTTTTGAATATTTTTACAAACGGTTTTTTTATGTATGGTAAATGTAGATAACTTACAGGTCTCTGTAATCCCACTTTTTGAAATTGCTTCGAATAATTTGTGTAAAATTATTTATTGAAAATTAAAAAAGAATATTCTAACCCGTTTCAAAAAGTGGGATTGTCGGGACCTTTCAGTCAGCTACATTTATCACGTACAAAATCCTTTTGTAAAAATATTCCGCACAACCGGAGAAATGCGGTTTGGAAAATATTTTTTTCTCCATTGGATTAACACCGAGGCACTTTGGTTTGGAGACCCTCGGTCCAGCGGGCTGAAGGAGATGGAGATACTTTTTTTTAAAACAAATAATGAACAATCAGAGAATCGCATTATTTCTCACATCTATATTTTATGTCATTCCAAATTGATTTATGACATAAATAAATTTTGCTTAAAATATTATTTTTAAATAAATAAAGTTTCTCATGTCATTTTCGATGTGGCAACAGTGATTTAAATGACTTAAATTTCAATGGGTGATTCCATAGAGGTAGGAAGGAGGTGTAGAGAGGTCCACCAGTTGAGAGAAATTGAAGCAGGGCTATCAGGTGTTTCGAGCTACTGCGCATAACATACTGACACCGAGGTATCCCAAGACGCACCGCTCTGTAGAGGCCCCTCCAATTGAGATGATTTGAAGCAGAGCTGTCAGGTTTTTCGAGCTACTGCGCTTATCCTACTGGCATCGAGGTATCCCAAGATGCACCGCTCTAGCCTACTTCATTGGGTATGCATAACAGGCTTCATTTTTCCTAGCTCTATAATTGAAAGACAATTTCGCCAACGTCAAATGTATGAAAGAGGGCTCTGAGGTGATATTTTTACAAAAAATAATGTTTAACATCCGACGGTGAACCGAGGTATGCAAGATGACGACTCGTCAGCCATATCAATACATTAGTAGAAAGGAACTGGAGGAGGTGTCAGTGATTCGAAACCCACTATCCCCTAGCACAGGGCAGAAAGGCATTTCCAAGTATGCATGCTTGTATGAGACCCTCTATCATTATTACTTGGGCTACAACTGTATTTTAACATTTTTAGTTCGTAAGAAATTAAGTTTCTTTAACTAAATTCAAAAGATGGGTCTTAGGTGATATCTTCTAACAATTGAACATCCAGATTGACCTTGTGAAGGGCAGATGGACGGACATCGTCAGCATATCAATACCATTGAGCTAGAAAGGAAAATGGAGTGATGTGTCAGTGAGCCGAAAACCCACTCACACTCTTTTGAGAGAACAGGGCAGGAAAGGACTATTTTCCCTACACTTGTATGCAATGCTTGTATGAGACCCCTCTATCATATTGACTTGGGCTCCTAACTGTATTTTAACATTTTTAGTTCGAAAGAAATTAAGTTTCTTTAACTTTAAATTCCAACTTTTTTAAGAAATAACCATGTGGATCACTAACTTAGAACCAGCGAAGACGAACCCAATAGCGAAATAGGCAAGTTTCTAGGTTTTCTGCCAGGGTTCGTTTCTGCTGCAGTGTCGTGTATTCCGCTGTGTTTCGTTATTGGACCGGCTCATTTGCTGCCCTGTTCAGTGAATCACATACCTCTATCCACGTTTCTTCTAGCTCAATGATCAATACCTACTTTTTCATTTATTTTTAAGTCTTCCAATGGGATTGTTTCACGGGGTCGGCGGCAACAGTTCCGCGGACTTGTTTTCATTTTTTCTGGAATTACTTCTGCTTTGGTATGCGAAAGGGAATTTTCTTAGAATATTTTAGTTATTAATTTTTTTTTAATGTAAACTTATTGCTGTGGTGTTGGTTGTTCAAATAATTTATTATAGAAAGCTTGCATCGAAAGGAAAAGTTTCTTTTCTACTCTTTAATAGCCCTCGTGTAGCTCTAGTGCGACGATATTTCAAACTAAACTAAACTAAACTTTTCTACTCTTACCTCATTCTGATAATAGGTAAAAACAAGTTGCATGTTGTAAAGAACTCGGAAGCAGACGAAAAGTTCGTTTATTTTGAGAATAAAATCGAAACAACCAATGAAATCGAAGTACGTAGAAAAATGAAAACAAGAGCATTACATCATCTGAAACATTCCCATTAAAAAAGAAAAGGTCTGTGGGGAGCCTAGTGGTCAGCGTCTTGGTCTCGAGATCGGAAGGTCCCGCGATCGAGTCCCGGTACCACTGAAGACCCACCGAGTATATGCGGAGTACGTGCTCTTTAAATCTGTTGGGTCCGAAAGTCCTGTGGTCGGTCATGGTGCAGTTTACCACGGGTGGGTACAGGTCCCTGGAGACTATTTCCCTCCCCTTCAGGGACGTGTCTAAATTGTGGAGGTGGTGATAGATGGAAGCATCTGTCTTGTATGTGTGTGTATGTCGTGTCCGTCCTTCTTGACGAAGGTTTGGGGCTGGGGAGCCCAGTTGGTTAGGTGTTCGCCTAGCATGCGGAAGGTCCCAGGTTCGGGCCCGGGCATCGCCAAAATAACTGCCGACCTATAAAAGGCCCGTGCAGCCGAAAATGTCCGACGAAAATGTCCCGTCCCCGTGTGGTGGGAGTGCACGTTAAATATCCTTCAAAGTCCTAACGCTGTCGCCCTTAACGGTTGCGTTGTGTGCCTACTCAGGTGTCGGCTCGTCACTTGACTGTGGTTCTAAAATACGACGCCCGTCGCCAATAGCCCTCGTGTAGCTCTAGTGCGATGATAATTCAAAACTAACCTAACCCAACCTAACCTTGACGAAGGTTTATAAACGGGTCTCTGTGACCAAGCACACAAGCCTGAAAATATGTCTACCAACCAACCAATAAGAAAAATAAGTTTTAAAAAAAGTATTTAACTCTATCGAACCTATAGCATGGTTTAGATTCAATGAATTCCCTTTCTTTATTTAAAATGTGGTCGATGTCCCTGCCTGACTCAATCTCCTCCTGGCTTCGGTTTACCACACCAACATAGCCTGTAAAAACATAAATTAATAGTTATTTAAGCAACTAGTGCCGAAAATATACTTATTTAAACGATGTTTATTCACGGACGAGTCGAGTGAATAAGACAAAGAGCTTAATAAAGTATTATTTGGCACGTGCTTGCTTACAATATTTTTTATAATAACGTGCAAAAAAGTATTTCTACCAATGAGTGATTTTCATGACATCATTTAGTTTCCATGGCGATATTCGAAAGTGCAAAGTAGTAAAAGAAAAGTTGTAAAATAATTTTCTATTTTGAATAAAAATAGTATTTTTGCAGTACTTGTAGTATCCATGGAGATATTAGAAAATGCAAAAGTAATGAACCAATAGAAATAAGTGAGTTTTATGACATCATTTAGTTTCCATGGAGATATTCATGACATCATTTTATTTTTCTACCAATCAGATACTCTTATTTAGTTTACTGCACTAGTGCCGAAAGTAGTACTTTCGGCACTGTCTGTGACGTAAGCACGTAAAGTGTCATTTTCGCCACGATTTATGAATGAATATGATATAAAAAAGTGAACTTTTTTGCACGTTGTTAGAAAAACTCATTTTAAATTACACGTACTGTAAAAATCATCTGCTACTTTTACAAAAAAAATACCATATACAGGGTGTCCGTAAAAGAATGTCCGAGTTTCAAATTGTAATAGTATTCTGGGGTTGAAGTGTAATTGTGATGTGGTTGAAGGTGACGAATAAAGAATAACTCCAACACTTTCAGATAAGCGTTTGCGTTTGTACCGCTACATCGTTGCACAGGATGTTGCTTCCATTACTCCGGACTTGCTGCAGACAGTATGGGAAGAATTGCATTTTCATTTGGATGGGTGCCGTATCACTAAAGGCGCACACATGGAGCACTTATAGGAAAAACTAGGTTAGTTTTCCTTCAATGTCATGTATGATTTGTTATATATTTAGTATAAAATAAACTCCTGTAATATACCATTTATAACTCGGACATTCTTTTACGGACACCCTGTATTTAAACGAAAATACCATATATTTAAACGAAAAAGCCATACATTTACAAGAAAATAAAATATATATTTACAGAAAAATACCATATGTTTACAGGAAAATAATATACATTTACAGGAAAATATCATATATATTTACAGGAAAATACCATATATTTGCAGGAAAATACCATACATTTACAAGAAAATAAAATATATATTTACAGGATATTACCATATATTTACAGGAAAATACAGTTATTTTTCCTGTATTTTTTTCAAGTAAAAGTAGTTTTTCTTATTTTAACACGTAAAGTATTACGCTGCAAAAGATGAGGCATCTCAACTGTTTTTCCTGCGTGCCGAACTAACTTCATTGGTAGAGCGTTTGACTGAAAAACTAACCATTTTTCTAATCCGGGATAGGCATTTAATCCTGTGGTTAGTAGCCCCGCTGGTCACTAGGGTGACTGGACGGAGGTAAAGTTTTGTTTTTCTTATAATTTGTCTGTTAAATAACAGATTTTGCGTAAAAATTGAAAAATTTCGTATAAAATAGACTGATTATCCAGGGGCACACTAGCTGACAGTTTCTTTTCTGTAAAAGCAACAGACTTTTTGTTACAGTGTAAATCAGAAGTATACCTCTTTTATCTTATTGTGGCACTAGCAAATTTATACCCGTTCTTCGCACGGATTAAAAAATATCAAATCGTTCCAAATATGTGTATCATATAACCTGTTATAGGATCATAAACTTATGTTATAGGATCATAAACTTATGTTATGGTTCCCGCTCGTTATCAAGTATAAAATCCCGTTTCATTGACTTAAAATTCCAAAATGAAAAATAATCTATAAAATGCACTCGTAAATGTCATCACAATTCCCTCATAAATACATAAAACCTTTTAGCTCATTTGGCGCGTTTTGGGAAATAAATTGGCGAGTAAATAGATATAGATACAAACACACCCATTATACAGATCTAACACAATGACCTTCAAACAACCGACCAGCTTATAAATTATTTATAAAAGAAATTGCCCATTTGGCTAGTTTTAGTTAATAATTTGGCGAATTTGGCAACGTATTTGGCGAAAAAATAAAGACATAAAACACTAATATGCAGCTCTAGTGCGATGGACTTTATTAACCATCATAGTTCAGTAATAGCTTAACTATACATTTATTGCTTAAATATACATACATGCAGTCAACAGAAAAATCAATGAAAAAATCATCAAATAAACCCACAATAAAATCCGGGAATGGAGACTGGCAGAATTACGTCACTTGAAACATGTCAATTATTTTTCAAATAATGAATTTAGTTTCTGAAGGTGATGGCAAAATAATAAAATAAACATTTTCAATTTTAAATATTTCGTTAAAAGTTTTATTTAATGTTTTCAGCAGGTGGCAACACGAAAGGGGAAAAAATGATTTGAGCGAAAGTGGTGTATTTTTTTCAGAAAATTCGATTTTTCTCTAAAAATGGAACAAATAGGAAAAAACTAAGCCTCAGGTGCACACGTTGGTATTAAAGGGAATCTAGATTAGCTATTTAAACCAACAAAACAAAATATCACCCAAACCGAAACAATATTGGTTAAGTTTTACATAGTTCATGAATGAAAACAGATAAAGTTTCATGAATATATATCAGAAATAAAAACAAGTTACACGTAAAGAGCTGTAAAATAGAACACAGAAGAGGGAAAAATTGCGCGTTGAGAGTAAAATCGAATCAACCAATGAAATCGAAGAACAAAAATGAAAACTGGAAAGAGTCACGTCATCCGAATCAATTGAATAGCTTAGTGAAAAACAGAAAAAAATTGTTAATTAGTGTTTGATAAATTTTATGTCAATCAGGTTTTACCTCTTTTCAACTCGATTTGTTTATTCTCGAGAATCTCCCGAGCATCAGTTCCAGGATCCATCAGATCCAGTTTCGTGAGAACTCCAATGGTCCTTAAGCCTAGAAACCAAAATTGAACTTTAGTAATTGAAGAGTACAGGGGAAAAACCAAAACTTTCCTCATCAGGCATCTTTGGCGGTGATAGCGAGTAATCACCTAAACTGGTGTAAGGAAACCAGTTTCTCAATTTTGTTGTGCATTTTCTCTCACTGCAACCCTGAAATTCAGTTCCGCATTTTATTCAAAATACATGTATTCTTTAATTCACAAATTCATGTTAAGCTTTAAAAATAAAGTCCGACTGATTGAAAATCACGAATTTTTATAAAACAATTAAGAGAAATTTTAAGATTCCCAAATTATCTGACCATCAATTATTCTACCAACCGAGATTAACCAAGGAGACGGCCTTGGATTAACGTGAGGCACGATTCCGACGCTTGGACCAAGCGAAGAAGAAAGAGAAAAACCGGTTTCCTGTCGCCAATGTCCGCCAAGCAGATACAATTACGGAAATACTCCTAATAAATTAAACGGTTCTTCTCCTGTACTCTTCAATTGGAAAAAAAAACTTAGTATAAAAGGCTTAGAGTTCTGTAAAAAAACATAATTGAAAAGCTTAGGGGAAGAACGTGCTAAGTATCATTTTTGAAAAATATTAGATTTTTGTGTCACTGAACATGTTATTCTATCCTTTAAAGATAACTAGATTCCCACTTTTCATAATTTCTTTTTCTTTTGTAAGTGTCGTTTTTAACGTACTAAGTACACACGAAAAACTTTAAAGCTCATTTTCTCGCAAAATCCTGTTCGGTAACTTATCGAATATGTCTGCTCTGACAAAAATTGATCGACGAATATTAGACTGTTAAAAATTTGTTGATTGGTTTCACCGAAATTATGGTTTTTAGTAGCTGCAACGACTGTACAGGGAAATGGTTCACCATATTTTCAATGCGCCCCCTACGGAAAACGTCTTTAAAAAAAACATTCACCTTGAGGGTCGACTGTGCGCGCGATCTCAAGCGCGTCTGAAGTGGCGAGGTCTTGGCATGCTGGTGTGACTGCCAAGATGATGTTATTAAAAAAACATTCAAAAACATCCCAGAATAAGACTGCCAGTAGATGGAGCTATTCTTTCCTACCAGTTATCTAATTAACAATAGAAACAGTAGCATGAAAGCCGAATTAACTCATCTAAACCATGAAAATCTTTTTGATAGACTATGGGTTGCCTTGACCGCTAGCATATCTCTACTAGGGATTCCTAACCGGTGGGGGGCCAACCCCCTACTGCGTCGAGGAAGTGTTACGTAGTTCTTTTGGTGATTCTTAGGTACGGTTTTTCGGATTTCGGATTCGTTACTCACTGTCTACGTTAAGTCGCTTCCGCTAAAAGACCCTTCCGAGTAGGTTCAGTTAAAGTTTAACACTTGCTTCAAGGGTTTTGAGGTGTCACACGTATCTATATATGCAAGTGTTGTCCAATACGTGACCCGAGCGACGAGGAAATGTTACAGGTGTCACCAAGCAGTTTTTTAGAAAAATGTCATTTCTACAAAACTGGTTGGTGACACCTGAAATGAGATTGCGAACACTCGAAATACTCTCACACTTCACTGAAAACTGTCCATGACATCGGTAACTTATCGAATATGTCCGCTCTGACAAAAATTGATCGACGAATATTAGACTGTTAAAAATTTGGTGATTGGTTTCACCGAAAAAATTATGGTTTTTAGTAGCTGCAACGGCTGTGTAGTGAAATGTTTCACCATATTTTCAAAGCGCCCCCTACGGAAAACGTCTTTTATAAAAAAAACATTCACCATGAGGGTCGACTTTGCGCGCGATCTCGAGCGCGTCTGAAGTGGCGAGGTCTTGGCACGCTGGTGTGACTGCCAAGATGATGCATTCCGGATTGGAGATGTGTCTCAGAACCATCTCTCGCACCTCGCTCACGTTCTGTTGGCGATGGCCGGTTAGGGCGACCCGCACTAGACCAGGCAGGTCGACTAAGGTCAGCTTCAGCACTGGAAAGCAAGCACAGATTTAGAGGCACAGAAGATGATGAGAAGATTTAGAGGCACAGATTTAGCAAGCACAGGATATTCTTTACAATTGTTATAAAAAGTGTGGCCGCGTGCCCTGATTCTTACTCTTTAAAATACAATTTTAAATTTTTAAATCGAAGCATATTAATTTGAAATATCTTGCTCGGAGTACAAGCATATTATGATAAAAATCGTTCTTCAGAAAATGAGTTCAAGGATTTCATTGTAAGATTGATGACTGTAGAATTTCCTTTAAAAGACTGCCTGTAAATTAAAAACTATTTACGGTACAAGAAATCTTCTTGTACATTTTGAAAGATAAAAAATCAGAATTTTTAATAATAATTAATAACACTAATTTTTAACCATAATTTTTAATTAATATTCTAATGCAAAAGAGTGTCAGAACACATATTTTGATCAATTTTTCCGTTTTGTAAGGTATATGGATACCGGTAACAGAGACACTGACCTCTTGGAGAGTATATCTTGAGTTGTATTGGCCTGGAGTCGAACGTATTTGGAGGCGGCATCTGGGCTGAAATCTCATGCCTGATATTCCCGAAATCAAAAAACCGCTCGTCTGGTTTGTGGCCGAAAACACCATACTCTGCAATATAAAAAAAACCGAGTATAACTTGTTATTTAATGTGTAACTTTAGTAATTGTAATACGTTTTATGTAACAAGAATGTTATTATTGTCATTATAAAATAGTTTAACGTTACTTCAGCATAATTTGTTTGTAATGCTTAGATATTAAGTTGTTTGTAATGCAAAAAAAAGTAATTACGTAACTTGTAATGCGGAAATTTCAATACGTAACTTGTAATCCGTAAAAGTAATTCTAAAAATTTTAATGCGTTAATGTCATGTCGTAATTTGTAATACGTAAATATATTTACGTAATACAAATTACGTATTACAATTTACGTAATATATTACGCATTATAAGTAATGCGTAAAACACGTTATTACGCAATTCGTATGCCGTAAACGTAACAACATAAATATCAATTCGGAATATGTATTATGTAACATGTAATAAGTACAGGGTGTCCAGAAAAGGACTCCCTGTTTTCAAAAATTAATAAAAAAGAAATGGACAGAGATATTAACACAATTCTTGCAGAAAACGAATGAGTCATGTCTGGAAATCGATATGGAACACTTTATTATGTTAGTTATGTTTATTACGTTATTAAACTTTATTATGTTCAATTTAACCTACAGATAGCGCTGCAATACCATGTGTTGGATTCCCTGAACTGAAAGCTACTGAACATTTCTGACCACGTGTCCTACTTTTCGGTATATACGCATGCCTAGTTCTTTCATACAGCCAACGCACGGTATTCCGCGCCATCTGTCGGTTAAATTGAACATAATAAAGTTTAATAACGCAATAAACATAACTAATGTAATAAAGTGTTCCATATCAAATACCAGACATGACTCATTCGTTCTCTGAAAGAATTGTGTTAATATCACTATCCATTTCTTTTTTATTAACTTTTAAAAACAGGGAGTCCTTTTCTGGACACCCTGTACTAAAAAAACGCAACATGTCTCACCTTCCTCTTTGGTTGGGTAAAGTTGAATGAGGGTAGGTCTTCTTGTTACAACTCCTTTTCCTCTTGGTAAAAACTCTCTGCAATTATATTATTAAATATATCACAATCACTCTTCGATATAGTCGATAATTCAATTATAAAAGTGCTACACGAAAGGGGTTATACATTTACAAATGAAGAGTACAGGGAAAGAAAATCTTGATTTATTAGGAGTTGTCCCGTAATTGTGTCTGCTTGGTGGACATTGGCGGCAGGAAACCGGTTTCTCTCTTT
This sequence comes from Oedothorax gibbosus, assembly GCA_019343175.1. Lineage (NCBI taxonomy): Eukaryota > Metazoa > Arthropoda > Arachnida > Araneae > Linyphiidae > Oedothorax > Oedothorax gibbosus. The sequence continues at coordinate 42,127,105 of CM033272.1, read as the reverse complement.
CTTCTTTGCTTGGTCCAAGCTTGCATCGCGTGAATCTCGGTAGGTAGAAAAGTCGTGGTTTAGGACTTTTCAATTAATTTGCTAATCTTAAAATTTCTCTTAATTGTTTTAGAAAAATTCGTGCTTTTCAATCAATCTTACTTTATTTTTAAAGCTTAACATGACGATGTCACAATGTCTTTTGAATAAAACGCGGAACAGGGTTGCAGTGAGAGAAGATGCACAAGAAAGTGAGAAACTGGTTTCCTTACACCAGTTTAGGCGATTACTCGCTATCATCGCCAAAGATGCATGATGAGGAAAGTTTTCAACGAAATTAAGCGGTTTTTCCCCTGTACTCTTCAAGTGTTAACTTACATTTTACAGCATTTTACAATCAACTTAGAGTCAATTCTAAAAATTCAAGAGAGTTGGAGATTCCGCCCAACCATCACTAGTATAAAAGCAAACACCCTAGATATTCGTACTACCTCTTAAATACGACAAAGCCTCTCAAACGGCATTACCATGATTGAAAACAGGCCATATTAAAAGTCTTTCTTTTTATGAAGGCAGGAATTGGATAATTGGAGTTCGCATCGCTAGATATTACGCTTACAGACGAAGTTTGCCTAGGCTCGATTCAGTTATCGGATTCATTCAGAGCCTGATCTAGGAAAACTCACACTATAGGCATTTAACACATTTTGGGGCCCCCTTTGCGGAAAAAAATGTGCATGATTAACAGTAATGAGGGTGTTAGTTGGCCGATGTATCTTATTTTTGCTAACATTTTATCTGCTTTCTTATAATATCGACCAAAACCAATCGCTTTAGGTCAAAGTCAATCTACAAAAAGGGGTCTTGAAAATAGAGTTACAGAATTTCTTTCCATCAACGGCAATTAGCGTTGCCGTTACTAATATTTAGGGGCCCTTAAATTTGGGGGGCCTAAACAGGCTTGATGGTAGATCAGGCGCTGGATACATTTTAATCTTACCTTCCGACGATGTTCTCAAGAACGCTGCTCTTTCCCGCGCTCTGCGAGCCAACCACGGCGATTTGGGGCAGGTTGACATCCAAGGAGTGCCCGCTGGCCACCAATTTGGACTGTAGATCATTCATCAAGTCTATCAGGTCGCGTCCGCCACCGTCAAGGCCATTTGCTGTAAAAAAAGATGGAACGTAAACGGTTAAACCCTTTGAACGACGACTTTGTGAACATCATAAACATCTGCCTAATCGTTCATTAAGGTCATCAAAGCCATTTGCTGTAAATAGATCGTGTAAATGGTTAGCCCATTAGCTCCTTCATCAAGTCTATCAGGTCGCTTCCGCCACCTTTAAGGCCATTTGCTGTAAGTGGATTGAGTGTGAATGGTAAAACCCTTGAACGACGACTTTGTGAACACATAAACATCTGCCTAATCCGTTCATCAAGATAGTTCAATAGATCTTTCATCAAGTCTATCACGTCACGACCGCAACCATCAAAGTCATTTTCTGTAAATGGATCATGTAAATGGTTAGCCCATTAGATCCTTCATCAAGTATATCAGGTAACGACCGCAACCATCAAAGCCATTCGCTGTAAATAAATCGTGTAAATGGTTAGCCCATTAGCTCCTTCATCAAGTCTATCAGGTCGCTTCCGCCACCTTTAAGGCCATTTGCTGTAAGTGGATTGAGTGTGAATGGTAAAACCCTTGAACGACGACTTTGTGAACACATAAACATCTGCCTAATCCGTTCATCAAGATAGTTCAATAGATCTTTCATCAAGTCTATCACGTCACGACCGCAACCATCAAAGTCATTTTCTGTAAATGGATCATGTAAATGGTTAGCCCATTAGATCCTTCATCAAGTATATCAGGTAACGACCGCAACCATCAAAGCCATTCGCTGTAAATAAATCGTGTAAATGGTTAGCCCATTATCTCCTTCATCAAGTCTATCAGGTTACGACCGCAACCATCAACGCCATTTGCTGTAAATATATCGTGTAAATGGTTAGCCCATTAGCTCCTTCATCAAGTCTATCAGGTCACGACCGCTACCATCAAAGCCATTTGCTGTAAATAGATCGTGTAAATGGTTAGCCCATTAGCTCCTTCATCAAGTCTATCAGGCCTATCAAGTCTATATTCTTCCGCCACCTTTAAGACCGTTTGCTGTAAGTAGATTGAGCGTGAATGGTAAAACCCCTTAACGACGACTTTGTGAACAAACACCATTGAAACCTTCATTTCTAAATAAAAAGGTTAAATTTAAGTTTTGTTTTTTTTAATTCGTTTTAAGTTTAACTCAATTGCCTTACGTAATCTGTGTTCATCGTTTTTTCTTATATTTTGTTAGTTTAGATAAACTTAAGGAAAAACTTTTTTCTCACGTTAACCGCCGTTAATGGGTTAATCTAAAAAATACATGAAAACATTATAATTTATTTTTATTAAAACTTTCGGTACTAGTTCGGTACTCTTCCGGTAATAGTTTATTTATAAGCCTAACCTCTTCCAAGGCACGTCATGTTAAAATACCAAGTTTCCTCCAAAAATGATCCTAGTTATTGCGATTAATCTACTCATGGCCAAAAAAAAATTCTTTATAAAACGGATATTTAACTATTATATAACATTGCAGGAATAATTAACTAACGATTAAATTTGAACATTTTGTGGTAAGTCACTGTTAAATATTTAGCCATTGTTTTCACCCAAATAAGGTTCCTACTACTCGTGTGGTGATATGTTTTAACCATATTTTTGGTATTCGGTTGAACCATTTTTCAGGGTTTAGAAACACAAAACCTGAGATTTTCACCAATAAATACCGAAAATATGATTAAACTGTTTATCACGCAGCCGATGCAGCTACTAGGAACCAGTGTTTGAGTGAAATAAACCAAAAAAAAATAATAATAACGCTGTTAAAGTAACTCGCTTCTTTGTTTCTAATGCCACTCGGTAACCGAGCCCGGAGTAGAGAACTACCCAATTTTAAGGCGAAGTGGGGCGGCTTCCGTTTTTATTCAGCGCCACAAGGGAGGGAGTCCGACTTTTGCTCGTCAGCATGACACATCCGTTTTACAGGAAGGTCCCTTTCACACATCCATTCTCATTCACATATCGGAATTTTGATCCAGATCAAAGGCCGACAACCCCCTGATCTGGTACCCCCCAGAGGTATTAATTTGGTATGGGAACATGGAGGACTTTGTGACCACGACATATTTAACGTGCCCCAGCCACCATTAGCAACACGGACTCGCTTCTTTACTTTCATTATTATATAAATATCTATTTCAGTTCTAACGGCTGGGACAGGTACTAGAAACTCGTGTGCCAAATTTGAAACCCGTAGCTCTTTTAGTTCGATCTGTAGAGGGGGTTCAGACCATAAAGGTAGGAAGGAGAATAGAGAGGTCCTTGTATATGCGCAGTAGCCATGACTTATGACTTGATTGGGGTGGCCCGTCAGGGCCAAGCACCGCGACCACTGGTCTATTGTACTAACCCCATCGTTTAACCTTGAAGCAGGCCGATTGCTGAAATGAACTTCAGAATATCCCTGATTGATAAGTTATCAACCTCCCAGGCATCGATACAATGGTACCCAAGATACTCAAATCTTTGTGCAGAGTAGTTGTCACATTCGCAGAGAACGTGAAACGAACTTTCCTCAACCTGTTGACAAGCCCTAAAGAGAGGGTCATCTTTCACACCCATTATACTCAGATGTCTATTGAGAGCACAGTGACCTGTTAATAAACCAATAGCTGCACGAATCTCTTTCCTGCTAAGGCTAAGTAACTCCTTGGCTCTCCGCCATGGAGCACTCTGATTAAGCTCCCTAGCCTACCTTTGATCGGCTGCCATTTGCCAATTTGTAAAATTATAGGCCTGGAACAGCCGTCTTATGGTCTTTCTAACAGAATTATGTGGAAGACCTAGCACGGGCTCAGGCCCTATGAAAGCGGTCTTAGATCCCGCTTTTGCCAAAATATCAGCCGTTTCGTTTCCTTCAATCCCTCTGTGCCCGGGTACCCAAAATAAGGAGCGCAGTAGCCATAGATATCATAATTAAAGTATTAGATTGACAGATCACGTGACCTCCAATGCTAACGACGGGACGCGTATGGAGACCAAAATAAGGGGGCAAAATGGCCAGTGTTTCTGCCACTTTAAGGAGAAAAATACTACGAAAAAATACCATTTAATTCTAAAATTACAAGGAAAAAAATACTAGAAAAGGATTTAAAGTCATTAAAAAGATTCCAAAGTGCAGCTAGTATTTTTACGATATTTTTTTGTAATTTTAGAATTAAATGGTATTTTTTCGTAGTATTTTTCTCCTTAAAGTGGCAGCAACACTGCCAATTTTGCTCCCTTATTTTGGTCTCCATACGCGTCCCGTCGTTAGCATTTTAGGTCACGTGATCTGTCAATCTAATACTTTAACTATAATATTTATGGCAGTAACGCACAAATGAAGCAGGCTAGAGCGGTGCATCTTGGGATACCTCGGAATCAGTATGTTATGCGCAGTAGCTCGAAAACCATGACAGCCCTGCTTCAAATCATCTCAATTGGAGGGGCCCTCTACAGAGCGGTGCATCTTGGGATACCTCGGAATCAGTATGTTATGCGCAGTAGCTCGAAAACCATGACAGCCCTGCTTCAAATCATCTCAATTGGAGGGGCCCTCTACAGAGCGGTGCATCTTGGGATACCTCGGAATCAGTATGTTATGCGCAGTAGCTCGAAAACCATGACAGCCCCGCTTCAAATCATCTCAATTGGAGGGGCCCTCTACAGAGCGGTGCATCTTGGGATACCTCGGAATCAGTATGTTATGCGCAGTAGCTCGAAAACCATGACAGCCCTGCTTCAAATCATCTCAATTGGAGGGGCCCTCTACAGAGCGGTGCATCTTGGGATACCTCGGAATCAGTATGTTATGCGCAGTAGCTCGAAAACCATGACAGCCCTGCTTCAAATCATCTCAATTGGAGGGGCCCTCTACAGAGTGGTGCATCTTGGGATACCTCGGAATCAGTATGTTATGCGCAGTAGCTCGAAAACCATGACAGCCCTGCTTCAAATCATCTCAATTGGAGGGGCCCTCTACAGAGCGGTGCATCTTGGGATACCTCGGAATCAGTATGTTATGCGCAGTAGCTCGAAAACCATGACAGCCCTGCTTCAAATCATCTCAATTGGAGGGGCCCTCTACAGAGCGGTGCATCTTGGGATACCTCGGAATCAGTATGTTATGCGCAGTAGCTCGAAAACCATGACAGCCCTGCTTCAAATCATCTCAATTGGAGGGGCCCTCTACAGAGCGGTGCATCTTGGGATACCTCGGAATCAGTATGTTATGCGCAGTAGCTCGAAAACCATGACAGCCCTGCTTCAAATCATCTCAATTGGAGGGGCCCTCTACAGAGCGGTGCATCTTGGGATACCTCGGAATCAGTATGTTATGCGCAGTAGCTCGAAAACCATGACAGCCCTGCTTCAAATCATCTCAATTGGAGGGGCCCTCTACAGAGCGGTGCATCTTGGGATACCTCGGAATCAGTATGTTATGCGCAGTAGCTCTAAAACCATGACAGCCCTGCTTCAAATCATCTCAATTGGAGGGGCCCTCTACAGAGCGGTGCATCTTGGGATACCTCGGAATCAGTATGTTATGCGCAGTAGCTCTAAAACCCTGACAGCCCACTTCAAATCATCTCAATTGGAGGGGCCCTCTACAGAGCGGTACATCTTGGAATACCTCGGTGTCAGTATGTTATGCGCAGTAGCTCTAAAACCCTGACAGCCCGCTTCAAATCATCTCAATTGGAGGGGCCCTCTACAGAGCGGTACATCTTGGAATACCTCGGAATCAGTATGTTAAGCGCAGTAGCTCTAAAACCCTGACAGCCCGCTTCAAATCATCTCAATTGGAGGGGCCCTCTACAGAGCGGTGCATCTTGGAATACCTCGGAATCAGTATGTTTTGCGCAGTAGCTCTAAAACCCTGACAGCCCGCTTCAAATCATCTCAATTGGAGGGGCCCTCTACAGAGCGGTGCATCTTGGAATACCTCGGAATCAGTATGTTATGCGCAGTAGCTCTAAAACCCTGACAGCCCGCTTCAAATCATCTCAATTGGAGGGGCCCTCTACAGAGCGGTGCATCTTGGAATACCTCGGAGTCAGTATGTTATGCGCAGTAGCTCGAAAAACCTGACAGCCCTGCTTCAATTTCTCTCAACTGGTGGACCTCTCTACACCTCCTTCCTACCTCTATGTTTCAGACAGATAGAATGACAAGCAGATAGACTGTCCTATGCTCAAAAACGTTTGAAGTCATTATCCTCCAAAACGTGTCAAAAACAAAAAAAAAAATCTCTATTCCGTATTTTCAACCCCAGCAAATACTTTCATGACATTAGGGGCTGGGGAGCCCAGTCGGTTAGGCGTCTGCCTAGCTTGCGAAAGGTCCCAGGTTCGGGTCCGGGCATCGCCAAAATAACTGCCGATCTATAAACGGCCCGTGCAGCCAAAAATGTCTGACAAATAATACCCCTTGTAGAGGGAGTGCACGTTAAATATCCTCCAAAGTCGCAACGCTGCGTACGATGTCGCCCTTAATGGTTGCGTTGAGTGCCTACTCAGGTGTCGGCTCGTCACTTGACTGTGGTTCTAAAATATGACGCCCGTCGCCAATAGCCCTCGTGTAGCTAGTGCGACGATAATTCAAAACTAAACTAAACTTTCATGACTTTATATTCCCTGTTAGGTAATTGAAAGTAAAAATTCAGTTTCATTTCAATTTTCACTATTGGTGCTTTTCAGCTGTCAGCTGATTGTTTATTTATCAACGGCGGCAACGAATGACTTTATGGCCAGCAACGCACATTATCAACAAACTGCTGATAACATATTTTGATAAGCCGATGAGTCAAATTCTGGAACTACTTTCGGTGTTATATTTAAAGTATAGTAAAAAGCGATTACTTCGATATTTATAATTTAGTGAATTTGAAAACATTTTGAAAGTTCATTGAACAATTATACATTGTATCCGTCTACTGCATACTGTTGCCATTTTGGCAGCAGAAACTTTAATTCATTTTAACCCATTACCGAGGAAAAGACCCAGACAGACGGATTGGGTCTATTCTCCAAAAATTAGCTGTGGTGACCAGGGCCGGATTTCTAAATAGGCTAAGTAGGCTGTAGCCTAGAGCGGCAAAGTTTTGGGGGCGGCAAATTTTACGAACAATTAAAGCGGCATTCGACATAAAAAAATTACTATAAGGATACTAATATTTTTAAAAAAGAAAACAAATAATTTACATTAATGGGCAAATCGTAAACGTATATATATAGTACTAATATTTAGTAGTAAACATGGTGGCTGCGAGGGCACTCTCTCCCCCTGATTCGGAAGTCGAAAGACAAATAGTAGAACAGTTAAAAATATTCACCTATTCTTTCGCTTTCGATTTAAAGTGTACAAAGATTATTCTAATATGTAAAAAGAAAAAAAATAGCCAAGAAAACTATATCTGGGGCGGCAAATCGATCGTAGCCTACAAGCGGCAAATCTTTAAATCCGGCCCTGCGTCAATTGCATACATTTGCCATTTTGGCAGCAGAAACTTTAATCCATTTTAACCCATTACCGACAAAAAGGCAAGAAAATTTTCCTTAAGAATTAAATAAACTTTTATCTTAAGTTTATCGAAACCAACTAAATGTTTGACAAACTAAGATAATTGTGCTTTACAATTTTAGACAAATTAAGTTACAAGAAAAAACAAATCCAATCTCTCTATATTACAAAAAAGTAAGCTCTTTTAAAACGTATGGAGCCATAATGGCATGAAATATTCATGCAATCATTCCATTCTCTTTCTGGAATGTGTGTCTCCCTTATACCTCGATGCTTTTTTTCAATCAAATTTTAATTAAAAATTAGTTTATGTAAAGTATATTAAAAATAACACAATATTCTCATTCTTATATCTAAAGTACTATTTAAAGTATAGGACTGCCATAAAGCATGAAATATTATCAATCATTCCATTCTTTTCTGGAATTGTGTCCCTTTACCTCGATGCTTTTTTTTAAATTTCCAATTAGTTTTTTAATTAAAAATAAAATTAGTCTCTCTCTATGTTAAAGTATAGGCTTTTAAAACGTAAGGAGCCATAACAGCATGAAATATTCATCTTAGAACTCCATGGGGGTTGGCGAGCGATAGCGAGCAGGGGTCGGAGCCCCCTAGTTTTTTTTTTTAGTTAACGTTTTTATTCGGTAAGTAAGGTGTTAATGGATTTCACAAAAAGGTCGTAAGCGGATAAAGCAGCTTTGAATATTCTGTGTATTTCAATTAAAAGAAGGGGAAAGGTGGGTATAACGCACAACATACTTTCACACAATTACCACTCAATACATCAATGCATTTAAATTATAAAGGCATTTATATACCTTTAAAACCAAAAAAGTCTTATGGTGGATTTTCTATAAAAATTCTGATTTGTTTACTACGTAGCAATACTTTCATTATACACTACTCAAAACAATTAGGTTAGGTTAGGTTTTTGAATTATCGTCGCACTAGAGCTACACGAGGGCTATTGGCGACGGGCGTCGTATTTTAGAACCTCAGTCAAGTGACGAGCCGACACCTGAATTGGCACCCAACGCAACCGTTAAGGGCGACATCGTACGCAGCGTTAGGACTTTGAAGGATTTTTAACGTGCACTCCCTTACACGGGGTATTATTCGTCGGACATTTTGGGCTGCACGGGCCGTTTATAGGTCGGCAGTTATTTTGGCGATGCCCGGACCCGAACCTGGGACCTTTCGCATGCTAGGCGGCAAAACAATTAGGAGAACGCATGGTTTAAACCCTTTCACCCCCAATGATTTCATTTGGTATCATCAGCTTCAGATTTTTTTTTCACTAAGTTAAGCTCGCACTTATGTATCGTTAGATGGAAGAATCATGTCTTTTGGAGAATTAAATAATGTTTGTTTTAATTAAATGAAAATATGAAAAACATAGTAAAATAAAATTCACTCCCAAAAATTTTTATGAAATGAATTGACCCTAAATCCTCCACGCTTGCATTCTTAGATGTTTAAAAATAAAAAAAAAATTGGAAAATGGGAAAATTGGAATCCTAAATTTAAACAAATTATAATAATTTTTCAAAACTTTAATTGTTAAAAAAGTTAAAATCAATTTTTAAACATCCAAGAATGCAAGCGTGAAGAATTCAGGGTCAATTTATTTCATAAAATTTTTTGGGAGTAAATTTTATTTTATCATATTTTTCATATTTTCATTTAATTAAAACAAACATTATTTAATTCTTCAAAATACATGATTCTTCAATCTAACGATAAATAAGTGCGAGCTCAACTTAGTGAGAAAAAAAAATCGCAAGCTGATGATTCCAAATGGAATCATTGGGGGTGAAAGGGTTTAAACCATGCATTCCCCTAATTCTTTTGAGCAGTGTATATAAGACGAATGAAGAGTATAGTCCAGAAACATTGTAAGTAGAACAAATTAGGTTACACGACAAATTGAATTTAAAAAACTTAAAATTTACATTTTCATTTGGAAATAAAGGTGATATTGGTGTTCACAAAGTTTTCATTACAGGTAAATGTAAAATTTAACCCTGTTTAGGATGCAAACAGAGTGAGTTGTAGTTCTCAAATATATTATACAGTCCCTGGACAAATTATTAGACGCACTGTATTTTTTTTAGTAATTTTATGTTTCTTAAGAGTTTTATGCAAAAATGGTATATTAAAACTACAATATTATTGATTTTTATTTAAAAGAATTGTTGTAGACTACATATTTGTATTTATTTTAAGATAATTATGATTAAGATTAATTAATATTATTTATTATAAGATTATTTATGTGTGGAATCATCATCCTTAAATGCAGGAGACAGTACAGGCTTGCATTGATAGCATGCCGCGCAGAATTAAAGCTTTGATAACGGCTAAAGGTGGCTCAACTCAATATTGACTTTTACACTTTTCTTTAAAACTCGATAAACGTATGCTTTTCTAAATGAATGTTGTTTTATTTATGTCAAATAAATCGGTAATTGATTGGATAATATAAAAATAAAAAACAAATAAATTTAAAATAATAAAACGGTACAATATCACCCGGTAATTAATATTTTACATGAAATCTTGCAGTGCGTCTAATAATTTGTCCAGGGACTGTAAATGTAAAATTTAACCCCGTTTAGAATGTAAACAGAGTGTGTTGTAGTTCTTAAACATATTATATCTTGACTTTAATTAAATGCAAGTTCCATTACTTATCATATTACGGTGTGTCAACCAGCGAAACGTAAAGTTATAAATCGGTGGAAATTCTTCATCTCCCAAACCACTAATTTGAGCCTACTCAACTTCCAAGGGCGGAGAAGCTCTCTCAAACGTGCTGGTGGACGGAAAGTTTGGTTTCACTGTTCCGAGTGGCGTTGTTCCGAAGATGAAGACAACTCCAGGGCCGGATTTCTAAATAGGCTAAGTAGGCTGTAGCCTAGAGCGGGGAATTTTTGGGGGCGGCAAATATTACAACCAATTAAAGCAGCATTCGGCATAAAAAAATTATTATAAAGATACGAATAATTTTAAGAAAGAAAAAAAATAATTTACATTAATGCGTACTATTTAGTAGCACACATGGGCACCCGGGCCCCCCCCCCCCCCCCCGGATTTGGAAGTTGAAAGAAAAATAGTAGAATAGTTTTAAAAAAAATTCGCCTATTATTTCGCTTTCGATTTAGAGTGTAAAGGTACATAGATGATTCTAATATGTAGACAGAAAAAAAAGTCAAGAAAACTATATCTGGGATATCTTCCGACGGAAGTGGGGGAAGGAAAAACACCACTCAGTCGTCGACTAAAGAAGAAACACAAACAATACGTTATTTCAATTCGTTATGTTTAGCCTACAAGCGGCAAATCTTTTAAATCCGGCCCTGCTGGTGGACGGAAAGTTTGTGGCGTTGTTCCTAAGATGAAGACAACTAATACAGGAACCAGTTCGAAACCACTCGTTTACAGCCTACCACGTTTTTAGGATTCTGAGTGTTTCCGAAATGGTTTCTTCATCTTCGACACTCTGAACAGCGACGCCGAACTTTCCGTCCACGCTCATGTTTGGGAGAGCTTCTATGGCCTTGTAATTTAAGTAGACCGTGTTTAAGCACAGAGTTTATTAGTATAGTTCGGCAAAAGTTGAGTTAACCTTTATTTTGAGCACAGATTTTAGTAAGTAGTTTTGCTGCATTTGAGTCAAGCAGTCTTTAGAATCATAAACCAAATTTCAAATTTCATGAAAACAAAAACTAAAACTTAACTTAAAATTAAAAGTGTAAGAAAAAACCAAGTTGGCTTGTTCTTGAAAAATCATTTGGTTGAAACAATGGTTAAAAAGTGATTTAACCAGCAAACCCTAACATCAACATTATTGACTATATTTGAAAAAAAATTGAAACAAAAGTATAATCTCATGTAAATAGGCATCCGCAAATCTAAAACAAGTAGGTTTGTTACAGAATCTGTCACTTAAACCTCTTCCACACAACATTTGTGCTCAACAAGAAACAAACTATTTATACACCTCAGAAAGAAGTTCGCCAAACAAGGCCCTTTAGCTAGTTGTAATTCAAAATTTTAAACGCCAAAATTTACTATTTTCATTAATCTTCTCAGATTTAATAATCTCTTTCTCAGATTTAATAATTAGACTTTACCGTTTGCTAAATTTGTTTGAAGTTCGAAGAATAATGATGTAAACCTTTTGAATGAATATCTTTGTGTCGCCACAATTTCCCATTTACATTTCTTTCGAAAATGCAGTTATTTATCGTTTGTTAAATTAATTTACAGTTCGAAAAATATATAATTAGTACAATTGAGGATTTAAAAATAAAAGCGAAACTTTGCACATTTTTTATGCAAAGTTAGAATTCTCTATGCATCTATCTTCATACATATATAATGAACCATCAAAAGAACTCTATTGCGATATTACAACAATCCAAACTGAATTAGAACACGTAAATAAATATCACACAAAAGTTACAAAAGTTTTCTGTTTATTTTAAATGAAGTTTCTCGTACGTTTAACGAAATGGCAACAGTGAAAATATTGGATGAAAATGGAATTTATATATGTAGATTAATTTTTTTTTTAATTTTAAATAAACTTCTAATTTAAATTTTTTTAATGAGATTTGGAATGTAGCCTAGTCTGATTTTTTGCTTCAAAATGACGTATCCCACTTGTTTGTGCGACTTGCCGTTCGTTCTGTGAAAGTGGGTGACAGACAGACGGACGGACTGAACGATTGCAATACCTTCCACTTTTTACGTTACAAACTTAGTGTGGAAGCTGAAAGGAATGTCTGGACTAATTGTTGAGCTTTTGAAATTTGGTTATGGTAAACCAAGGGTTTTTTCCATTTGAAGTCATAATGTATGTCACAATAAGACTCATTGAGGGTTCGTATTACAGTGAAACCCCGATTTTACGTCCCCCGAATCTACGTTTTTCCCGCATTTTACGTTTTTTTCATCAGGTCCCAGCTTTTTCCGCATACTGTAATGTTAATTTAACCCGGATTGTAAGTTTGTTATTTATGGAATTTCCCGCATTTTACGTTTTTTTCATCAGGTCCCAGCTTTTTCCGTATACTGTAATGTTAATTTAACCCGGATTGTAAGTTTGTTATTTATGGAATTTCCCGCATTTTACGTTTTTTTCATCAGGTCCCAGCTTTTTCCGTATACTGTAATGTTAATTTAACCCGGATTGTAAGTTTGTTATTTATGGAATTTCCCGCATTTTACGTTTTTTTCATCAGGTCCCAGCTTTTTCCGTATACTGTAATGTTAATTTAACCCGGATTGTAAGTTTGTTATTTATGGAATTTCCCGCATTTTACGTTTTTTTCATCAGGTCCAGCTTTTTCCGTATACTGTAATGTTAATTTAACCCGGATTGTAAGTTTGTTATTTATGGAATTTCCCGCATTTTACGTTTTTTTCATCAGGTCCCAGCTTTTTCCGTATACTGTAATGTTAATTTAACCCGGATTGTAAGTTTGTTATTTATGGAATTTCCCGCATTTTACGTTTTCCCTGGAAAGTAAAAAAAAGAAAAATTGTTCTAAAATAAGAAATATTTTTCCCATTCCACAGGCTCCTGCTTTCTGAAACCGGTTTTTTTTTTCATGGATCCTGGTTTGGCTTAGTTGGCCGTACGATGAGCTGGAAGATATCTTAGTAAAGTGGTTTAAAGAAGCTCGTGCCGCGAATGTACCTATAAATGGCGCGATACTAAGAAAAAAAAGAGATTTTCGCATTCTATGTACTATTTCCCGTATTTTACGTTTTTCCCGTATTTTACGTTTTTTTTACCCAGTCCCTTGAGAAACGTAAAATCGGGGTTTCACTGTATTTACTCTAAAAGAGGCACAAGGTATTTTTTTATTTTAAAAAGTAGACGTAATTTTTAAGTTACATTTATGCATTTATTAATAAACAATGACGTTTTAGTACAAATTATTCCCTTTGACGCGATTTTTTCATTGTCTTTTGATATTTTAAAGAGCAATTCAATGCTTTATGTTGATATGAAATGTTTGACTTCTTTTGAGATGCATATTTATTCTTCGAAACACAAATAAATTTAGCGAACCGGTTTCCGATCGCCACTACTCGCCAAGCCTTTTCCCCTGTACACTCTTAAAACAAAAGAGTGAAATTCACTCCTATAGGGGAAGTGCATTTTCGGCACCGGAAAGGAGTGGAAATTAACTCAGACTGAGTTAAAACCGCTCGTTTTAAGAGTGTAGGACGCAGATTGTTTTCTTTTATTTCTTTTACCCACTCCGAAAAAGAGTGAAATTCACTCCTATAGGAGAAGTGCATTTTCGGCACGGAAAGGAGTGGAAATTAACTCAGACTGAGTTAAAACCGCTCGTTTGTTTTAAGAGTGTACTCTTCATACATGAAAATATTCATATATAAATCATATATGGTAATGATAAATTGAACTAATAATGGTAAATTGAATTAATAAAACGTACCAGCTTGTTGCTGTTGTTGTGGCTGCCCGTTGGGCACTTCGTTCCGCGGGTCCATAATTTCCCCTGGCATAGCATAGGCAAGAGCGGAAGCAACACTGACTTTGATAATTAAATCGCTAAACGGTTTCAGTCGAACAGCTCTTATCGGGTATCACGTGCTTAGTTGATAAAGTCCGTTATTGGAGATACGAAAAATGAAACTGTTTGCTCCCTGGAAGTTTGCTAAAGTGGTTGAAAAAGCTTCTATCTGATGTTTTTTAAGCGAATGATAGTTGAGTTTTATGCACTACTAGCAAATTTATACCCGTTCTTCGCACGGAATAAAAAAAATCTATATACATAAAAGGCAACTTCCGTTTGTTTGTATAAGACACGAGATCTAAAGAACCACGCAACAGATCGTCATGAAATTTGGCACAAAAATTCATCTCATCTCCGGAACAAACATAGGCTAAGAATTTTTTGAATCAGACCATTCCTTCTATCGTTTTCGAACGTTTTTATTCGAATTTTCTGAAAAAACTACACCACTTTGGCTCAAATCCGATCTTTTTTTTTACTTTCTTGATGCCATCGGCTGAAAAAATTAAATAAAACTTTTGTTGTTATTGTTGTTGTCTTGTCTATGGATAGGTTGAGGTATTAGATGTGACCGTGTGTGTTCCACACAGCCTCAGCAATCTGAAGGCAGTTGTGCTATCCATAGAGGAGGGGGTGCCAGAGCCTCTGGAGAGGTTGGACTTAACTAGAGGTTGGAATAAAACTTTTAACGAAAACATTTAAAATTGAAAAAAAATGTTTATTTTATTCTGTTGTCATTACCTTCAGAACCTAATTTCATTATTTGAAAAATAATTGACATGTTTCAAGTGACGTAATTCCGCCAGTCTCCATTCCCGGATTTTATTGTGGGTTTATTTGATGATTTTTTAATTGATTTTTCTGTTGACTGCATGTGTGCATATTTAAGCAATAAATGTATAGTTAAGCTATTACTGAACTGTATTGGTTAATAATAGCCATCGCACTAGAGCTGCATATTAGTGTTTTATGTATTTATTTTTTCGCAAAATACGTTGCCAAACTCGCCAACTTATTAACTAAAACTCGCCAAATGGGCAATTTCTTTTATAAATAATTTATAATCTGGTCGGTTGTTCGAAGGTCATTGTGTTAGAACTGTATAATGGGTGTGTTTGTAGCTATATCTATTTTCTCACCAAATTATTTCCCAAAACGCGCCAAATGAGCTAAAAGGTTTTATGTATTTATGAGGGAATTGTGATGACATTTATGAGTGCATTGTATAGTGTATTTTTCATTTTGGAATTTTTTGAAATTAATATTAATCATTACTATGTCCAAGTTGGGTAATTAAATGGAAAATTACTGGGTAACCTTCATATCTTATGTAACTAAAATGAAAGAAATAAAATAGTTAAATTGACTGTTAAATTATTTTTCCACTTTTACCCGTGCAACGTCGGGTATAACAGCTAGTATCAAATAGATTCCAAATATGTGTACCATATAACCTGTTATAGGATCATAAACTTATTATTGTTTCCGCTCGTTATAAATTATAAAATCCCGTTTCATTGCCTTAAAATTCCAAAATGAAAAATACGCTGTAAAATGCACTCATAAATGCCATCACAATTCCCTCATAAATACATAAAAACTTTTTGCTCATTTGGCGCGTTTTGGGAAATAATTTGGCGAGAAAATAGATATAGCTACCCACGCCCATTATACAGCTCAAACACAATGACCTTCGAACAACCGACCAGCTTATAAATTATTCATAAAAGAAATTGCCTATTTGGCGAATTTTAGTTAATAATTTGGCGAGTTTGGCAACGTATTTGGCGAAAAAACAAAGACATAACACACTAATAGCTCTAGTGCGATGGCCTTTATTAACCATCATAGTTCAGTAATAGCTTAACTATACATTTATTGCTTAAATATGCATACATGCAGTCACCAGAAAAATCAATGAAAAAATCATCAAATAAACCCACAATAAAATCCGGGAATGAAGACTGGCGGAATTACGTCACGTGAAACGTGTCAATTATTTTTCAAATAATGAATTTAGTTTCTGAAAGTAATGGCAAAAGAATAAAATAAACATTTTGAATTTTAAATGTTTTCGTTAAAAGTTTTATTTAATTTTTTCAGCCGATGGCATCAGGAAAGAGAAAAAATGATCGGATTTGAGCGAAAGTGGTGTTTTTTTTTTCAGAAAATTCGAATTTTCTCTAAAAATGGAACAAATACGAAAAAACTAAGCATCAAGTGCACACGTTAGTATTAAAGGGAATCTATCTTTAAAATTTCGAATGTCTGTGGGCAGTATAAGTAGGTCTTTTACGATCCGAAGACAGACACACAGACAGACTCTTTCTTTTATTATTATATAGAAGAACTCACAGTGAGTTGAGTTTTATGCAATCATAGCTTATAGTACACTGCGATGCAAAAGTTTCGACAATGACTTCATTTAGCTGTAAAATTTAGAATTGTTATAGTAGAGTTACGAAAACCTCCTAAACATATTAAAAAAAGTATTTTGAAATGCTATAATTGAAACATAATTGTTTGATTTGCTATAACAAATATTTTTTTCATAAAATAAAATTTGTATAATGCAAAAGTTTAGACACAAATACGAGATTATCCTAATTTAAAGTAGATAATGACCCAATTTCGCATTTTTATTGATGAATTGTATTTATTTTATATGATAAATTTTAAAAAAACACGATATCCGGTGAACTAAACAGATTTAATAACAATATTGGTTCAATTTTACACCAAACAGACAATATAGCCACATTAAATCTTTATTCAATTCATATTTGCTTCAATTGTAGAATTTAACATCTCTAAATACAAACCGAATGCCAAAAAAAGTCGGCCCTTTAAACGTAAATTTACTCCACACCATTACGAAAGTTCCTTCTTTATGCTGAAGTTTCAAATTTCTTGAGAAAAAAAAACGGTTTCTTTGAGCCGGTTACAATTTAACCGGTCTCTTTAGTGCTATTTAAACACGTTCGGTTTAACCGAATATTGAAAAAATAAGCTTTTGAATATAAAATAAATACAATTCATCAATAAAAATACGATAAATCAATAAATCTACTTTAAATTAGGATAATCTCGTATTCGTGTTTAAACTTTTGCATCATACAAATTTTTATTTTATGAATAAAAATTTTTTTATAGCAATTAAAACAATTATGTTTCAATTATAGCATTTCAAAATACTTTTTTAATATGTTTAGGAGGTTTTCGTAACTCTGCTATCACAATTCTAAATTTTACAGCTAAATAAAGTCATTGTCTAAAGTTTTGCATCGTATTGTAGTAAGCTGAGTTTTATAATGGTAAATTTTTATAATGGTTTTTAATGGTACCGACAGTAGCAAACTTATTTCAATACACTAATAACTCAATAGTAAGCTAAGCATAAAAAGAAAAGTAACAAAACGTTAATTTGAAACTTAATACACATTTGTAATTACACATTTAAATAAAAGTGTTTTTTTTTTAAAAAAAATAACGATTGTTGACATAAATTCTGAATTAAATTATCTTTTGAAGTTCTTCAAACCCAAAATCGCTATCTACAACCACTAATGGAACCATTAACTAAAGAATAGAAACCCTGAAATATCTATAATAGAACCAGAAAAAAAAAACTCCTCTAGAAATTGGAAAATTTATTTTTAGATAAAAACAAATTCGTAATTGCATATTACTAAAAAGTTTGTTTTAAAAAAAGAACTAATGTTGATATAAATTCTGATTTCCATTTTCTTTTTAAGTTCTCCAATCACAAAATTCGAAATTTACAAAAAACCATATAACGAATAGAGAATAAACCCTGAAATATCAATAATGAAACCAAAACAGAACATTTGTTTATAACTAAATACAAATTTGTATTAACATATTAAAATTTACATACATAAAAAAATGGTTTAAAAAATTAAGAATAACTAACGTTGATAACTTCGGATTTTTTAATTCACCGACCACAAAAATTGAAATCTACAACCACTAATAGAACTAAACAATAAAACCCCTGAAATATCAATAATAGGACTAAAAGTAAAGCTCCTTGAAAAATAGCCTTTTTTTATTAAATACAAATTTGTGATTGTATATTTTTATTTAAAAAAAAAGAAATTACGTATTCATTTTTTTATGAATAATAACTAATATTGATTTAAATCTTGAATTCCATTTTCTTTTTAAAATATGCAATCACAGAAATCGAAATTCAAAAACAACTAATATAACGATTAAAAATTAAAACCATGAATTATCAATAATGGAACCAAAACTAAAACTGTTTTAGAAATTGGAACATTTACTTATAACTGAATACAAATTTGTATTTACGTTTTTCCAAAAGTTTTTTTTCTAAAATAATAACTAACATTAAGAAATTCTGATTTTCTTTTTAAATTCTCCAATCACAAAAATCGAAATCTACAACCACTATAATATAACGAATAAAGAATAAAACCCTGAAATATCAATAATGGAACCAAAACTAAAACTCCTTTAGAAATTGGAACGATGCTTCCACTTCAATCGATATTCCTTGGAGAAAGGATCTCAAATCTATAGAGGTAAGAGGAATATAAAGATGCTGCCGGGCGAAAACTAATATAAAAACCGGTTTCCCAACTGAAGCCCTCGATCGCTCTGAAGTAAGCCCAAACAAATGCTCTCGGCGAAATATTTGGCGCTATTTTACAGTGGAGATAATGTTGGCTTACTATTATCGACTTGGCGATTTCTGAATCTCGAATATAAACTGTAATTACAACGCATTTTTCTTATCTGTGAAGGGAGTTATTGTAATCTTGTGTAAAATCTGATATCGTGCTACAGTCTACAACGGGCTTGTTTCACGTCGTGAATGGCAACTGCTCCAGCGGTCTTGTTTTCATTTTTTGTCTGTAATCACTTTATTTCGGTATTTGCCAAAGTGAGGTTTCTAAGAATATTTTACTGATTACATTTTTTTAAATACCAACTTCTTCCTGTGCTGTTAGTTGTTTAAATTAATTGATAAAGAAAACTTGCATAAAGAAAAAAAAATTCTTTTTATCTTAGACGGTCATTTTGGGAGTGGAACCGAAACAACCAATGAAATCGTAGTACAAAGTAAAAAGAAAACAAGAGCGTTACATCATCTGAATTATTCCCTTTGAATTACTGCCATCCTACATTAATTCAGATCTTGTACTATAGCCTACTACTGCACAGTTAGTTTTTCATTTGTAATTAACACTATTTAAGGAACACAAGGCCGTGGATAGCCTAGTGGTTAAGGACTTGTTCTCGGAATCGGAAGGTCCAGCGATCGAGTCCCGATACCACTGAAGACCCACCGAGTATATGCGGAGTACGTGCTCGTTAAAATATGTGGGTCCGAAAGTCCTGTGGGCGGTCATGTGGCAGTTTCCCACTGGTACAGGTCCCTGGAGACTATTTCCCTACCCTCAATGACATGTCTAAAATGCGTAGGTGGCGATAGATGGCAGCATCTGTCAGCACGATGCCAAGACGGAGACCTGCCGTGTAGTCTCTATACGGTCATCTCTCCTCAGGAACCGCACCCAATCGCCTTAATCATCTACCGCGGGAAAGTGCTTGGGTTTCCCAAATGGCATTAGTAACAACAACACAACAGCAAGGAACAGCACAACAACAAGGATTTATTTGGCCTTACTAGGGTTACTTGGCGACTTCCTAAGTACTTCACCTTATTTCTCGCCAAAGCATCTCTCCATCTTCTTCTTAACTCTATGCTCAAATCCCAGTTTATGACCTCACTCCCCCTCTCCCCCCCCCCCCTCCTCTTCCTTCAACCGTTGCCATCTTTTTTTCTTGATAAGCACGTCGTTTGCTGATACCCCATTGGTCCGCTTCGGTGACGCGAACAGAAATTCGAGATTACCCTTGTTCGGTCGCTTTTTTATTGTGTTCTATGTCCGAACACGATCGTCTGCAAAAAGAATAGAAAAGAAAGGAACTTCGACTTCGATTAAATTGTAGAAAGAGTCGCTTCCATGGAGTTTAAAGAGAAGCTGGATATGCTTGGCGATATAAAAATAAAGTGAATGCGTGAGAAAGTCGCCAAGTAGCCCTAATAAGCCTAAAAAAACGCTCACTCAATGTTAATTCCTGTTAAACGCATCATTTTATTCCTGAAATTAATTATAAATCACAATCAAATCTATAATAATAAAAGAAAGAGTCTGTGTGTCTGTTATCGGATCGTAAAAGACCTACATATACTGCCCTGAGAAATTCGAAATTTTTAAGATAGATTCCCTTTAATACCAACGTGTGCACCTGAGGCTTAGTTTTTTCATATTTGTTCCATTTTTAGAGAAAATTCGAATTTTCTGAAAAAAATACACCACTTTCGCTCAAATCCGATCATTTTTTCTCTTTCCTGATGCCATCGGCTGAAAAAATTAAATAAAACTTTTAACGAAAACATTTAAAATTCAAAAGGTTTATTTTTTATTCTTTTGCCATTACTTTCAGAAACTAAATTCATTATTTCAAAAATAATTGACATGTTTCAAGTGACGTAATTCCGCCAGTCTTCATTCCTGGATTTTATTGTGGGTTTATTTGATGATTTTTTCATTGATTTTTCTGTTGACTGCATGTATGCATATTTAAGCAATAAATGTATAGTTAAGCTATTACTGAACTATGATGGTTAATAAAGGCCATCGCACTAGAGCTATTAATGTTTTATGTCTTTATTTTGTCGCCAAAGACGTTGCCAAACTCGCCAAATTATTAACTAAAATTCGCCAAATAGGCGATTTCTTTTATAAATAATTTATAAGCCAAAACGCGCCAAATGAGCTAAAAGGTTTTATGTATTTATGAAGGAATTCTGATGACATTTATGAGTGCATTTTATAGCGTATTTTCATTTTGGAATTTTAAGGCAATGAAACGGGATTTTATAATTTATAACGAGTGGAAACAATAATAAGTTTATGATCTTATAACAGGGTATATGGTACACATATTTGGAATCTATTTGATATTTTTTTTATTCCGTGCGAAGAACGGGTATAAATTTGCTAGTTATAAATAAAAAATTACTATTGCGCAGTTGTAAACTGCAGCACGATATTTAAATTTGAACACGAAGGTCGAAAGCGTCTTCACTATAAAGTTAAAAAGAAGATGAACCTGCTTGTCGATGAAATAAAGTGAAGCTGTCGAAAAGTCGCCAATTTACCCTATCAGGGCATCCCTATTTAAAGATTTACCGCTTGTAGGCTACGATCGATTTTTCGCCAGATATAGTTTTCTTGACTTTTTTTTTTCTTTTTACAGTTTTGAATCATCTATGTACCTTTACTTTAAATCGAAAGCGAAATAATAAGCGAAATAATTTTTTAAACCGTTCTACTATTTTTCTTACAACTTTAAAATTCGGGGGAAAGGGTGCAATTGCCCTCGCAGCTACCATGTTTACAACTAACTATTAGTATGCTATATGTACGTTTACGATTTACGCGTTAATTTAAATTATTAGTATTCTTTCTTAAAAATATTAGTATCTATGTAATATTTTTTTATGCCGAATGCCTCTTCAATTTTCGTAAAATTTGCCGCCCCCAAAACTTTGCCGTTCTAGGCTACAGCCTACTTAGCCTATTTAGAAATCCGGCCCTGAACCATTAAGCCCAAACAAATCGCTCTCCCAACGTTAGTTTAATGGAAAACTCATCGTTTTATTTTTTAAAATACGTTGATTAAAATCGAAAAATGATTTTTTTTGCAGTTGAAGGAAGCTCAAAATCAAAATGTAAATAAGATGGTAGAAATAATGTCTCTTCCATAGAGTTAAAAAGATGGATATGCTCGGCGATTAAATAAAGTGAAGAAACGTGTTTTTAATATTTTTTAAACAAAAAATTTTAAGTTTTTTTGTGTAGAATGGTTCTAAGAACATTTCCAAAGTTGTTTAAAAGCTAATTTTGTAGAACTGTTTCCCAAAACTTTGGTTTAATGGTTCTAAGCAAATTTCGCAGTATTGTTTTTAAGAAATTCTTAAGAATGGTAAAAACGAATCCTTAAAAAACATTTTTGTTTATCTAAATCTACTACTCAGCAGTACAATTCATACAATGTTTAGTTAATTACGAAATTTTTATTAAATATATTAAGTGGTCTATGGACTATAGTGATATATATTAAGTGTCTCGGCCGTGGATAGCCTAGTGGTTAAGGTCTAAGTTGTGGAGGTGGCGATAGAGGGCAGCATCTGTCAGCACGATGCCAAGTCGGATTCCGGCCGTTTAGTCTCTACACGGGCATCTCTCCTCAGGAATCGCACCCTTAATCCTTGCCCACTCCGCGGGAAAGAGCTTGAGTTTCCCAAGTGGCATTAGTAACAACATAACAACAGTGGTCTATGAAACATAATGTATATTACTTTTTGTGTATTTATAACACCTTAATTACTTTTTAATAAACATAAATTATAATTATGGCAAAAATTACGTTGAATTATTTGAAGGTAATACTAACTATGTAATACTTTAATGAAAAAATAGATAGAAAATATATGATAAAGCTTGTCATGTAAACGCAATAAATAAAAATTTAACACTAACCATTAATATTCATTAACCCATTAAAAATTTAAACCAACTCTTTATTATCTTTACCGTAACTCAACGGGGAGGTTTATTCTATTAATTCCGAAAAATCTTTTCATTAAAAGAATTTTTAAACAAAATAAATATTCCAACGATTAAGCCTTAATTACCAAGAAAACGATAAGTGTGTAGCTTCGAGTTAAGAATAAGATGGAGATGGTGCCGGTCAAAAAACCAATACAAAAACTGGTTCGCCAAGTGAAGCCATCGATTGCTTTGTAGTAAGCCCAAACAAACACTCTCTGTGAAGAATTTGGCGCTATTCTACAGTGGAGTTTGTATTGGCTTACTACATCGACTTGGAGATATTTGACACTTTAATAAAAACTATCGTAGGCATGTTTCACGTCGCGAATGGCAACAGCTCTAGCTGTCTTGTTTTCATTTTCTGTCTAGAATAGGGTACTTGACTAAAACAATTTTGTTGGCTTAAAATATTCTTATGCCAAAATAGTAGACCTGTTTTTTTCTTTTTTTCAAATACCCATTAAAAGGGGGGGGGGTGAATTTTAAAATTAGGATGAAAAATTACGCCCGAAAAACCTTTGTGGCTGTCACGTGGTATATATCTATGTCGTCACTAGTAACTATAAACAAACTTTGAAACACCATTTTGGAATCTACTTTAAGCAAATCTGAACTATCCGCATCTGTAAAACCTCCAACCATTATCTATATAATTCTTATTTTAATAATAAGTTAGATTAAAACCAGTTAAATTACAAACAAAAAAACATCACACCGGTTTGTTTATACATACTAGTGACGTCAGCTAAATCGACGTGTTTGTGATCACGTGACGTACCGATGTTTTAAAAAAAAAGCCATTTGAAAATGATTTTTATTAATTATTTAAAGATTTATTTTGCAAAAAAAAATATACGTTTGTTATATTTTGGTTCAAGTTATAATTTAATTAATATTGGAAGGTATTTTAGCGATACTGTCAAGTACCCTATTACTTTTGTTCTGGTATTTGAAAATGAGTTTTCTAAGAATAATTTATTTTCTATTTTTTTAAAATGCCAACTTCTTGGTGGGTGGTTGGTATGTTCAAATCATCTGTTAAAGACAGCTAGCATAAAAGGAAAAGTTTATTTTCATTTATGACGGTTATTTTAAGAGTGAAACCCAAACAACTAACGAAATCGCAAGAAGGAAAAATGAAAACAAGAGCGTTATTACAACTTCTGAAACATTCCCATTAAAATTAAGTGAGCGGTTTATTTGGGCTTACTAGGGTTACTTGGCGACTTTCTGGTGGAATCACTTTGTTTCTCGCCAAACATCTCCACCTTCTTCTTAACTTTGCGGAGCTATTGATAAAAATCTCTCAAGCTGTTGCCAACGGAGAAAAGATTAATCAAGGAAATAAAAGAGCTACAGCGCCAGCCAATAAAATATGTCGTCATGGATGGAATTTCTTAAAATGGCGGGCAACGAAAAGTATGCAAGATTTTTCAGAACTTATTGAGTGG
The DNA here is from genome assembly GCA_019343175.1 of Oedothorax gibbosus. Taxonomy (NCBI): domain Eukaryota; kingdom Metazoa; phylum Arthropoda; class Arachnida; order Araneae; family Linyphiidae; genus Oedothorax; species Oedothorax gibbosus. The sequence goes on along the minus strand of CM033272.1, from coordinate 42,102,773 downwards.
TCCATCGATTGCGCAATCCCCGTGCAACGCAATACAAATTGTGTGATGAAGCCGCTTTTTGCCGTTTTCGCAATGCATCACGGGATACTGGTTGGCAAAAAACTGCTTTTGCCGAAGAGTTACATGCAATAAAATTGCATTTTAAAATGCTTCTTTTATGAATTAATATCTTATATCTAGCAGAAATTATCAAAACATATATCCAGTGATAAACTTATGCTAGCAAAACTGGTAAAAGTTTTAACTAGTTAATATTTAATATATATTTTTTATTGGTCGAATTTATCGCATGGTGCCATCTGGTGGCTTATGGCCACCATCTATGGCACGCCATGGGCGAGTGGGATGTTTTGGCTTGCGAACTGCCTTATGGGATACTGGTGGAAAAGTGGCTTCACCTTTTCCCCTAGGGGCACATCTGGTCCTCTTCCTATATCTATGGTTTGTAGGTTTAAGGAGAAGGGTTGACGTAACTGTGACATGACTGTAAAGGCGTGCACTCTAAAAACTAAATGTGTAAACTTGAAACTTTACACACGATTATGGGTATATTTCAAGAATTACACATATGAGGCACCAAATTACGCATTTGTATGTGTAAACGAGAGGCGTGTAAATTGACAAATGGTCAAAAACACATATTTATGTGTAAACATGAAAATATCAAGAATTTTACCTAGTATGGTGAGTTTTTTTTAATTTACACACATATATGTGTTAAGAAAATCACATGCTTAACATCACTTTAAACTTTATTTTACAATTCAGCAAAAGGCAGGAGAGCCCAGTCAGCAAGCCGCTTGCCTTTTTATGCGAACGATCCCAGGTTCGGGACCGAGTATTGTTAAAATAACTGTTGACCTATAAATGGTCTCTGTGTGTGTGCAGCTAAAAATTATTCTTCGGAATAATACCCCGTGTAGAGGAAGTGCACTTTAAATATGCTCCAAAGTCACAAAGCTGCAGATGACCTTGACCGTAAAAAAATTGCGTTGAATGCCTTCTCAGGTGTCGGCTCGTCACTTGACTGTGTTTCTCAATTATGACGCCCGTCGCCAATAGCCCTCGTGTAGCTCTAGTGTGACGATATTTCAACATAAAACCCTAACAATCCACTGTTAGTTTGAATTGGTGTCGCACTAGAGCTACACGAGGGCTATTCCTAACAAAATAACTGCCGATCTATAAACGACCCGTGCAGTATTATAAAGATAGAACGAAATTATAGCTATTGTTTACTATTGCAACTGCTTTTCAGCTGCCAATTTACACTACGTTCTTGAATTGAGCTTTAGCGCAGTCAAAGAGCGCTTTGTTTTCGCAAACTTCTATCAAACAGTTTGATAAAAATCGTATAATAAAAATGCAAACAGTATGTAAAACAAACAGTTGTTGCTGAAATTACGATTAGAACACATTAAATAATTAAATATAGTTTTTTAAAGCAACTTTAAATATTTGTAAATCGTTTGAAAAAACTTTTGAAGAATGTATAGTACTACTCAACTCTTTTTTTTATTAAAATAATTGTTCTTTGTTCGTGTTCTTTTCGCTGTGGAATATATTTGCGGCAAAGGCTTCTATGGCTTTCAGAAAAATAAATAAATGTATAAAATTAGTTATAAACTTCGAAGTCATCTAAAAAAGAAGATAATTTTATAACGCCACTCTTTCGTATGAATTTCGCCAGCAGGTGATGTGTGCTATACAAAATGTTCAGCTGATTTTTATCGGAAGAGTTGAAAAGAAAAATAAACATATTCGACGCTTACAAGTTAATGCAGTGGAAACCGGGATTTGATTCGGAAAACATCTGTCACTTGTTTTGCTCTTCCATACCAGAAAATTGAATTGTTGTCCCTGTCTTATTATAGGTAGTCCTAAGGTCAGTTCGATATTCTCACATTCTATTATTTCAAACGTAATGTTTAATCCTTTTCATATATAGCTCAACGTGTTTTTAAAAATATGTGTGCTGGAATTCTAAAACATTTTTTTGTTGGAAAGGTTGGGATTATTTTGTTAAAAAATTTATCAAGGTAAGTGTGAGTAATGTAATACTTTTTTCTGTTGAAATAAAAATGTTTTCATAAATTGCTTCGGTTTCTTCATTCAACCGATACATATAGTATTATTATAAAATTATTTAGTTATTACTTGGTTAAAAAGAAAAACAGTAGGGAAAACTTTATAATTTCTACTTCTTTATAGTTAAAAGTATTATTTTTACGATGCATATTTGTGTCTTAAATTCTGGTTATTAATCAAGAATGTTTTACATTGAAAGATAAATTTATTTTTTGTGTAATGATCCATTACATTTTTGTAACTTGCTGTTTTTCTTTTAAAGTAATTTTAATATGTAAAGTCAAAGTGCTAAATCACTATAATTTAATATTGAACAGTTTGTTGTCTTTTAAAATAGTTTCTTCTAAGTTTGAAAAAATATGCAATTGTGACAATTATATTTTACTGTTAATAGTGGATTAGGTTTAAATTTAACTTTATATTCTATGGTGGATACACGGGAAAATGCAAAATGGAAAATTTTAACAACGGATAAATAAGAAACGGAACTTCTGTAAATACACAGGAAAATACTTAACGAAACGGAAAAGTCCCGGCAACTCTGCTGCTGGTACTTTTCCCGTTAATTTCAGGAATTTTTTTTTCTAGTGTATCAGGAATTGAAATTACTTGATATATAAGAAGTAGTGTAGCATTATTATTGTGTTGTTCGTTGTTTATTAAAATTGGGTGGTAATTTCCAAAGTGATTAAATCTATAAAAATATTCCACATTATTTTTATTTTTTGTTTCATATTATAACTCAAAAATTTTTGTTGTCTAAAAATATGTATTTAAGTGTAATATGGTTAGGCATGTATATTGTATGTATGCATTTCTAAATTACTTAATAAAGTGTGTATTTCTGAATTACTCAATAAAGTGTGCCTTTCTCAATTAATTGGTAAAGTGTGTAATTCTCGATTGCACAGTAAAGTGTGTAATTCTCGATTGCACAGTAAAGTGTGTAATTCTCGATTGCACAGTAAAGCGTGTAATTCTCGATTGCACAGTAAAGTGTGTAATTCTCACTTACACAGTCAAGTGTGTAAACCGAAATTACACGCTTTTTTACACACATAAACAAATCATTCTAGTGGCAAAAAAATACCTGCTTTCGTGTGTAAATTTACGCATTTAGTTTTTAGAGTGTGGCTTCTCCAGTTTTCCATTGTCCTAACATTGTCAAGGCATCATAAGTGCACCTTGCACCGTAATGGGCCATGCAGTTTTTTCGAACCAAAGATGACAGTTTGCTGAAACTAATACCGTTTTGCACGGTCGACTAACTTTAAGCGTGCATGGTTTTAGGCGTTTCTAGCTTTACTGTTCGATAATTTTTTTCTTTCTTTTTCAGGTAAGACTCACCTATGCTGGTTATTACTTTCATATATCTTAGATATCGTATATTTATTAATTTTAGATATTACATAATTAAATTGACTGAAAGAGTCCCCTCTTGTTAAAGACTTTTATTTTAGTTTTTGCCAATACCCGTTGCCTGTATTACCGACTTATTTTATTTCTATCTATTTTAATCGACAATAATGAAGCTGGAAACTCTTAAGAGACATGACATGCAAGCTTGTAATGCCTTATCGAAGATTCAAACACGGGGGATCCCCTTGATTGGTAAGTGAGGAGGGCCTGATCTAGGAAAACTCAGACTATAGGCACAACCTATTTTGGGGGCCCCTTTACGGAAAATGTTATGTATGATTTCCAGTAATGATGGTGCTATATGACCTATGTATCAAATTTTTGCTACAATTTCATTCGCTTGCTTATAAACATCGATAAAAAAATCACGTTAGGTCAATTTCTCAGTCAAAATCGAGCAAAAAACAAAGTGGAGTATCATAATTTTTTTTGTTTACTGATATTTTGGGGATTTACGGCATTTTGCATAATAAAAACTGAAATTTAGGGGCCCTTAAAATTTGGGGGCCCTAGGCCCGGGCCTAACGGGCCTTATGGAAGAGCAGGCCCTGTAAGGGTCATAACCAGTATCATGACTGGGCGGCAACCCTGCATATGAACAACTTTTTTAGCAACTCTATGCACTATGAATCCTACATATGAACAGTACCTAAACACCTTTTTCACCGCATTCTGCAAACGACGTGTGACATGTTTAGTTGTAAACCTTTTATTCCCTAAAGTATAACTAAAATATAGGGTCCAGTTCGTTCATTGGCGACTTTTGATAATGGTGAATTCAACAGGACGAAATCGGCAATAACCCGATTGACCCTATTTCTAAGTGACCCGGCGTGGAGGTAAGAATAAGACAGAAATGCTGCTAAATCAAAAACCAATGCAAAAATCGGTTTGCCAAGGTAAATCATTGAATAATTTATGAATTTGACTTGGCGATTTTTAAACAGCTTCGATTGTTTTTCTCGCCAAGCATCTCTAATGCTTTTGTAGCTCCCGTTCAGGCCATCTTTTATTTACGCCACCCTGTATTTTGGAGAATGTGAGTTTAGTAACTATACCCTTCCTCTCTACCCTTTACATGAACAGTGCATTAACATAAGGGGATTCATGAAGTAAATAACGTAGATTATTGGTGCGATACAGTTTATTGGTACAAATTTTCATGTTTCGGTGGGACTTATCGGACCGCTCACCTTCTTCAGAATGACCCACAACACAAACTAACAGCTGTTGCTATGAGGCTTTTCCAAATTGGGTAGAACTCTACATGTCACATGCGCAAGGCTTAAGATATTTTCTGAATAGTTAGAGAAGATATTTTCTGAATAGTTAGAGAAGATATTTTCGGAATAGTTAGTCGAAACGTTCTACGTTGCTATGAGGCTTTTCCAAATTGGGTAGAACTCTACATGTCACATGCGCAAGGCTTAAGATATTTTCTGAATAGTTAGAGAAGATATTTTCTGAATAGTTAGAGAAATATTTTCGGAATAGTTAGTCGAAACGTTCTACGTTGCTATGAGGCTTTTCCAAATTGGGTAGAACTCTACATGTCACATGCGCAAGGCTTAAGATATTTTCTGAATAGTTAGAGAAGATATTTTCTGAATAGTTAGAGAAGATATTTTCGGAATAGTTAGTCGAAACGTTCTACGTTGCTATGAGGCTTTTCCAAATTGGGTAGAACTCTACATGTCACATGCGCAAGGCTTAAGATATTTTCTGAATAGTTAGAGAAGATATTTTCGGAATAGTTAGTCGAAACGTTCTACGTTGCTATGAGGCTTTTCCAAATCGGGGAGAACTCTATATGTATCATGTGCAAATTTGAAGATATTTTCTGAATAGTGCATTAACAATTTTTTTTATTATTTTACAGCCCAGCGTCCGCCTCGGATAACAGAACACCCATCCGACGTTCTAGTACGCAAGCACGAACCGGCAACCCTCAACTGCAAAGCTGAGGGCAGACCCACACCCGTGGTGCGATGGTTCAAGGGTGGCACCCCGGTGCACGACACCCCGAACCGCATGCTGCTGCCGTCCGGTTCGCTGTTCTTCCTCCACGTGATGCACGCCAAGGATACCGGCACGTACTGGTGTCAGGCTACGAATGATGCCGGGACGGCGCGGTCTAGAAACGCAACTCTGGAAGTAGCGGGTGAGTCGTACTATTTCCTTTCATTTGTTTTCAAAACCCTAAAAATACGCATTTGGCAACATTTTTGGCTTGTTTGGCGATATTTTAATAAGATTGGCGACAAAATTGGCAAGAAATTTATTGTTGATTTGAAAATACTTCTAAGCAAAACCTGGGAAATGGTCTTTTATTTGTCCATAGCTTTAAAAAAGCATTTGGTGGGAAGTTTGACAAGTTTTGCGCTATTTTAATTATTTGAATAACGCATTTGGTGCGACTGTGATAAAGTAGGCGAGAAATTTAATGTTTGAAAATTTGCTTTAAAACCCTAAAAAAATGCATTTGGCGAGAATTTTTGCGTGTTTGACGTTATTTTGGTAAGTTTGGCGGCTCATTAGGGCGGGATTACAATAAGGTTGGCGACAAAATTGGCGATAAATGTAACATTCGTACCATTCAGGAACGCCACTTCGGAATTAGCAGGCGAGTCTTACTCTTTTTAGTGATTTGTAACTATAAACATGAATGTTAAATGGAATTTAATTTGTTTCAAAACCTTAAAAGACGTACTTAGAGATAAAATATTGGCATGTTTGGCTAGTTTGGCGATATTTTAATAAGCTTGTTGATTGCCATTTGGCGGGATCATATAAGGGTTTGGCTACGAAATTGGCTTGAAATGTAATGTTCGTTAAAAAAAATTCTAAGCAAAACAAATCGTAATTATTCGTACTTCGTGGTTTTAAATTCGGGGGTTTAATGGTGGCAATTTTTATTGCATAAATGTATTAAAAAAACTTTCACGCGAATAACCATATAACACCGAATACCTGTTAACTACTCTTAGGAATCTTTAGGGCTTATTGAAAAATAAACTTTAAGGCATTCCCTCAACATTTTTTATACTCCCAGTTAAATTCGTATCGAAAATAAAACAAACAATTCAATCCAAACCCAAACGTTTTAATATTTCTGCATAATAATCGATCTTTATTTTTTAAATATCTTGTTTCTTTATATCGATATAAAATAAGTGAAGCTTTGGGCATAAAATCTTTCGTACCTTTCTTCTTTTCCATTGTAATTTCTTTTACTTTTAAAAAAAGCCCAATTCCATTTTTAATGCAACTCACAATTGAAGAGCTTAGTGGAAGAACGTGCTAAGTGACATTTTTGAAAAAGTTGAGATTTTTGTGTCAATGAACATGCCATTCCCTCCTTAAAATCTAACAAGATTCCCCCTTTTCATAAACTGTAAGGGGATACGGTACCAAAAAATTGGTCAAAATATCGATTTTTCAGTTTCTACTTCTTATTATTCAGAATATTTTTCTGCACACTTATTGAAAGTTTCAAAATGATATCTTTTGTAGAAAAAAAGTTATAAATATTTCTGAGTCATTCTATAAGTTTGAATACGCATTTCGTCTGCTTTCAACCTTTTTTCTCTGTTTCGCGTTTTTCAATTCTTGTGTTTAATAAATCCCTAAGGCTTTTTTGCTAATTAAGTTAGAATTTTGACATTTTTAACCTGTGTTCTTATATAAATGGTGTACAAAATTGTGCATGGAATAAAGTCTACTATGCATAGTTGGTTTTTTTTTTTAAATGTTGAATTCAATAATTTGTAATTTTTTTGTGATTTTCAGTACAAATGCATGTTACTTTTTAATTGTAACTCACATTTTAAATTCCATGCACAGTTGTTGAACAAATAGTTCTTAAAACAAACTGTAACAGTTTGGTGGAGTTATTCTCAAAATTGAAAGAGGAGTAGCGTATTAACAAAGTTCAAAATTTTGACTTTTTTTTTAATGAAAAAAACTACCTGTAAATATTTGGGTTTTATTGCTAGAAAATGTTTATTTAGAGTGAACATTATATAAAACCACAATAATTTACAATTTTATGTTATTATTTCTAGAAATAATGTTTTGGGTACCGTATCCCTTAAGTTAAGATAATTTTTTCCTTTTTTAAGTGCCGTTTTTAACTTATCTAAGTGCTGACGAAAAACGTTAAAGTTTATTTTCTGGTTTTCACCTTTTTGTCACTTAGCACGTTCTTCCACTAAGCTCTTCAATTTCGAGTTTTGCGGTGGCAACAACTTTTACCAGTGTTACATTATTTTGCCAGAGGCTAAAAAACATTTTCTATCGCTGTTCATTTCTGAAAAGCCATTGAAAGACTCTGAAAAAAATATTTTTTCAGTCTTTATTTTTAAGATTTTCCTTTTCGTTATATTTTATGGACTTTGCAGCGTGTGTTGACAAAGTTTTAAATAACATTTTATTGTTCAAGTAAAATAAAGCTTTTGCTATAGTCACATAAAGAGATGGAAAATGTTTTATAAGTTCCTAGCAAATAAAAAAATGGCTAGATTTGTCTTAAAGTCTCTTTATAGTTTAGTTTAGTTTGAATTATCTTCGCACTAGATCTACAAGAGGGCTATTGGCGACGGGCGTCGTATTTTAGAACCACAGTCAAGTGACGAGCCGACACCTGAGTAGGCGCCCAACGCAACCGTTAAGGGCGAAATCGTACGCAGCGTTAGGATTTTGAAGGATATTTAACGTGCACTCCCTCCACACGGGGTATTATTCGTCGGACATTTTGGCTGTACGGGCCGTTTATAGGTCGGTAGTTATTTTGGCGATGCCCGGACCCTAACCTGGGACCTTCCGCATGCTAGGCGATTGTCTAACCGACTGGGCTCCCCAGCCCCCTCTTTATAGGCATTTTGGTCGTAATTTTGATTTCTATATGCATTAGAACGTACTCCCAGATTTTTCTTCTTTCAATTTCCTAATATGAAATCAATAGCCCTGGTGTAGCTCTAGTGCGACGATAATTCAATTTAACCTAACCTAATATGAAATCTAAGGTTTTGAGGGTATTGCAAAGGAGTCTATAGTCCGAAACGAAGATTTTGCGTTTTTTTCTACACGTTTCGGAGGGCTCTGATTCAGAAAAAGTCTACAGCCCGAACTAAACAAAATAACGAACTTTAAATTTGGAAAACTAGTTTCTAGTTCCTGTCGGCCCAGTCGGTTAGGCATTCGCCTAGCATGCGAAAGGTCCCAGGTTCGGGTCCGGGCATCGCCAAAATAACTGCCGACCTATAAACGGCCCGTGCAGCCAAAAATGTCCGACGACTAATACCCCGTGTAGAGGGAGTGCACGTTAAATATTCTTCAAAGTCCTAACGCTGCTTACGATGTCGCCCTTAACGGTTGCGTTGGGTGCCTACTCGGGTGTCGGCTCGTCACTTGACTGAGGTTCTAAAATACGACGCCCGTCGAAAATAGCCCTCGTGTAGCTATAGTTCGACGATAATTCAAATTAAACTAAACTAGTTCCTGTCGGATGTCATAATAAGGTTTTGGTGGGAATCGAGCATGCGCATAGGGTAAATTCGATAGAACTTTTTTGGTCTTAAAGGTATTGCCGAAAAATGAAAAGAACTACAGATTTCAAATTTGATACACGAGTTTCCTACACCTGTCGGCCATCATGATAAGGACTAAACTCCTCTTCACAACAGCCCATTACTGGGCCAAGGCCTGCCGTGCCCATTTCAGCTTTCGTGACCTAGGGCTCTGGGGTGCTAGGCATATGTCCCGGTAAGGTGGTCAGCCTCACGCGGAACCCCCAGTGTTTAGTTCCCAAGCGTGCTTGGTACCCATTTTATCGACCCACTCAAGGGATGAAATGATGGGTCAACCTCGTCCAATCCGGGAATCTATCCCCGGACCTGTGGCGTGGCAGTGCGAAACACTACCACTAAGCCACTGGGCCTCCATCATAATAATAAGGGCATCGAGAAAATCGCTCATGCACATGCGCAAAGGGTATCGAACTTTTTAAGTTTGAAAGGTATTGCTGGGAAACGAAAAACCTTCTTGTATAAATCTTCAAACTAATTATGGCTTGTTAAATATCTATTACTGAGTGTTATTTGAAAGTCATGTGGTGTTTCACACCTCTAGTTTCCCAATTTTTATCGGCATAAAGACTCGAAGAGGTACAGAGTGACCCGGAATTGGATCTCGTCACATCTTGTATGTTAAGGCCACATCTGGAATGTGCTGTTCAGTTTTGGTCTCCCTTCCTCTGTAAAGATATAGAATTGCTTGAAAAAGTTCAGCATAGGGCTACAAAAATGATTTATCTGGTATTGCGTGCATCGAAACATGCTCCACTAAGACTGGGCTATAATAAGTTAATAAGGGCATGAAAAATGGAGACATGGAGGGCTTAGGTTTTACCTTAAATAGCCGGACAGAGGACATGATCAGAAATGAATAAATCGTGCTTTAGAAGGGAGGTACGAAAACATTATTTTTACAATAGATTGTCAATGAGTGGATGAAGTCACCAGATTTGTTTCTACATTCGAAGAGAGTACAAGATTTTAAGAGAACTTTACAGTCATTGAAAACTGGTAAAGTATTAGATTTATTTTGGACCAACCTTGTTGGCCTCTGGCCTGTTGTTGGTCGACAATTTTTGTATTTGTAATCGTGAGCCCATAGCCCCAGCTTCTACACTACAACCCATAGTCGACCAAAAGGGTTCTCTAGGTTAAGGAGAGGAGATTGAAATAACAATACGAAGCATCGACGCGAAGCGTCCTTACTGCTCCATCTTAAGATACCCCAAAATTTAAGAGTGTTTGTGATTTCTAAAATCAAGCCAAATGTACAAAATAAGTGTGGAAAACCCGTAGCAGAGACCCTAAGGGCAAAGCGATAGGCTTGCCTAAGATAAAACGATGATGAACAGATCATTAAGAAAGTGTAAAAATAACAATGAACACACATATCGTTAAGGACTGGACAAAACAAAGCTATTCAAAGTGCAACTTGTCGTCAGGGTAAAAATTTTAATAGTTAGGTGGAGATTTATACTACAATTACTATTAGAATTTAGATAGACTGGTAGTAACGTGGTAGTAATAGGGTACTTGACTATATCGCTAAAATACCTTCCAATATTAAATTATAGTCTGAACCCAAAAATAACAAACGTATATATTTTTTTCGAAAATAAATCTTTAAATAATTCATAAAAATCATTTAAAAATTGCTTATTTTTCATCGGTACGTCACGTGATCACAAACACGTCGATTTGGCTGACGTCACTAGTATGTATAAACAAACCAATGTGAGTTTTTTTTTTTTTTTTGCTTGCAATTAAACTGGATTTAATCTAATTTACGATTAAAATAAGAGTTATATAGATAATAGAGGTTTTACAGATGCGGATAGTTCAGATTTGCTTAAAGTAGATTCCAAAATGGTGTTTCAAAGTTTGTTTATAGTTACTAGTGACGTCATAGATACCACGTGACAGCCACAAAGCGTTTTCGGCCGTAATTTTTGGTCCTAATTTTAAAATTCATTTTTCTCCCTTTTTATGGGGTATTTGAAAAAAAAAAAAAAAAATACGGTTCTAATATTTTTGGCATAAGAATATTTTAAGCCAAATTTTTAGTCAAATACCCTATTCAGAGCCATCTACTGTGGATGCTAATTTGAGGTTGCGCCTGTGGTGAACCGCCCCAGTCCCACAACTCCTTGGTTTGTCTTTTGCAAAGCCCTTTTTTTAAGAAATAACCCAGTGCGATTTAGTCAAACCATCTCTTAGGAACTTCGAATACGACATCGCAAATAATTTCTCGCCGCTATTTTCGTAAAATAAAGAGCGTTGTTTGGAATCGCCTAGAGGGGGACTTCCCATACACTTCAGAAGAAGATGAAGACGCTTGGCGAGAAAAAAAATAGTGAAGCTGTCATAAAGTCGCCAAGCAACCCTATAGTAAATCTAAGGCTGTGTTCTGACTACGACAGCAAATGCCCCAAATGCAACAATACTTGGCGACTTGGCAGGGTCAGCCACATGCTATTGCATCGCTTGGCGCTCTTGGCGGTCGCCAAGTTTTGTTGCATTTGTGGCATTTGATGTCATAGTCAGGACACAGCCTAAAGTAAACAAACCGCTTATACGCAATGCTGAAAAGCAATAATTTTATTTTTTAAAAAAAAAACGTTAATTAGTGGATGTTGTCCAGTTGTGTAATATGGCAGCTAATCTTAGTCATTGAATAAGTCGAATGATAATGAACTCATTTTTCTACGAAAAGCCTTAAGAAAGGCTTTTTGGACCAAGAACAGAAAACGTACTATGGAGAAATAGATCAATCATGAGTTACAATTGACGTTTCGAGTCATCGTCAATTTTGATGGCTTGGCCCCATGTACAGATATGTAGGAGGAAACCATATAAAAAGTATAACATTTCATGAACCTACTACTACTACTACTACTCCCTGGCACTACAGTCCATGCTGGACCATGGCCTCTCTAACAATGCGACTCCAAAGTGACCTGTCTCTGGTCTTCGCTTTCCAGTTCTTAATTTTCATGGCCTTCAGATCTCTTTCCACTTCATCTATCCATCTTTTTCTAGGTCTTCCTCTCTCTCCCTGACATTGCCCCTTGAAAATTTTCTTTGTGCCTCTGCTATCGTCCATTCTTTCCATATGTCCCAGCCATTGAATTATCTTTGGTTTTATGACGCTAATAATGTCTTTCTCTCCAAATAGTCTAGCCACTTCAAAATTGTATCGCCTTCTCCAAACACCACCTTCTACGATAGGTCCAAATATGGCTCTTAAAATTATTGAAATATTTCATTTCATCATGAACCAGAAAGGGAAAAGAGAAGAGGCAGACCACGAACAAGATGGCTAGACTTGGCTAAGATGGCGAGAGTCTTGGTGTTAGCAGAAAGAGCGCTATAGCGTCGGATAAGTAAATATGGTTTAAACTGACTGACACAGTCTTGGCTGAAAACCGGCTGTAGTGCTGAGTAAAGTGATGGTTTCCTAAGATTACGGTGCCGTCATCCGCCAGATTCGTAACGGTTACGTATGACGTCACAGAAACCTTTTACGTACAAATGTATGGCGATGGTTTCCTAACAACACGTTAATCGTAACCGTAACGGATCTGTACCATCGTCACGGACGTTCTTGCTTTTCCGACTCTTCTTCACACGTTTTTCGGACACGTAGCGGCTACTTTTGCGAGCGAAAAATGTTCGAAAAGAGCGCTTCTCAGTCGGCCTTTCTCTTCTGGGGCTATAGGATTCTTGTGGCGATTGTAGGGCTTCGAAACTAAATCTTCGCGCACATGATTTAAAACAAATTATCTTTGTTCGTAGATGCCGACGTATGAGGATATGGAAAGCCCCTTCAGTTGTCCTATGTTTGAAAATTTCCCTCTGCCGGCTACTTTCTAAATCCGATTCCTCATCCTCCATCAGTATTAGCAGTGCTAAATTTTCATAATCCAAACTCATTTTTATATTGATTGAAGTTACGAACCGGCTAAAAAATCACGATGTGTCGGTTTGTTTACGTTTGGATCGGTTGCGGATTACGTTTCTTCATTTCGAGGAAACCGCATTCGTAAACATTACGATCGGAATTGTAGCGGAGCGAATCTGTGACGTCACGCGTAGAGTTACGGTGACGGTGCCGTTATCTTAGGAAACCATTACTTTAGAAGAAAAAGCTATAATTTTTAAAAAAATGTCTGTTTGCACAGTTTGTAGGCTGTAGCACAATATCTGAATTGACGTGCGTTGTAACTGTAGTTTTTATTAAAGAGTCAGAAATCGCCAAGTTGATGTACTAAGCCTATATGAACTCCACTATAGAATAGCGTGAAAACACTGCTCAAAACAATTAGGGGAAACGCATGGTTAAAACCCTTTTACCCTCAATGATTCCATTTGGTATCATCAGCTTCCGATTTTTTTTTTCTCACTAAGTTAAAGCTCGCGCTTATTTATCGTTATATAGAAGAATCACGTCTTTTGACGAATTAAATACTGTTTGTTTTAATTAAATGAAAATATGAAAAATGTGGTAAAATAAAATTCAACTCCCAAAAAATTTTATGAAATAAATTGACCTTAAATTCTTGACGCTTGCATTTTTTTTAGTTGTTTAAAAAAAAAATTTACCTTTTTTTTACAAATAAAGTTTTGAAATTTTTTTTGTTATAATTTATACAAAAGTTATGATTCCAATATTTCCCCCTTAAATTTTAGTTAAAAAATTACGATTTTTTGCCCGGTTTTTTACCATTTCATTCTGGATGCATAATGAATCTATTTCACAAATTTAAACTTTTTGATAATAAAAAATAAAAGAAGTTGATCATGAAAGGGTAAAGAAAGTGCTCCCCTAATTGTTTGAGCAGATTCAGAAATCGCCAGGTCGATAATAGTAAGCCAATACTATCCACTCTAAAATAGCGCCAAATATTTGGCCGAGAACGTTTAGTTGGGCATAAAACAAGGCGATAGATGGCTTCAGATGGCAATCTGGTTTTTCTATTGGTTTTTGAGCGTCAGCATCTTCGTCTCCTTTTTAGCTTTATTCTTGTTCCAATGTTCCATTCTCCGATTCATTTATTGTGTTTTGTGTTCAAATTTTTTTTTTTTGTTTATTTGTTATGTTCGATGGGCTTCGGGAAAAATATGTGTCCTTATAAACTGAAGAACGATGTTTTTGTTATGTTTTTGGTTTAGCAACCTTGTATTAACCCTTTCAGTTCCAGTGATGCCATTTGGCATCATCATGTTTCTGATCATAATTAAAAACAAGTAGGTTTGTGTACAGAATCTGTCACTTAAACCGCTTTCACAAACATGTGTGCTCAACAGGAAACAACTATTTATAGACCTCAGAAAGAAATTCGCAAACAGAGCCTTTAGCTAGTTGTAATTAAACATTTAAACGATAAAATTAATTATTTTCATTAATCTTCTTTCTCAGAATTAAAAATTAGACTTTATCGTTTGCTTAATTTGTTTGAAGTTCGAAGAATAATAATGTAATCTTTTTAATAAATATCTTTGTGTCGCCACAATTTCCCATTTAATTCTTTCGAAAATTCAGACATTTATTGTTTGTTAAATTAATTTACAGTTCGAAAAATAGATAATTAGTGCAATTTATGCTTTTAAAATAAAAGCAAAACTTGCATATTTTTTATGCCAAGTTAGAATTCTCTATGCATCTTTCTTCATACATATATAATAAACCATCAAAAGAACTCTATTGTGATATTACTACAATCCAAACTGAATTATATCACATAAATAAATATTCTTTCAAAAGTTTTTTATTTTTACTTTATATAAAGTATCTCGTACGTTTAACGAAATGGCAACAGTGAAAATATCGAATAAAAATAGAATTTACATGTTATTTCAATGTAGATTAAATTTTTAGTTATTTAAATTTTAAATAAACTTCTACTTTCAATTTTTTAATGAAATTTGGAATGTAGCCTAATCTGATTTTTTGCTTCAAAATGACGTATCCCACTTGTCTGTGGGACTTGTGGATGGCAACAGTGAAAATATGAATAAAAATGGAATTTGCATGTTATTTCAATGTAGATAAAAAAAATGTAGTTATTTAAATTTTAAATAAACTTCTAATTTAAATTTTTTAATAAAATTTGGAATGTAGCCAAATCTGATTTTTTGCTTCAAAATGACGTATTCCACTTGTCTGTGGGACTTGTGGTTCTTTCTGTGAAAGTGGGTGACGGACGGACGGACAGACAGACGGACTGAACGATTATAAAACCTTCCACTTTTTACGTTATAAACGTAGTGTGGAAGCTAAAATTAATCGGGCTGACATGTATTGGGATTAATAAAAAATATTTTCTAATAGAAAAAAGTTTGAAGAATGGAATGATGTGCTTTTTGACATCATGGCTATAGAGACGATCAGAAAAAAAATTCTAAAATGATGATGCCAAATTGTCATTGGGACTGAAAGGGTTAAACCAAAATACGATAACCATGAAACGTTTTAGTTTGAAATTTATTCCTCTAATGCAGGATTTTTCTTTTTTTTTACTCCCGAAATATATAAATCCATATTTAATGGTCATACATTAAAGTAAAACTATGTTTTAAAAAAATATGGCGCTGTAAGTTAATAATTTAAATTTTAAAATATATAGGCATGGTGTTTTCATCATTGAATACCCTGTTTAAAAAAAATATGTGCTTGGTTTCACCATAATAATAGTTCTCAGTAGATGCAACGGTTGTGTGGTGAACTGTCTCACCATATATTCGGTTTAACCATTTTTCAAAAACCTAAACCTAGACCTAGATTTTCAGGTTTTGGGGACAAAAACCTAAAAAATAGCGTAACAGACTTCCAAAAATATTGTGAAACATTTCACCACACAGCCGATGCGGCTACTACAGTCCCTGGACAAATTATTAGACGCACTGTATTTTTTTAGTAAAGTTATGTTTCTTGAGAGTTTTTATGCAATAATGGTATATTTAAACTGCAATATTATTGATTTTTATTTTAAAGAATTGTTGTAGACTACATATTTGTACTTATTTTAAGATAATTATGATTAATTACGATTAAGATTAATTTATATTTATTATAAGATTATTTATGTGTGGAATCATCATCTTCAAATGCAGTCGAGACAGTACAGTCTTGCATTGATAGCATGCCGCGCAGAATTAAAGCTTTGATAGCGCTAAAGGTGGCTCCAATAAATATTGACTTTTACTAACATGCATTTCACTTTTCTTTAAAACTTAATAAACTTATGCTTTTCTAAATGAATGCTGTTTTATTTATGTCAAATAAATCGGTAATTGATTGGATAATATAAAAATAAAAAACAAATCAATTTAAAATAACAAAACGGTACAATATCACCCGGTAATTAATATTTTACATGAAATCTTACAGTATGTGTAATAATTTGTCCAGTGACTGTATTAACTATTATTTTCATCATTTAGAACATTGTAAAAAAAACTGTGCTTGATTTCACCATAAAAATGGTTTGTTGTATCTTGTGGTGAAATGTCTCACCATATATTTCGTTGAACCATTATTTAGGATACGGAGACAAAAAAAACACCGGAGAAATAGTAAAAGCGAATAACGAAAATAGGGTGAAATTTCACCACACAGCGACACAGCTATTATAAACTATTATTATGGTGAAACTTAACTCCAAATTTTTAAAAGTGCTTATTTTTAAGCATTTGTCTGTCTGTCTGCCTATTCGTACTATAAGAATTTCTGTGATTATTTCAGGTAACAGGGAACAAAACGGCCATTCAAAATATCGAATTTTCATTTAAACTTTAGTTACTGAATCGTGCCTTTACTAAAAAACTTCTATGATGCAAACTTGGATATGGGGCTGGAGTTTGCAAAATTTAGTAGTTAGTTTCAATATAACTTTGTTGCCAGCTTTAAATGTCATTATTCCAAAACACCGATTTTCAGCCTTAAGGTACACTTTTCTCTTTTTCTATTTTACTAGAAGGGTTGAAATTTTCTGTGATGTCGTATACATGTCTATTTAACAGAGTGGACCAAAAATTTTCCAAAAAATATTAAGTGAGTAAAAATAAGACGATTTTTCTGATTTAAGAAATGCGCAAAATTTCTATTTAGGTTAATAACTTAAAATTACGAATGTTTTATCGTCAAACTTGAAATTCATTGCGTTGACTGGACTTTTTTTTATTTCTATAAAAAAAATATTTTCAGATACACGCAATAGTTGTGCTGGAAAGTGTACCTAAAACCTAAAAATCGGTGTTTTAAAAAAAATGACATATGAAGCTGAAAACAAACTTACATTGAAATTAACTACAAAATTTGCGAACTTCAACCCCATATGCAGGTGCGTATTATATAAAAAATTTCGTAAATATTAATTTTAGTGATTGAAAGTTAAAATGAAAATTTGATATTTTGAAGCGTCGTTATGTTCCCTGTCCCCTTAAAGTAACAAGAAGGCTGGCTATTTTATTTCTTGCGGAAAATGTTCTTTGATTTTTATATCAGTTACAGTTGTGTCACACTGATACAGCTGTTTGTTATTATCTTTCGCCCCTCTTTGTCCGTTACAAACAGAACGTAAAAATAAACATGCAATTTATATTTAGATTCCGATTTTCACTGTACATTTTGTGATTTAAAAGTATAGAAAATAGATTTACTGTGTATGAGTTCGTTTATTTATATCGTTTATATTTCCATGCATAATTTAGTTTTGATTAAAAATAGGAAAGTATATATGCATTATAAATTAGTTGTTTGTAGATTGTAGCATAATAAAGTTCGTATGAAGTTCATAGCACATAAAACTAATTAAAAATATGGTACATAACTAATTGGAAATTTAGTACCTAGAAGTAATTTGAAATTTAGTACCTAAAACTAATTTGAAATTTAGTACCTAAAACTAATTGGAAATTTAGTACCTAAAAGTAATTGGAAATTTAGTACCTAAAAGTAATTGGAAATTTAGTACCTAAAATTAATTGGAAATTTAGTACCTAAAAGTAATTGGAAATTTAGTACCTAAAATAATTGGAAAAATTAGTACCTAAAATAATTGGAAATTTAGTACTAAAGTAATTTAAATTAGTACCTAAAGTAATTGGAAATTTAGTACCTAAAAGTAATTGGAAATTTAGTACCTAAAATTAATTGGAAATTTAGTACCTAAAACTAATTGGAAATTTAGTACCTAAAACTAATTGGAAATTTAGTACCGTTCGTATGAAAAATCAATGAAATAATGTATATTTCAATTTTTAATCGTTCCAGTCTTTTTTTAACTCAATCAAGACGATTGGATCGTGGGTGCTCTCTGCTACTATTGAAGACACTGTGCTGCTAGAATTTAATTAGAGACTGAGTTATATTTATTTTGAATTAAAAAAAATTTGGGAAATTAGATTAACGGGATACGATACCCAAAACATTATTTCTAGAAATAATAACATAAACTTCTAAATTATAGTGGTTTTATATAATGTTCACTCTAAATAAACATTTTGAAGCAATAAAAACAAATATTTACAAGTAGTTTTTTTTTAAGTCAAAATTTTGAACTTTTTTAAAACGCTACTCCTCTTTCAATTTTGAGAATAACTCCACCAAACTTTTATAGTTTGTTTTTAAAACTATTTGCTCAAGAACTGTGCATGGATTTTAAAATGTGAGCTACAGTGAAAAAGTAACATGCATTTATACTGAAAATCACAAAAAAATAACAAATTATTGAATTCATTTTTTAAAAAAATAATTATACATAGTAGACTTAATTCCATGCACAATTTTGTGCACCATTTATATAAGAACACAGGTTAAAAATTTTAAAATTCTAACTTAATTAGCAAAAAAGCCTTAGGGATTTATTAAACACAAGAATTGAAAAACGCGAAACAGAGAAAACAGGTTAAAAAGCAGACGAAATACGTATTCAAACTTATAGGAATGACTCCAGAAAAAATTTAATAACTTTTTTTCTACAGAAGATATCATTATGAAACTTTCAGTAAATGTTCAGAAAGATATTGTAAATAATAAGAATTAAAAACTGAAAAATCGATATTTTGACTAATTTTTTGGTACCGTATCCCCTTAACTCAATAAAGACGATTGGATCGTGGGAGCTCATACTGCTACTGTTGAAGACACTGGGATGCTAGAGACTGAGTTATATTTATTTTGAATTAAAAAAAAATTGGGAAATTAGATTAAAAATGATTGTACTTTTTCATTTCGCCGCACAATACTAAACCTTTGTGAACAAACGGAAAAGTTTGGTGACAAAATGCAGTATACACTGTTAATGGTTAAATAATCGTTCAAACGGGATATTTAACATTTGAAGAGTACAGGGGAAAAACCGTTTAATTTCGTCGAAAACTTTCCTCATCAGGCCTCTTTGGTGATGAAAGCGAGTCATCGCCTAAACTGGTGTGAGGAATTCGGTTACTCACTTTGTGTTTCTCTTGCGGCAACCCTGATTTACGCCAGAGATCAGCGGACACGAGTCACACGTTTGTACCGCGAAAGAAGGACCGAAAGGAAAACCTGTTTTCTGTCGCCAATGTCCGCCAAGCAGATACAATTACGGAACTACTCCTAAAAAAAAAGCGGTTCTTCCCCTGTACTCTTCATTTATATTTGTACCTTTTGGCGACTTTATCCCTTGCGCCCACGATTTGGAAAATTTTAAAACAATTATTAATCGTCCTTAACAATGCATTCCGTTCTCTTTTCAGTGCCTCACGAGGAATTCCGGCTGGTCCCCAAACCAGAGCATAGTTATATTTACCACATTGCAAATATTATGTTAGGTAACTGTTGTACATATTTGGTGACTTTATCACCCAGGATATCGAATAAGTACCAAAGTGTGCATATTAATCTCTATTACAGTGCATTCCATCATTCATTAGTCATTTAGTTTGGATACCATCTCGTGTCGGTTTGACTGAGAATGAACTGGCTGACTGACTTGAAAGGGCAGGCTGTGACCATATCTAAGAGGGGGACAACCTGTTGACTTATTCAGAAATTGGCTCCATTTACAATAAGACGACGGCAATAGACTGGTGTCCCCCTCAGCACTCTTGGTATGGCGCTCAGAAACCAGGCGAGATTTCTAAATTGCAACTATGCAGGCAAGACCAAACTGCTCTCTCCAGATTCAGGACGGGACACACAAAGATAGTTTGAAGTTTGAGGCCGTAATCAAGCTGTTCCCTGACTGCCCCAACTGTCGGGGAGGTGCTCAAGTCAGTCCCGAACACATACTCCATTGCCTCGGTTTGACGTGGAATGACATCAACGACGACCCACTTTTATTTTTGAACTTTCTCAGGGTCACACACATCATGGAACTGGTCTAATTTTGACCCAGGGATATGTAAAAAAAAAAAAGAAAACAGTGCATTCCTTTCCCTTTCCAGTGCTCTTGACGGTATATTCGGAGCTAAACGAAATTTTCTAGCGCCAACCACAGGATTACACAGCTAAATATTATACCATTTGAAATATTCTACATTGTGGCGGTTTCAAATTTTTGGCGGCTTTATCGCCACGAAACGGAAAATGATTATAAATTTCACAAGTACAACGCGTTTCTTTCTCTTTCCAGCGCTCCGCGAGGAATTCCGGCTGGTTCCCAAACCGGTACAGGCCGCCATGGGCGAGACCGCGGTACTGGAATGCGTTCCCCCTCGTGGACATCCCGACCCCGTGGTACGATGGCGGAAGGACGGCGAGTGGGTTGGCGCCAACGGCGGCAAAGGCGGCCGATTCCGAGTAAGTACCAGAGTCATTGCCTACTCATCTTATGAAGCCAGTACGCTGTTTAATATTTCAGGCTAGGTTTCACACACAAAAATGGTTCCAATAATAATGGTTCTTACCAAAGCCTGAAACTGCTGTGTGGTCTTTCCCGTGGAGCGGGCAAGGATTAAGGCAAATGGGTGCGGTTCCTGAGGAGAGATGCTCGTGTAGAGACTACACGGCAGGAATCCGACTTGGCCGACAGTCAGAGAGGGAGTGAAATCTAAATAGGGGGTACATTATGTTGGTTGGTTGGTAGACATATATATTCAGGTTTGTGTGCTTGGTCAGAGACCCGCTTATAAACCTTCGTCACGTAAGACAGACACAACAGACAACACACACACATAGTGGATCCATCTAATTTTTTAGAGACAGAGGCCAACTAGAGGATCCCCAGAATTGGCTTGTCCACCCAGAGGTATTGATTTGGTATGGGAACTTGGAGGACTTTCGGACCCAACAGATTTAACGAGCACGTACTCCGCATATACTCGACAAACACAAACATCCATACCTTACCGGGATTCGAACCCGAACCCAGAGGCTCCAAGGGCTAACGCCCTAACCGTTGCGCCGCCGGGTCGGCTACATTATGTCAAAGGGCATTCTTTCGAATTTTGCTTAGTTGGTTGGTTGGTAGACATATATTCAGGTTTGTGTGCTTGGTCAGAGACCCGCTTATAAACCTTCGTCAAGTAAGACAGACACAACACACACATACAAGACAGATGTTGCCATCTATCGCCACCTCCGCAATTTAGACTTGTCCCTGAAGGGGAGGGAAATAGTCTCCAGGGACCTGTACCCGTGGGAAACTGCGCCATGACCGCCCACAGGACTTTCGGACCCACATATTTAACGAGCACGTACTCCGCATGTACTCGGTGGGTCTTCAGTGGTATCGGGACTCTATCGCGGGACCTTCCGATTCCGAGAACGAGGCCTTAACCACTAGGCTATCCACCGCTGTGTGGTGAAATATGTCACCATCTTTTTGGAATTCGGTTTAACCATTTTTCAGAAACCAGAAGCTGAAGCTAAATTTTCACACAAGACGAAAGTTGAAGTTTTTTTCAAGACCTTCTGAATCTGCTTGACCCTATAGATACGTCTTTTGTGGGCCGTAGTGAGCCTAGTGGTCAGCGTCTCGGTCTCGGGATCGGAAGTTCCTGCAATCGAGTCCCGGTATCACTGAAGACCTACCGAGTATATGCGGAGTACGTGCTCGTTAAATCTGTTGGGTCCGAAAGTCCTCTAAGTTCCCATACCAAATCAATACCTCTGGGGGTGACAAGCCAATTCTGGGGATCCTCTAGTCGGCCTCTGTCTCGAAAAATTAGATGGATCCACTTATGTGTGTGTGTTGTCTGTCTTACTTGACGAAGGTTTATAAGCGGGTCGCTGACCAAGCACACAAACCTGAATATATATGTCTACCAACCAACCAACCAACGTCTTTTGTTTAATACAATCAATAAATCAGTTGCTTCGTTAGAAAGCTATAATTAGCATTTTTTAAAATTTTTAGAAAGCTTTACATTTCTAGTTTATAATAGAAAAGATAATTTTAAGAAAAATGGTAAAATGCGGTTGTGAAGTGATTTCTACAAACTTCTACTTATGTGTACTTTTGGCGAAGATAGTCATCGCGCCCAGGATCGGATTTAAAGATTTGCCGCTTGTAGGCTACGATTGATTTGCCGCCCCTGTCACAATATTCTCCCTCTTCGGGGAAAGGTAGCTGGTTAGCTGCAAAATAGGGTAGTATGTGCTGTTTAAAATAGATACACATATTAGAATCATCTATGTACCTTTACACGCTAAATAGAAATCGAAATCGGCGATTTTTTTAAAAACTGTTTGACTATTTTCTTTCAACTTCGAAATCCGGGAGGAGGGGTGCAATTGCCCTCGCAGCTACCATGTTTGCTACGAAATATTAGTATTATATATACATTTACGGTTTACGCGTTAATGTAAATTATGTGTTTTCTTTCTTAAAAATATTCGTATCTTCATAATAATATTTTTATGCCGAATGCTGCTTTAATTTGTCGTAAAATTTGCCGGCCCAAAAAATTCGCCGGTCTAGGCTACAGCCGACTGAGCCTATTTAGAAATCTGGCCCTGAATTCGCGCCTCTGATGTTATGACGGCATAAGCTGTTAAACACTTCAGGCTAGGCTTCACCACAAAATATAGTTTATAGTAGTTGCAACGGCTTGTGTGGTGAAATATTTCTCCATCATTTTAGAATTGGTTGAATCATTTTTCAGAAACAAAAACCTTAAACCAAATTTTTGTCAATTTTTGTCCAAAGCAAAGTGCATCAGTGTTAATCCTATAGCTATAATCCTATAGCGAAAAAAATATTTTCTCTGCCACATTTCTCAGGCTGTATTGAATATTTTTACAAGCGGATTTTTTATGTGATAAATGTAGCTGACTTACAGGTCCCGACCTTCCCACTTTTTGAAATGGGTTCGAATATTTTTTTTAATTTTCAATAAATAATTTTACACAAAATATTCGAAGCAATTCCAGAAAGTGAGAAGATAGAGACCTTTAAGTTATCTACATTTATTATAAAAAAAAACGTTTGTAAAAATATTCAATACAGCAGGAGAAATGTGGCAGAGGAAATAGTTTTTTCCCATTGGATTAACACGGAGGCACATGAGTTTAGAGACCCGCGGTCCAGCGCTCCCAGTCCCCCTTAAACCAAACTTTCATCGAACGAAACCTGAAATGATTGGCCGCGAATGGGTGAGCCATAGCAGCGGAAAAATAAGAACAGCATATTCACTGCCGAAAAAAAATTCTACTTAATAGAAGGTTGGTTGAGTTTCAATAACGTACGTAAATTGATAAAGACACACAACGGCTGCAGCATTGAAGATTCACTAGTTGAAAGATTTTATTACTGTGCATTTAAATAGGGTATTTGCCCCAAAAAAATATGGGCTTAAAATATTCTTATGCCGAAAATATTCGACCCGTATTTTTTCTTTTTTTCAAATACCCCATAAAAAGGGAGAAAAATGAATTTTAAAATTAGGACGAAAATTTACGCCCGAAAACGCTTTGTGGCTAACACGTGGTATCTACGACGTCACCAGTAACTATAAACAAACTTTGAATAACCATTTAGGATTCTACCTTAAGCAAATCTGAACTATCCGCATCTGTAAAACCTCCTTCCATTATCTATAAAATTCTTATTTTAATCGTAAATTAGATTAAATCCAGTTTAATTGCAAGCAAAAAAACATCACACTGGTTTGTTTATACATACTAGTGACGTCCGCCAAATAGACGTGTTTATGATCACGTGACGTACCGATGAAAAAAATAAGCCATTTTAAAATGATTTTTATGAATTATTTAAAGATTTATTTTGCTAAAAAATATATACGTTTGTTATTTTTGGGTTCAAAATTAATTTAATATTGGAAGGTATTTTAGCGATACAGTCAAGTACATTAAGCTATCCGCCTACGTTCGAGACAATTTTTTTGAAAAACGTTATTCATTAAGCATTTAAAAAAAAATTAACACTTATATGCATAAAATGTAAATAAAAAGTAAAAAAATCTAAAGTAAAAATTCCTTTTTAATAAATGTTGAGCTATTTTGTTGTTAAATTAGGGAGTAAAACACCATTATGCAAAACCTGATTTCTTAAGAACCACTTAAGATAACCAAATTTCCTACAGTGCTAACCCTGTTGAAGGCAATAGACTAAAATCTAAGAGATGTATTGAAAAGAGGAAAAGTTATTGTTCGTCGAAACACAATACTCATGTTTTTCGTTAAAAATTGCATTTTTTTAGACTAAAATCAAAGAGATGTATTGAAAAGAGGAAAAGTTATTGTTCGTCGAAACACAATACTCATGTTTTTCGTTAAAAATTGCATTTTTTTAGACTAAAATAAAAGAGATGTATTGAAAAGAGGAAAAGTTATTGTTCGTCGAAACACAATACTCATGTTTTTCGTTAAAAATTGCATTTTTTTAGACTAAATCAAAGAGATGTATTGAAAAGAGGAAAAGTTATTGTTCGTCGAAACACAATACTCATGTTTTTCGTTAAAAATTGCATTTTTTTAGACTAAAATCAAAGAGATATATTAAAAAGAGGAAAAGTTATTGTTCGTCGAAACACAATACTCATGTTTTTCGTTAAAAATTGCATTTTTTTTAGAATTGTTAGTTTGAAAAACCAGCTATAAAAAATGAAATCACATATAGAACCGTATGATTCTAGTTCATTGGCTGCAAAGCAGTTTGCTGAATATGCTGGAAAAAAACTTTGAAGATATCTATAAAACTTTTTGTTAAATAATGTTTTGAGTGACGGTTCGTAAAGCAAAATTTAGGGGCTGGGGAGCCCAGTCGGTTAGGCACTCGCCTAGCATGCGAAAGGTCCCAGGTTCGGGTCCGGGCATCGCCAAAATAACTCCCGACCTATAAACGGCCCGTGCAGCCAAAAAATGTCCGACGAATAATACCCCGTGTAAGGGAGTGCACGTTAAATATCCTTCAAAGTCCTAACGCTGCGTAAGATGTCGCCCTTAACGGTTGCGTTGGGTGCCTATTCAGGTGTCGGCTCGTCACTTGACTGTGGTTCTAAAATATGACGCCCGTCGCCAATAGCCCTCGTGTAGCTCTAGTGCGATGATAATTCAAACCTAACCTAAAGCAAAATTTACATTTCTCAGAAATATGTTCTGAAATTTCTACTCTGAAAACAAACGTGTTTTGAAAAAATAACCAATCAATCATTTATATTGCCAGATTACTAAAGCAAAACTTGATACCAAAGAAACTTAAATAATGTGGCTTTGCTATAACACTTATAAATTAAAATTTAATTTAAAAAAACTAAGAAAAAACAATTACTAATTAATATAAGCAATTAAAAAGCCAGTTTCGGTTTCGAAATAAGATTTCCGGTTGAATTCGACTACTTATGTCAATTATTAAAATAATCATAACTTCGTTTCTAGATGACGTAAAATTAAACTTCTTACAGTTTTGGAAACTAGAATAATTGGGCTATAAAGCTAAAAAATAAAATAAAAATTATTGAATTTCATTAAAAATAGGTATTTTAACGTAAGCGGATACCGATTTGGTAACTGTTCTGTCGTGGGCAGTTAAACTGCAGTAACCCTAACAATGAATTGGACCGTTTTTACTCTTTGAAACAGTCTTTGCGTTTTCTTTCGGGTAGTTTCCTAGATAGCATAGTTAAAGTATTAGATTGGCTGATCACGTGACCTCCAAGGCTAACGACGGGACGCGCATGGAAGCATTTTAAGGGGGCAAAATTGCCAGTGTTGCTGCCACTTTTAAGAAAAAAATACTACGAAAAAATGCCATCTAATTCTAAAATTACAAAAAAATATCGAAAAAATACTAGCTGCATTTTGGAATCTTTTTAGTGACTTTAAATCATTTTCTGGTATTTTTTTTTTTGTAATTTTAGAATTAGATGGTATTTTTTTCGTAGTATTTTTCTCCTTAAAGTGGCAGCAACACTGGCTATTTTGCCCTCTTATTTGGCCTCCATGCGCGTCCCGTCGTTAGCATTGGAGGTCACGTGATCTACCAATCTAATACTTTAACTATGATATCTATGGTTGCGTTAAAGCCTAATAAAAATAAGTAGAGTTAGTTGACCAACACTTTCCAACCTACCCTGTTTTTATGTTTCAGTTTTTGGCATCGTTTAAAACGAAAATGTTCTATATTGTCAGTTGAAAATGTGTTTTCGTGACGTGCTCGTTAAATCTGTGGAGTCCAAAGTCCCGACGGCGTTAGCGTACGATGTCGCTCGAAGTTCCTTTGGGTGCCCGCTCAGGTGTCGACCTCGTCACTTGACCAGGGTTCTAAATTACGAGGCGTTATTGGCTGTGTTAAAGCTCCTGAAGGAGGCTAGAAATAGGCAGCCGGAAACGATTACCTTACCTTACCATGTGTTTTCGTAAATAAGGAAGTCTGTTGTTTTTAAACGGTTTTGAAGAGATTATTTGGAGTTCAGGCCCTCTATTGCGGACTAAAATATCCTATTTCAACATTGCTGCATTGCATTCATTCGTTGTAAGAATATTATAGATCGTCGGTTTGATGCTTCCTTCCCTTCCGCTAGATTGTGGGTCCGGGCTCGCTGCAGGTCGGTGACGTCCGGCAATCCGATGAAGGGCAGTACAGATGTGTGGCTGAGAATTTGGCTGGAGTGAGAGAGTCTCCACCGGCAGCCATGACAGTCCACGGTAAGTAAATGCCCAATTAGTTTTAGGTACTAAATTTCCAATTAGTTTTATGTACCATATTTCCAATTAGTTTTAGGTACTAAATTTCCAATTAGTTATGTACCATATTTCTAATTAGTTTTACGTACTATGTTTCCAATTAGTTATGTACTAAATTTCCAATTAGTTTTAGGTACTAAATTTCCAATTAGTTTTATGTACCATATTTCCAATTAGTTTTAGGTACTAAATTTCCAATTAGTTTTGGGTACTAAATTTCCACATAGTTTTAGGTACTAAATTTCCAATTAATTTTAGGTACTAAATTTCCACATAGTTTTAGGTACTAAATTTCCAATTAATTTTAGGTACTAAATTTCCAATTAGTTTTAAGTACTGTTTGGAACTGCTGTGAAATGAACTCTCTACTTGTCTGAACATTATCTTTGTTTTTCTTACTGTTTGAAGCTCTGTTAAAATGATGCCTCTACTTTGACTATTATCTATGTTTTCTGACTTTTCTAAAATTGCAAATGGCAACAGTAAAATGTTTTGTTTTCGTTTTAGAATAAAAATGTGAACGTTCGAAATGGCCGTGTTGAGTATGAGTGCGTAATTTTATTGAAATTTGAGTTAGATAATAACCCACTGAACCACTTGAGCGCACCATACAAAACATAATGGTGCATCGGCCGAAGAATTAAATAGTTTTGGACATTTTTAATCGACCATTTGGAATTGAAAAATTGACTGACTAGTGATCACGAACATGACCAGACTTTCTATTTGCGGGCAACGAATTTAGTGAGTTCTTTCCAATTTTACATTTCTTCTTGAAGAGTTTCATAAAGCTTTGAAATGAATTTAGAAAAGTTGAAAAAGAATCGATCCAGTTTGCGTACCGCGACTACTAAAATTTTTACAAAAATTGAAACGGAACTTTCACAGTCACAAATTTCTTTAGAAAGCTTAGATGTTCTTATTGAACAATTGAACGATAAAGAAAAAACGTTAGGCTTGATTGATACGGAAATAGAACCTTTGATTGCGGATGACGATGTTGAACGAGAAATCGAAACTAGAGAAACTTACAAAGAAAATATTATCCTCTGGCGTACACGTGCAAAACGTATTTTGAATAACACTAATGAAACTAATGTTAAACAACAAACCCAAGAACATGTTATCGTTGAAAATACGTTTACACAACAACAAAACGTCCACCTTCCAAAACTCTCAATTCAAAAATTCGATGGACATCCTTCAAAATTTTTGGAATTTTGGCAGTGTTATGAAAATGCAATTCATAAAAATAAATCATTGTCGGATGTTGATAAATTTAATTATTTGAAATCTTTATTAAGTGGCTCAGCTTTAAACGTAGTTAGTGGATTTCCGTTGACAAATGAAAATTACTCATCGGCAATATCTTTGTTAAAAGAACGATACGGAAGGACAGATATCCTTCAAAACGTGCACATGCTTAACTTGTTAAAAATACAACCACTGCGATTTTCTAACGATCTTATTGGTTTGAGGAATTTATATGATAAATGTGAAACGGAAATCCGATGTCTGGAAGCTCTTGGAGTTCCTAAGGAAAATTTTGGAATATTGCTTTGTCCTTTATTGATGCAAAGAATACCTCATGATATGGCTCTCGAATACAATCGATCTAGAGACATAGATGATGAAAATTGGTCCTTAGAAGACTTAATGAAATTCATTAAGCGTGAACTCCACTGTAGGGAAAGGGTTTTAACTTACAAGCAAATTTGAAAACAAAATAGAAATTTTTCCAGGTAAAAATTATATTGACAATAAATATGAAAATAAAGTAAATTTAAAAAAAAGGCTTTAAAAAACATAAACATCACTGCTAAATTTTGGGGTTTAAAAATTTTAAATGAAGACAAATGTTTTTTTCCCCAAAAATTTTTAAGGTAAAACATTTGCCCCAAAATTTGGGGGATGTAAAAAAAATGATAAAAAAAACGGAAAAAAATTAAAAAACAAGGCAATGCTTCCGGGGCTTAAAAAAAAAATCATATTTTTTTTAAGGTGTCCCTGACAAAAATGTGGTTTTTTGTAAAAAAATCCCACCCCCGAAGAAAAATTTTTTTTTAAAAAATTCAAAATCTCTAAATTTTCTTTTTTAAAAAAAATATGTAAGAAAAACCCAAAACCCCCGGGGGGAAAAAAGGGGCTTAAACATCAACATTTTGTATCTTCCTTTTCAAATCAGAAAAAGGGGGCCAAGCTGTCTCCCCCCCCAAAAAAGGGTTCATGTTGGGGGGCCCCCGGAAAACCCCCCAAAAAAAGAAAATTTCAATGTCCTCTATGAAAAATGGAGCCCAAAAAAAATTTTAAAATTTCTCGACGGGGAGTAAAAATCAAAACCCCTTTTTTGTCATGGGGAAAAAGGAAAAAAAACCTTTGGGGCCAAGTTTTCCCAAAACAAAAAAACCAAAAACCCCCCCGAAATCCCCAAAAGGGAAAAAAGGGGCCCCTTAAAATAAAAAAAAAGGCAGTATCTTTTTTAAAAAAAACCCCTTTAAAACTCCCCAAATACAAAAACTACTTTTAAATTTCCCCCAAAAATAAATGCCCTTCCCCCTTTTTAAACCCCAAAAGGGCCCCCAAAAAACTTGCGAAAAAAAAATTTTTCAATAAAAGGGGAAGGGGAAAAAAAAATCATTTTTTTTTAGGGCTGACAATTACTTTAAAATTGTTACGGGAAAAAAATTTTAAAAAAATTTAAAAATTTGCCCCTTTTTTTGAAAAGGAAACATCCCCGGTTGGGTGTTTTGGGGGGCATAACGATTATACTACAGCCCCAAAAAGATCTTTTCTTGGGGTGTAAAATTTTTCCTTTTTGTGTGGGGGGGTTTTATCAGGGATAAAAATTTTTTAAAAAAAATTTTTTGGGGGGAACTTGATCCCAAAAGGGGTCACCGAGGGGCTCACTAGTTCTAGAAAGTATCTGTGTTTAACCCTTTTTCCCTTTTTTGTTCAACCAAAAAATTTTTTAAAAATTTAAAAAATGAGGTTTTTTTTCCAGGGAAATTGGGGAAAAAGTGGGAAAATTTTCCCAAAAAACCCTACAACCCCAAGAAAAACCCCTTGATAGTTTAAACAATGGGGTTTTAAAAAGGCCAAACCCTGTAGGGGGACTAAACCCCGTTTTTTTAAAATACATTAATCGGGGGATAAAAAAAGAAGTTTAAAAGGGCACACAAAATGACAATTTGAAAGATCCCCCCAAATTTTACATCCCCCCCCAAAAATCCCAGTAAAATTTAAAAGGGAAAAGAGAGACTACAAAGTTGAAAATTTGGGTCTCCCGACGGTCGTCCCATTCCCAACCCCCCCAAAACCCTTTTTAAAATGATTCTTCTACAACCCCGGCCCCAAATTTTTTAAACCAGCTTTTTTTTTATTTCCCAAAAAAATTTCCCCTTTGGGGAAACCCAAATTTTTCCTTTGTTTTTGACAAAAAAAAAGTTTTCCCCAAACCCCTGGGGCTTCAAAATCCAAAAAGGGATGCGAAAGTTTTCCCCCTTTTTAAAACCCCCAAACCGAAAAGGGGCAAACGCCCCTTTTTAAATTTTTCCCCGATTTACCAAAATTTTAAAAATTTTGGGGGTCACGTTTTTTCCCAAAATTTTTGCCCCCGGGGGGGCCCTTTTTAAAAGAACCCCCTATCCAAAAAAAAGCCCCAAAAATCCTGATTCCTAAAAAGCCTTAAAAGAAATCTTTTTTTACGTCGAGGGAAACTTGCCCCCCCGGCAAAACCCCTTTGGGAAAATCCCTTTTAAAAATTGCCCAAAAAAAAACAAGAAAAAATTTTTGCGGAAGCTAACAGGGTTTTCCCTTTTAAAAAAGTGGAAGAAAAAATTTCCCAAAATTTTTGAGAGACTTGGGGAAAAACCCCCAAAAAACTTTGAAATTTCCCCCCTCTGAAGAAAAACGGGAAAAAAGGAAAATAGAAAAAAAAATTCTGGGACCCCCGCTGGAATACAGAAAAAAGTTTTTCCCTTTTAATTTTTTTAAAACCCCACTTGAAGAAAATTTTGGGAGACGTAGCAGTAAAACCCCAAAACCAAAAGGGGGAAAACAAACCCCCGGGGGCGAATTTTTTAAAACCCAAACCCGGGGGTTTTTGACCCTTTTCACTGTTCAAATTTAAAGCTTTTTTTCCAAGAAACTGGGGGGTTTTGAAAACTGGATTGGGATCACAGCCCCCCCGCCTTTTTAAAAAGTATGGAACGTTTTGGGGTTTTGGCCCCCCTTTTAAATTTTTAAAAATCGATTGAAATACCGGGGGGTTTTAAAATTTTTTGGGGCCCCCGCCCCCAATTTTTCCCCCAAACCCCAAAAAATTTTAAAAGGGACTTTTTTCCCCCAGATGGGGAGTAAAAAGTTTTCGGGGGGGTTTTTTTCTAGGTGGGGGATAAAAAAACCCCATAATCCAAGTTTTTAAATTTTTTTTCATCAAAAAGTAGAATACCCCCCTTTTAAAAAAACCCCAAAAACCCCAAATGTAAAATTCGGGGCCCCGGAAACCCCCAGGGGAGCCCTTACGGA
This sequence comes from Oedothorax gibbosus, assembly GCA_019343175.1. Taxonomy (NCBI): domain Eukaryota; kingdom Metazoa; phylum Arthropoda; class Arachnida; order Araneae; family Linyphiidae; genus Oedothorax; species Oedothorax gibbosus. Next base: position 42,071,033 of record CM033272.1, on the reverse strand, counting down.
GCCCCCTTTGCCCGAAACTTTTTTCCCCCCCTTTTTTTAAAATTTTGGGGCAAAACCCCTCTTAAAAAACCCCGGGCTTTTTCAAGCTTTAAAAATAAAAAGGGAAAATTTTAAAAGCATTATGAAAAATTTTTAAACCCTTTTTTGGGCCCTCGAATCAAAAAATACAATCTCTAGTAACCCAAAATGTTTTGGGCTCACTCCCCCCGGTAAAAAAAAAACCCGCCCCCCCTTATTTTCAAAGGTTTTCCCCCCTCAAAATTAAAAAGGGCCAAAAAACTATGGTGGAATGGGCCCAAAAGGGGCCCACCCCAAAAACCCAAAAAAGGACTGGCCAAGCCCCTTTTCAATAAAAAAAAGCCCCCCAAAAAACCAAAAGGAAAAACCCCCAAAATGGAATTGAAAAAAATTGCAGTTTTAAATTTTTTAACCCCCAAATTAAAATATGATATAACAAAAAAATTTTTGGGTTTTCCCGTCTGAAAATTCCCCCTTTTTTCCCCAAAAACTTGTAAAAAATTTTGGGTTTTGGGGCCCCTTTGTTTCACAGTAACTGCAAAGAAACCTTAAAAAAAATGAAATACTTACCCCCCTCAGAACTTAAAACACAACCCAAAAAATATAAAATTGTAAAAAAGGGCCCAAAATTCAAGTTTTAAATTTTTCTGTTTGAAAAATATAAGCCCCTCCCAAAAAAATAAAAGATATTGTCTTTGAATGCATTCCTTAAGCAAAAATTTTTTTTTGAGATTTGGGGGGAAAAGTAAGAAAATTTAAAATTTTCCTTTCCCCAAACCCAAACCCCCAAAAATTCTATTTTCCCCCAAAAACCACCCCTCCCCCCAAAATTATTTTTTGGAATTTTCCCCCCAAAAACCCCTTTCTCTTCATGCGGGAAAAACCCCAAAAAAACAACTCTTTCTCTATTGGGCCCCAAAAATTTTGGGGAAAAACCGGGGGGAAAGAAAAGAGTTAAAAATAAAAAATTAATCGAACTTTTTCATTTGTTTCATCAAAGGGGTGTACCCAAATTTAAGCGACTTAAACCGAAGCATTTTAGCCCCCTTAAAAGGTTCTAGCACGAAGACAGTGCCGTCGGAAAAATTTCAGTGAAAGCAACTTTTAATTTGTTGGGCAATAAATCTTTAAAGAAAATAAAAAATTTCGCCCCGCAATAAAGAATTTGCTCCCAAAAAAAATCAAATGGCATTTACCCTCCTTTGGGGCCCCAAAAATTTCCCCGGGGGATTATGGGAAGCAAACATCAAAACTATGGAAACCTTTAGTCAAAAGGAAATCAAGCAAACATCCGTTTTGAAAGGAAAACCCCCCTTTTGTCAAATTGAACATGTTTGAATTCGAAAACCCTTGACACCTATCCCCACAGATCCAACAATCTACTTCCCCTTTGGCCCGGGCATTTCCTTTTTGGTGGTCCCTTTTTTCACCCCGAAAAGAACTTCGAAAAATCAAAATTAGGCAAAGGGGGACCTTTTTCAAAAATTAAAGAAAAGTTTTGGTGGCGTTTTGGGGCAAACTACTGACAAAACCCCAAACGTTTAAAAAGGGACGTAAAACTACCAATTTGGGCTGGCCAAAATTTGGTTTTTCATCAAGGGGAAAAAGACCCCCACCCCAAAAAGGAAACTTTGGGGCGTCTACAGATTTTCCCCGGAAAAGATTGGCTAGTAGGTTCTCAAAAGAAACCCAAGGGAACTAAAAAAGGGCGTTTCCTTTTTTTGCATCTGCCATTCAAAAGATGTTGACCCCCGTTAATGGGGGCGGGTGTTTTTGGAAAAGCTTTAAATGAACTCTCTACTTTTTCGGAAAAAAAAATTACTTTTTTTCTTACTGTTTTTTAAGGGTCTGTTTAAAAGATGCCTACTTTTACTTTTCTTTTTTTTGACTTTTCTAAAATTTCAAATGGAAAAAATAAAAGTTTTTTTTCGTTTTAGAATAAAAATTGAAAATTCGAAAGGCCTGTTGAGTAAGTGCTAATTTTTATTAAATTTGGTTGATAAAACCCACTGAACCACTTTAGCGCACCAACAAAACAAGTAAAAAATTTCCAATTGTTTTTGTCTAAATTTCCAATTAATTTTTTTGGGACTAAATTTCCAAAATTGTTTTTGGGGCTAAATTTCCCAATTATTTTAGGTACTAAAATTTTCCAAATTTGTTTTAGGGACTAAATTTTCCAAATTTGTTTTTGGACAAAAAATTTTCCAATTATTTTTTGGACTAAATTTCCAATTTTTTTTAGGGACTAAATTTCCAATAGTTTTAGTTACTAAATTTCCAATTAGTTTTAGGTACTAAATTTCCCAAATTTGTTATGTACTAAATTTTTAATTTGTTTTATGTACCATATTTTTATTTTTTTTATGTGCTATGTTTCCAATTAGTTATTTACCAAATTTCCAATTGATTTTATGTACTAACAAACAGTGATAGGAGTAACGCAACTTAGGAGTAACAATTACTTTTTTCAGGTAGGTATCACCGTTAGATTTCCATAAAGTAACTGGAACGTAGCTGCTTTATAAGTAACGAAGAATTTCGTATTTTTATATTGATAATGAATTTTCGAACAAAATAAAGCGGATGAAATTTTCTCTTCATCTGATTGCTCCGCGCGTTTTATAGCTCCGCCCATGGTCGTGGCTTCTGTGCAAGGAAAAAATGAGTTTAACTATAGTGTGTGTATTTTCAAATAAATTTGTCTTTCAGTGAAGCCGTTCTTCGTGAGGGAACCCGAACACGTGACCGTTTTGTCGGACGAATCCGTGCAGTTCGAATGTCGGGTGGGGGGTGACCCCCTCCCCACCATAACATGGCGGCGGCAGGACGGGAAAATGCCCGTGGGGAGGTAAGCATCACCTCTTTACTCGAGTATGTATCATTAACTATAACAAACTACACTTAGAACCAGGGTCTCGCGTCACCTGACTGCGGTTCTAAATGGGGTACTTGACTAAAAAAAAATTATTGGCTTAAAATATTCTTATGACAAAAATATTAGACCCGTATTTTTTCTTTTTTTCAAATACCCCATAAAAAGGGGGGGGGGGATGAATTTTAAAATTGGGACGAAAAATCACTCCCGAAAACGCTTTGTGGCTGTCACGTGGTATCTATGATGTCACTAGTGACTATAAACAAACTTTGAAACACCATTTTGGAATCTACTTTAAGCAAATCTGAACTATCCGCTTCTGTAAAACCTCCACCCATTATCTATATAATTCTTATTTTAATAGTAAGTTAGATTAAAACCAGTTTAATTACAAACAAAAAAACATCACACCGGTTTGTTTATATATACCAGTGACGTCAGCCAAATCGACGTGTTTGTGATCACGTGACGTACCAATGAAAAATAAGCCATTTAAAAAGGATTTTTCTTTATTATATAAAGATTTATTTTGCAAAAAAAATATATACGTTTGTAATATTTGGGTTCAAACTATAATTTAATTAATATTAGGAGGTATTTTAGCGATATTGTCAAGTACCCTATTACGACCCCCGTCGCCAATAGCCCTCGTGCGACGATAATTAAATTAAACTAAACATAATTATCGATACACAATAGTACACTTATATTTTCTAACTCAAAAATTTAAAAAAAATTCGATAAATAATAAAGGAAGATTCTCTCTGTTTGTTCTTAAGAACAATTCGTTGCATATTTATTGCTGCCTATTTCTCAAAAACCATTTGTTCCAAACATAAAACAAATGTTTACAATTTCAAGAAATACGTTTTCACGGTCCAAGTTTATGTTTTCAATGTTATTCAAAGCAATTATCGTAAATCCCCAAAAATGAGAAGTATGAGCAATGGTTATTGTTCGAAACAAATATGTATGGCATTGTATAACAATGGTGGATGGCCTGCGATAAATTTTGCTGAATGGAAGACTGTCGTGACAGGAATAGTTTTAAATAAAGTGGAGTCTATTTTAGTAGCCTACTTTAAATTGTTGTAGTTTTATGTAGCCGGAGTTACACGGGTGTACCCTTGGCGATTTTAAGACGGCTTCTCTTTTTCTTTCGCGCCATGCATCACCATTTCTTCTTAAATCTGCCTTTGAACGTCGCTCTAAGTTTGGAAACCCATTACCAATAACCCTCGTGCAGCTCTATTATGACGTCAATTCAACAAAACCAACCAAATTTATTATCAGTAGGTGCGCCATCGTCAACTTTTTAACATATTGACGACGATTGGCAAGAAAATTTGCCACGCGAAAAGTTAGCTTTCAAAACAAATATCGCAAATCTTCAAAAAAAAAAGATAAGCATGAACAATGGTTATTGTTCAAAATAAATATGTATGGCATTGTATAATAATGTATGGCCGATGATAAATATTGCTGAATGGAAGACAGTCGTGAGAATAATAGGTTTAACTAAAATGGAGTTTCGCACGGGTACAGGTCCCTGGAGATTATTTCCCTCTCCTTCAGGGACATGTCTAAATTACGGAGGTGGCGATAGATGGCGGCATTTGTCAGCACGATGCCAAGACTGATTCCTGCCGTGTAGTCTCTACACGGGCATCTCTCCTTAGGAACCACACCCATTTGCCTTCATCCTTGCCCGCTCCGCGGGATGAGCTTGGGTTTCCCAAGTGGCATTAGTAACAACAACAACAACTAAAGTGGAGTTTGTTTTATAACTCTATTTTAATTTTTACTGAATTTGTATGCCCAGCGTTGCACGGGAGAACCCTTAATAAATGACGAGGCTGACACCTGAATAGGCATACTACGCAACTCTTAAAGGGGACATCGTACGCGGAGTCGGAACTTTGGGCGCATATTTAATGTAAATAACTGCCTCTACAAATAGTATTCATCTAGCTCTTTTTTGACTGAACAGACATTTATAGGTCGGCAGTTATTTTAATACTGCCCGGGTCCGAATCTGTCACACGGAAAGCAAGCTCCTTTCCGACTGGGATCCCGACCCCCCCCCCCCCCCCGTTTAGTCACTTCAAAAATAATACTTTTCATAAAATTGATTTTCATATTTGAACTGAAGTAATTTGACAAATGTATCAAAAAATCGTGGTTGATTTGGGGATAGAATTGTTAGAACTTGTTCAGAAAAATAACTGCAACATTCGTTCTTGGTTAGGAAAGAAGTCTTAAGGGGATACGGTACCCAAAACATTTCTAGATATAATAACATAAACTTGTAAATTATAGTGGTTTTATATAATGTTCGCTCTAAATAAACATTTTCTAGCAATAGAAACAAATATTTACAAGTAGGTTTTAATTTTTTTTTAAAAGTCAAATTTTTGAACTTTTTAAAACGCTACTCTTCAATTTTTTGAGAATAACTCCGACAAACTTTTATAGTTTGTTTTTAGAATTATTTGTTCAAGAACTGTGCATGGATTTTAAAATGTGAGCAAAAGTTAAAATATAACATGCATTTATACTGAAAATCTCAAAAAATCACAAAAAAATGCAAATTATGGAATTCAACATTTAAAAAAAAAACTATACATAGTAGACCTTATTCCATGCACAATTTTATACACCACTTATCTAAGAATACAGGTTAAAATTTTCAAAATTCTAACTTAATTATCAAAAAAGCCTTAGGGATTTATTAAACACAAGAATTGGAAAAACGCGAAACAGAGAAAACAGGTTGAAAGCAGACGAAATACGCATTCAAACTTATAGGAATGACTCCAAAAAATATATAGTAACTTTTTTTTCTACATCATTATGAAACTTTCAGTAAATTACTAGTACTATAAAATTTAATGTGCCTTCTAGAGTTACACGTAATCGTTGTTTGTTTCATTTGAATTCTAATCGGAATAACTGCATTTTAAATTTTTGTCTATATAAATTTTATAAAACTTATAATAGTGTGTCTGAGGAACTTGATATTTTTTGTGTGCCTTTTAATGTTTTTAAATCTAATTGTCGGAGGTTATTCTCTTTGTAATGTTTTTCTTTTTTGTGTGTTTTTGTTGTTTTCATTGTCTTTTATGATGTGCATTATAATTGGATTTTTCTGTTATGTGCATCTGAAACAAACAAATAAATAAATGTTCATAAAGATATTGTGAATAATAAGAAGTAAAAACTGAAAAATTGATATTTTAACCATTTTTGTGTACCGTAACGCCTTAAGTGTTTTGTTCTGTATGTTTTGTGTAGTTTTTGTAGAAAAATAAAACGTTTCGTCCTAAAGGGGAGAAATTCCATACCCGTTCTTCGCACGGATTAAAAAAAATATCAAATCGTTCCAAATATGTTTACCATATAACCTGTTACAGGATCATAAACTTATGTTATTGTTCCCGCTCGTTATAAAGTATAAAATCCCGTTTCATTGCCTTAAAATTCCAAAATGAAAAATAAGCTATAAAATGCACTCATAAATGTCATCACAATTCCCTCATAAATACATAAAACCTTTTAGCTCATTTGGCGCGTTTTGGGAAATAATTTGGCGAGAAAATAGATATAGCTACAAACACACCCATTATACAGCTCTAACACAATGACCTTCGAACAACCGACCAGCTTATAAATTATTTATAAAAGAAATTGCCTATTTGGTGAATTTTAGTTAATAAGTTGGCGAGATTAGCAACGTATTTGGCGAAAAATAAAGACATAAAACACTAATAGCTCTAGTGTGATGGCCTTTATTAACCATCATAGTTCAGTAATAGCTTAACTGTACATTTATTGCTAAAATATGCATGCATGCAGTCAACAGAAAACACCCCTCTTGACTGGAACCTTCACTTCAGTTCGTTTAGAACCACTCAGCCAAGCAATGAAGGTAAAGCTATGATATAATCGCCGGTCTGTTCATTGGCAACTTTTGGCAAGCTTGAAAATTTAAACTAGGCTTGCTTTACTAATCGAATTGTATGAAATATGAAGCGAAATGTTCACCACATTTGGCCATTTTCGCTTGCTTGGCAATATAGGATATAGCCAAATTCAGATCAGCCATTATATCATAGCCGTTCCGTACTTGAAACTCGACAAATCATTAAAATATTATACTTCAACAAAACTTGGTATATATAGCAAGCTTATTGTTTAAAACATATGAAGAGTACAGGGAAAAAACAACTTCAACTTTATTGCATAGGAATCTGCCTGCATCAGGTCTCTTTGGCAACAACAGCGAGTCGTAGCCTAAAGGCCTTATCACACGAGAGCTCGTTCGTTCAGCGACGTCCGTACGCCATATCAAAAACTGGTTTTTGGAGCAGTTTTTGCTCGATGAGCAATTTCGAGTCGACTCGAAAAGATCCGCCACATTTTTGCTGTTCGAACGGCTGCTCCAATCAGAAACGAAGTTCAGTCGTGACGTCATGGCCGAGCCTCCTCCTCCAATACCGCGATAATACTGCTTTTAAGTTTGTGATGTCACGCATGACGTAGCCGTTCTCTTGTGACGTTTTTGCTGTCCCAAAAAGCTGTTTGACGAGCGACTTTCGTACCGTCTGATGAGGGCTTTAAAGGGTGTAAGGAAACTGGTTACCTTCGCAGCAACCCTGATTCACGCCAGAGATTAATGGACACGAGTCACACGTTTGTACCGCGAAAGAAGAACCGAGAGAGAAACAGGTTTCTTTTCGCCAATATCCGCCAAGCACAACAGAATAGATTCCTATGCAATGAAGTTTTTTCACCTGCACACTTCATATATGTATGGCATTATACAAAGCTTTTTACACTGTTAAAAATTTGGTGCTAGGTTTCACCATGATATTGGTTGGTTTCACGATGATATTGGTTCCTAGTAGCTGCAACGGCTGAATGGTGAAATGTTTCACCTTTTTTTCGGTGTTTGGTTGAACCATTTTTCTGGATTTGGAAACAAAAACCTGAGAAATGGTTCAACCAAATACCAAAAATTTGGTGGAACGTTTCACCATTCAGCCGTTGCAGCTACTAGGAACCAATATCATGGTGAAACCAAGCACAAAATTTTTAACAGTGTAAGGTACGGTGATGAAAAATATTGCTAAAAGAAAGACTCGTATGACAGGAAAGCTTTAAATAAAGTGGAGTTTATTTTATAACTCCTTTGCCTTTTTTTTTAAAACCCGCCTCATATGGGTGGAGGGCAATAACGACAAAGATCGGTTTTTACTAATTTTCACATAATCGGCAAAAAAATGTCCAGTTAAAGCATACAGTCCCTGGACAAATTATTAGACGCACTGCAAGATTTCATGTAAAATATTAATTACCGGGTGATATTGTACCTATTTATTATTTTAAATTGATTTTGTTTTTTTATTTTTATACTATCCAATCAATTACCGATTTATTTGACATAAATAAAACAGCATTCATTTAGAAAAGCATAAGTTTATTAAGTTTTAAAGAAAAGTGAAATGAATGTTAGTGAAAGTCAATATTTAGTTGAGCCACCTTTAGCGCTATCAAAGCTTTAATTCTGCGCGGCATGCTATCAATGCAAGACTGTACTGTCTCGACTGCATTTGAAGATGATGATTCCACACATAAATAATCTTATAATATATAAATTAATCTTAATCGTAATAATCATAATTATCTTAAAATAAGTAAAATATGAGTCTACAACAATTCTTTTAAATAAAAATCAATAATATTGTAATTTAAATACACCATTATTGCATAAAAATTCTTAAGAAACATAAAATTACAAAAAATACAGTGCGTCTAATAATTTGTCCATGGACTGTATATCCGATTAAACGGATTTCGGTTAAAAGGGAAAATACCGTAATGTGTTTGTTTCTTCAGGGCCCAGATCCAAGAAGACAAGAGCCTACTCATCAAGGATGTCTCCTCATCTGACGAAGGGATGTACATCTGCGAAGCTGAGAACCCAGTCGGGATCATATCGGCTTCTGTCACCTTAACAGTTCACTGTGAGTTTAGAATTTTATCTTTTCCTTGCATCATTATTTTACCTTAATTATTTGCAACTACAACTGAAACAAAATGGGCTTACTACACCAAAACCCATCACAAAATTAAAGGGCATGAACTCTCATTCATTCAACCTCTAAACCATAGAGGTAGGTAGGAGGTGTAGAGAGGTCCACCTGTTGAGAGAAATTGAAGCAGGACACTGTCAGGTTTTTCGAATACTGCACATAATATACTGACACCGAGGTATCCCAAGATGCAGCGCTCTAGCCTGCTTCATTTGTGCGCTACTGCGCATATACAAGGACCTCTCTATTCTCCTTCCTACCTCTATGCTCTAAACCCTCAACGCAACTCAATCTTCAACTTTTATCGCGATTTTGATCTTGCGAAGTAGGACATGGAGTTGCTAGCGTTGAATGATTGGCTGATCGCTGATTCTACGCTGAAGAGCCAAAATTCCTGGTATAGGCATACATCTGCGAATAAAGGTATATAAAACCAATCGAAGTCCGTCGCTGTGTTCAACAGCGTCTATGTGCTGGCTATTACGGCAGGTTATGAAAATTGAAGGGATTTTGAAAGTATCGAGGGGTTAAGAAAGGGAATTCCATATCCATGTATCTCGGAGGTGGAGATAAATTTTGGATTTTCACTTACGACAATTTCACGAGTGTGCCATGGATATCGATAATCCAGTAAAACATTAAAACTAAGACACAGCTGCGACCTAAAAAAAGATCATGCAAAAACGGATCATCGACGACGGACGAAAATCATTAAACATGATATATTGTGGATACGTGATATATACGGCTCCAGAAGCCCATATCGGTGAATATTCATTAAATGGTTAACAAGTCGACACTTGTACGACATAGAATCGACATAGACGTTTATCACATTTAATGATCAGTTGTCAATGGACCCGGCTTTGCACGATGTTTTTAAGGTCAATGCTATGTCGTAGATTTGATGTTTTACTGGATTATCGATATTCATGGTACACTCGTGAAATTGTCGTAAGTGAAAATCCAAAATTCATCTCCACCTCGGAGATGCATGGATATGGAATTCCATTTCTCAAACCCCTATACTGTCAAAATCCCTTCAATTTTCATAACCTGTTAGCAGCCCATAGACACTGCTGAACATAGCGACGAACCTCGATTTTTTTATCCACCTTTATTCGCAGATGTATGCTTATACCAGTTATTTTGGCTCTCCAGTGTTTTTTCAAGCAATCACAAATAGAATTTTATTCTCTTGTTTGGCACGAATTCATATTTGCCCATTACAGTTGGCTGAATCTATGCATGCGCAAGATCAGCGATTGCAAAAGGAACTATATTCGGGCCGCCATCTTTATGATGGCTTAGTGTCTCTTCGCTGTGAGAAAAGCAATAGTTTAATTCCATGCAAAATTGTCCTGTCTGTAGTGTAAGTCACGTTTGTAAAAAGTTATTATCACTACAACTTTTAACATTAAATGAAAAACAAATTGTGGGAATAGTTGATCTTCACTTATTATAACTAAATAATGTAATGTACTTTATTTAATTTGATTTATTTTTTTAAGTTAAAAAGCTTTAAATCCCCTCTTAAATCGTGACTTACACTACAGTTACATGGAATTTGCCAATAATCTATACATCTGGTTGGTTCAAATAATTTTTGGATTAACCAGATCGCGTGTAGGGCATATCAAACGAGCGAAAATTCTCCAACCCATCCCTCAACTCAACATATCTTCAACGCAAAAGTTTGCTGTAATTTGCCGAGTGAGCTGGAAGTTAAGGTTGAAGATAGGGTCACAGCTCACAGATACGTCATTTTAACAGAGCGTAGTTATTTCCCCTTAACTTTATCCAGCAACTATTATAATTAACTAATTGAATATTAAACTTTTACTGAAACACTCTTGTGTCCAGCTCGGAGATCTTCTCAGTACGTCTGGGGACCATGTCGAGTGTTGTCTGAAGGAATAACGTACAAGTCCTCGAATGTTCCGCACTCTGGATCGCCGCCTTTCCCTTGGTGATTCCTTAGTATCAAAGAGAAAGTAACGTACAACTTGCCAATCTATCCGCGTATCAAGCCATCCGACGATGGTTTACATCTCAGATACAGTACGTTTTCCCTAAATTAAACTTTTCAACTTATAATTAACGCATTGAGAATTAATTTACTGAAAGACTTTGCTTTTGTCCAGCTCACGTCTTCTCAGTACGCTCGACAACGTTCGGTATGAACGGAATGCGAAGTCGACTGTTCCGCAAACGCAACCCCTTCGTTGTTCTGGACAATATGAAACCGTAGGACATATCCGAACTCTACCAAGTATGATTATCCAATCCATCCAATAAACAGTAATTTTCCTAAAGATTTGAAAACAATTTTCAACTTTTCATTGCAAACTCAATTATCTGAAAGCTTTGCTGATTTCCAAACTCCAATCATCCAAACTCCTATAGTATATAAAGGTAATTTTCACCGTAAAATTTAGAAAACTTAATTTGTCACAATTTCTGAACTTAGCGATATCGACTTACAATATACAAATGTCCATGATTACAGCAATTTTCAATAAGTTTAAAACAATGTAACATTTTCTAGCCACACATTATCTAAGCTTTGCTGATTACACGCATCCAATACCAACTCACTTACAATATACGATTTTTTACTTGCAATTAAAACAAGCAAGAAGCGGAATGTGTTGCAACATCAAATGCCATTTGGTTTTTAAAATGGATCTGCTACTTTGTCTTTCGTCGCAAGTACTTCATTTTCTTTCGTTATACAAAAATCGTCTAAGATGCAATTGAATATTGTGCATTTTATCTATTGCAGTGAAAATCTTTGCAAATGCAAAGTGTAATGCAATATCTATTTCTCATTTCATTGACCTAGTAAATAATCGGCCCTCCATAGCATTATTGTCTTTGATATTTTTAAGGGACTGTGCAGTCCATAGAGCTAGTGTATTATTTTTTGAATCACAACTTTTGCGAAGAATTGCTCTGCCATTTTATCCATATTTTTTACCATGGTTTTGATATCTCATCATATACATCAATTTATAAAGATTTAAAAACAATTAACATCTTTTAATATTATCTGAAAGCTTTTGAAAATATTTCGCATCCTGATATTTTGGCATTTTAAAACTCAAAACCATACTTAATTAAATAATAATGCATTTGTTTCAAATTGTTCATTTATGTTATCTGTCCCATATCATTTGAAAAACTAACATGGCCAAAGCAATAATCTGCGGAATTATGATTCAAAAACTAATGCAAAGTATAATGCACTACAATTCCTTTAAGTTAAAATGGACATCATTTCCTTATTTGTCTAATTATATTTATATGTATACTGAGTATATCTTATATTGAGTTTCAGAAAGATGCTATCTTGCCCTATTAATTTTTTTCTTTTTGTACACTTTTGCTGGCTTCTCTGTTTTATCCATATTTTATAATTGACCTTACTGGCTTTTTGTATTTTAATATTTTATTCCTTGTTTTTCTTTTTATGTTCCCTTTTAGTTTTTTGTATTTGTGATCTATCTTGTTTTTTAGTCCTCTACCTGTAAATGGACTTGTTCTGTATGGTAGTCGTAAATAAATAAATAGAAACAAAATGTGTACTTTATAGGTACTGATGTTCCCCGAGCGGTCGTACGGCCGGTTCTCGGTATCACGCGAAGGCATGCTGGTGATTTCCGGAGTAACCAAGGAGGATAAAGGGTACTACATCTGTTCGGTATTATCCGGAGTAGGATCTACCATGGCCAAGGCATATCTAGAAGTCACAGGTAAGAATGCTACCAGCGGCATTGAGCTAGAAGGAATACTGGAGTAAGGTGTGTGATTCACTGAACAGGGCAGCAAACGAGCCGGTTCAATAACGAAACGCGGAGGAACACACGGCACTGCAGCAGAAACGAACCAGGCAGAAAACCTAGAAACTTGCCTATTTCGCTATTGGGTTCGTCTACGCTGGTTCTTAGTTAGTGATCCACATGGTTATTTCTTAAAAAGTTGGAATTTAAAGTTAAAGAAAGTTAATTTCTTTCGAACTAAAACTGTTCAATTACATTTAGGAGCCCAAGTCAATATGACAGAGGGTTCCATACAAGCATTGCATACAAGTGTACGGAAAAAAGTCCTTTTCTGCCCGGTTCACTCAAAAGGGTGTGAGTGGGTTTTCGGCTCGCTGACACTTCACTCCAGTTTCCCTTCTGGCTCAATGACTAGCGGTTAATCAATAATACATATTGGATTAAAACAAAAGTCTACAATGGAGTAAAGTTATATTATTTTGAATGGAATAGTAATGGCAAATACTCTGACACAGCTTGTTTGTTTAATTGAATCACATAAAAAATGTGTATTTTTCCGTTCGAAACCTTAAATTTAATTAAATTGACGGGAACCTTAGCAATTGTTAAACTATGTTTCTTTCTCAAAGTTACTCGTAAAACATGCGTCTAAATATACAGGGTGTCCGTAAAAGAATGTCCGAGTTTCAAATTGTAATAGTATTGTGGTTGAAGGTGACGAATAAAGAATAACTCCAACAGTTTCAGATAAGCGCATGCGCTTGTACCGCTACATCGTTTTCACAGTTGCAGTGTCATCTATTCAAAATGGCGACTTCTGAGCGTAAAGCGTTTTGTGTTCTACAATTTGCTACGAGTGATTCCGTATCACTAAAGGCGCACACATTGAGCACTTATACGAAAAACTAAGTTATTTCCCTTCAATGTCATTTATGATTTGTTATATTCAGTATAAAATAAACTCCTGTAATATATACCATTAAAACTCGGATATTCTTTTACTGACACCCTGCATAATGGTTCAAAAGAGATGCTTACATAAGTAATATATCTACTTGGAACTTTTTTCAGAAGTGAAGAGGTTAATATATGTTTTTACGACTTTTATAAGTTAATAATTGTTTCTTATTTCACTTGATCTCGTCTAAACCAAGTCCAGAAGACCGTTTGCCCGCAAAAAGTCTCAAACCTGCGAAGGGCTTTTATAAAGATCACTCTTCTCCGAATCCAATCAGGAAAGCATATGGTCCAGAGAAGCTTGGTGGGACGGGCCTGATCTACTATAAGGCCCATTAGACCCTGGCCCCCAAATTTTATTGGCCCTAAATTTTAGTTTCTGTTATGCTAAAAGCTGTAGACTCCCGAAATTTCATTAAATTTTAAATTTTTCCGAAGTCATACTTTCTATTCTTATTTCCGAACCCATTCCGAATCCAATCAGGAAAGCATATGGTACGAAGTTGGTGGAGGCCTGATCACTATAGCATTAGACTGCCCAATTTATGGCCTAATTTAGTTTCTGTTATTAAAAGCTGTAGACTCAAATTCAATAAATTAAATTTTCGAAGTCATACTTGCTATTCTATTCGAACCACCGATGCAATACAGGAAAGCAATGGTCCAAGAAGTTGGTGATCGGCCATGATCTAGTCTATAGATGCCCATGGTGGACACAGGCCACCAAAATTTTGGCCCTAAAATTGAGTTCGAGTATGTGTAGACTCCGAATTCTTAAATGTTTTAAAATCAAAAAAACTACTTCATATACTTATGTTTTGCTATGGTGACCTTTAGAACTCCTTGATCATCCTACTAGGTGACAATGTTCAAGGACCCGCTAAATAATAGCGTATCTGCTACCATGCAACCTACGGCAATCCTACAAACCTTCGTTACATAGTCTTCAAGTTTCTCGGATCGCCTGGCGCTCCACAAAGGCACAGTGTGGTCCTGGAACAAAAATTGAGGGTACGTACGTCATTGTTGAGAGACGTGCATGGTTGAAACGTTCTTGTTGAAAGTAAACAATCATTTATATGTTTTGTTGGGGTAACCTATCATCATGGTTGAACAACTCCGCTCTATGGTATGCCATGGGTAATCCACACCTCCGTAATGGTTTCATCGGATCGCTGTACCAGGTTCAAGTGTGGTTCGGAACCCTGAATTGGGGTAAGTACGTCATTGTTGAGGGTAAGAACGTCATGGGTTGAATACGTCGTTGTTGAGGGTAAGCGCATCATGGTTTGAGTATGTTATTGTTGAGGGTAACTACATCATGGTTTGAATACGTCATTGTGGATGGTAACCACGCCATGGTTTGAGTGCGTCATTGTTGAGGGTAACACGTCATAGTTTGAATACGTCATTGTGGATGGTAACCACGCCATGGTTTGAGTGCGTCATTGTTGAGGGTAACGCGTCATAGTTTGAATACGTCATTGTGGATGGTAACCACGCCACAGTTTGAGTGCGTCATTGTTGAGGGTAACACGTCATAGTTTGAATACGTCATTGTTGATGGAAGCACGTCATGGTTTGAGTATGCCATTGTTGAGGGTAACCACGTCACAGTTTGAGTACGTAATTGTTGAGGGTAATTACGACGTTATGGTTTGAGTGCAGAGGGCTGCTCTAAAGGAAGTGTTGGTTTACGTATGCTTTATACAACACTATCTGAATTTTTCTGTTAGATATAAACTCCATGTTTTCTTTCTCTACTTCGCATAGTTGTTTTAAACGAAATTCTTGCCAAAATTCTGACAACGTGAAATTCCGTTCGTTTCCTGCTCGAACCCATTTTTAACAAAATTTTTGCACATTCGTGAATTTGTTATTGGACCGATGATAGTACCCAATGTTATACTCTCATTGGTTTGCACGCTTACTTGTTCCGCATTAGTTAGTGGCTAGATCCTGGACCATTAACATTTTTTTAAAAAAAGTACGTCCAAAAGATTTATACATCAAATAAAGACAAGCAAAGCAGACCCTCCCTACATATACTGGCGTCTCGCTCCAATGCGAAGCGTCTGGTAACCCTACACCCTCCGTCAAATGGTTCTTCAACTCCGGATCGCTGCCACTCAACAACCAAGGGTTCAAGGTGCTTGACTCCGGAACGTTGAAAATTGAGGGTCAGTACGTCATTTTTGAGGGTAAATACGTCATTGTGGAGGGTAACCACGTCATTGTGGAGGGTAACCACGTCATTGTTGAGGGTAACCACGTCATTGTCGAGGGTAATTACTTCATTGTCGAGGGTAACCACGTCATTGTCGAGGGTAACCACGTCATTGTCGAGGGTAACCACGTCATTGTCGAGAGTAACCACGTCATTGTCGAGGGTAACCACGTCATTGTCGAGGGTAACCACGTCATTGTCGAGGGTAACCACGTCATTGTCGAGGGTAACCACGTCATTGTCGAGGGTAACCACGTCATTGTCGAGGGTAACCACGTCATTGTCGAGGGTAACCACGTCATTGTCGAGGGTAACCACGTCATTGTCGAGGGTAACCACGTCATTGTCGAGGGTAAACGCGTCATTGTCGAGGGTAAACGCGTCATTGTCGAGGGTAAACACGTCATTGTCGAGGGTAAACACGTCATTGTCGAGGGTAAACACGTCATTGTCGAGGGTAAACACGTCATTGTCGAGGGTAAACACGTCATTGTCGAGGGTAAACACGTCATTGTCGAGGGTAAACACGTCATTGTCGAGGGTAAACACGTCATTGTCGAGGGTAAACACGTCATTGTCGAGGGTAAACACGTCATTGTCGAGGGTAAACACGTCATTGTCGAGGGTAAACACGTCATTGTCGAGGGTAAACCACGTCATTGTCGAGGGTAACACGTCATTGTCGAGGGTAATTACGTCATTGTCGAGGGTAACCACGTCATTGTCGAGGGACGTCATTGTCGAGGGACGTCATTGTCGAGGGACGTCATTGTCGAGGGACGTCATTGTCGAGGGACGTCATTGTCGAGGGACGTCATTGTCGAGGGACGTCATTGTCGAGGGACGTCATTGTCGAGGGACGTCATTGTCGAGGGACGTCATTGTCGAGGGACGTCATTGTCGAGGGACGTCATTGTCGAGGGTAAACACGTCATTGTCGAGGGTAAACACGTCATTGTCGAGGGTAAACACGTCATTGTCGAGGGTAAACACGTCATTGTCGAGGGTAAACACGTCATTGTCGAGGTAAACACGTCATTGTCGAGGGTAAACACGTCATTGTCGAGGGTAAACACGTCATTGTCGAGGGTAAACACGTCATTGTCGAGGGTAAACACGTCATTGTCGAGGGTAAACACGTCATTGTCGAGGGTAAACACGTCATTGTCGAGGGTAACCACGTCATTGTCGAGGGTAACCACGTCATTGTCGAGGGTAACCACGTCATTGTCGAGGGTAACCACGTCATTGTCGAGGGTAACCACGTCATTGTCGAGGGTAACCACGTCATTGTCGAGGGTAACCACGTCATTGTCGAGGGTAAACACGTCATTGTCGAGGGTAAACACGTCATTGTCGAGGGTAAACACGTCATTGTCGAGGGTAACACGTCATTGTCGAGGGTAACACGTCATTGTCGAGGGTAACACGTCATTGTCGAGGGTAACCACGTCATTGTCGAGGGTAACCACGTCATTGTCGAGGGTAACCACGTCATTGTCGAGGGGAACCACGTCATTGTCGAGGGTAACCACGTCGTACAGAGAAGGCCTCTGTACGACGTGGTTACCCTCATTATTGACGTACTTCTCTAAAGAAAGGGTTGGTTTATGTATGCTTTATACAAAGCTATCTAAAATTGTCAAGCAGATATAAACCTAATGTTTACTCTCTCTACTTCGCACAATTTTTTTTAGTGTATTCTTCCCGAAATTCTAAAGACATAAAATTCCGTTTGTTTCTTTCACCAACGCATTTGTATATAAATATAGGACAATTGAAAACTACATGGTCTTGACCAATTTAACTTATATAAACTAAGTTACATGAAAAACGAATTTCAAAAACATAAAGTTAACGTTTATATTTGGAAATGACGGTGTTAATGGTGTCCACAATGTCGCGTCGTCGTTAATGTGTTCAATGAATGTTTATCTGTAACTTATAAATGTATTTCTTGCAGCCCTCCAGTCAACAGATTCGGGTCTGTATTCGTGCACCGCCACCAGCGAAAGCGGAGAAACATCCTGGAGCGCTTCCGTGTCAGTCGAATGTGAGTGCGATTTCATTATTGTTACATATGACATTTGTTTGGCAATTCATAAATTAATACGGCTTCAAGAGTTTTTTTTCGCCAAGCATTTCAACGTATTCCTATCTCTAGACCGGGGCCACTTTTATTTGCCCCACCCTGTATATAGGGCCCGTTCTCATGCAGGGCAAATGCCGGCTATTAGCCGGCTTTCAGGAAAAAAAATCCCTCTCTAGGGAAAATTGCGGTAACGAAAACGTACCTGCCTCGGAGGTAGTAATGATTTTATGCCACCTCTGTATGCATTGCGGTTTGTTGATCAGCGGAATATTTGGCGTCTGTACTCGGTTATAAAATGCAAAAAAAATTCAGTTGTATTGGGAGCAATTGTTTTAGAATGCTAGAATGCATATAAAGCGAGTATGCTTTTATGTACTAAAGTTTTGTTAATTTTTTCATTATATTGTGTTTTCATATTGCTACACATTTAATCATTCCTTTGAAAATATTTATTCTTAAGATGCCTGGCAGGAGTTTATTTTATTATTAATCCTTTATTTTCAGAATTTTTGGTTAAAACTAAAAAAAATCTTTCAACTCAATTTAAACAAAAATGTAATTCATTAAAATTTTTGGGTTATCATTGTAATTTATGAAGTTAATTCTGCGGATCTAAAGCTAATCTTATTTGTAAGCATTTCTAATTTTTAATAGAAAAATTGTTTTTTAAATATAAGTGCCTAAAACGGCGAAAAGAGCAGACGTTAACGCTACGACGCGACGTCCTTTCCGCGATGCCGGCATTTGCATGTGAACGGGGTTATAAGGTTTCACAAAATAGCCGGCTAAATGCCGCCAATTTCTTAGCACATGTGAACGCGCCTATAAAGTACTCTTCTGCACTGCTCCGAGAACTCTTTTAGTAACTATATAGGCGCGTTCTCATGCACGCGAATTGGGAGGAATATACCGGGATTAAGGAACAAAAATCCCTCCGTTAGGGAAAATTGGGGGTTCGAAATCGTACCCGCATTCTTCCTAGTCATTGTACCGGTATTTATCCGTGATGCATTGCGATTTTGAGAATCAAAACAAAACAACATGGTTAACGTGTTTAACCTCCCTCTAATTTTTAATAGAAGGATAATTTTAAGAATTTGCCGCGAAGACATGTCGGCTTAAAAAATAAACAAACTCTACAATGTGACTGAAAGTAAACAGGATGTGACGTTAAACCATACGTCATTTCCGAAGTTCCGGTATATTCTGGGTACTCATGTGAACGGGTGTTTTTGGTTTCAGGAATTGAGCCGGCTTAATACCGGTACTTAGTCCGTGCATGTGAACGCGCCTTATCTTACACTTAATTCCAGCTCCGAGGAATCCCAATGTAATCTTCCACCGGGCACCTGATCCTTCGACTTTCCCAAAACCTCCCGGTCAACCGACAGCTGTCAACGTGAGTGAGACGGCGGTCACTCTACACTGGCAGAGGAGCTCCAACACGGGCGCCTCGCCCCTCATAGGGTACAGAGGTAAGGGCACCTCCTATAAGTTAAAGGGTTTTCGTTTCCTTAGTTAACAGTGTTATTGTTAACGGCGAATGAAACCAAATGAGCATGGGTCTCCAAACCAAAGTACATCTGTCAGAATCCGAGTCTGGTCAAGAGAATCTGAGTGGAACTAGGAATCTGAGAGAATGTGACTGTGGAATCTGAGTGTGTGACTAGGTGTGGCACGAGTAAACTCGGGGTGGTTCAACAAAATGCTTACATCGACACCGACTATTACAACCTGATTTGTAGTTTACTTGATTAGTGTATTTGTGTTTATATTGACACTCACTAGTTGACCTGAAACCCTTTAATTATCCAGAGTTAACTCGTGACGGGTCATTAGTGTTTGTATTGACTCCAAATAATATAGCTATAAAAATACATTATTCATCCCGAGTTAACTCGTGGTGGGTTAACAATGTTCACATTGACACTGACTACTTTTGTCTTTGCAGTGGAGTACTCGAGCAGCGACCTGCAGAGCGGCT
This sequence comes from Oedothorax gibbosus, assembly GCA_019343175.1. Classification (NCBI taxonomy): domain Eukaryota; kingdom Metazoa; phylum Arthropoda; class Arachnida; order Araneae; family Linyphiidae; genus Oedothorax; species Oedothorax gibbosus. Next base: position 42,051,000 of record CM033272.1, on the reverse strand, counting down.
GGGTGGTCAGCGCGCACCATGTGTCTGGGGAAAGTCACGTGGTTCAGAACCTGCGTCCGGACACCCACTACCAGTTCCTGGTAAGAGCTGAGAACTCGCACGGACTCTCGCTACCCTCCCCCTCCTCCAAGGTCATTAAGACGCACGGTGAGTGTGTGGTTTTTCATCTTATCTGTATCTCTGTTATTTTTACGGGGGCTAGTCGGTAGGCCACTTGCCTTGATGAAAAGATGTTAATAAACAAGTGATATAACTCTGTTCCTCAATTACTACATTTCTCCCATATCTCCAACACATACTGTCCTTTTCTGTATCCCTCCGAGTCTCTCGTTGACGTTCGGTGCTCCGCCACATGTCGTGCCACCAAATTGCGCGGGAAGTAGTCTGAGCTTTATACACATTTTCATATTCTCTTCTCTTTCATATTCTCTTTCCCTGTAGCTAGGGATCCCAGTTGGCTTAGGCACTTGCCTTGCATGAGAAAGATCCTAGATTCGGGGCCGCCATCACGTCTGTGCCTAAACTTTTGTGCAGCACTGTTAGTCAGATCTTTTAAAAGGATAAGCCACAACGACAAATAATCTTTTGTACTGTTGTTGTTTCTAATGCCACTCGGTAACCGAGCCCGGAGTAGAGAACTACCCGATTTTAGGGCGAAGTGGGGCGGCTTCCGTTTTTATTGAGCGCCACAAGGGGGGAAGTCCGACTTTTTGCTCGCAGCATGACACATCCGTTTTACAGGAAGGTCCCTTTCACACATCCATTCTCACTCACATATCGGAATTTTGATCCAGATCAAAGGCCGATAACCCCCTGATCTGGTACCCCCAGAGTTATTAATTTGGTATGGGAACATGAAGGACTTTGTGACCATGACATATTTAACGTGCCCCAGCCACCATTAGCAACACGGCGGTCTTTAGTCGAATACAAGCGCCGACCCAGCAACCATCAGAATTGCGAGCACCACCGAGGACAGAACTCAACCCTTCCAATGCGAGCACGACGCTTCACACGACTGAGCTACCGCGGCTCTCTTTTGTACTGAATCTAGTAATAGAAAATAATCAAATTAAAACACAAGCGCGAATTGATATTGCCAGTTGTGCGCATCACACGGCAACAAAATTGTAATGTGTTAGTGGGGGAAAAAAACAGCCTGCCCCATTCAATTCGATTTTCTTAAAGATGACAACAATAAATCTTTAACAGAAAAGATCTCAATAAAAAGAATCAAAATAATTAATACACATGCTTGAATTGATATTGCTGGATTGTGAGCACCACTCGGCAACAAAAGTAGAATGTGTTAATGGAAATAAAAAGAAGCCTACCCTATTTCGATGCCCCAAAGCAATCCGTGTAATTGGAACACATACATCAACGGAGAAAGAGTCGTTCCCCAAGACCACATCGATTCCCGATACCCTCGCGGGAAGGGAACGGATCAATTGGGATCCGGCTCAAGCAGAAGAGAACCAAGATGGAACGGATCTTTATGTTAAAGTACCGTGGATTGAAGCAACTTTTTTTTAAGCTTAAGTGCATCTTTGGGCCAAGAAAATAAAAATTGCACTTTAACTTTCTACTCGAATAATATTTTATATACAGTCAATACTCGATAACTCGAAGTCCCAGGGGACTTCCAAAAATATTCGACTTATCCGAAGTTCGAGTTATCGAAGTTACCTCCCATTCCTCTTTACAGGCACTTAAGATGGAAGCTATATGAAGTGGAAGCTATTAAGAATAGCTTTTATGTCATAATTACAAATCGTTCGAATAAAGTACAGATTTTCTCTGTAAATGAAACAGTATTTTTCTGTCACACCAACTGGCAAATTTTTCTGTAAAAACAACTGATTTCTTTTACAGTGTATTAAGCATTAATTCATATCAATCAATATTTTCATCAAAGAATCGAACTATACGATTTTAAGAATTAAATAATTTTTTTAGGAACTAATGACTTTTGTAATAAATATGATTTTTTTTTAAATGATAGAATGATTTTTTTTAAATGATCGAATGATTTTTTTTTTAAATTATCGAATGATTTTTTTAAAATATTCGAATGATTTTTTTAAAAATAATCTAAAACATTCTTTAAGGAATCATTTGCAAAGATTTTTTTAACGGGGAAAAAAAAGTTATTGCGTATGTTTGATACATAAGTTATACAATTTTTCAATGTAAAAAAACCCTTATTCAAGTAGCATGTCGAGTTTTTACGGAGTAATATGCACCAAAGTCATTGTATTTCCTTCACATGTGTCAGTTGGTTCCTTTATGTCTAAAACTTAATCGTAGTTTCTCCGACAAAATAGAAGCTAGTTCCTCTATCGATTCCACAACTCCCTTACTGGTTCGGTGAGTAAGTTCGATCTCGGTGGATTTTACTTGATCTCTTTTAGTAATGTAAAAAAGTAAGGGTTTCTTTTATATCTTCTAAAATGGGAGTTTTAAAAAGGGTGTTTCCTGATAAAAGAGTAGGGATCAATTGGTTTGGAATGTTCTTTTCTAGGCACAGTTTTTTGCATTCGACCAACACCATCGAGTTTTAGGAACAGTTTTTTTGCATTAGACTAATCATATCTACATAATAAAAAAAATTGAGTGATATTTGAATAAAAATTGATGTATTTTTCTATATATAATACATGGTTTAACTAATCCAAACAATATATCTTTTGCACTTACGCAAAGATAAGTTCAAAGATATAAGCTTACGCAAAGATAAGCTACGCGAATAAGGTTCTTTGGATTGAAAAGTTTTGATAACTTATGAATCAAAAACCGCTTGAAAGATGCGTCACACGGAGCCTAAGTTACTGAGGCTTATCAATTGTAAAAAAAAAAGTGTATTTTTCTATATATAATACATGGTTTAACTAATCCAAACAATATATCTTTTGCACTTACGCAAAGATAAGTTCAAAGATAAGCTTACGCAAAGATAAGCTACGCGAATAAGGTTCTTTGGATTGAAAAGTTTTGATAACTTATGAATCAAAAACCGCTTGAAAGATGCGTCACACGGAGCCTAAGTTACTGAGGCTTATCAATTGTAAAAAAAAAGTGTTGTATTTTTCTATATATAATACATGGTTTAACTAATCCAAACAATATATCTTTTGCACTTACGCAAAGATAAGCTTACGCAAAGATAAGCTTACGCAAAGATAAGCTTACGCAAAGATAAGCTACGCGAATAAGGTTCTTTGGATTGAAAAGTTTTGATAACTTATGAATCAAAAACCGCTTGAAAGATGCGTCACACGGAGCCTAAGTTACTGAGGCTTATCAATTGTAAAAAAAAAGTGTAATTAAGAAATTCGTGTGAGAAAAAGTTAAATTTTACTGAAAACTATTCCATTAAGTTGCGTGAAGATTTTCAAACTAAAACTGGCTACAACCGCGGCTTACTCAACTACTAAGGCCGAAGAAGCTTTCCCAAACAACTCGGGGAATGAAATTTTGACGTCATAGTTCCAAGTGACCTTGTTCCGAAGATGAAGGCAACCAGTCTCGAAACCTGTTCGGAACCACTCGTTCACGGCTGACCACAATTTTAGGGTTCCGAATGCGTCCGAACTGGTTTCTCGATCTTCGGCACTGGGAACAATGACGTCAAAATTTCTGTCTACGCTCATGTTTGGGAGAGCTTTTCTGGCCTTGTTATTGAAGTTGGCCGTTCTACAACTTAAAAAGAACGTCCTAAAATGTATTGTAAACAAAAAGCCGCCACAACGAACGTCGTCTGTAGTACAAAGAGCCGTACAGCCGGAGAATTGTGGCTTGGAAAATCATTTTTTCCCCATTGGATTACCACAGAGGCACTTTGGTTTGGAGACCCGTGGTCGATCGGGCTCATTTGCCCTTAAGGGGACGCGGTACCCAAAAAACTAAATCCTGTACTTTTATCGCTAGCATTCAAATTAAACTATTTTTACAAAGAACTAACAATCAATAAACATATACGAAAAAAATAATAAAAATTCAAATAAGTTTTTTTTTTAATTTAAAAAAAAATTGAAAAATTTAACGTTTTTTCAAAATGCTACCCCTCCTACAATGTTAACAATTTTTTGATGGATTTTTTTGCACAATGTTCCCACAACATCTATTAATAAAACTTGGTATGGATATTGAGCTATCAGTTAAACAAGAACAGTTATGTAGCTTTATATATTAAAATGACCAACAAATATTTTTTATAAATTTTTAACTTCATCATTTTTTTTATCTATTCACACTAGACCCCATACCAACACTCCCATACCAACTTTTGTTAATTGTACATGTCTCAACGCAGGAAAACAATTGGAGCTCTACATTAATTTACCTAAAAGCCTTAGGGTTTCAACATTCACAAGCTGAAAAAATTAAAAATTTAAAAAATCAACATAAAATTTCAAAAACCCTTTTACCAAACCACTATATCATTTTCAATAAACCTCCACCATTATTAAGTATTCCTTCTTTTTTACAACATCCTAACATCACAGCATTCGAGCATGTTTAATTATTTTCTGAGTATCCCTTAATTTTGGGTAATGCGTCCCCTTAAGCGCATGTTTACGAAAAACAGGATCATTTCGAAATCGAATTTTTCTATACTCTACTAATCTAGTAAGAATCAACCATTACCAAAACACTGGATTTAAAAGCCAGTTAAAGTAATTTTAATAAAAGCATAATCATTCGATTCTTTTTTTGCTGCAGGTCTTCCAGCTCACATGCTTCCTGACTATGACTTAGAAGAAGCGAGGATGCAGCTGAACAGTATCAAAGTAGAGCTGCAGGATATCCGTCCCATCAGCTCCACAGCTGTCAAGCTCTTCTGGAAGGTAAATTTGAAACATGATGCAGAATAGTATTTATAGTACAGGGTGTTTCAAAAGAGAGTAGCCCAACATTGAAGTAGGAATTAGATATGAATACTGCCAAGGAAAAACCTATTCAAAAGAGTATATGCGGAATACGTGCTCATTAAATCTGTTAAGTCCTGTGGTCGGTCATTGCGCATTTTACCACGGGTACAGGTCCCTGGAGACTATTTCCCTCCCCTTCAGGGAACTTCTAAATTGTGGAGGTAGCAATAGATGGCAGCATCTGTCTTGTATGTGTGTGTGTGTGTATGTCATGTCCGTCCTCCTTGACGAATATTTATAAGCGGGTCATTGTGACCAAGCACACAAGCCTGAAAATATGTCTACCAACCAACCGATTAAAAAAAACAGGTTAGCCAAGTGAAGTCATTGATCGCTTCACGATTAAACCCAAACAAGCGCTTGGAGTATTATTTACCGGTAACTATGCTCACCTACTGTCGGAAACTATAACTCGCACAGCCCACATTACGATCTGAAGTCGTCAATAATCCATGTGTAGCTCTAATGCGACGTTAATCCAATACAACCCTGCAAAGACAGGTTTGTCAAGTGGAAACTTTTAGACGGTTTCAATTGTTTTATCGCCAAGCATCTTCATTGCAATCGTAGCTCCATGCCGGGCCGCTCTTATATGCGCCATCCTGTATTTGATACATGGGTGAAGACTAAAGTAATGGTTTCCTAAGATAACGGCGCGGCACCGTCACCGTAACTCTACGCGTTACGTCACAGATTCGCTCCGCTACAATTCCGATCGTAATGTTTACGGCGAATGCGGTTTCCTCGAAATGAAGAAACGTAATCCGCAACCGATCCAAACGTAAACAAACCGACACATCGTGTTTTTTTAGCCGGTTCGTAACTTCAATCAATATAAAAATGAGTTTGGATTATGAAAATTTAGCTCTGCTAATACTGATGGAGGAATCGGATTTAGAAAGTAGCCGGCAGAGGGAAAGTGAAATTTTCAAACATAGGACAACTGAAGGGGCTTTCCATATCCTCATACGTCGGCATCTACGAACAAAGATAATTTGTTTTAAATCATGTGCGCGAAGATTTAGTTTCGAAGCCCTACAATCGCCACAAGAATCCTATAGCCCCAGAAGAGAAAGGCCGACTGAGAAGGCGAACATTTTTCCCTCGCAAAAGTAGCCGTTACGTGTCCGAAAAACGTGTGAAGAAGAGTCGGAAAAGCAAGAACGTCCGTGACGATGGTACAGATCCGTTACGGTTACGATTAACGTGTTGTTAGGAAACCATCGCCATACATTTGCACGTAAAAGGTTTCTGTGACGTCATACGTAACCGTTACGAATCTGGCGGATGACGGCACCGTAATCTTAGGAAACCATTACTTTATCGGTCGACATATTCATAGAAACTCTGCTCCGGAGTTTAACTGCCGACAGAGCTATTCCTTCAGTAATAACTAGAGGAAACGAGGATACAGCTGAGCAGCATCAATAACAACCACTCTCTAAATATACATTTTCGCCTGTATTGTTTATAAAATTCTCAGGTTCGTTTCGCGAGGAAAAGGTAAAGTTTAGCCTGGCTGCCACAACTTAGCATCCCAAATATTTTGATTGTGGAACAGTCCACTTCGAAAAAAAGGTAAGGAAGGTTTTGGGCAAGAGTTACTATGTTTGGCGATTCATTGCTTTTATGGGCGCATAGTTCTTTAAGGTTTAGAAACAGATTATCAATTGAAGGGTAGATCGAACTTGCATCGGGTTCACTCTTATATTGATTAATGATCAAGTCGAGATAACAAAGAAATACACGTATGATCGCTAACCGATACCAGCAATCAACAACAATCCTATATCGCCGATAACTGACGTGTAGTTCTAGTGTGATACATTATTTACAATCGAACTCGACCAACAATCCCCTCTTCTCGCCAAACGCCTTGAGCTGGCAACCCTGCCTCCTTCAGCTTAAAACCTTAATTCAAAGTAGAATCTACCACAATCAAAATATTTGGGATGCCAAGTTGTGGCAGCCAGACTTATACCAAAAGCTGCAGTGGTTAACAGCAAATTACAATTTATGACATAAAGATTAGTCTTATGTCTCCTGTGAATAGAATATCTTAACTTAAGTTTACTTTCTCTTTTTTAAAACTACTTGCTTTCGATAAGAATTTCAATGAGTATTCAAGTAGCAGGAAAGTGGGTCATTTAAGTTCTTTTTACAACTTCTTCTAAACCTTTCTTTTATAGACAATCTGATAGCTACTGACACAAACTTCTTTTACCTATTTGCTCACTGAAATGACAAAGTCGATCAGTGAATTTTTCTACTCCAAGTTTAAAAATGTCTTTGTGAGACATGGTTTGAGAAAAAGAACTACATACGACAAGTATTATGAAAGATTTCGATAAAGGGCAAAATCGATTTTTTTTCCATCGATGTACAAGTTTAATCGTGTTCGTATCGAGGATAAGCTTTAACATTTGTAGCAAATGACCTAGGTCACGTTAGAAACTAATTCTGTACCATCAAATGGGGTATTTTTGACCCAAGCATAAAAGCTTAGTACCGACGTTCTTCTTGAATATTTTTAGCATATATTTTTTTATTTGAAAGAATTAAAAATAATTCGAAAGTAGGTATTGATATGCTCGCATTGTCCGTAGTCCGTATCTCATTTCTAAATCGGTTCTATCCCTCGGATCTTAAAAATTCTTTATTTGTTAGAAATGTGTGACCTAATAGATCCATTTTTTCATATTTTTCGCCCTTCTGTCTGTACATCCGGACGGACGTCTGTCTACCGTCTGTCGACAAATTTCCCATTAAGACGGCACTTAAGTTAAATTTTAAAGCATTTAAATCACTGTTGTCACATCAACATATCAAGGGTAATCTTTAACATTTGTAGAAAATGACATTCACCACGGTACAAAGTAATTCTGTACCGTCGAATGGGGAAACTTTGGCCGTGGGGGGGGGATAACTTTGGTCGTGGGGGGGATAACTTTGGCCGTGGGGGGTAACTTTGGTCGTGGGGGGTACTTTGGTCGTGGGGGGGGTAACTTTGGTCGTGGGGGGAATTGGCGGGGGTACTTTGGTCGTGGGGGGGTACTTTGGTCGTGGGGGGTACCTTTGGTCGTGGGGGGGGTAACTTTGGTCGTGGGGTTAACTTTGATCGTGAGGGGGTACCTTTGGTCGTGGTGGGGGGTAACTTTGGTCGTGGGAGGTACCTTTGGTCGTGGGGAGGGGTAACTTTGGTCGTGGGGGTTAACTTTGGTCGTGGGGGTTAACTTTGGTCGTGGGGTTAACTTTGATCGTGAGGGGGGGGTAATTTTGATCGTGAGGGGGGGGGGGTAACTTTGGCCAAGCATGAATCCTTAGTACTGAAAATCTTCTTGGATATTTTTCACTCATAGATCAAGCCAGAGTTGATACTAATTAGGAAAAAGGCAAGCATGGATGTTTTAAATTTCATTAATTATGTATCAGGTAATTATAAATGGCTGTTCCATACTGTAGACTTTTATGAATTTCTTTTATATTTGTGTTTGTTTCTGGAAACTTGGCAGTAGGTAAAGGGTTTATACGTCTGTATTCCTCTGAGGATTAAAGAGTGCAATTAATAAAAAGTAATTAGATTGGGGTTCGGGACGAACTTACCCCATTCAATGGTACTTTAAAGACAATCAACTCAAAGTATCACAACAAACTTTCTTATACAACGTCGAATAGACATGCAGGTCATAGGTGCCAATCTAACTCGCGATGGATCATCCTCGGACGCTTGAACTTTTGTTTAACAACAGGGTTGTATTACTGCGACCTGTCCATGCTATGGTTGTCAAATTCACTGTTCTGTAGAGGCATGTTACAATTGTATACCCATGAAACCATATATATAAGAAGAGGAGCAGATATGCCCCCTAGGGGAAAAGGTGAAGCCACTTTTCCACCAGTATCCCATAAGGCAGTTCGCAAGCCTAAACATCCCGTTCGCCCATGGCGTGCCATAAGCCACCAGATGGCACCATGAGATAAATTCGACTAATAAAAAATATATATTAAATATTAACTAGTTAAAACTTTTTGCCAGTTTTGCTGGCATAAGTTTATCACTGGATATGCTTTGATAATTTCTGGTGGATATGAGGTATTTATTCATAAAAGAAGCATTTTAAAAATGCAATTTTTATTGCATGTAACTCTTCGGCAAAAGCAGTTTTTTGCAACCAGTCTCCCGTGATGCATTGCGCAAAGCGGCTTCATCACACAATCGCGGGATTTGTATTGCGTTGTACGGAGATTGCGCAATCGATGGGCATATCTGCTACTCTTCCTATATCTATGCATGAAACAGATGGTTTACTTCGGTTTTTATACTACTGTATTAGTTGAAGACTACAGCTCAAGAACCCCTTCATCGCCTGGTAATCTGTCTGCATCAGGTCTGTTTGGCGAAGATTGCGAGTCGTCACCTAAACTGGTGTGAAGAAACCAGTTTTGCCTTATTTCCTTGGTTCTTATCACGCGGAGCATTGGTTTACTATCTGTATGATCGAGATTCACGCCAGCCAATAGCCTGACGCTTGAAGAAAGAACAAGGGAGGAAACGGAAGCGAGGAAAAACAAGGAAGTACCGGCTTCCAATCGCCACTACTCGCCAAGCAGACCTCAATACGGACAGATTCCCTGTCGATGAAGTTGGTTTTCTCCTGAATTCTTCAGTACTGATCAAAATTCCTAATGGGAATTTGCAGCGCCATCTGCTGGCGCTCTTTACTACAAACTAGCATAAATATGTGGTTAAAATCATGGTATCTCTTACAGATCCAAGGTGCCGAGACTCACGTCGAGGGCTTCTACATTCGATTCCGGGACCTGAGTTCCGGTTCTCGCAAATACAACATGGTGACCGTTCTGAACGGCGGAGCCTCTGCATACGTGCTCACCGATCTGAGGAAGCACACCGAGTACGAGTTCTTCCTCGTGCCCTTCTACAAGAGCGTCGAAGGACCCCCGAGCAACTCGCAAGGGGCTCAAACTATGGAGGACGGTGAGTTATTACTTAAATTATCGCTCTTTTTGAAATAATCGATAGAAACAGAAACAATCTATTCGTGCAGAAACAATCTATTCGTGCAGAAACAATCGATTCATGCAAAAACAATCGATTCATGCTGAAATAATCGATTCATGCTGAAATAATCGATTCATGTAGAAACAATCGATTCATGCAGAAAGGATCGATTCGTCACAATACTGTTTCATACGGAAATCGATTCATACGGGAATAATCGATTCATACGGGAGTAATCGATTCATACGGAAATAATCGATTCATACAGCAATCATTTCGTTTGAAAGGAATCGAATCGTAAGAAATCGATTTGGATATAAATAAACAATTCATACAGAATCAATCTGGTCGTCGTGATACAATCGAATTGTACGAAATTTTAAATGCTGTATTAGTGAATACGTTAAAACTGCAAATAATACATTCTAAACAATACAATATGGTGACCGTTCTGAGCGGCGGTGCGTCCGCGTACGTGCTCACCGATTTGAGGAAGCACACCGAGTACAAGTTCTTCCTCGTGCCCTTCTACAAGAGCATCGAGGGACCTCCTAGGAACTCGCAGGGGGCTCAAACTATGGAGGACGGTGAGTTATTACTTAAATTACTACTTAAATAATCGCTCTTTCTGAAATAATCGATTCATACAGAAATAATCTATTCGTACCGAAGTATTCGATTCGTACAGAAATAATCAATACATTTTACACAAATAATCGATTCTGTAAAAATATTCGTTTCTTAGGAAAATAGTATATACGTGCTCGTTAAATCAGTGGAGTCGAAAGTCCCTACGGCGTTAGCGTATGATGTCGCTCGAAGTTCCGTGGGGTGCCCGCTCAGGTGTCGACCTCGTCACTTGACCAGTGTTCTAAATTATGAGGCGTAATTTGGCTGTGTTCAAGCTCCTAAAGGAGGCTAGAAATAGGCAGCCGGAAACGATTATTCCATGCATTTCTTTTTGATGAACTATTTTATGATTTTTTTTGTGTGTGCGATATCCATTAGTTGTACAACAATGGTGCGGAAATTCATCTTAAAATATATTATTCACCTAATATTACAAAATAAAAAAGTGTATTAAATCATGAAATTTGTTTCAGTTCCGTCGGCTCCCCCTGATAACCTTCATGTCAAAATTCTTGGCCGCAACAGTGCTGCCATCTACTGGTCATCTCCGCCACCTCAACACATAAATGGAGTGCTTAAAGGATATTTGGTAGGAATTTTCGAAGATTTATTAATGTTTTTTTTTTTAATATTAGAATTTATTTCCAAATATAGTCAATATTATGACGCATTACCAAAAATTTAGGGCTGCCCAGAAAATAAACATGCTCGAATTCTGTGAGCTAAGGATATTGCAAAAAAAGTATTATTTTATAATGGTGGAGGTTTATTGAAAATGATATAGTGGTTTGGTAAAATGGTTTTTGAAATTTTATGTTGATTTTTTAATTTTTAATTTTTTCAGCTTGTGAATGTTGAAACCCTAAGGCTTTTAGGTAAATTAATGTAGAGCTCCAAAATTGTTTTCCTGTGTTGGAACATATGCGTTTAACAAAAGTTGGTATGGGATAAGATCTAGTGTGAATAGATTATTTTTTTTAAAAATGAAGGTGAAAAATACAAAAATTCTTATTTTTGGCCATTTTTATACATAAAGCTATAACTTTTTTTGTTTAACTGATAGCTCAATATCCATACCAACTTTTATTAATAGATGTTGTGGGAACATTTTGAAAAGAAATCCATTACAAAATTCTTTAAATTGTAGGAGGAGTAGCATTTTGAAAAAAAATAAAAAAATTTACTTTTTTTAATTTAAAAAAAATTACGTTTTAATATTTATCATTTTTTCGTATATGTGAATTGACTGTTAGTTCTTTGTAAAAATAGTTTAATTTGAATACTAGTGATAAAAATACTGGATTTAATTTTTTGGGTTCCCCCTTAAATTTGGTACACGAGTTTCAAGTACGTCTAAAGTTAATGTCGTAATAAAGTGTTCGAAAAAATCGTGCATGCTGCCATGGAATTTTTTTAGCTTTTAAAATAATGGAAATAAGGTACATAATTATCTGTTTTAAATGGGCCAAACTGACTGTTGAAAACTATAAGTGAAACTCAGGAGACTCTTTCAACGATTATTTATTTTATTCAAGCTAAAAAAACAACTTTAAAAGGTTTTAAAAGTGGCTAACAACTCCCCGACCATCAACAATTCGAAAACGACAACAAATTACAATTTTTTTTTTAAATATTATTGCCAGATACAGAATCGTGCCGATCACAAATAATAGACTTTTTGTATCAACGTCATAAAGGCGGTTGACTGCCAATAGGGTATTTGACTAAAAAAAAAATATTGACATAAAATATTCTTATGTCAAAATTATTAGACCCGGTTTTTTTTTTCAAATACTCCATAAAAAGGGAGAAAAATGAATTTTAAAATTAGGACGAAAAATTACGCCCGAAAACGCTTTGTGGCTGTCACGTGGTGTCTATGACGTCACTAGTAACTATAAACAAACTTTGAAACACCATTTTGGAATCTACTTTAAGCAAATCTGAACTATCCGCTTCTGTAAAACCTCCTTCCATTATCTATATAATTCTTATTTTAATAGTAAATTAGTTTAAATCCAGTTTAATTGCAAGCAAAAAAATAACACCGGTTTGTTTATACATACTAGTGACGTCAGCCAAATCGACGTGTTCGTGATCACGTGACGTTCCGATGAAAAAACAAACAATTTTAAAATGATTTTATGAATTATTTAAAGACTTATTTTGCAAAAAATACATACGTTTGTTATATTTGGGTTCAAACTATAATTAATTTAATATTGGAAGGTATTTTAGCGATACAGTCAAGTACCCTATTGAAAGTTAGTGTTAGACACCCTTTTGTTTTGAAATAATGTTATATGCATTTTTTCCTTTTCCCCCGCTATATAGATTCAAGTATACGACAACGCCTCCCTTCTTCACGCCAATATCACGACCAACGCCACAACCACTTCGATCACCTTGCGGAATTTAACGACCGGAGTTCAGTACAAAGCAAAAGCCGAAGCGTTCACACACGTCGGAGCTGGACCACCTACGCCTTTTCTCAACTTACTCATTGGTGAGAATATTAGTCTGTTTTTTATTGTTTCTATATGAAGAGGAAAACCGCTTAATTTCGTTGAAAACTTTCCTCATCAGGCATCTTTGGCGATGATAGCGAGTAATCGCCTAAACTGGTGTAAGGAAACCAGTTTCTCAATTTTGTTGTGCATTTTCTCTCACTGCAACCCTGAAATTCAGTTCCGCGTTTTATTCAAAAGACTGTGTTCATCATCATGTTAAGCTTTCAAAATAAAGTACGATTGATTGAAAATCACGAATTTTTCTAAAACAATTAAGAGAAATTTTAAGATTCGCAAATTAATTGAAAAGTCCTAAGCCACGACTCTTCTACCTACCGAGATTATCCAAGGAGGCGGCCTTGGATTAACGTGATGCACGATTCCGACGCTTGGACCAAGCGAAGAAGAAAGAGAAAAACCAGTTTCCTGTCGCCAATGTCCGCCAAGCAGATACAATTACGGAACTACTCCTAATAAATTAAGCGGTTCTTCCCCTGTACTCTTCATATATCAATGCTGTGTTTGGCGCCTTTTTACCTGTTAAACACAACTGTGTGTGGAAGCGGGTTAAGTGACAGATTCTGTTACTAACTAATGATGCGTGAACTAACGTTGAGTGTGCAGTTTGTTTAGGCTTACTTTGTTTGGCTACTTTCTGGTGGCTTCAATTTTCTTCACAAGCCAAGTATATATATCTTCATCTTCTTCTTAGTTTGATGATGACAACTAATTTCCTGATTAATTTTTCAGATCCCCACGTTCTCGTCAACTCCGAAGGTGGTGGACTCTCTCGGCGCTCTAGTTCTTCATCTTCCATCGAGGCACTCTTCCGTCAACCGTGGTTCATTGCTGTTCTCGGATGTTTCGTGTTCCTCCTTCTTTCCGTCTTCCTCGTGGCCGTCTTCTTCCGAAGAAGGCTGGCCTGGAAGAAAGCCCTGGGCGTACAGATTAACGGGACCACGCTGGGTAAGTTCTAAAATATAAAGTTTCTATAAGCCTTGGTTTGCCAGAACATAAAATCCGTCGTTCGTCAGAATTGCCCGCTTTCTTATTGGCACTAGTTGTCACGTGACCGCTATGTCGCAAATAACGTTGTCTTTCCTTACCTTGTGTTCAATCCTTTACAAACCAGTGAAATCTTCAGTCCTCACAAACCATTGATGTCTTCAGTCCTCACAAACCATTGATGTCTTCAGACTTTACAAACCAGTGATGTCTTCAGTCCTTACAAACTAATGGCGTTTTCAGTCCTTACAAACCCGTGGTGTCTTTAGTCCTCACAAACGAGTGATGTCTTAAGTCCTTACAAGCCAGGGATGCCTTCAGTCCTTACAACCTAGCCCTAACAGCCAGGTTTGTCACAGTTACGTCGCTGCAACGTAATTTTTTGTCACTCTAGGTCACAGTCGCAATGTGACAAGTATGTGACATCACAGTGATATCGCGTAAGTCGCCGTCGCAATGTGACTGGTATGCGATATCAAAAGGATATCACTATGCGATCTTGCAGTGTGACATCATATTGTGACTTGTATGTGATCTAAATCCTAGTCACAATGGGGATATCCCACAGATGTCGCAATTTGCTCTTGTAGTGACATTACATTGTGACATGTATGTGATGACACAGCGATGTCGCTTTAATCCTCGTCACAATGTGACTTGTATGTGATATTCCAGTGATATCACAATGGGATACTGCAGTGGCATTGTGTTGTGACTTGTATGTGATATCCCATTTTTGTCCCATACCAATATGGCTGCAACATGATCTATGTGACCTTGCTGCGATGTCAAGTTCGTCGCTAATTCGCCAAGCAAGTCACCTAGGTCGCATACAAGTCGCAATGCGACATTGCCGCAATATTATGTTCATCACTATACCCAGCTAAAAATAAACTGCAGTTTTTCTGCAGAAGCGAAGTGATTTTGAAGTATTTCTACAGTCAACTGCAGATTTTCTGTAGAAGAATGTCGACTGTAAAAAAACTTCAGTTATTTTGCAATAAAATCTAAAGTTAATTTGAAGAGTGATTTATTTCAAAGGTTACTGTGGGCTGTTAACTGCAAAAATACTGTAGATTTTTTGAAGGGCCATCTTGATTTTAAATACTTTAACTTATCTAAAGGTGATTTGAAGTGATCTATTAAAAAAATTATATAAGCTGGTTAACTGCAAAAATACTGTAGATTTTTCGTAGTTTCATCTTGGCTTAAAGTATTTCAGCTATTTTTTTAAAAAACTAATCTAAAGTTTATTTGAAGTTATTTTTAAAAAATAATGTGTGCGTTAACCCCAAAATACTGTAAATTTTTTTGTAGTGAATCTTTATCTTAAAATTGCTCTTTATTTTTGAAATTAGTTTTGATATTTTACACTTGTAGTAATTGAATCCCAGCTAAAAATTGTTGGAATTTTTCGCGGAAAAACATTTAATTTTTAATGTAAACATTTGCAGTTTTTTTGCAAGTTAGCTTAATATTTTACGCATGTAAAACGGGTACATTTTTGTTGTGCCTTCCTGTGGACAAAATGTTTGCAAAAAAATGTATTTCTGTGTTGGCAAAATATTCTCAAGTTTCCAGGAAAATTTAAAATGAGTTTATTACATTAAATTTAGAAATGAGGGTTTTTTTTGTAATCTAGTTAAGTTCAAATCGTAGATCTAGATTTTGTTAATCTGTAACTTCTAAAAATTCAGAAACGATATCAAAGCTATAATTGGCGATTCAAATTCTTTTTTCCAATTTCCATGAAAGTTTTTGATTTTGCGAAAAAGAATATAATGCCACCTATATAAAGAGACAGTAAAATTTAAACAAAAAAAAAGCAGATTTAAAAATTATTTGCTTAATATTTCAGTTTGCTCAATAGCTTTGCTCTCACCTTTTTATAGAAAATTTAAAAATAAATTAATCTTAAAGGAATTCTTAAGATATATAGTTTTTTCTAACTGACAAAATTTGCATCCAATTCATTTATTACCACCTTAGAACAATTAATAAAATCTAATTTAAATATTTTAAAATAAAAATCATAGACAAATTGTACGCAAAATCATGAATCAAATTTATTGACTATAATCGAATCCATGGAGTGTTTAATTTTGTATGTTCTAATTATAAGATATACCATTCCTAATTTTAAAACGCGCTCCAATTTGCAAGCTCCAATAGCACAGTTGGTAGCGCGCTGAACAGCTATACAAATACCCCCAGATCAAATCCCGTGCTCCTGCATTCCTACTTGGGTATAAATACAACTCAACTTCCGGATAATTATTTTTATTTATCTGTGTGAGATTTAAAAACATTTCACTAGATGGCGCAGTTACTGCAGTTTATTTTTAGCTGGGTAAATCACATACTGGTCGCCGAAGTCAGTTATGTCACATACAAGTCGCAATGCGACATTGCTGCGATATCATCGATATCCATGTTACGTAGAAGATACGTAACAAAAGCGGACATTCAACTTCTATGTGACAAAAAAGGGACTTTGAATGTGACATCACAGCGATCTTCAGTGACTTGTATGTGATATCGCTTTTCGTCACATACTCGTCACATGGCTGTTAGGGAGTACTTAAGGACTGAAGACGCATGTCAAGGCGCTAGAAAAACCCCTGAACGTTTTATCTTCGCTTGGGAGATTAGTTAGAATTCGCGTCCAGCGATACGTTCTTATCTAGTGCATGCGCTTAGTAAGCTAAGGCCACTGTTGGAGATGGCTCTTCATCATGGGTGTGCAGATTAACGGGTCCAGGCTGAGTGAGCTGTGAAACACAACACCCAACAATCCCCCAACCAAAGATAAAACTCTGATATCGCCGAACAAGGTGTTTTTTAGTGCCTGGACGTGCGTCTTCAGTCCTTACAAACCAGTACTTAAGGACTGAAGACGCACGTCAAGGCGCTAGAAAACCCCTGCGACGTTTTATCTTCGCTTGGGAGATTTGTTAGAATTCGCGTCCAGCGATACGTTCTTATCTAGTGCATGCGCTTAGTAAGCTAAGGCCACTGTTGGAGATGGCTCTTCATCATGGGTGTGCAGATTAACGGGTCCAGGCTGAGTGAGCTGTGAAACACAACACCCAACAATCCCCCAACCGAAGATAAAACTCTGATATCGCCGAACAAGGTGTTTTTTAGTGCCTGGACGTGCGTCTTCAGTCCTTACAAACCAGTACTTAAGGACTGAAGACGCACGTCAAGGCGCTAGAAAACGCCCTGCGAGATTTATTTTCGCTTGGGAGGTTTGTTTTCGAAGTCAAACGAAAGAGTTGAGTTGTGTAAGAACCAACAATAATAAAAATACAAAAAAAAATCAATATCTTTTTAAAAGTGTTCAGATATATCGTCTCTTGTTCATCTTATGTTTAGTTTATTTAGATAAACTTAAGCAGAAAGTTCATTTTCGCAGTGACAAACTTTCTACCCAATCTTTGTTAATAAGATAATATTTTTATGCATATTCTTTCCTCAAAACACGTTTTAATCTATTTTATTTTTTACAGTTCCCCTACATAAAGGTGATGGAATGAGGTAAGTTATAAAAAAAAGTTATCAGATATTATTTGCAAACTTTTTAATAGGTCCTAGACATATTTTACTGCGTTTTTAAATTTAAGTTGTTGTTTTTTTTTACTCTTTAAGTTTGATTTGACTGAGAGGCACACATTCTATATGCTTGTAGTGTTAGTACTTTAGGGGTTAAATGGCGCTACCATCTCCCGTTTTTCAAAAAAAAAACTTAAAAAGGGTTGTGGATTTAGCAGCAAACTTCTCTTTTTGGTTTCCAGAAGAAAAAACGGTTTTCGGTTTAACTGGTTCAGTCAAAAACCCAGTTAACCCGAAGTTTCTTTTTGAGTTTAATTGATAAGTTAATTTCTGAGTTTATTTAATGAGCATTTTGGGTTACTGAAACCAAACTGTTTCAAAAACCGAGTTCGAATTCCTTTCCTATGTAAGATTGCATTTACTAAAGGAACATTTCAGAGAGTCCGCTCGTTAAATGTAGACGTTGTTCTTTTCTTTTCACTGAAAAAGAGTGAATCACTCCTAGAGAAGTGCATTCGGCAGGAAAGGATGAATATCAGACTGAGTTAAAACCCCTTGTTAAGAGTGTGGGTTTCAAAACCGGTTCGTAATCCTCCCCTTTTCCATCCCTAAACGTCATCTTATTATAAGGAACATTTTTCACCCAGGACAATAGAAGTGGCACACTATCACTTTTAACCACTATAATAGAATTTTTATAATTGCGCGAAAAAAATCCGATTTTTACACTATAATTTTAATATCAGACGCGTGCGAAAAGTTATACTTTTTAGAAACAGTGATAAAAAATTACTTTTTTTCACCCAAAAGCAGTGAAAAAAAGTACTTTTTTTCACTCTTTTCATAAGATGCCAACATTTCAAGTAAAATTTCTATTTCATAATATTCATAAAATCCAGAAATTTATTGATCTGCTTTATTTATAAATATTATGCACGTGAATTTTATTATTTTTATTTTTGAATCAGTATCCATGTTCAAATGTTTGACTTTAAACTAAAAATATGTTTGCCTTTTTTAGTTCCAGAGATTTATCGATGCCAATCTTCTTTACGTAAAAAAAATTAGCACGTGAATTATTTTTGAACCAATGATATTTGATTTTGTTCACGTAATTATAAAAAATAGTGTATGAAACACGTGTGAAAAGTAAACTCTTTATAACACGTGTCATTATTTCACTCGCTCGTGAAATGAAATCCACTAGTTTTAAAAAGTGTTACTTTTCACACTTGTTGCATAAATAACTATTATACTTTAATATAGATGATTTTTCGTTACACAGGGGCGTCAACTCGTGTGAAACTCTGTGGATCAACCAGACCCTAAACTCTTCTCACGCTTCTAACCACAACACCCTCATTGACTCATCCAAACTCATGGACAAGCGAGACTCGTCCGTGGAACACAACTACTACAGGTGAGATTACAGGGGCATGATCTACCATAGGCCCAGTTAGGCCCTGTCCTAGGGCTCCTAAATTTCAGTTTCCCTAAATTTTAGTTTCTATTATGCTAAATGTTGTAGACCCCGAAATTTCAGTAAATTTTTTAATAATCTGAGCCCCTGCTACATTTTTAGCCTACTTTGACTTTTTTGATTCAGACATCAAAAATGACACAGTAGTATTGACATCGTGAGTCCTCTGATCGTCTGCCTCTGTCATGGAAGTCCGACTTCCAAAATACGTTGCGGTCCATCGATCATAAAATTTTTGTAGAAGCCTATGACACATCGGCCAACTAGCATCATCATTACGGGCAATAGTACACGACATTTTCCATAAAGGGCCCCGCAAAATTTGTTCTGCGTAGTCTGAATTTCACAGTTTGCTATGTGTATAATTATCTCTCTTTTACTATCGCCAAATCGCCGAATCTTCCAGCGCTTGCATCTAGCGTAAGTTGTGAAACCACAGCGTTTCTTTAAGGGGAGTCGAAGGGTTCTATATCGCCCATGTTAATTTTCCGAACTTTAGGAACATTTTTCTCGGAAACTATGAGATATCATTAGAATCTTTTTTAGATTTTGTTCCATTCATAAGGCTATTTGATTGAAACTGAGAATACTTCAAAGCAAAAAGAAATACTGTTACAGTGTTTTTTAAAATGTCTATTAAAAAACACAAGCAAATCAGATTTAAAGTTATCTAATTTTTTTTAGCAACTCCTTAAAACTTTTCCTCGATCAGGCCCTGGTGAGAAAACAAGGCCTGATCTTCTAAAAGCCCCGTTAGGCCTAGGTCACCTAAATTTCAGTTTATTTTACGAAGAATGTTGTAGACCTCCTAAATATCGGTAAATAATAAACTTTTTATAGCCTCACTTCGTTTTCCGTTTGACTTAGACGTGAGAAGATGCATGAAGTAACACTAATAAACTATTTGCGTCACTAATCTACGTTGTTTACTTCATGAATCTTCTCATGCATCGTGCGCCAAAGTTGAGGATATTTTCTGAATATTTGACTTAGACATTGACTTAACATAATCGTTCCGATTATGTTAAGTCAATCTTCGACGAGAAATCTTCGACGTAAAGGGGTCCCTAAAAATGGGCTGCGCCTACAATCAGTATTTTCCTAGATCAGGCCCTGGGTGAGAATCATACACCTGAGAAATAAGGAAGTTTAGCATTTTTTTAAGGTGTACGTATACACTTGAACTTTTTTTTTCCTAATATTTCACTTAAAAATCCAATTTTTTTTATATTTGATATAATTCATAAGTGAATGAGGGTACGTGTAAAAATATTTTTTAAAAATTAAAATGTTAATTAATTAGCATTTTATGCATTTATTAGCATGTTTTTCAAACACTCATAACTCAAGAAATAATTAACTTAGACTTATACAATCGCCATGCAAATTAATCACCAATTCATTCTAAAGGGCGTGAACCTCAAACCAAGTTTGTGGCTTTTAGGTTTTTATTTATATTTTTTTATAATAAGCAACATTAAAAAAATCCATTTTTTAGAAGAAAAAAATAACTTTGACATGCAATATAAAATTAATTTAAAAATCAAATATTTTTTGAGGTTCACGCCCTCCCCCAACTTATTCCACAAATAAATAAACAATTCGTTTGACAAAATGTTAATTTTAACTTTAGTTATCATTGTTTAAGCAAAGTAACACATGAGAAAAATGAAGTTTTGAGAAAATTGAGTTTAAAGGTTATAAAAGCTAACTAACTTTCATGATTTGGAAGGTTAGAAAAACCTCTAACTTTTTATTAGAGTGGATTATCAGTACAAACTTTACATCATTTTAAAGAGGAAGGATTGGAAATTCTAATGAACTTATAAACGAAAAATGCCTAATTTGGTTATCTTTGGCCTTTTCTAGTGTGTATGTATACCTTAAATAGAATCAGAATGTTTAGAAACTCCTAAATCTACAATATTTCTTCATTCTGCTCAATGTTTACTTAATTACAGCTACTCAAAATCAGTCATCTCAAAAGCCCTCGAAAAACGATGCACAGCAGATGACATAGCATGTGCTCAAGTTTTTTTCCTACGAGAACTCTCAGAAAAATCCCTGTCTCGTTAAGGGTGATAAATATCATAAGAGACCTACAGATTTATTAAAATAGTGATAAATTTATATGAAACTCAATGGCTCATTGAACGATGATAAACTTCCTGGAGAAATTTGATTTTAGCTGGAGAGTTTTATTCCTAATTAAGTAATTTTAAATTACTTTAAAATATTGAATTATAAAACTCCAAATTTAATGTATCGTCCTCAATGCTGAGTCTATGGCGGTACCATTGTTTTAAAAATTTATCTAATCAATTCCAAGGCTATAGTATTGCTTTTAATATTTCTCTCGCAATGTTTCTAACGCAGACCATCGAAAGATCAAAATATATTACGAGATAAAAAAAAGTACATTTGAGGATAATCAATTTGCAACTTTTTAAAAGAATCCACTGTTTGATATTCTTTCTTTTCCTACAGTGTATGCGCCCCTGACTACGCCGAAGTTGACACGCACACCATGGCTACTTACTACAAACGAGACAACTTTGTCGACCTCACTCCTTACGCCACTACCACGCTGATCAACCCACAAGCCAACAAGGCCCCATCATCCGTGAGTATATCATAGAATCAACATCATAGAATCATTAATCATGGAATCAAGATCATAGAATCATTGTATCATAGAATCATTGTATCATAGAATCATTGTATCATAGAATCATTGTATCATAGAATCATTGTATCATAGAATCATTGTATCATAGAATCATTATATCATAGAATCATTATATCATAGAATCGTTATATCATAGAATCGTTATATCATAGAATCGTTATATCATAGAATCGTTATATCATAGAATCGTTATATCATAGAATCGTTATATCATAGAATCGTTATATCATAGAATCGTTATATCATAGAATCGTTATATCATAGAATCGTTATATATTAGAATCGTTATATCATAGAATCGTTATATCATAGAATCTTATATATAAATCGTTATATATGAATGTATATCATAGATCGTTAATCATAGAATCGTTATATCATAGAAACAGATCATTATACATAGAATCGAATCATTATATCATAGAATCAAGAATGATAATTAAGACTATGAGCAAAAATGTCGGCTCGATGGAGCATCCGTCCGATATGACATTGAGTTGAAGAGACCAATCAAATGACAAAAAAATCTATAAATATTGATGAATATTGGCGATAACTGATTTGAATATTTTATTTCTTTCTGGTAATTGAAGTATTGGTGCCTAAAGTGCTTAATTTCAAGTTTCCTATTGCTGTCGGGAAAAAAAACAGTGCAAATATCAAGTAAAGCTATCGATCACTTTGTATGTAAGCCCAAACAAACGTCTCTGTGAATTATTTGTTGATAATCCAAAGTGGAATTTGTATAAGTTTATTGCATCGACTTGGCGACTTTTTTTTACTCTCTAATAAAACTATAATTAACAAGCATTTTTCTTTCCTGTGAAGGAAAGAAACAAATTCAGATCTCATGCTACAACCTACAACTGCGCAAAGAGTAATTTTTTATTGTTAATCAACGCCTTTTAAAGAATAAAATGACGCGTTTCAAAATGAACTAACGTTGGGCGGAAGGTTTGTTTGGGCTTAGGCTTACTAGTGCTTAGGATACCGATAGTTCAATTCACATTGGGCACCGGTAGTTCAATTACCAGAAAGAAATAAAGTATTCAAATCAGCTATCGCCAATATTCATCAATATTTGAAGAGTACAGGGGAAAATCCGCTTAATTTCGTCGAAAACTTTCCTCATCAGGCCTCTTTGGCGATGAAAGCGAGTCATCGCCTAAACTGGTGTGAGGAAATCGGTTACTCACTTTATTTTTCTCTCGCGGCAACCCTGATTTACGCCAGAGATCAGCGGACACGAGTCACACGTTTGTACCGCGAAAGAAGAACCGAAAGGAAAACCGGTTTTCCTGTCGCCAATGTCCGCCAAGCAGATACAATTACGATACTACTCCTAATAAATCAAGTGGTTCTTCCCTTGTACTCTTCATTTATAGTTTTTTTTTGTTATTTGATTAGTATCTTGCTCGACCAAGCGGACATTTTCGCTCATTGTCTTAAAATCCGGATATTCCAAATTTAGTATATCAGGCACTAATAGTTTAATTACCAGAAATAAATACAATACTTAAATCAGTTATCACAAATAGTTATAGATCCTGTGTTTTTTTTTATTGATATCTTCAACTCAACGTCATAACGATTAATGCTCCATCGAGCGGACATTTTCGCTCATATTCGAGCAGTTTAACTTAAGTTACTTTTTTTCAGGCATACGACAGCAAAAGCAGCAGTTCGGATTTAAGCAAAAAATCGGACATTAACATCAGAATGGCGGTTGGTAAGTACTAAAACATATCTCCCTACATTAAAAAAAAATTAACTTGTTTGAATGTTTTTGATTAAAAAATTAACTTGTAGAGTCCCGCTTATTCGAAAGGTACGGGACCGGAGCACTTTCGGTTAATCGAGATTCCATAGGAATTTTCGGATAATCGGGAATCATCCACTTCACGCCTAGAAAAACGCTGGCGAAGAGAAAATTTGACATCATAGTGTTTGCCTCCTTACAAAAATCTTGGAGCAGCGCAAAATAAAGCCAGTACTTCAGACGTTCTCTTGTTTAAAGGAAGGTGGGACAGGGCTGCTTTAAAACGAACCAAAATTGAGCAGTAAAAAAAAAAGATTATTGCTTATTTTGAGAAATAAATCCAACTTCGTGAGTACGTATTTAATTTTTATGTCTTTCTTTATTTATGCATTTATGCGTACACTTCATATTTTAGCACAAAAAAAAGTTCCGGCCCCTTTCGGTTAAGCCGAATTTCGGATAACCGGGATTCGGGACTACTGTACTGTGATTGCTTAACGGCGAATGAGATCGAATAACAGCGGCTCTCCAGACCTAAGCGCCGCTTAGTTAATCCAATGGAGAAAAAAATTTCCACGCCATATTTTTCCGACTGTATAAATTATTTTCACAACCGGTTATTTTATATGATAAAGGTCCCACTAATTTGATTTTCAATAAAATAAATTAAAGTAAAATATTCGAACACATTTCAAAAAGTAGGATTATAGAGCCCTGTAAATTAGCTACATTTATCATTTGAAAAAAACATTCAATACAGCGACAAATGTGGCTTACAAATAAAAAAAAAAATTGGATTTACACATCGGCACACTTCGGTTTGGAGAACCGCGGTCATGCGGCCTCATTCGCCGTTAAGCATCTGTTCCCCAGAGACCATGTGCGTATTCTACATACATGATATGTTTTCCATAATTTCAGATGACGTTTTTGACCACTTTCTCAACAAGGGTCAGCCATGTTCTTCGGTAAATTATTCTAACGGTGAGTATTAATAACTGCAGTTCAAATGCATTAATTAAAATGATTAATTATATTAATTAGCCATCCTGTCTAGTGCAACGATAATTGAAGAGCTTAGTGGAAGAACGTGCTAGGTGACATTTTTGGAAAAAATTGAGATTTTTGTGCCCAACTATCATGTTACTAACTTTTTTCTGTTGACAATTTTCCCCTTCTTAATAAACTTTAATATTAGTTTAATTTTTATGGTTTTCAATACCGTTTTTGACAGATCTGAGTGACTAAAACTAAAAACTTCCAATCTCGTTTTCACCTTTTTGTCACTTAGCATGTTCTTCCACTTCAAGTTTTTCCAATGTGGTTGTGGACTTCTTTTAAGAGATGGTTTTTAACACGTTAACGCCGGGGCCTATTTTAATTTGTTTTTCTGTTAGGCGGTGCTCAAATTAAGGCGGCGCTTCATCTGGCGGAGCGCGATATTTGCCTGTTCACAACGGCATAACTGCAAGGGTCAGCCAGCACTTTGCTTGAAATATGTTTTAACAAATTACAAAAAAAATAATAATAATGATGTTATAAATAGAGCAATGTAGAATTATTATGTTAATTTTGTAGATTTTGAGTTACATTTATAAACTGTGTTATTATGTTTTTATTATTGAACAAAACTTATCCGTTACAGTTTTTTAATGAAAGTACGTTATATTTTTATTCTTTTAATTTATAACGTCTAATAACACAATCTAGTGCGTACCACCGGTGGTACGCGCCGCCTAATGAGACAATCTAGTGCGTGCCACGGTGGTAACTCGCCGCCCGATGAGACAATCTAGTGCGTGCCACCGGTGGTACGCCCCCCGGGCCTAATGGATGAAATCTAGTGCGTACCACCGGTGGTACGCGCCGCCTAATGAGACAATATAGTGCGGGCCAACGGTGGTACGCGCCGCCCGATGAGACAATCTAGCGCGGGCCACCGGTGGCTCGCGCCGGCGTTAACGTGTTAAGGAAAACAGTATTTAGTTTAACTGAACTGGTTCAGGATAAGAAGCAATATTTTCCAATTTAAGTGAAGCCAAAATCTGGTTTTCTCGGTTTCAACATTTGAAGAGTACAGAGGAAGAACCCCTTATCATCGACTGGTAATCTGTCTGCATCAGGTCTGCTTGGCTAAGATAGCGAGTCATCAACTAAACTGGTGTGAAGAAACCAGTTTTGCCTTGGTTCTTATCATGCGGAGCACGAGTTTACTATCTCTATGATCGATATTCACGCCAAACACTTGTCTGACGCTTAAGGCCTTATCACAAGAGAGCTCGTTCGTTCAGCGACGTCCGTACGCCAGATCACAAACTGGTTTTTGGAGAAAGTTTTTGCTCGATGAGCATTTTCGAGTCGACTCGAAAAAATACGGCTCATTTTTGCTGTTCGAACGGCTGCTCCAATCAGAACGAAGTTCAGTCGTGATGTCATGGCCGAGCCTCCCCCTCCTCCAATACGCGATAATACGCTTTAGTTTGTGATGTCATGCATGACGTAACCGTTCTCTTGTGACGTTTTTGCTGTCCCAAAAGTTGCTCGACGAGCACGTTCGTACCGTCTGATAAGGGCTTTTATACCTCGAGAAGAAGAACCAAGGGAGAAACCGGTTTCGATGCCAATGCTCGCCAACCAGACCTCAACACGGACAGATTCCCAGTCGATGAAGAGTTTTTTTCCCCTGTCCTCTTCATTTCTGGTTTAACATCCCTAATCTACCCCTTTTCCACATCTCCTGACTTTTTTTTGCTCTTTTAGCTGAGGAGTGCGGTGTAAATCGCCAGCTGAAGACCAAGTTCCTGCCCCCCTCCGCTTCCCCCGTGGTCAACTGGACGGACGTGGTTCCCTTACCACCGGACAAGGGACGGACCACGGCGTACCAGGCACAGGTACGTAAATGCATTTCATAAATTGCAGTGATACATCTTAACTGTATTATATTGCCGCATAAATGAGATCTGCCATCATGCATCGATAGTCCAGAGGTAGGATGCTCACCTAGCACGTGAGCGGCCCGAGTTCGATTACCAACCAGTTCGTGTAATATACGGAAATCTTAAACTAAAAATTTTACTTATTATTTGCCTGGAATCGGGATGGTTCTAGAACTTTCTTTAATATTCTATTTCGATTATTCTAGAATATTCTATGTAACTATAAAGCCTAGGTCCCACCAGTTAGTGGGCAGTTCTGCATTCTGTTGTCTACTAAATAAATTGGATTATTACTTCAAACCGTGTATTCATTCCAATCTTCGTGGCAATATTTCTGCTGAATATAGTAAAAGGTATTAATAGTTAGGCTTTCAAGAAGTTTGTCTAGTATCAGCAAGCAACTTACACGGGACCCGATTCCTACCTCAAGTCGAATCGAAAACTTTTATTAATTCTTAATTTTTTTCATTAATCCCTCTTTCCTTAACATACCGAAAACAGCTATTCTGAGCTCCTACTCTCTCCTCGGCGCAACAGCCCATTACTGGGCCAAGGCCTGCCGTGTCCATTTCAGCATTCGGGACCTAGGGCTCTGGGGTGCTAGGTATATGTCCCGGTAAGGTGGTCAGCCTCACGCGGAACTCCCAGTGTTTAGTTCTCAAGCATGCTTGGTACCCATTTTATTGACCCACCCAAGGATGAAAGGATGGGTCAACCTCGCCCAATCCGGGATTCGTACCCCGGACCTGTGCGTGGCAATGCGGAGCACTACCACTAAGCCACTGGGCCTCATTCTGGGCAGTTGAAATTTTGAACAAAATGTACTAATGTATAGAGGACATTTTTCCACTCTACCCCGACAGTATCATAGAGAAGTTTTTTTTTTTATTCCCTCTCCGTTACGTCATCTGAAATAACCCTATTAAACGCCATTTTATTTTGTGTGACGCAGCCCCGTGACGTATGTGTATTCAGGATGACAATAAGTAATGTTACACGTCATGTAAAGGAAGATGATTGACTCATGCCAATCTGCGGCATGAGTGTTTATTGTCACTTCATGGTTATGGTTACAGATATATTTACTTTGATGGTTGATTACATTGTTACACTTGAACTACTTAACGTTACTCGAGAAGAAAGCTGTGTTCCGCCACACTGGACACTTTAAAGTAGACTTTTTACAACGTCAACCCTAGTAATCGGCTCCACACCACATCTCTAAGAAAGAGTAACAAGCGCTCGATGGCGCCACTGGTTTGCTTTTGGGTACCCACTCGGGTGTCAACCACATCACTTGAACAGGGTTCTAAATTACAAAGCGTAATTGGCGGTTTTAAAG
The DNA here is from genome assembly GCA_019343175.1 of Oedothorax gibbosus. Lineage (NCBI taxonomy): Eukaryota > Metazoa > Arthropoda > Arachnida > Araneae > Linyphiidae > Oedothorax > Oedothorax gibbosus. The sequence goes on along the minus strand of CM033272.1, from coordinate 42,023,140 downwards.
CTCCTTGGAGGTTAGAAACAGATAGACGGACGTGTACGTACGGAAACGTACAACCTAACCTAACAGTGCCGTGGGGCCGTAGTGAGCCTAGTGGTCAGCGTCTCGGGATCGGAAGTTCCTGCGATCGAGTCCCGGTACCACTGAAGACCTACCGAGTATATGCGGAGTACGTGCTCGTTAAATCTGTTGGGTCCGAAAGTCCTCAAGTTCCCATACCAAATCAATACCTCTGGGGTGACAAGCCAATTCTGGGGATCCTCTAGTTGGCCTTGTCTCTAAAAATTAGATGGATCCACTTGTGTGTGTGTGTGTTGTGTCTGTCTTACTTGACGAAGGTTTATAAGCGGGTCGCTGACCAAGCACACAAACCTGAATATATATCACCAACCAACCAACAGTGCCGACCAGGCGGCGCAACGGTTAGGGAGCTAGCCTTTGGAGCCTCTGGGTTCGGGTTCGAATCCCGGTAAGGCATGGATGTTTGTGTTTGTCGAGTATATGCGGAGTACGTGCTCGTTAAATCTGTTGGGTCCGAAAGTCCTGTGGGGGGTCATTGCGCAGTTTCCCACGGGTACAGGTCCCTGGAGACTATTTTCCTCCCCTTGAGGGACATGTCTAAATTGTGGAGGTGGCGATAGATGGCAGCATCTGTCATATATGTGTGTGAATGTCGTATCCGTCCTTCTTGACGATGGTTTAAAAGCGGGTATTTGTGACCATGCACACAAGCCTGAAATATATGTCTACCAACCAACCAACCTAACAAAGAGACTACAGTAGATCACACAGACTTGACACAAACTTGACAAGTCACTTGAACTTCGCCAGAAAACCCAACTACTATTATAAACTGTATACACATATTTTTTTTTTGTTCCATTTATCTAGAGTTACCAAGGAAACTTCGGTACATCTCCTTGGAGTACCCTTGGCCGCAATAAAACCGACGACTCGGGCCTTTTTGGGGCCGCCAAGGGCCTAGGGCCCCAACAAAGAACCGGGCCGCAGAACAACGGGCCCTTCCAGGGATCGCTGACGTCGCTACGGGGCGAGCAACACTTTCCGCAGGGGCTCGGGAGGAGGATCAGCCAGAACGGGGTGATTCCTGGTGAGGATGGATTTCATTATTCACATGGACATTTTGTTATACCACACAATATCACCTGATCCCTATTTGATATCATATTGGTGTAAACACGAGATATCACGTCGAAATAAATATTAGATATCACGTCGATATAAATACATATTAGACATCATTTCAATATAAATACATGTATGATATCATGTTGACATAAATATTTTATATCATATCGGTGTAAATATTTGCTATCATGCTCATATAAATATTTGAAATCATGTCAATACTAATACATATTTAATACTAGCAAACTTATACCCATTCTTCGCACGGAATAAAAAAAAATATCAAATGGATTCCAAATATGTGTACCATATACCCTGTTATAGGATCATAAACTTATTATTGTTTCCGCTCGTTATAAATTATAAAATCCCGTTTCATTGCCTTAAAATTCCAAAATGAAAAATACGCTATAAAATGCACTCATAAATGTCATCACAATTCCCTCATAAATACATAAAACCTTTTAGCTCATTTGGCGCGTTTTGGGAAATAATTTGGCGAGAAAATAGATATAGCTACAAACACACCCATTATACAGCTCTAACACAATGACCTTCGAACAGCCGACCAGCTTATAAATTATTTATAAAAGAAATTGCCTATTTGGCGAATTTTAGTTAATAATTTGGCGAGTTTGGCAACGTATTTGGAGAAAAAATAAAGACTTAAAGCTCTAGTGCGATGGCCTTTATTAACCATCATAGTTCCAGTAATAGCTTAACTATATATTTATTGCTTAAATATGCATACATGCAGTCAACTGAAAAATCAATGAAAAAATCATCAAATAAACCCACAATAAAATCCGGGAATGAAGACTGGCAAAATTCGTCACTTGAAACATGTCATTTATTTTTCAAATAATGAATTTAGTTTCTGAAAGTAATGGCAAGAGAATAAAATAAACATTTTGAATTTTAAATGTTTTCGTTAAAAGTTTTATTTAATTTTTTCAGCCGATGGCATCAGGAAAGAGAAAAAATGATCGGATTTGAGCGAAAGTGGTGTATTTTTTTCAGAAAATTCGAATTTTCTCTAAAAATAGAACAAATATGAAAAATCTAAGCCTCAGGTGCACACGTTTGTATTAAAGGGAATCTATCTTAAAAATTTCGAATTTCTGAGGGCAGTATAAGTATGTCTTTTACGATCCGAACACAAACAGACACACAGACACACTCTTTCTTTTATTATTATAGATCATGCCGATATAAATATTTGATGTCATGCGATGTAACAACTATTTAAGGTTACTGATGCAAGGTACGCTAAAAAAATCCCAATATATTGGTCCTTCAGGTTGAAAAGACCGAAGAAATGTGGTTAAAACCAAAAGACAGTTAAAACCGCAAAAACCTGGTTTAAACCAAAATAAGTTTTTTTCTGAAAAAATATTTTTCCGAACCCTGTTTACTATATTACTTGTTAGCATAGATAAATATTTCAATTACTTATCTTATCACCAAATCAATGCCGTGGCTATAACGATTGCTCTTCTCCAGTCTGTTTCCAAATTTTAAAGCAATCAATTATTTAAGATACAATAAGCAGGCATTTATTTAAACACACTTAAAGGAGTGGTATATTTAATGACGGGAATATTTCTATAATATTTCTATATTTACAATAAGCAATCATTTATTTAAACACACTTTAAGGAGTGGTATATTTAATGACGGGAATATTTCTATAATATTTCTACATTTACAATAAGCAAGCATTTATTTAAACACACTTAAAGGAGTGGTATATTTAATGACGGGAATATTTCTATAATATTTCTATATTTACAATAAGCAATCATTTATTTAAACACTCTTTAAGGAGTGGTATATTTAATGACGGGAATATTTCTATAATATTTCTACATTTACAATAAGCAATCATTTATTTAAACCCTCTTTAAGGAGTGGTATATTTAATGACGGGAATATTTCTTAATGGATATTGTCTTATTTGGTAGCATTCTAATGGTTTTATTCAAGTTTTAAGTACTTTTTTTATTACTGTGATTTGCCCTTAAAGACCAATTTGAATCGCTTGTCTTATCACAAAAAGAATTCCGTGGCTATAACCAGGGTCGGATTTCTAAATAGGCTAAGTAGGCTGTAGCCTAGAGCGGCACATTTTTGGGGGCGGCAAATTTTACGACCAATTAAAGCGGCATTCGGCATAAAAAGTTAATATAAAGATACGAACATTTTTAAGAAAGAAAACAAATAATTTACATTAATGCGTAAACCGTAAACGTATATATAGTACTAATATTTAGTAGCAAACATGGTCGCTGCGATGGCAATTGCACTCCCTCCTCCCGGATTTCGAAGTTGAAAGAAAAATAGTTGAACAGTTAAAAAAAACGCCTATTTCTCTTTCGATTTAGTGTGTAAAGGTACATGCATAATTCTAATATGTGTATCTATTTTAAACAGCACATACCACCCTATTTTGCAGCTAACTATCTACCTTTCCCCGAAGGTGGAGAATATTGTGACAGGGGCGGCAAATCAATCGTAGCCTATAGGCGGCAAATCTTTAAATCCGGCCCTGGCTATAATACCTTCCTCTCCTTGTTGCCACATTTTAAATCAATCACAATAATTTACAGCTTCTAACTATGTAATGCCAAAATGATCCGTGAAGATCGTCGTGAGGAGGAACGTAACTGTAACGAAATTTTTCGTTACCGCAAAAAGTAACTAGATTACAGTTACTTTCTCAAAAATCTAACGGTGTTGCCTAAAAAAAATATTTCCAGTAATTTAATTTTCAATACATAATTTTACACAAAATATTTCAACATATTTCAAAAAGCGTTCTTTGTAAGTCAGCTACATTTATCATACATAAAACGTTTCTAAAAATATCCAATACAGCCGGATAAATGTACACTGTTAAAAATTAGGCGCTTTGTTTCACCAGAAATATGGTTTCTAGTAGCTGCAACGGCTGTGTGGTGAAACGTTAAACAATATTTTTGGCATTCGGTTGAACAATTTCTCAGGGTTTTGTTTCCAAATCCAGAAAAATGGTTCAACTAAACACAGAAAAAAAGGTGAAACATTTCACCACACAGCCGTTGCAGCTACTAGGAACCAATATCATGGTGAAACCAAGCACAAAATTTTTAACAGTATAGCTTAGAAAATCTTTTTTTTTCGTTGGATTAACAGAGACACTTTGGTTTGGAGACCCTCAGTCATTCGGGCTATTCGCCCTTAAAGCTCACTTTCTCGTTCTTCCCTTTTTTTGTCATTTAGCACGTTCTTCCACTAAGCTCTTCAATTATGTAAAGTGTACGTCTGATGTGTCTAAGTTTTACAGATTACAGCTCAAGTAATGGTTTCATAAGATTACGGTGCCGTCATCCGCCAGATTCGTAACGGTTACGTATGACGTCACAGAAACCTTTTACGTACAAATGCATGGCGATGGTTTCCTAACAACACGTTAATTGTAACCGTAACGGATCTGTACTATCGTCACGAACGTTCTTGCTTTTCCGACACTTCTTCACACGTTTTTCGGACACGTAACGGCTACTTTTGCGAGCGAAAAATGTTCGAAAAGAGCGCTTCTCAGTCGGCCTTTCTCTTCTGGGCTATAGGATTCTTGTGGCGATTGTAGGGCTTCGAAACTAAATCTTCGTGCACATGATTTAAAACAAATTATCTTTGTTCGTAGATGCCGACGTATGAGGATATGGAAAGCCCCTTCAGTTGTCCTATGTTTGAAAATTTCACTTTCCCTCTGCCGGCTACTTTCTAAATCCGATTCCTCATCCTCCATCAGTATTAGCAGAGCTAAATTTTCATAATCCAAACTCATTTTTATATTGATTGAAGTTACGAACCGGCTAAAAAATCACGATGTGTCGGTTTGTTTACGTTTGGATAGGTTGCGGATTACGTTTCTTCATTTCGAGGAAACCGCATTCGCCGTAAACATTACGATCGGAATTGTAGCGGAGCGAATCTGTGACGTCACGCGTAGAGTTACGGTGACGGTGCCGTTATCTTAGGAAACCATTAATTCAGTCTCGTTTCTTTTTCAGGTGGTTTCCCGTTCCCCTTCTTCCTCAAGTCCAGCCCCAGTGGAGGGGGCGAGATTCACTACGCGGCGGGCCTGGCCACCCTTCAAGACCCAGCACCGCAACAAGAAGGGGGTGGGGAGGACATAGAACTCGACAGTGAGTGGTGATAATTTTTTATTTGGTGATGATAGTTTCAAGGCACTGACACCCAAAAGGGTGGCCTCAGTAACCCACAGTCTACCAAAAGGATCCTCAAGGTGGAGATGAGTTACTTCGGCTTATATACTACTATTAACTTTGTAATCTGGAATAGTGGTAGGAACGTGGCTGTAAATCAGCGCCACCTAGTTGTTGGTTGTTTAAGGCATATTGAAGGTTGCGTGTGCGGTGAACCGCCACAAGGGCATATAACACGAGCCACAATTCTCCAACTCAACCATATCTTCGAAACAAAAGAAGTTGAATGAAATCTGTCGTCTGCTATGAAAGCTGAGGTTTGTAAAATAAAGTATCTTCAGCGTCGTCGGCACCACACACGACCTGGTTGTTCCAAACTAGTAATTGAACCAATCAGATGCATAGATTACTGCTTTCGTCACGCCGAAGACATACTATGTACTTGTATAGATGGCAGTACTTATATGCAGCTCTTTATTTCAATCGCTGATTTTGCACATGCGTCGATTCAGCCAACATTGGTAGAACACATAAATACAAATACAAAAATTGTCGACCATCAACAGGCAAGAGGCCCAGCAAGGTTGGTCCAAAATAAATCTTATACTTTACCAGTTTCCAATGACTGTCAAGTTTCTTTTTAAAATCTTCTACTCTCTTCGAATGCACAACATAATCTGGTAAAGCATTCCACTCATTGACAATTCTATTGTAAAAAGGTTTTCTTACCTCCCTCTTCTAAAGCATGATTTATTGAATTTCTGATCATGTCCTCTGGTCCGGCTATTTAAGGTAAAACCTAAGCCCTCCATGTCTCCTTGTTTTATGAACTTGAATAACTGAATTAAATCACCCCTAGCTCTCCTGTTTTCCAGGGAATACATGTTTAAAGATCTTAATCTGTTATCATAATCAATACCATAATTTGAGCCAAACATTCGGATGAAGTCCTATTTATGACTGCCTAAAACTCGAAACAGTTAGCAACCGTTCATTCAACACTGGCAACCCTATGTCCAACTTGGCGAAGTCGAAATTGAGATTAAAAAAAAAGTTGAAGATCCAGTTACATTGAGAATCGGGTTGACTGAATGAGTGACCTATGTTATACAGTCCCTGGACAAATTATTAGACGCACTGTATTTTTTTTAGTAATTTTATGTTTCTTAAGAGTTTTTATGCAATATGGTATATTTAAACTACAATATTATTGATTTTTATTTAAAAGAATTGTTGTAGACTACATATTTGTACTTATTTTAAGATAACTATGATTAATTACGATTAAGATTAATTTTATTTATATAAGATTATTTATGTGTGGAATCAGCATCCTCAAACGCAGGAGACCGTACAGTCTTGCATTGATAGCATGCCGCGCAGAATTAAAGCTTTGATAGCGGCTAAAGGTGGCTCAACTAAATATTGACTTTTACTAATATTAATTTCACTTTTCTTTAAATACTAATAAACTTATGCTTTTCTAAATGAATGCTGTTTTATTTATGTCAAATAAATCGGTAATTGATTGGATGATATAAAAAATAAAAAACAAATCAATTTAAAATAATAAAAAGGTACAATATCACCCGGTAATTAATATTTTACATGAAATCTTGCAGTGCTTTTAATAATTTGTCCAGGGACTGTAGATGGCAGTACTTATGCAGCTCTTTTTTCAATCGCTGATTTTGAACATGCGTAGATTCAGCCAACATTGGCAGACAAACATAAATTTGAGCCAAACACTCCGATGAAGTTCTATTTATGACTGCCTAAAACTCGAAACAGTTAGCAACCGTACATTCAACACTGGCAATTTATGTCCAACTTGGCGAAGTTGAAATTAAGATAAAAAGTTGAAGATCGAGTTACTTTGAGAATCGGGATGACTGAATGAATGCCTATATGTCATATGCGCTTTGCCTGCTATATTAGGAACCTATATCGCTTTGATATCGGTGAGACATGATGTATGATCGTGTGCTACTTGTCTTTCAGACCTGTTCACACATCGCACAAGCCTGACAGACCAGACTGGGAGTGGCGGGCCGTCGGCAGAAGAGAACCAAAACGTGAGAGTGTGCGCCAATGAGTACAGCAATAATTTCTTCATTGCCGAGTACAACGCAGGTATGTTACATAGATTTAACCAGTTTTATATAATATCGTGCAAAAAAAACTAACTTTTTATAATTGCGTGAAAAAAATCCGATTTTTACATTATAATTTTAATATCAGACGCGTGCGAAAAGTTATACTTTTTAGAAACAGTGATACAAAATTACTTTTTTTCACCCAAAAGCAGTGGAAAAAAGTACTTTTTTTCACTCTTTTCATAAGATGCCAACATTTCAAGTAAAATTTCTATTTCATAATCTCTATAAAATATAGAAATTTATTGATCTGCTTTATTTATAAATATTATGCGCGTGAATTTTATTATTTTTTTTATTTTTGAATCAGTATCCATGTTCAAATGTTTAACTTTAAACTAAAAAATTAGTTTACCTTTTGTAGTTCCAGAGATTTATCGATGCCGATCTTCTTTACGTAAAAAAATTAGCACGTGAATAATTTTTGAACCAATGAGATTCGATTTTTTTCACGTAATTATAAAAAATAGTGTATGAAACACGTGTGAAAAGTAAACTTTTTAAAACACGTGTCATTATTTCACTAGTTTTAAAAAGTGTTACTTTTCACACTTGTTGCATAAATAACTATTTTCAAATCAATAATCGTGGCAAAAGTGATGCTTTTAACGAAATCGTGTTTCAAAGTTACTTTTACGCACTAGTGCGACAAAGTAAATAAGAGCATCTGATTGGTGTAAAATTCTTTATTTGAGCGTGATATTTTATTCGCCGGCTTTGTGATTGGTGTAAAATTCTTTATTTGAACGTGATTCTTTATTTGGCGTCTTATTTCCAATGCCAATCTAAGAAATACTTTTTGCACTTGATTTTAAAATATTCATTAATATAAATAATCACCTTCAAATCATTTGAACGTGATAATAAAATAATTAATAAGCCAATCAATAAATGCCAATTTAATAAATACTTTTTTTGCACGTTATTTTAAAAAATACTGAAAATAGCCTATTTTAAATTCGTGAATTTATCTCACTCGCTCGTACCTCGCTCGTGATATAATTTATTCAACTCGTTTAAAAAAGCCTTACTTTTCAGACTTAGTTGCATAAATAACTATTACTTTGAAGATCCTATAGAAACTTCATATATGGTTGTCAAATGGCAAAACCACGAATGTGTGTGCAAATCACACGGGGGTGGAAAACTGGATACTGATAAGCCCACCTGTAATTTACGCTATTATCGAACGGACGTCAACCTTCAAATAAACCACCCGTTCCCCAGATGAAGATAATTCAATTCATAAACAACAAAAAACGAATGACAAAAAAATATTAATAAATAAAAATAAATAAGCTAATTCTTTTACGAACTGCAACACCGCCGTTTTCAAAAAACACTAATCCCTTGATTTTTCACATTTTTGGTTTTGTCATTTAACCGACGACATATTTTAAAAGCCAAGCGTCACTTGATTGTGGTTCTAATTTACGACTCCCGGCGCCAATATCCCTCGTGTAGCTCTAGGGAGACGAAATTCAACTCAACTAGAAGCCAAGTGTTACAAGTGCCGCTTCTTTTAGTAGTGGAGTTACGCGCGTGCTGTGAACTCAAATATTGTTGGGGTAAAAGGTTAGAGTGAAGTTGAATTAGTATTTCGCACTAGAGCTCTACACTCTTAAAACAAACGAGCGGTTTTAACTCAGTCTGAGTTAATTTCCACTCCTTACCGTGCCGAAAGTGCACTTCCCCTATAGGAGTGGATTTCACTCTTTTGTTTTAAGAGTGTAGAGCTACACGAGGGCTATCGGTGACGGGCATTGTAATTTAGAACCCCAGTCAAGCGACAGTCTGACACCTGAATAGGCACCAAACACAACTTTTAATTGCAACATCGTAAGCAGCGTTGGGAGCGTATGCAAGCTGCGGTTGTCTATTTATAGAAACATGTCTATGTCATGACAGGGTACTTAACTGTATCGCTAAAATACCTTCCAATATAAAATTAATTATAGTTTGAACCCCCAAAATAACAAACGTATATATTTTTTTGCAAAATAAATCTTTAAATAATTAGTAAAAATCATTTTAAAATGGCTTATTTTTCATCGGTACGTCACGTGATCACAAACACGTCGATTTGGCTGACGTCACTAGTATATATAAACAAACGGGTGTGATGTTTTTTTGCTTGCAATTAAACTGGATTTAATCTATAATACTATTAAAATAAGAATTTTATAGATAATGGAAGGAGGTTTTACAGAAGTGGATAGTTCAAATTTGCTTAAAGTAGATTCCAAAATGGTGTTTCAAAGTTTGTTTATAGTTACTAGTGACGTCATAGATACCACGTGACAGCCACAAAGCGTTTTCGGAAGTAATTTTTCGTCCCAACTTTAAAATTCATTTTTCTCCCTTTTTATTGGGTATCTGAAAAAAAGCAAAAATACGGGTCTAATATTTTTGGAATATTAATATTTTAAGCCAGTAAAAAAAATTAGTCAAATAACCCTATTGGGGAAAATTTTTCATTTTTTTATGCATTTACATTTATAAAGAGGAAAATGGTTGTCTGCTCATGTGACGGCATCGTCACTTAAGTAATGGTTTCCTAAGATAACGGCACCGTCACCGTAACTCTACGCGTGACGTCGCAGATTCGCTCCGCTACAATTCCGATCGTAATGTTTACGGCGAATGCGGTTTCCTCGAAATGAAGAAACGTAATCCGCAACCGATCCAAACGTAAACAAACCGACACATCGTGTTTTTTTAGCCGGTTCGTAACTTCAATCAATATAAAAATGAGTTTGGATTATGAAAATTTAGCTCTGCTAATACTGATGGAGGATGAGGAATCGGATTTAGAAAGTAGCCGGCAGAGGGAAAGTGAAATTTTCAAACATAGGACAACTGAAGGGGCTTTCCATATCCTCATACGTCGGCATCTACGAACAAAGATAATTTGTTTTAAATCATGTGCGCGAAGATTTAGTTTCGAAGCCCTACAATCGCCACAAGAATCCTATAGCCCCAGAAGAGAAAGGCCGACTGAGAAGCGCTCTTTTCGAACATTTTTCCTTCGCAAAAGTAGCCGTTACGTGTCCGAAAAACGTGTGAAGAAGAGTCGGAAAAGCAAGAACGTCCGTGACGATGGTACAGATCCGTTACGGTTACGATTAACGTGTTGTTAGGAAACCATCGCCATACATTTGCACGTAAAAGGTTTCTGTGACGTCATACGTAACCGTTACGAATCTGGCGGATGACGGCACCGTAATCTTAGAAAACCATTACTTAATGCGACCTTTATTTAGACAAAAAAAAAAGCTATAAAAGTGAACTTAGACATTAATTAAGGTCAATAAAAACTGTAAATCTAATTCTTTTTTTCCCGAAGGACGTGCTCAAACCACCCTCCGCAACAAGAGTTCGAGACCACAAAGTTCGTACAGCAATGATGGCAACGGGACTGTGCCGTCGAGGAATAACCCGGCGAAGCAGAAAAGGAGAGAAGGAGAAACCAACGAGACTACGACGCCAAACGGTAAGGTTTATAACTGGCCATCTGCCATAAAATTATTACTAACCTAGTGGCGGGGCCGTAGTGAGCCTAGTGGTCAGCGTCTCGGGATCGGAAGGTCCTGCGATCGAGTCCCGGTACCACTGAAGACCTACCGAGTATATGCGGAGTACGTGCTCGTTAAATCTGTTGGGTCCGAAAGTCCTCTAAGTTCCCATACCAAATCAATACCTCTGGGGGTGACAAGCCAATTCTGGGGATCCTCTAGTTGGCCTCTGTCTCTAAAAATTAGATGGATCCACTTATGTGTGTGTGTGTTGTCTGTTGTGTCTGTCTTACTTGACGAAGGTTTATAAGCGGGTCGCTGACCAAGCACACAAACCTGAATATATATGTCTACCAACCAACCAACCAACCTAGTGGCTTAGTGGCTCAGTGGTAGTGCTTCGCATTGCCACGCCACCGGTCCGGGGATCGAATATCGGATTGTCATCCTGTCATCCCTTGAGTGGGTCGATAAAGTGGGTACCAAGCATGTCTGGGAACTAAACACTGGGGGTTCCGCGTGAGGCTGACCACCTTACCGGGACATATGCCTAGCACCCCAGAGCCCTAGGTCACGAAATCTGAAATGGGCACGGCAGGCCTTGGACCAGTAATAGGCTTATGACCGATATTACTTTTTTTCTAGTTTTTTTTCATTGCCATTTCATTTTTATTTTAAAATTATTTTTATTTTTTGTTATTTTGCAACTAGCAGGGCTGGGGAGCCCAGTCGGTTAGGCATTCGCCTAGCATGCGGAAGGTCCCAGGTTCGGGTCCGGGCATCGCCAAAATAACTGCCGACCTATAAACGGCCCATGCAGCCAAAAATGTCCGACGAATAATACCCCGTGTGGCGGGAGTGCACGTTAAATATCCTCCAAAGTTCTAACGCTGCGTACGGTGTCGCCCTTAACGGTTGCGTTGGGTGCCTACTCAGGTGTCGGCTCGTCACTTGACTGTGGTTCTAAAATACGACGCCCGTCGCCAATAGCCCTCGTGTAGCTCTAGTGCGACGATAATTCAAACTACCCTACCCTATTTTGCAACTAGCAAGTCAACCGTTTTTTCTGTGTCATGCATCCAGTTTTTGTGTGCGTTCAGTATCTACGGGTTACCAATATCGCTAGTTTTGCAATTCATTTGCAATAGCATCTGTTGGCGGTCTTTCTGTAGTCTTCCAACAGAGTTACGGGGGGTCGGATGGTTCTACTTCGCCTACGTTAATTTACCTAACTTTAGGAACAAAATAGGATCACGTAATTAATGAACGCCCTCTTACCTGTAACTATAGCTCTAGTGCGACGTTGATTCACCCAACCTGACAACTTTCCGGATTTCACTAGGTAATAACCATTTTCCGGATTCCTAGTGCCAAGAGAAAGTTTAAAGTTTTTAAAGTTTCCCTCTTCGAATTCTGGTAGGGTAGGTACATATATATTCCGGCTTGTGTGCTTGATCAGAGACCCGCTTATAAGCCTTCGTCAAGTAAGACAGACACAGAAAGAATTTTTACTGTCACAGAGAAAGGAAGTACACCCAGGGCAAAGGCGGGAATCGAACCCGCACCCGTTACAGCGCGCAGACTGCTAGCGTAATGGTCTGCGATGCAAACCACTCGGCCATCCGGGCCCCTTCGAATTCTGGTAATTCAAAAGTAGTTAATATCCGTTATTGCTGGTTAACTCAACGTCGAAAATACAATAGGGTATTTAACTGAAAAAAATTTATTGGCTTAAAATATCCTTATGCCAAAAATATTAGACCCGTATTTTTTCTTTTTTTCAAATACCCCATAAAAAGGCAGAAAAATGAATTTTAAAATTAGGACGAAAAATTACGCCCGAAAACGCTTTGTGGCTGTCACGTGGTATCTATGACGTAACTAGTAACTATAAATAAACTTTGAAACACCCGAGTCTATTTTAAGCAAATTTGAACTGTCCGCTTCTGTAAAACATCCTTCCATTATCTATGCAATTCTTATTTTAATAGTAAATGAGATTAAATCCAGTTTAATTGCAAGCAAAAAAACATCACACCGGTTTGTTTATATATAGTACTAGTGACGTCAACCAAATCGAAGTGTTCGTGATCACGTGACGTACCGATAAAAAAAGCCATTTTATTAATTAAAACCAATTATTTAAAGATTTATTTTGCCAAAAATATATACGTTTGTTATTTTTGGGTTCAAACTATAATTAGTTTAATATTGGAACGTGTTTTAGCGATACAGTCAAGTACCCTATTATCTTTATAAAAAGCAACTCTTGAATAGCACATTGGTGTACATTGTAAAAATTCTCGGGTCAAGTTTAAGGTTTTATGCACTGCCAATAGATGGCAGCACTAAAACAGTAATATAACTAAGTGTTAACTGTTTGGAATAGGTATTTGATGGTCACTTTCAGCCCAAATAGTCACTGTGCAGCAAAAATCGGCAAGTACTGCTCTTTAACAATATATTCTTCAATTGTTGCTGGTTTTTTTTTATAATTTTAACTATTGGGTCACTCCATGTGAAATCAACCAAAAAAAAGTTCGATTTGGCATTAGAATTTTCGCCAAATGCCTTAAACAAGGGTATTTTCTTTTTGTTTTTGATGATAATTATTCTAACTTTTCTATTTCAAAGTACATTACGACAGTCGAATTTTAGTTATAATAAAAAAAAACTAATATAAACGATACTCATTTAGTCTTTTTTTTATTTATTAATCAAATAAATTGCAACTTTCTAACAGAGGAAAATTACGTGAGATATGGAGAGCCCTCCCCCCCCCCCCTTCCCCCCCAAGCGCATCACGTAATTTACGGACGCCCCCTAAGGTATACGTAACTAATCTTCAACCCTCCTTCACTTTTCATTACGAATACAGAAGAACAAGTTTTTTCCCTCGCCAAATTATGGAAAGAATACTTTTCGCGTATTATCTTATGATAGCATCTTTAGAGGAACGTATTTTGGGCAGCGAACCGTATAATACGAATAATAAAACCACTAGAGATGCAAAAAAAACAAAGACCAGAATTCGCATAGATGAATAATAAAAGTGAAAGGTTTTTGCTGATGACTATTTACTGGGTTCAGTTGAATGCTCTGACGACATTTTTATAACTTTGTACAATGTCCGATTACAGACCAATTTTTCATTACAATACACTGCTCAAAACAATTATGGGAGCACTTCGCGTATTTTTGTTAACCCTCTCAGTTGCAACGTTTTATTTTTTATTCTAAAAATCTAAAATTTGTGAAATAGATTCATTATGTATCCAGAATGAAATGGTAAAAAAATAGGGGGAAAAAGCTTAACTAAAATTTAAGGGGGGGGGGGGGGATTGTAATCATAACTTTTGAATAAATTATAACAATAAAATTTTCAAAACTTTATTTGTTAAAAAATTTAAAATCAATTTTCAAACATCTAAGATTGCAAGCGTGAAGAATTTAGGGTATTTTTTTTTCATAAAATTTTTTGGGAGAGAATTTTATTTTACCATGTTTTTCATATGTTCATTTAATTAAAACAAACATTATTTAATTCTTCAAAAGTCTCTGATTCTTCCATCTAACGATAAATAAGTGCAAGATCAACTTAATGGGGGGAAAAAATCGCAAGCTGATGATTCCAAATGGAATCATTGGTCGTGAAAGGGTTTAAACCATGAATTCCCCTAATTCTTTTGAGCAGTGTAGTTAGATTTTTCTATAGTAATATGGTTCCTTTGACATTAATCGCTAGTTCTTAAAAGTTTGCGTTTCTTTGTAATTTTTATCTTGAAAAGCGTAACTGGTGAGGACGTTAGTTGTTTTTCTTGTTATTTAGTTATTTTTCTTATAAGGTCATATTCCCATGCCAAATCAACAAGACTCGCAACATTATAATTTTTGTGAGCCGCGGTAGCTCAGTCGTGTGGAGCGTCGTGCTCGCATCGGAAGGGTTGTGGGTTCTCTCCTCGGCGGTGCTCGCAATTCTGATGGTTGCTGGGTCGGCGCTTGTATACGACTAAAGACCGCCGTGTTGCTAATGGTGGCTGGGGCACGTTAAATATGTCGTGGTCACAAAGTCCTCCATGTTCCCATACCAAATTAATACCTCTGGGGGTACCAGATCAGGGGGTTATCGGCCTTTGATCTGGATCAAAATTCCGATATGTGAGTGAGAATGGATGTGTGAAAAAGACCTTCCTGTAAAACGGATGTGTCATGCTGCGAGCAAAAAGTCGGACTTCCTCCCTTGTGGCGCTCAATAAAAACGGAAGCCGCCCCACTTCGCCTTAAAATCGGGTAGATCTCTACTCCGGGCTCGGTTACTGAGTGGCATTAGAAACAACAACAACAACATAATTTTTTATTTGGATAAAACTTTCATGAATAGGGGGGAGGGGGTTGCATTCCGCTAAGTTCGGATTGTGTTTTTCAAACATATTATTTTTTTTTAGTTCAGGAGATATGAATTTTCGAGAAATGCAAAAAATCGCATTTTGTGGGTGATCAGTTGAAAACAGATTATAAATGAGTTCTATATGGAGTTTACGAGGACCAGTGGCTTAGTGGTAGTGCTTCGCATTGCCACGCCGCAGGTTCGGGGATCGAATCCCGGATTGGGCGAGGTTGACCCATCCCCTCATCCCTTGAGTGGGTCGATAAAATGGGTACCAAGCATGCTTGGGAACTAAACACTGGGGGTTCCGCGTGAGGCTGACCACCTTGCCGGGACATATGCCTAGCACCCGAGCCTAGGTCACGAGAGCTGAATGGGCACGGCAGGCCTTGGCCCAGTAATGGGCTGTTGTGAAGAGGAGTTAGTCCTTATATGATGACGACAGTGTGGAAATTGAATCTGTATTTGAAATCTGTGTTTTCATTTCGGCAATCTTTAAAACCAAAAGTTCTATCGAATTTACCTATGCGCATGCTCGATTTCTCCCCAAAACCTATTTGACGTCCGACAGGAACTAGAACTAGTTTTCCAAATTTAAAGCTCGTTTTTTGTTTAGTTGGCTGTAGACTTAAGGTTTGCACGAGGAGTTTAGTTTTTATATGGAGTTTACATAGTTTTGTAAGGACTGCAAATTGTATGAACTTTAACGTCATATTTAATTTAAAAACTATGCTTAATAATTATTTTTTCAGATAAAAATTTGGGAAAAACAATAAAAAAAAATTGCAAAGATAGTATCTTCCAAAAAAAATCAAATATATGATATAAAATAAGGTTTAATGAATCATAAAAAAAAAGTTTAAAAAGTCCTTAAGAAGTGCGGTCGAGGCATTAAGGCTAAATACTTATGAATGATATAAGAAAACTTTTGGTTTGTCACAAACGTGCTTTGAGGACGAATTACCGTAAATGTCACCTAAGTTGTTAATCAGGAAGCGCGTTTATGATAGCTCGCGGGCACCAAATAACCATAAACTTGGCAGTAGCAACGCTTTCTGAAATATAATTAGTTCGGGTCCTCAGATTCATAGAATATTTGCTACACTGCTCAAAAGAATTAGGGGAATGCATGGTTTTAACCCTTTCACCCCCAATGATTCCATTTGGAATCATCAGCTTGCGATTTTTTTTTCTCACTAAGTTGAGCTCGCACTTATTTACCGTTAGATGGAAGAATCATGTCTCTTGAAAATTAAATAATGTCTGTTTTAATTAAATGAAAATATGAAAAATATGATAAGTAAAATTTACTCCCAAAAATATTTTATGAAATAAATTGACCCTGAATTCTTCACGCTTGCAATCTTAGGTGTTTAAAAATTGATTTTAACTTTTTTTAACAAATAAAGTTTTGAAAATTATAATTATAATTTATTCAAAATTTTGGATTCCAATTTTTTCCCCCTTAAATATTAGTTAAAAAATTAAGATTTCCCCCTGTTTTTTAGCGTTTCATTCTGGATGCATAATGAATCTATTTCACAAATTTTAGATATTTAGAATAAAAAATAAAACGTTGGAACTGAAAGGGTTAACAAAAGTACGCAAAGTGCTCCCCTAATGGTTGGTTGGTAGACATTTTCAGGCTTGTGTGCTTGGTCACAAAGACCCGCTTATAAACCTTCGTCAAGAAAGACGGACACGACATACACACACATACAAGACAGATGCTGCCATCTATCGCCACCTCCCAATTTAGACATGTCCCTGAAGGGGAGGGAAACAGTCTCCAGATACCTGTACCCGTGGTAAACTGCCTAATGACCAACCACAGGACTTTCGGACCCAACAGATTTAACGAGCACGTAGTCCGCATATACTCGGTGGGTCTTCAGAGGTGTCGAACCTCGATCGCGGGGTCTTCCGATCCAGAGACCAAGATCTTAACAACTAGGCTCCCCACGGCCCAAAATTGCTAATTTGGAAATATTCCATTTTGCGACTCTTTTGAGTAATTTATATCTTTTCGATCACACTTATTTTCAGAACATTTGGTTGTTTTTTTAGATACAAACTGAACCTACTTATATACGTAGCTCAAGAGCCAGTTCAGAGAAGAGATAACGGGATACGTAAATTAGAAGAACTCTAATCGTATATAAATTCTGCATTGTCTACAGAAAGTTGTTCTGTGTTAACTTTACCACTATGTTATTTTCTTTAAATAAATGTTTTTCCCACGTTACATTTTTGATGGCTTTATTTAAAGTGACCAGACGCATTTCCCAATACAGTAGTACTTTTTAGGTATTTGTCCTGCCTGTTTCAAAGAGTCCTAAAACATGCGAAATGCCCCGTTTTTTATGCCCCGACCAGTGAACAGTGACATTTTACAGTGAAATAATCCATTTTGCGACTCTTTTGAATGATTTATATCTTTTCGATCACACTTATTTTCAGAACATTTGGTTGTTTTTTTAGATACAAACTGAACCTACTTATATACGTAGCTCAAGAGCCAGTTCAGAGAAGAGATAACGGGATACGTAAATTAGAAGAACTCTAATCGTATATAAATTCTGCATTGTCTACAGAAAGTTGTTCTGTGTTAACTTTACCACTATGTTAGTTTCTTTAAATAAATGTTTTTCCCACGTTACATTTTTTATGGCTTTATTTAAAGTGACCAGACGCATTTCCCAATACAGTAGTACTTTTTAGGTATTTGTCCTGCCTGTTTCAAAGAGTCCTAAAACATGCGAAATGCCCCGATTTTTTATGCCCCGACCAAAATGTCCTAAATTTTGATTGTAGATTAAAATATCTTCATTAAAACCATCTTAAACTCTTAAAACAAACGAGCGGTTTTAACTCAGTCTGAGTTAATTTCCACTCCTTTCCGGTGCCGAAAATGCACTTCCCTATAGAGTGGATTTCACTCTTTTTGCGGATGGGTAAAAGAAATAAAGAAAACATCTACGTCCTCACTCTTAAAACGAGCGGTTTTAACTCAGTCTGAGTTAATTTCCACTCCTTTCCGTGCCGAAAATGCACTTCCCCTATAGGAGTGGATTTCACTCTTTTTGCGAGTGGGTAAAGAAATAAAAAAACAATCTACGTCCTCACTCTTAAAACGAGCGGTTTTAACTCGGTCTGAGTTAATTTCCACTCCTTTCCGCGCCGAAAATGCACTTCCCCTATAGGGGTGGATTTCACTCTTTTTGCGGAGTGGGTAAAAGAAATAAAAGAAAACAATCTACGTCCTCACTCTTAAAACGAGCGGTTTTAACTCAGTCTGAGTTAATTTCCATTCCTTTCCGGTGCCGAAAATGCACTTCCCCTATAGGAGTGGATTCCCTCTTTTGTTTTAAGAGTGTAAGCAAGACATTTTTTTTGTAGGCTACCCTCACTATCATAATGTTCTTATTACAAGACTAAAGTTGATTACAAGTCTGAAATTACAATAGTGTAAAAAAGAATGGACCGTGATAAGTGTAGTAATTATTATTGTTTCTTTAACACCGTGCCGCATTGATGTACAAAATAACTGGTCACTCTAGCTTTATTTCTTCTACTAAACTTTGTTTTTTTAATTAACTAGCAACAATTACGTCACGAGAAACCACCCAATGAGGAACTTGCATCCTACAAAAAATGACTTACTTATACCATTTTCTGGAACATTAGAAGCTACAGATTCTAAATATCGGCTTAAAAATCATCAAAAATTATTAGTTTTACTCGAAATATGCCTATTAAAATTCCAATGGATCAATCGAAATCTTCGTAGGAGATCTACCAAGTCTGATGAGAGTAACTGGAACTAAGAAAAACCACTTATTCTAAATAATCATATTCCTATATGGGATCATTCAAAACACATTTTGTATTTCAACAGCTGTATCGCACAGAAGTTGGTTAAAAATTTCACGCCAATGGACAAAAAAGCCAAGCCTGACGTCATTACGCACTGCAAGAGGATTGTGAGTGTTTTTACCAGAAGTGACGTATCCCCTACTTAAAACTCAATTACTGACTAATTTAAGAATTTTTTTACTAGTGTGAAAAGTAGCATTCGACGTGTTTTTAAAGGGCTATTGTCTGCCAATGAATTTGAAAATCATGCAACTTCCTCATTCTTATCCCTGTTTCTTTCAGACGACATTCCCTCGTACAACAAACCCTCCTTCCCCTCCTGCTCATCGAATACAACTTCCCAAAGCGGGCGTCGCAGAGGGACCCCCAAAACCGGGGCCCCCAGCGAACTCTCGCCCCTCAAAAACTTCGCCACCCTCTCTGAGAAGTACGGAGAGATTCCGGCTGCAACGGAGGACGGAAAAGAAGCGAGTGTAAGTACAGTGTAAAAAGTCGTGTTGACATTTCATCGGAAAACTCACCGTAGGGTCTTCGCCCGTGCGGACATAACTGATGAATTATCGGGCAATTTTCGATGAAAATCCGATATTCGAATTCTCACCGGTGAACAAAGAAAATTCGATTATCGGTCGATGAAAAATTGCTACTAGCGTTGATCAATTGACTAACCACAAAAAATAGTGCGCAATCTCACCAAATTTTAGTTAATTGACTACCCATAAAAAAGAGCAATGTTTCTAAATTTTGGTCAAATTTTCTATCTACAAAAAACAATGTGCAATCTTACCAAATTTAAAAAAAAAAACTCTAGCTATAATTTGATCAAATTCTAACCACGCTTACCCAATTATGGCTACGTGTTTCTCCTAAATTCAGAGCTTCCCAAAAGAAGCTAGTGTAAGTACGATGTTAAAAAGTATTGTCGTACAATAAATTTGTGGGAACTGGCTGTCTTCCAAAAAAAATTGCGCAATCACTCTCCAAATTTTGATCAATTTACTACTATCTACAAAAAATAATGCACAATCTCACCAATTTTTTTTTTAAAACTCCAGTTATAATTTGATCAAATTCTAACCACGCTTACCAAATTATGGTTACATGTTCATCCAATATTCGGAATTTTCACACGTGCTGGTGCACCAAATTTGCCTAGAAATTACAAAAAAATTATGAGATTTCGTACCATTTGTTTCGTTCGATAACGTTCAATCAAAATCCTCTGTTCAAATTGAATACCGCTTCCCAGTGCAGGCGTCGTAGAGGGACCACCAAAAATTTGTGTTAATTTACTATTCTCGTACACAGTTAAAAATTTGGTTCGATGTTGAACCAAATATTGGTTCCTATTTAGCTGCAACCAAAATTTGGTAATACATTTCTCCATTTATGGGTGCGACCGCAGATACCAACTTTTGGTGATAGGTTGAACCAAACTTTACGTTTTAGTTACTCTCCGAATGTTGGAGACAGCTCGAACCTCATATTTCGCGAATATGGTACTCTAGTTCTTAATGAAAGTTTGAACCAAGGTTCACGATTTTGTTATCATAAATTTAAGCTTATAAAATTTTAGTAAAACCTATCTTTCGCCAGATTTTCGGTATTTGGTTGAACAATTTCTCAGGTTTTTTCCTGACTTTTTTCTTATAGGAGGTCTTTCTTATAGGAACTCCACATTTGTACATAATTATTCCTAAATATTTCCATTTCTTTCCTTTTGTAAACACTAAAATTAAACAAGAAAGCCTGAAAGGGGTTCAATCTAGTTCCAGAAATATGGTGAAACATTAAACACCACAGTCGTTGCAGCTACTAAAAATCATTTTTATAATATCGTGCAAAAAAACCTAACTTTTTCAAATCAATAATCCTGGCAAAAGTGACACTTTTAACGAAATCGTTTTTCAAAGTTACTTTTACGCACTAGTGCGACAAAGTAAATAAGAGCATCTGATTGGTGTAAAATTCTTTATTTGAGCATGATATTTTATTCGTCGGCTTTGTAATTGGTGTAAAATTCTGTATTTGAACGTGATTCTTTATTTGGCCTTTTTATTTCCAATGCCAATGTAAGAATTACTTTTTGCACATGTTTTAAAATAATTCTTAATATAATTACCATCAAATCATTTGAACGTGGTAATAAAATAATTAATAAGCCAATCAATAAATGTCAATTTAATAAATACTTTTTTTCACGTTATTATAAAAAAAATGTATGACAACACGTTGAAAATAGCCTTTTTAAACTCGAGAATTTATTTCACTCGCTCGTACATCGCTCATGAAATAATTCATTCAACTCGTTTAAAAAAGCCTTAATTTTCTCACTAGTTGCATAAATAACTATTTTTTAGTGAAACCTGCTTCTAACATTGTACAACTGTTTTGACGGGAGATCAATAACGAAACAAGTTTTTTTTTTTTTAGTATTTTTGCACTCTCTTAAGGATAAAGAAATACGCCGGTTCAAGCAGATATATGATTAAATGGATTCCAGTTAAGAGGGAGCATACCTATCAAGCTTACAACAAATAGATATTTTATAATTGCGTGAGAAAAATCCGATTTTTGCAATATAATTTTAATATCAGACGCGTGCGAAAAGTTATACTTTTAGAACAGTGAAAAAAAAAGTACTTTTTGCACCCAAAAGCAGTGAAAAAAATGTACATTTTTCCTCAGTTAAGAGGAGCATACCTATCAAGCTTACAACAAAAGATATTTTTAATTGCGTGAGAAAATCCGATTTTGCAATATAATTTTAATACAGACGCGTGCGAAAAGTTGTACTTTTAGAACAGTGATAAAAAAAGTACTTTTTTGCACCCAAAGCAGTGAAAAAGTACATTTTTTCACTCTTTTCATAAGATGCCAACATTTCAAGTAAAATTTCTATTTCATAATATTCACAAAATCCAGAAATTTATTGATCTGCTTTATTTATAAATATTATGCGCGTGAATGTTATTATTTTTTTATTTTTGAATCAATATCCATGTTCAAATGTTTGACTTTAAATTAAAAAATAAGTTTGCCTTTTGTAGTTCCAGAGATTTATCGATGCCTATCTTCTTTACGTAAAAAAATAGCACGTGAATTATTTTTGAACCAATGAGATTTGATATTTTTCCCGTAATTATAAAAAATAGTGTATGAAACACGTGTGAAAAGTAAACTTTTTAAAACACGTGTCATTATTTCACTCGCTTGTACCTCGCTCGTGAAATAAAATCCACTAGTTTTAAAAAATGTGCAAAAAGCAACCAGTGTGAAAAGTAAGCAAAAAAGTTGAGCAAATTATTTTACGAGTTTAAAAAATGTTATTTTCAACGTGTTGTCATGCCCTATTTTTTATAATAACGTGCAAAAAAGTATTTATTAAATTGGCATTTATTGATTGGCTTATTAATTATTTTATTATCACGTTCAAATGTATTGAAGGTGATTATTATATTAATGATTATTTTAAAATCACGTGCAAAAAGTATTTCTTAGATTGGCATTGGGTGAAAATAAGACACTTCAAATAAAGAATCACGGCTAGTCAAATAAAGAATTTTACACCAATCAGATGCTCTTATTTACTTTGTCGCACTAGTGCGTAAAAGTAACTTTGAAACACGATTTCGTTAAAAGCATCACACTTGCCACGATTATTGATTTGAAAAAGTTAGTTTTTTTGCGCGATATTATAAAAACAGTATTTATTAACAGTCTGGAATTTAGCGGGTACATACAAACTGCAACCGTTAAAGGTTAAATGACCACTTAAGTATATCCAACATCAACAAAGGCAATCATAATAAGTCAATTTTATTCAACCACTTGGCTTTGCAAATGGACACAAAACAAAGGAACTTCTATTCTATGGAATCATAACTCGATGAGAGAATATTTTTGTATGAATAACGCTCTTGGTGGCAACGGTTAACGACTTTGAACTTTAGGAAATGGTTTTAGTCATTACGAACTGGCAATGGGTGTTTTTGAAGTTAATTGGGATTTTTTTTTAATGGTTGAGCTGAGTTTAAATGTTTAATTGGGATAATTTTGTTTGAACATAGAATTTAAAAAAAAGAGTGCGAGTGATTTTGATTGAAAATCAAAATGTAAAAAAAAAGAATAAGCATTATTTCGGATTGAAAACAAGAATTTGAAAACGAATAAGTATAATTTAAATTGACATTGGAATTGTAAAAACAAGAATAAATTTAACAAACGCACAATGATAACACAATCAGCTTTATTCAACCTCTTTTGAAAATGGAAACAAAACTTCGATTCGAACAATGGAACTAAACTCGATGAGGGAATATTTTTTTTATGAATAATGCTCTTAGTGGCAAAGGTTAACGACTTTGAACTTTAGGAAATGAGTTGAGTCGCTATCGTCGCCAAAGAGGCCTGATGCAAATAGATTCCTATGCAATGAAGGGTGTTTTCCCTTGTACCCTTCATTTGTCTCACGCAAAATGGAGCTGGCATGCGCAGTAGCAAAAAGTTACGTCATTTAAAGACACATTTAGAACTGTATCGCTAAATGATGGCAATAAAGTTCTAAAAGCGTTAAAATGAGCCGAAAACCATATCCAAATTTAGAAAAGAAGCCAAATAATTGTCTCCAGGTAAACCTCCATCTTTTTTTTCTTTTTTTTTAATAATTGAAGTACTTCTATAACTATACTATAAGTGTTCTGTACTATAAGTGAAATACTTCGAATTCGAATTTTTTTCTTAGATTTTCAATGACTTCTTTCTAATTCGATGTGCTAATTTTTTTTTTACGTATCACACTTAAAAACAAATACCACTTGTCTGTAGTTTGGGATGTGAAAGTGGGTGATAGACAGACGGACGGACATCCACTTTGTACGCTATAAACGTAGTGTGAAATCTTAAACTGATTCAACAGCCCAGTGATTGAAAAAGTCCAGAAGTTACATTCATAAAGTTACATTCATAATCAAAAGTTACATTCATAAACCATATAAATCTTTTTTTTCAGGTTCTGGCAATCTTGTAAATGGTTGAGGAGGCCGCCATTATCGGTCACAACATACGTGGGGAAAAATGGCGGATGCAAAATTGTTGTTCTAGTCAATTAAGAAAAAAAAGTGTACAAAAAGTGTGTTTCAATGTGACTTTTGTGTCTACAACCGTCTACAAAAAGAAAGTAGAAACAAAATCTTTTCTTCTCTTCCAAGATGGTAAAGATGAAAGAAAAATGATTAACATATCCAGAACTATGTCTATATAGCTTCAGAATTTTTTTTCTGTGCTCATATACGCAGCATTCCAGAAAATATATCAGTGTAAGTATAGGATTATCCGACATATCAAAGAAATTGTGATTTTTGTCAGTAATATAGCCTCACTCGAAAGGTTGTCTTTGATATGTAGTTTTAGAGAGATTTTAGTGTTATTAAACCGTGTAAAATTGTCCCGCAAACATATCGCATAAAATACCCATGTGATTTATAATGATGCTTCAAATATTTACGTAGGTATGAAACCTTTATAGTAAGAATCTTCCTATAAAAAAAGTTATAAAACGCAAACGATTACACTTAAAAATGTAAAAGTAAAACTAAATTGTTAAATTCTAATATAATTCTTTTTTAGTTAGAATAAAATAATTATTTACTTTGATAAAATGTCTAATTAGAATCATTTTGATTGAATTTCGAATTGAAAATACGGATGCTAGTGATTTTGACTGAAAATGTAAAACAAGAATAAGCATAATTTTGACTGAAAATAAGAATTGTAAAAATAATAATTATAATTTGATTGAAATTGGAATTGTAAAACAAGAATAAGAATAATTTTAATTCAAAAATAAGAATTCTAAAAATAATAAGCATAATTTTGAATGGAATTGTAAAACAAGAATAAGAATAATTTTTATTAAAAATAGAATTGCAGAAAAAGAATAAGAATTAATTTGATTGAAAATAAAATTGTACAAAAAAAAGAATAATTATGAATTTGATTTAAAACTGAACAGTTTTGAGAATTAAGTAAAGAGAGTTCTACTAAAATAAAATGTGATCATGAAATTACATTTAAAATACAAATATAAGTAGTGCGATTAAAATAGAATTCTAATAGAAAACAAGAAGTACGTTACAGTGTGTAATTAAATGCATGTGTAATTTAAACCAAATATAAATAGAATTCAATAACGAAATTCTCGTAGAAATCAATAGTTGATGTTGTCGGATAATCCTTTGGTCAGAAATATCGAAAGAAAAGTTTTGAGTGAGGAGAGAATTTAGTGCGAATGGTTGTGAATTGTTTATCTTTGGTGTGTAGGTGTAGTGCGATTGCAAGGTGAGATTCTCGACAACAAATGCAGGCGATTGTGTGCATGGAATTTCTTTTCAAATCTGCTCTTTAATGATATTCTTAGGCGAAACTTTACGAATTTTATTTTGATTTTACTTATTCTAAGTTGGCAACAATGCAACGGAAACTAAAAGGAGGAATAAGGAAAAATTTGATTGGAAGTAAAACGATGAAAATAAAAAAAAGCATTATTTTTATTTATTTTGAATACTTATAATTAGAATATTCTGAATTAGAATGCTTTGAAATAAAATACATTAAAAATAGAATCTTTTGAATTCGAATACCTTTGAATCAAAATTTAATACTTAGGAACAATATAAGGATAATTTTGATTGGAAAATGAAATTAAAATAAAATCAGAGAAATAAACTTTGGCATTAATTTCCAATTTAAACTTAATGATTACACTGATTACACGGTAGCATTTTTTAAGAACAAGTAGAAGCCAATAAATAAACGTTACTATAGATATAATCATTTGATTGAATATAAAATTGAAGAAAAAAAGAATGCCAGTGATTTTTATTGAAAATTAAAATGTAAAACAAGAATAAGTATAATTTTGATTGAAATAAGAATTCTGAAAATAGTAAATGTAATTTTGATTGAAATTGGAATTGCAAAACAATAATAAGCATAATTTGAATCAAAACAGAATTGAAGAAAAAAAGAATGCCAGTGATTTTTATTGAAAATGAAAATGTAAAACAAGAATAGAATAAGTATAATTTTGATTGAAAATAAGAATACTAAAAATAGTAAATGTAATTTTGATTGAAATTGGAATTGCAAAACAATAATAAGCATAATTTTGACTCAAAACAGAATGCTGAAGCTGACTTAAAATTAGCTGACCTTAAGAATGACAGATTTGAAATTAAATTTCCCTAACACTGCTGCGACGAAATATTCCTGTTTCCCTTTTTATGACATAGTTGTCTAGAGTCGATTTATATGAATTGTGATGTTGCCATATACAAATGCTACCTGTTAAAGCAATAGATATAATTAAATTTTTGTAATTGTTCAACTGTATAACTTGAATTCGAGCAGAGATCGGAAAATTAGCCAAAAAAACAAACAAAATTATTAAGGATTTGTATATGAAATTAAACAACTTATGAATTTATTGGGAGATACCGCCGTTAGTAAATCCGGTGTCACTAATTTGATATTGTTAAAATATCTTTTATTAAATCACAGCTGCAAATTTCAATTCCTTAGGAAATATAGCCAATTTAAAACAAAAGGTAAATCAAACTATTCTAAAGATTTTTTTTCCTGCATTCATAACTATAAAACTATTTTTTTGTCTAATGCATTTTTTTAATAAAGAAATATAGGAAATTGAATGGGGGACTTAAACGGAACAGGTATCCGCCTACGTTCAATACAATTTTTTTTTGAAAAACGTTATTTATTAAGCATTTAAACATATTTTTAACACTTATAGTTATATGCATAAAATATAAATAAAAAGTAAAAAAAATCTAGAATAAAAATTCCTTTTTAATAAATTTTGAGCTATTTTATTGTTAAATTAGGGAGTAAAACGCCATTATTCAAAACCTGATTTAATAAAAACTACTTAAGATAACCGAATTTCCTTTTACTATGTTACAGTGCTAACCCTGTTAAAGCCAATGAACTAAAATCTAAGAGATATATTGAAAAGGGGAAAAGTTATTGTTCGTCGAAACACAATACTCAAGGTTTTCGTTAAAAATTGCATTGTTTTTAGAATTGTTACTTTGAAAAACCAGCTATAAAAAATGAAATTACATATAGAACCGTATGATTCTAGTTCATTGCCTGTAAAACAGTTTGCTGAATATACTGTAAAAAAACATTTTTAAGATACATATAAAACTTTTTGTTAAATCATGTTTTACGTGAGTTTTTAAAGCAAAATTTACATTTACATTTTTGAAATAAGACTTTTATTAATTATTAAAATAATCATAACTTCGTTTCTAGATGACGTAAAATTAAACTTCTGGCAGTTTTGGAAACAAGAATAATTGGAGTATAAAGCTAAAAAAAAGTCTAGAACTTTAGGAAAAATAGGTATTTTAACGTAGGAGGATACCTTATGGAAAAGAAATAGAACTTTCGAATAATATGAATTAGAATGATTTTGAACTAACTAATTTTTCTATCTCTGCTTCGAATAATCTTTGATTGATAATTACCGTAAAGTCACTTTATAAAGGGAGCACAATCTGCTACAAAATGTTCAAATTACTAAAAAGAAACACAACTTTTGAATTGCTTAAAAACCCTTAATAGGCTGTATTGCATATTTCTTATTAGCAAAAAAAAATGAATTGTCTTTATTTTAGAATATTCTAAACATATCATTAAAATTCCAGTTTTGTCTTTAATTACTTTTTAAAATGTAAATGACACATTTTAAAAATAAGTTATGAAACAGAGTGTGCCCTCAAATAAAGTTTTGTGAAATAATTTAAATAATTATTGTGAGAAATGATTTTAGATATATAAACCTTTTGAGTGAAACGACGAAAAATAATGCATATAAAGGAAATATTTCAAAAATAAAAACTAGATCCCTATATAAATGTCTCACACGATGTAATTCGTAGATTGGTTGCGTCAAAAATTGAACCATATCGCCTTTGTTTTATGGTTAAAGCTTTATCGTGTGAGTTTAAAAACCAACATATAGAACGCGAATGAAAAGTTAAAAAAATTTAAAAAGCAAGGAGCAGTTTCAACACAATGAATGAAATGATTTTGTGTGTGGTTGAATAAATAAAAGTTTTTCATTCATTGTTGAATCAGCAAAATGGTTCTTCAATTAAGAGGGACAGTCAGTCCCATAGAGATAATGCATTAGTTTTGAAATCACAATTTTTGAAAAAGAATTGCTTTGCCATGTTATCCCATTTTCACCAGGTATGAGAATCATCATAACATCGAAATGAAACAAATTTGAAAAGAAAATGTTATCTAGTGTTTTAATTATATATTATGGAAGTTTTGAAATGCCAAAAATATACAGCAGATGGCGACACTATTTAAAAATTTTATCAATTAATAATTAAATAACCGAATGTCATTGTCTTTCCAATTTTGTTTTAATTGATGTTATGATGATTCCAATACCTGGTGAAAATGGGATAACATGGCAAAGCAATACTTCTGCTAAAGTTGGGATTTCAAAACTAATGCATTAGCTCTATAGGACTGATAGTCCCTCTTAAATTCATTCAAAAGGTCTAATGTTTATAATCGTTTAGACTTCATATTTAAGCCAGAGAGAACATGATTAGAACAATTTGTAAATTTGATCCAGGCAGCTGTTAAATCACCTACACATAAAAAATACCAGTTTCGAAGCCCGAACCATTTACTATTAATAATTCTCCTAATTTATTATGGATATATTTATACAAGAAACCAAACATACACAGAAATGGAAAAAAAATTAGCGCACAAACGTTTTTCTTTTTCATATGATAAACGTAGCTGACTTACAGGTCCCTATAATCCCACTTTTTGACATTGGTTTTGGATTTTCAATAAATAATTTGACTCAAAATATTCGAACTCATTTAAAAAAGTGGGAATGTACAGCCCTGTCAGTGAGCTACGATGTAAGATATGCAAATTGCTTTAAAAAAAATTTTTAAAGGGGAATGGGCGCGCTGGACCAGGGGTCTCCAAAGCAAAGTACTTCAGTGTTAATCCTATGGCGAAAAAAAATATTTTCTCTGCCACATTTCTCCGGCTGTATTGAATATTTTTACAAGTGGATTTTTTTATGTGATAAATATAGCTGACTTACAGGTCCCGACCTTCCCTTTTTTTTAAATTGGTTCTAATATTTTTTTTTTTTTTTTAAATTTTCAATAAATAGTTTTACACAAAATATTCGAAGCAATTTCAAAAAGTGGGAAGAGAGAGACCTGTGAGTTATCTACATTTATTATTTAAAAAAACCGTTTGTAAAAATATTCAATACAGCCGGAGAAATGTGGCAGAGAAAATAGTTTTTTCCCATTGGATTAACATTGAGGCACTTGAGTTTGGAGCCCCGCGGTCCAGCGCGCCCATTCCCCCTTAATACAGCCAGAGGAATGTGGCTTAGAAAAAAATTTCCCTTGAATTAACACAGAATCACTGCTTTGGAGACCCGCCGTCACATTCGCCCTTGATAAATACCCTAAAGGTTTATAATTCAGCTTCTCTCTGGTTTGAACAGCTGTAACATTCATTCATTGGCATTATTACATATTTTAGTTACCAATTAACTCTTAAAAAAATCTTCGAATTTCCACCATTTACTGCTCCCTTTTTACCCCATTGGTTGGCGATTTATCGCCAACTAATAAACTATTTTAGCGCATGCGCAGTCCTTATGCGAAGCGTTGACAAACTATGCAATTCTATGCAGAAAATGGTGGAATCGAAATGTTTTTTTAAGAAAATTAATTATTTAAAATTATTTAATAACTAATTTTTTTTAAATGCCTTTTTTGTATATATGTAAATCGGGAGAAAATATTTTTATACCTCATGTGTAAAATGGATCAATAAATTCAGTGTATAAGATGTCTAAATGATTGTAAAGTTCATTATTTTATAGTAATCACTGATAATGAACACATGAATGTAATGACATGCACATGAATCTATAGCCGAATACAGTAGAACATCGATTATCCGATCTAATTGGGACTGGAGCCCAATAAAACAATCTTTTATAGCCTTTAATAAAACAATTCATATTTAAACCTGATATCAATATAATATTTGATTGAACCACATAATTTTAAAAATTGGTAAATTAGGAAATTAGCATTTTTGCTAACTATTAGTAATCTTGGAACTTTAACCATTTTAAAAAGTAGATCATTGACCAGCGATTAAATAAACCATGCGGATCAATATATCAATTAAATAAAAATTAGCAAAATCGAAAACATCAGCACATTTCAAAACTTAAAAGATCAATAAATTGCGATAAAATGAATACAAAATGAAGTTAAAAAGTTAAATCACAAAAATCCATGATCAAGTTTTAAGATCACAAAACCTTAACATCCAACAATTTGTCAGTTAAACAATTACGAAACTTTTACACAAGCAAAATCTCGCAAATTTTAAGAACTAACAATTTTCTAAACCAAAACGAATTCTATATTTGTATCTTTTTTTTTTCAATCCATCCTTCAAATAAACCAAAATCTCTTATTCGATTATAAGTAAACAGTTTTTCAAAAGAAAATACTTAAATCTGAATTTCTAATATAAATTTTCAGAGTTATAAGGGTCTTTATACAAAACAAATGTAAAATTCAAGAGTTTTTTCATAATTTTCAAGAGGAGTACGAACCCTGCGAACAGTTCAAAAAGTAAGTTATAAGACAAAACGAATATAAAATTCGGGAGTTTTTCAGGATTATCAAGAGGTGTACGAACCCTGATAAAGTGCAAACAGTAAGTTAAAAGCGTCCTTAGACAAAACAAACATAAAATTCAGGAGTTTTTCAGGATTTTGAAGAGGAGTGTGAACCCTGCTACAAGTTATAAGGTTCAACAAGTTATTAGCGTCCTTAGACAAAACAAATATTAAATTCAGGAGTTTTTCATGATTTTCAAGAGGAGTACGAACACACTACTAACAGTTTAACAAATATTTACGATTATTTAAGTAAGAACTAAGAATATTCGGAATTTGGATATGACTATTAAAATCAATCAACTTTTAAATCAAATTTCTAGAATAAAACTTCCTTCAATACATTCTTTCAACAAATACAATGAAGAGCTTAGTGAAAGAAAGTGCTAAGTGACAAAAAAAGTGAAAATGAGCTTTAAAGTTTTTGTTTGCACTCAGATCTGTTAAAAATGATACTTGAAAACAGTTTAGTTTAGTTTAGTTTAGTTTAGTTTAGTTTGAATTATCGTTGCACTAGAGCTACACGAGGGCTATTGGCGACGGGCGTCGTATTTTAGAACCAAAGTCAAGTGACGAGCCGACACCTGACTTGCAAACCGTAAAAAAAATATATATACTAAAGTTAAAGCGTATACAAAATTGAATATTTTTTTATCGTTATATAAAGAAGTTTAGTAATGTGTCAATTGAACCAAAAACCTAAATTTTTAAAAAAAAGTGTCACTTAGCACGTTCTTCAAATAAGAATACAGCTTCTGAAGTGGGCGTACCTATTACTACCCCCAACACAGAATCCAGCATAATCTTCCTATTAATCAGAGCTATTTAGCCAGATAAAAGTGGCAACACCGAAGCAAGATGAACGACTTGGCGCCTAATATAGAGATAAGAATAAGATAAAGATATGCTGCCGAGGGAAAAAAACAATACAAAAACCGGTTAGCAAGTGAAGCCATCGATCGTTTTGTGGTGAGCCTCTTGGCAAATTATTTGGAACTATTCTGGATAATAGGGTTCTTGACAGTATCGCTAAAATACCTTCCAATATTAATTTAATTATAGTTTGAACCCAAATATAAGAAAGGGATATATTTTTTTGCAAAATAAATCTTTAAATAATTAATATAAATCATTTTTAAATGGCTTTTTTGTTTCATAGGCACGTCACGTGATCACAAACACGTCGATTTGGCCGACGTCACTAGTATGTATAAACAAACCGGTGTGATGTTTTTTTTTTTTTTGCTTGTAATTAAACTGGTTTTAATCTAACTTACTATTAAAATAAGAATTATATAGATAATGGGTGGAGATTTTACATAAGCGGATAGTTCAAATTTGTTTAAATTAGATTCCAAAATGGTGTTTCAAAGTTTGTTTATAGTCACTAGTGACATAGATACCACGTGACAGCCACAAAGCGTTTTCGGGAGTGATTTTTCGTCCTAATTTTAAAATTCCTTTCCCCCCCTTTTTATGGGGTATATGAAAAAAAGAAAAAATACGGGTCTAATATTTTTGGCATAAGAATATTTTAAGGCAATAAAATTTTTTTAGTCAAGTACCCTATTCCATGTAACTGTAGTGTAAGTTATAATTTAAGAAGAGATTACAAGCTTTTTAAATTTGAAAAAAAATCAAATTATCTAAAGCCCATAACATTATTTAGTTTTAATAATATTTTAATAATATTTTAGTTTTAGTAAGTGTATATCAGCTATTCCGCTAATTTTTCTTTCCATTTAATGTTAAAAGTTGTAGTTATAATCACTTTGTACAAACGTGACTTTTTGTACACTACAGAAAGGATAATTTTGCATGGAATTAGAATTCTACGATGAAGTATTTACGACTTGGCGACTTTCTGACTTCACAATTAAAAATTATAATTGCGACGCATTTTTTTTACCTGTACCTAAAGTAAATTACTACCAACTTGTATAAATTCAAACCTCTTTCTACAGCTTACACTGTAAAAAAAATATCTCTTAATTTTACAAAAAAACCTACACTCTTAAAACAAAAGAGCGGTTTTAACTCAGTCTGAGTTAATTTCCACTCCTTTCCGTGCCGAAAATGCACTTCTCCTAAAAGGAGTGGATTTCACTCTTTTGCGGAGTGGGTAAAAGAAATAAAAGAAAACAATCTACGTCCTACACTCTTAAAACGAGCGGTTTTAACTCAGTCTGATTTAATTTCCACTTCTTTCCGGTGCCGAAAATGCACTTCCCCTATAGGAGTGGATTTCACTCTTTTGTTTTAAGAGTGTATATTTACAGTAAAATACTGAAATTTTCTTTTTAACAGATTTTTTCTGTACAAATAAACTGTTTTTATGTAAAAACAGTTTATTTCTGTTTTTCAATTGCGTAGAGTATCATACTGCAACCGAAGTAGCATTTCAACTGTTTGTGGAGTTTCTGCGTGCTGAACTAACTTAGTTGGAAGAGCGTTGGCCTGGATATCTAAAGATCCGTTGTTCGAATCCGGAGTAGGCTCTTTATTGATCTTCCTTAGAACTGTGGTTAGTATTCCCGCTTACTAATGGGGTGGGTGAGAACTGGGAAAATTTAGCGTATTTCTTTATGATTTGTTTGTAAAAAAACAGACTTAGCGTTAAAATTACAAATTTCGTATAAAATAAACATATTATCTCTCTACATTTTACGGTATTTTTCCAGCACACCGAGTGTTTTTCACTGAACTGAACTGAAACTCTGGAATGAGCATCGTAACGCTTACTAATAGGGTCGGGGAAGCCCGGCAACCCTGTAAGAGCAACCCAACTTTTGCCGCCAATCCTATACTTTACCTGTTAAAATAGGTAATTTAAACCAACTTTTTCAATAATTTTTCAAACAGAAAATTGATATGTTATTGCTTTAGGAGGTTATTTCTATAATGAAGTTTCGGAAACATGTACTTAAAATAGAATCGCAGGAACAATCTTTAAAACTTAAATTCATTGGAGTACTATTCTTGGCGAGCGATTTTGACGATCCAATGCAAACTGTCAAGTCAAGTGTCAATTGTGATCGGCGAATTCATGCCAAATGTGGCACATATTCTCCCTAAAGCTGTCGCCAAGTGACCCAAAAATAGGCTTCACCAGCTTTTCATGGGATGCTCATTCCAGAGTTTCAGTTCAGTTCAGTGGTGTTATTTCTTTCTGTAAAAACAAAAGTTTTACGTTCGTAGTCGGGCCGTAGTGAGCCTAGTGGTCAGCGTCTCGGTCTCGGGATCGGAAGGTCCTGCGATCGAGTCCCGGTACCACTGAAGAACTACCGAGCATATGCGGAGTACGTGCTCGTTAAATCTGTTGGGTCCGAAAGTCCTCTAAGTTCCCATACCAAATCAATACCTCTGGGGGTGACAAGCCAATTCTGGGGATCCTCTAGTTGCCCTCTGTCTCTAAAAATTAGATGGATCCACTTATATACGTGTGTGTGTTGTCTGTTGTGTCTGTCTTACTTGACGAAGGTTTATAAGCGGGTCTTTGTGACCAAGCAAACAAACCTGAAAATATATGTATACCAACCAACCAACCAACGTTCGTAGTCTTTGTTACAGTATACAATTGCCCAAACAGTATTTTCCTTTTTTTAATCGACGCCTTTTAATGAATAAAATGTTGCGTTTTACATTGAACTATAGTTAAACTCATAGTTTCCTTGCACAGAAGCCACGGCCATGGGCGGAGCTATAAAACGCGCGGAGCAATCAGATAAAGACAAAATAAAACGGATGAAATTTTCTCTTTATCTGATTGCTCCGGGCGTTTTATAGCTCCGCCCATAGTCGCGGCCTCTGTGCAAGGAAACTATGAGTTTAACTATAACGCGGGCCGTAGTGAGCCTAGTGGTCAGCGTCTCGGTCTCGGGATCGGAAGGTCCTGCGATCGAGTCCCGGTACCACTGAAGACCTACCGAGTATATGCGGAGTACGTGCTCGTTAAAACTGTTGGGTCCGAAAGTCCTCCAAGTTCCGATACCAAATCAATACCTCTGGGGGTGACAAGCCAATTCTGGGGATCCTCTAGTTGGCCTCTGTCTCGAAAAATTAGATGGATCCACTTATGTGTGTGTGTTGTCTGTTGTGTCTGTCTTACTTGACGAAGGTTTATAAGCGGGTCGCTGACCAAGCACACAAACCTGAATATATATGTTTACCAACCAACCAACTATAACGTTGAATGAGTGGTTCGTTTGGGCTTACAAGGATTACTTGGCGACTTTTGCTAACTTTTTTACCTGGACGGCTTCACTTTTTTTTTCGCGCCAATCATTTCCATCTCCTCCATAAGTGCCTAATCTCAATTACGTGTCGATTTTTTGAAGTCCCTTGGCGAACTTATTCTATTGATAAGTTTTCGAATTGAGATAAAAGGGAACGATGTCGAGAAAAAATTCGCAATCTGTGAGGTCTGTTTCTGAGGTGCGGTCATAATTGATGGTTTTATTTCGATTTTCGATTGTTGATTAGACTTAGGGGGTAATGACACATTACAGTGTCATTTGAATAACATGTTCAATTTTTTTTATCATTTGCAGGCAGACCTCACACACACTGTAAAAAAAAAAAAGTTTTTTTACAGCGAAAAACTGTCAGCTGATGTGAAAGAAAAATACCGCATTGTTTACAGAGATCTGTTATTTTATACGAATAATTTGTAATTTTAACGCATCAAAAGCTGCCTTTTGACAGCTTGAAATGCTTGTTCCGATACAGTATAACATTCTTGGCGCTTTACGGCCCGTGCAGCCAAAAATGTCCGACGAATAATACCCCGTGTGGAGGGAGTTGCACGCTAAATATCCTTCAAATCCTAACGCTGCGTACAATGTCGCTCTTAACGGTTCAGTTGGGTGCCTACTCAGGGGTCGGCTCGTCACTTGGCTGTGGTTCTAAAATACGACGCCCGTCGCTCTCGTGTAGCTCTAGTGCGAAGTGCAACGATAATTGAAACTAAAACTAACAAAATCTTGGCGCTTTTTTTTTACTTTAAACAACTTACGATTTTACAAAAAAAAAAACTTAAAAGAAAAAAACAGTAGTTTTCTATAAATATATGGGTTTTTCTGCAAAATGAATGTTTTTTTCTACAGTGCATCTGAAAGGCTACAATGAAACAAGAAGTTCTAAATGAACTAAAAATAGCTAGCTTTTCTATTACTTATATATTCACTGAATTTCTTATATAAATAACAAATGAGTATAGAAAATAAGTTATAGTTAAACTCATAGTTTCCTTGCACAGCAGCCACGACCATGGGCGGAGCTATAAAACGCGCGGAGCAATCAGATGAAGAGGAAATTTCAGCCGTTTTATTTTGTCTTCATCTGATTGCTCCGCGCGTTTTATAGCTCCGCCCGTGGTCGTGGCTTCTGTGCAAGGAAACTATGAGTTTGATTATAGTACAAAAGTTTATATACGAAATATAAACTTTTATACACGGGTATATGTTACAGTTCGTCTCTGTTGGATGTCATGCCTATTTTTTGGGGGGGTCGGTCCAAAAAAATTACTAGCCATGACATCCAACAAAGACGAATAGTAACAGATAGCCAAATTGATTTTTTTTAATGAAATTCGGATAATCAGCAACGCTTCAGATAATTGGAGTTCTACTCTAAAACAATGAAAAGCATAACAAAGAAACATATTGATTCAAATTTTTATTAAATCACCATAGTACCAAAGTTAAAAAGTACAATATTTCACAGGGACAATAGTCGTTGTCGCGACGTCACATCTACAAAAACATGTCAGCTTTAAAAGCGATTGTCTGGTCTCAATAATATAAATATTTTTTAATTTTTAGATATACAATCTACAATAGGATGCCTGTCCAGTTCGAAATGTAAACGGAATACGAGTTTAAGAGCACTCAAAAAACAAATGACACCACCGATTTGAGCGCCATCTATAGCGAGCCATAGGGGCGAAGCTAATAGGTTAACTCTCCATGACTTTGCTTACTTGTGAGTGAACGAAACCACCCATATTAGTAAAGCTCGCCAAACGTCGCTACTGTTCTTCTAAGGCTGTGTCCTGACTACGACATCAAATGCCACAAAACTTGGCGACCACCAAGGGCGCCAAGCGATGCAATAGCATGTGTCTGACTCTGCCAAGTCGCCAAGTTTTGTTGCATTTGATGTCGTAGTCAGGACACAGCCTAAGACGTTTTTACCGAAAGAAATCGTCAGTGATTGGTTCGGGATGTCACGTGGGCACACTAAACCAATCACTAAGGATTGAAAATGCTTTTGGTAATGTCTTGGAGAAAGAGTGCCGAAGTTTGGCAAAGGTAACTTGTCCCTGTCCCTTCATATATGGGCAGCTTCTTCTGCCAAGATGGTTACCGAAAACATTTTAACTCGTCAGTGATTGGTTCTGCATGTCACGTGGGCACACAAAGCCAATCACTGATGAATGAAAATGTTTTCAGTTATGCCTTAGAGGAAGAGTGTTGAGGATTGGGCGAAGGTTCACATGCCCTGTCCCTCGGCATATGCCTAGATTAAGGGCGAAATGAGACTGATCGACCGCGGGTCCCAAAACAAAGTGCGTCTGTGTTAATCCAATGGGGAAAAAAAATTCTAAAGCCCATTTCACACCTTGTCACAACTACTTGCAACTCCTATAGGACACCATGCATTTAAAAGTTGCACTCAAGTCGTGAGATTTTTTCATGCGAGCACGAAAAAATCTCAAGTTGCATGTATCGTTAGCCAATCAGAATTCAGTATTTGTCAGTATTTGGCTACATTGTGGCGAACTAGACTTCGCCAACTGGTTGTTTATTTACTTTTTAAGACGCCAACTTTCCTTGCTTGCAAAAAAATGCAAAAATCTGCGCAATTAAAAATGGATAGTAAATGGACGGCAAAAATGGAAATTGATCTTATTAATGAAGTTAGGAAACTTAAATTTATGTATGATGGAAGCGATGCCCTGCATTCGAAGAGGACAAAAAGGTGAAACTTGCCAAATTGTGAGATAAATAATTTTTGTGGAAACCCGAAAAACTAGGTTACCACCAGTTACGAGTTGCAGTTGCAACGGAATTGCAAGTAGCTGTGCAGGTGTGAAATGGGCTTAAGCCACATTTATCTGGCTCCATTGAATTTTGTGTAAAATTATTTATTGAAATTTTTTAAAAATATTCGAACCAATATCAAAAAGTGGGATTATAGAGACCTGTAAGTCAGCTACATTTATCATGTAAAAAATCTTGGTAAAAATATTCAACACAGACGGTGAAATATGGCTTAAAATATATTTTTTCCTTTGGATTAACACAGGGGCACTTTGGTTTGGAGGCCTGCGGTCATTCGCCCTTAACTCCATTCTTTCGTTTGTGCGTGGCGCCATCTATGCATATACCAATTAAATAACTAAACACGACCAAGTGTTTAATGAAATGGACAGGCATCTCAGTTGTAGTAGACTATAATACAATTTCTTTGAGTAAAAAAAAGAACATGAATACACATAATTTCTCTTAGTATAATTCGCTGTACAAAAAAAGTATTTCACATATACCAAAAGTAGACACAGTACAAAACCATTAAAATATGGCAATAAATATGTAAACAAATGCTACTTTGTATAAAAAAAATGTTTCAATGAATGATTTTGTCATGTTAGTTTGCAGGTGAAGATAACAGACACTGAAAACTTCAAAGCAATATCAATAAATAATAAACAATATTATAAAAATTGCTTTAGCATCATTAAGGTTTATCAAAATTGGCTTAACTCAATATAAACAAAGTTTTAAGCTTTTAAGTCGATAGTTTGATAGTAAGCAGCATACTATACTATTGGCACTCAAAGCATACTATGGCTTTGATTGAAAATTGATTGTAGTCAGATGAAGATGTTTGGCTGTGTCTTGACTACGACATCAAATGCCACAAAACTTGGCGACCGCCAAGGGCGCCAAGCGATGCAATAGCATGTGGCTGACTCTGCCAAGTCGCCAAGTTTTGTTGCATTTGATGTCGTAGTCAGGACACGGCATTTTGATCACTTGGCATTATTAAGTTAGAAACATTTTTTTTATTGTAAATGCTAAAAACAACAAAAATAATAATTGAAGACAAATGAAGAAGCTGCAATCTCAATTTTGAATTCCGCACTTAGCGTTTCTAAAAATGCACCATGAACAATTTGCTGAACCCATTGTTATTATGAGTTCCGATGAAATTACAAATGCTGGTTGGATTTGAAACGTATGAATATAAATATCACAAGAAGTATGGACAGAACAAAGACCTTGAAAGAATGGACTGAGCATTGACATACTGTTATTGAGGCAGACATGACAACTTCCCAAGTCATGTGACTTAGGTGCGTGTGTTCGATACCAGATACGGTTAAATAATGGACAATTCAAACAGGGCGGGGCTTGGTTTGTTAAAGACAATGCTTGGTATTACTGTAAGTGTTACAGTTACAGTTGTCCATTGGATGTCTTGGTTAATTTATATTAAATAGGCTATAGTATAGTTTAGGCTATAGTATTGATATTGAAAACTCATTTTAAATTGGTTTAAAATTAAGTAACTTTATGGTATAGTTATGAATATTTTATGCCTTTCTTCATATTAAAAACAAAATCTGTATTTACGATGAAAACTGCAATTAAAGGTTTGACATATGTAAAAAAGGAATAAACGTAACTAAATTCCTGTGGGTGTTGAAATTAAAGGAAGCACACGTCCGCCAAAAGTACAGATTTGTCGTGATCCTTCTCTGAGTATAAGCGTCGATATTAAGCGCCTCTAGGACCCCAAATTATCATTTCTTTTAACTGTTAAAAGGGTATAGTTGCAAAAACTCGCATTCTCCTAAGTAGAATTAAGACATAAGGGCCGTTCCGTTCCTTGGCGACATTTCACGATCGCAAATTCAACTGGACTAAGTCGCCAATGGACAGGCTGAATCCTATGTCTTAAATATACTTTTTTTTAAAGGTAGAATGAATTATCGTCGCACTAGACAGGGTGGTAACAAAATCCTTAAAAAAAAAGTTCCCGGATATTTCCCTGATACTTTCATAAAAAATTCCCTGATTCTACAATTACTTTTTAGTTTAGCTTGGTTTGAATTATCGTCATACTAGAGCTACACGAGGGCTATTGGCGACGGGCGTCGTAATTTAGAACCACAGTCAAGTGACGAGCCGACACCCGAGTAGCATCCAACGCAACCGTGAAGGGCGACATCGCACACAGCGTTGGGACTTTGGAGCATATTTGGCGTTTGATAATAATTGACAGGTTTTTGTTTGCCTCTGCATGATAGGAAGAGAGTAGAATTTACTTTCGTAGCTCTGGTTCAGGCCAATCGGACCAACCAGAATATTTTCTTTTGATCAAAAAGCGTCCGCTAGTATAGTGATCGCAAGAACAACCTAAACCTACTGTTTAAATAATCCGAAATGCGGAAAAAAATCTCTGATATTTAGCGAAATTTCAAAAATTCCCCGATCTTTCCAGAATTAAAAAGTTCCCTGAGAATTCCCCGATTTCCAGGTTCTGTTACCACCCTGCTAGAGCTACACAGAGGCGTAATTTACAACCACTGTCAAGTTATACTCTGAAGAAAGTGAGTTTTGTAGCTACACCTTTCAAGTGTTCAATTTGTCTAATTCAAGCATTGAACTAGAAGGGAAACTGGAGTGATGTGTCAGCGAGCCGAAAACCCACTCACACCCTTTTGAGCGAACCGGGCAGAAAAGGACTATTTTCCCTACACTTGTATACAATGCTTGTATGAGACCCCTCTATCATATTGACTTGGGCTCCTAAATGTATTTTAACATTTTTAGTTCGAAAGAAATTAACTTTCTTTAACTTTAAATTCCAATTTTTTTAAGAAATAACCATGTGGATCTCGAACTAAGAACCAGCGAAGACGAACCCAATAGCGAAATAGGCAAGTTTCTAGGTTTTCTGCCCGGTTCGTTTCTGCTGCAGTGCTGTGTATTCCTCTGCGTTTCGTTATTGGACCGGCGCGTTTGCTGCCCTGTTCAGTGAATCACACACCTCACTCCAGTTTTCCTTCTAGCTCAATGAATTCAAGGCATAGGGACTGAATGAGCAAGCACGCTTGGCACCAAGGGAGTAACAAAAACAGTATAGTATACACCACCAAATACTAATACAACTTGGCAAGGCACACTGTTAAAAATTTGGCTCTTGGTTTCACCATAATAATGATTCCTAGTTAGCAGCTGTAACGGCTGTGTGGGGAACTGTTTTACCATATTTATGGCATTTAGTTATACAAATACAAAAATTGTCGACCAACAGCGGGCCAGAGGCCCAGCAAGGTTGGTCCAAAATAAATCTAATACTTTACTAGTTTCCAATAACTGTCAGGTTTCTTCTTAAAATCTTCTACTCTCTTCGAATGCACAACATAATCTGGTAAAGCATTCCACTCATTAACAACTCTATTGTAAAAATAATGTTCTCTTACCTCCCTTCTAAAGCATGATTTATTCAATTTCTGATCATGTCCTCTGGTCCGGCTATTTGAGGTAAAACCTAAGCCCTCCATGTCTCCCTGTTTTATGAAAAAATTTATCAGGATTTCGTTGACAGAATCTGAAAAAACTGTTCAACCGAATAATGAAATATAGTAAAACATTTCACACACAGTTGTTGTGGGGCCGGGACAGCCTGGTCGGCAAGGTCTTGGACTGGCATCCCTAAGGTTGCGAGTTCGAGTCCCGCTGTCTTCCGAAGACCCCCGTGTATGCTAATGGTGACTGGTGCACGTTAAATCCGTCGTGGTCACAAAGTCCTCCATGTTCCAATGCCAAATTAATACCTCTGGGGATGACAATCCAATTCTGGGGATCCTCTAGTTGGCCTCTGTCTCTAAAAAAAAATAGATGGATCCACTTATGTGTTTGCGTGTCGTGTCTGTCTTACTTGACGAAGGTTTATAAGTGGGTCTCTGACCAAGCACACAAACCTGAATATATATGTCTACCAACCAACCACAGTTGTTGCAGCTACAAGGAACTATTATTATGGTGAAACCAAGCTCGAAATTTTGAACAGTGTAAAATACAGTAAGTAAAAATTGGTTCATGGCTTACATAAAGACTAAAAAAAAAAGTAAAAATGGTTACGAAAAAATGTGCGATGGAAGCCCTAAATTAATAAAAATTCATGATAAAATAAATAAAAACATCAATTATGATTTTACAAAATGATGGATAACAATTTTTTGATGAACTTTTGTATTGAAAAAAAATTAAGTATTTAACGATTGGCATTGAATGTTGTAAATGTAGGTCATGTCTAGAGCTGTTTAAATGCTACCAGTGGCTGTAAGAAAAGAAATGCTATAACTTCCATTCCACATACATCATAAAAAATGGTTTAGCATTCATAATTTTTTACCAACACATTTAAAACCTTTTCACAATATAAAATAATTATGATACAGTCGACAAATACAATTTCAACCACGTCACGATGAAAGCACAAAACATGATCACATACATAAATGCACCCGTGGTATAGCACTTAAATTTCAATCCTTAATAATACATTTTGGTATGATTTATACAGGGTGTCCAGAAAAGGACTCCCTGTTTTCAAACATTAATAAAAAAGAAATGGATGGAGATATTAACACAATTCTTTCAGAAAACGAATGAGTCATGTCTGGAATTTGATATGGAACGCTTTATTATGATAGTTATGTTTATTACGTTATTATATGTTATTAAACTTTATTATGTTCAATTTAACCGACAGATAGCGCTGCAATACCATGTGTTGGATTCCACGCAATAACTATTGCTGCTTTTCTTGAACTGAAAGCTACTGAACATTTCTGAACATGTGTCCTTCTTTTCGGTATATACGCAATACGCATGCCTAGTTCTTTCATACAGTCAACACACGGTATTGCCGCGCCATCTGTCGGTTAAATTGAACATAAAAAAGTGTAATAACATAATAACGTAATAAACATACCTAACATAATAAAGTGTTCCATATCAAATTCCAGTCATGACTCATTCGTTTTCTGAAAGAATTGTATTAATATCTCTATCCATTTCTTTTTTAGTAATTTTTAAAAACAGGGAGTCCTTTTCTGGACACCCTGTATTATATATATAAAAAAATTGAGTTAAATTGGTTTTAATTTTTCAACATAAGCACCTATTAAGTTCAACGCAGGGATTGGAGTGACACCGTTACTTGTAACAGTTACTTTTTTTTAAAGTAAACATGGTTAGATTTTACCGAAAGTAACTAAAATAGTTACTTTTAGCAGTAAAAATGTTTTTACTTCACACTCTGCTCGAAAATGAAGCTCATTTGAATAAAAAAAATTACATTAAAAAAAATTTCATTAATTCTAAATGCACTGTTTTCTATGTGCTTAGGTTTATTTAACCTTGGTTCTCTTTGAAAAGGGGTAATATGGTTAAATTAAAAAATTTCTAAAAATAATTACAGCAGTCAATACTCGATAACTCGAAGTCCCAGGGGACTCTTCCAAAAATATTCGACTTATCCGAAGTTCGAGTTATCGAAGTTACCTCCCATTCCTCTTTACAGGCACTTAAGATGGGTTTTCCATGTTTGAAATGGTTTGATATTTGCCACAGTACTATAGATGTACGCATTTCAATTTTTTAATAGCCTATGTAAACAACAAGAGAAGAATGGGGTGAAAGTGCAATTATAGAAACTACAAAATGTGGCCTAATTACATATTAATTTGTTAGTATACACACCATGTAAATCTCATTTGAAAAAGGCAGTTATTTTTTGTTTGTATTATTTTAAGGTTGTTGGCATTCACCAAGTCACCTAATTTTTAACACAGTTAGGGTGTTGTCTGTACTGAATTGTGTTTTTACTGGGAAATTATCACAAAAATCTTACAGCTGAACAAAAACAGCTATGTGAAGCCGCATAGCGGTCAAGTTCGTTTTACAGTGTGC
This sequence comes from Oedothorax gibbosus, assembly GCA_019343175.1. Taxonomy (NCBI): domain Eukaryota; kingdom Metazoa; phylum Arthropoda; class Arachnida; order Araneae; family Linyphiidae; genus Oedothorax; species Oedothorax gibbosus. Next base: position 41,979,072 of record CM033272.1, on the reverse strand, counting down.
TTCAGCAGCTTTTACACAAGGTTGATTTTGTTACTTTCTATCACTTAGAAGATGTTCACTTCGAGTTATCGAGACGAGTTTTTTAAAGAAAAGTATAGAAATGATTCGGGACTTGATTAAAAGTTCTAGTTAGACGATTATTCGACTTATAGGAAGTCGAGTTATCGAGGTTTGACTGTAGTTAGTTTTTATATTAAGTAACTGAAACAGTTACTTTTTATCTTAAGAAACTGAAACAGAGTTACTTTTTTTTAAAGTAACTTTCCAATCCCCGGTTCTACAGTATTTTATCCTAATCATGAACAGACATACAATGCAATTTATTCATACAAGGGGCCCACTGTTACTTAGAAAATCTAAAAAATGGTGCAAAAATAGAGTAAAATAGTTTTAAGTGCCAAATATAAACAGCATTCATCACCTTAGTATTGCACATTTTAAATGGACAGAGCTTTGTACACAATCATCAGAAAAATACTGAATATTCGGAGTCAATACAATATTGCTTCGTTATGAAATAGATAAATTTCCATTTTTAAATGCAATCAAATAAGAATTCATTCAATTCATTGATGTATCTTGTTCAGCCAACAATTTCATATTTTATAAACTTGACCAAATGAACTAAACCTGTTAGAAAACTAATACTTCATTTGATTGGACAATATCCACTGTATGTGTTATTTTACTTTTCTGCAATTGAATTGTTGCCTACTGAAACTTATCACCTAACACTTTAACGACCGGTAGCGGTTCCAACATACTATGCCCTTTCACCACCGTCACCGGTCGTAGAACGAGGCGTAGACTGAACACGGCCTAACCTAACCAAATCTAACAGAAAGATCAAAAGTCGATTAATCGACGACAGTTCGGTAAGCGCTGGGAAGCAAACGTCGAATAATCAACGGCTGGTCGGTATGCGATGAGAACAAAACGTCGATTAATCTACGGCCGATCGTTAAAGTGTTATGTTGCTAGACACAAAATCTTAAAAGCTTTTCAAACTATAACAAGATATGCTTATTTAATGGTCATATAGTTTTGTTAATTGCTAAGTGTTCGATGTGTATCTATCTTATCTTTTTTGAGAAATAATATAGTAAAGCTTGACCAACAAGCTGTACATAAAACAAATGCATTTTCAACTAAATGAAACATGAATGTAAAATTGATGAAAAACTAAAATGAATTATAAAAAAGATAAAGTATCAAAACGGGCTGCAATAACTTCTGATATTGCTGATGATAAAAATGTTTAAGTATACATACTTAACTAAAAATGTTTGTTACCATAACTTTTTGTAAAAGTCGTAACTGTTCTTGAATAAAAATGCAAAAATCTAAAAAAAAATGGGTATAAAAACTATGTACACAATTCATCACCAAATATATTGCTTTTCAATTAAATAATAAACGTCAGTCAATAAACCAACCATTCAAAATTTACAATATAAATTAAAAGCACCACGCTAACGTCGGTTTCTGCGATATAAATTGATATGCCGTTCTGTCTGGATGAAAGTTTTTATTTTTATGGTTACGTCCTGTTGAAGCCCAATGTGAAAAATAAAACATTGAACCATAACAAGACAACCAGTGAACCCTGGTCCTTTAAGTTTCTGAATCCTGATGCATGAATGTGGCAACTCAGATGTGGTCACTGGACCTGCTAGTCTCAGTATAGCTTGTGGTTACTGTTGAACATCAGCTAGGATAAGTTATGGTTGCCCGAAAGGATTTTGTAACAGGACACTATAACACAGCGTCTCTAAACCAAATGGTTAGATACTCTTCAGTTGAACGTCATGACACATTAATACATGACATATTCATGGTATAGACCTGAAGTGAATATATGACGGCCAGAATTCATACCCTGGACACTGGTCTGCAACGGTCAGTGAAACTTACAGTTACTGTTGAGCAACTCAAATATGGACGCTAGTCTTGAAGTCGCAGTATAGCTCTGCGGTTGCTGTTGAGTACCGGCTTGAGCTTTAGGTATTTTTTTAGAAAGGCTTTCAGAAACAGGTCAACTGGCTAAAGCGACCTGGTGTCAGTGGATGAAACATGCTGGGGCTCAGTAATGCAGCCTGCAGTCGCTGTAGCTAAAATTTTTCAAAGAATTAAGGCGATGGGTGACACCGACGTCTCAGAGTGGAGCCGCAGAACAAACAGGTTGCTCTTTGGATCCACCACCTCCTCCGTGATACACAAATGTGCCACATCAACGCCACGTCGCCCTGCCTCAACGCGAAAACGCAACGGGGCGTCAACAACAGTGTATCGCAGACCAGGGCCCAGGTCTGTGATGCCCAGTGCAGCTCCCGGTCGCTGTTGAGCACTGGCTCAGACTTTAGGTACTTCTCGAGGAAGGCTTATGGGGTCAAGTCAACAGGCTAAAGCAACATGTTGCAGACCAGGGCTCAGTAATGGAGCCTACAGTCACAGTGGCTCACACCTATGTACTTCTTCAAAGAATTAAGGTGATGGGTCACACCGACGTCTCAGAGTTGAGCCGCAGAACAAACCGGTTGCTCTTTGGATCCACCACTTCCTCCGTGATACACAAATGTGGCAACCGATCTATGGTAACCATCAACGCTACATCTCCCTGCCTCAACGTAAAAACGCAACCGGGCGTCAACGGCCTCGACAACAGCGTATCGCAGACCAGGGCCCAGGTCTGCGATGCCCGATGCAGCTCCCGGTCGCTGTTGAGCACCGGCTCGGACTTTAGGTACTTCTCGAGGAAGGCCTTTGGGGACAGGTCGTTGCGGAGGCAGAGCGCCAGGTGGTCGAGGATGGAGCGCATGGTGTGGCGCGGCTGCTGGCGCGTCAACCGGAGGTACTTTTGGAGGGGACGCGCCATGGAGGGGAAAATGGCCTGGGCGGCTTCGTGGGGGTCCATCGGAATGGCTGGGCCTGGAGGAGAGATAAAGATTGAAATAAATTGACTGATTAGATACATTTCTCAAAAGTTTAAGATGATATTGCACTGTACGCGGTAAAGAGACCAAAAGCAAAAATACTAGTTTTTCAAAAAAATCGTCTGAAGTTTATTTTTTCCATTGCATTGCATTACAGAAAAAATAACGATTCGCTTACTGCATTCCAAGTATTCTGCCAATTGATTTAATTTTTGTTTTAATAGCTAGATATTTAAATTTTGAATATTATAGCATTTACAACAAGAAAAGACATATTTGTGCGATAGGTCACTTTTCCGCGTACAGTGCGATATTTGTTAACCTAATTGTTGCACTGATATTGCCATAGTTTAAGGTTAGGTTAAGTTAAGTTGTAGTAGTTAGTTACATTAAGTTTTAAACGACATTACAGGAATAGTTACATTATTAATCGCCATTATTCAAATTCTACAACTTCGTATTAATTAATAAGTTATATTATTAATATAGTGGCATTCTTCTCTTGGAATAGTTAATAGTGGTACTGAGATTTTCAATCCGCCCACCAAATTACCTCAACCAATCCTGAACCATTTCGTATCATATCTATATTTTTGGATATCATATATTGGTCAGTCGACCCCTTCCAATTCCAACCCACTCCCTCTGATTGGGAATCGGAAGTTCTTTGATTCCGTCAGAGGGGCTGGGTTGTCCTGTACGACCCCAATAATTTCCAAATTTTCGAAGGTGAAACTTCACAAAAACCCTATAGCAAAATTAGTGTCACTTGGTCAGTCTGGCCGGCGCCACGGCTTCCTTCACAATGGATTCGAATAAAGGGCCTTCCCCTTTTGCTGACCGGCCGACAATAGTTTGCCGCGCATAACATCCGGACCCCATTTGGGTTGTAAACATTGTAACTCGGTCCTCCACCACTTAATCCTATCTGGTTAATCTACCCATTATCCTCATAACACTAATCCTACAATTTTGTCAGTTGTTTACAGTTTACTTTTTAACATTGCACTGCACGAATACTGTATTTAATAATAAAAGTAGCATATAAGGTAAGCTTGCTAGCACAATACAGACAAAAAATGTGATGGTCACTTTAAATAAATGAAACCATATAATTCATATACTTAATGATGAAAATGTAGTAAAGGTGTCAAGAAATTTTATTCGAAAATATGGTGACAAAATCTCAATTCCTTTAAAATCAAATGGTATTGTAGTGGTATGCATGAATCATTTTAAAATTTACAGTTTTCAAGGACAGTGGGAACCCTGTAAACAAGACTGGAAATTAAAAGTTATTGTTCCTGAAATAAGACTGATTTCTTCAATAATGCAAAAACAAAATAAATTTAGTTGCAGTTCTTTCAAAACTAGCTTTTCAAAAAATCCAATATTTTATAATCATAGTTTACATGTGTTTCCCTGAGAATAATCATCTAGAAATCGAATATTTTTATCTGTTTCAAATTCGTGAAACCCTTTGCTGTGATAGTAAAATTACAAAATTTGGCAGTGTCACACAACTTCTGCTTTCTATAAATTGCACAACTTTGGCAATCTATACAATGCAAAAAGCTCCGGACATCATAAAATCCCGAAATTGCTGCAATCGCTAAATTCAGAAAAATTTAGAAACTCGGGCAACCGTAATAATCAAACATCCTAAGCTGCGATTCCTAAAATTTTGGAGCTCCAGATATACTTAAGAGCGAGTTTTTTTAAAATCGGGCAAAACAGGCAGGTTTGGATAGTTGACATTTTTAATTTTGCTGAATATGTTCTTTATGTAAAACTATTAGACAAGTATATTTTTGTTTTTGCCAAAAAATTTTTTTTTAAGTTTTGGGGGGGTCAAAGTTGAAGATCGTCCGTTTTTTGATTAAAAACAAACCAACTTACATATGGCAATACTTTTTGTGTAAAGAGTTAAAAATTGCAATGACAATTTTTTCGTGTTCTACTTGTTCCATAGTACATGTTAGGACATAAAAACTTATGGTTGACATTTGGCACAAGGGTCACAGGTCATTCAAAGTCATTCGAAAAAATGTTTTTTCCTGAACTTTTGATCTCCAAAATTTTCTTGTGCCATCAGTGAACCAAAAGTGTATATGATATGATCCAGTGAATACATACGAAAGAGAAGTACCCAAAAATAGCAAGTGATGTGCGGTGGCACTTTGGGTTGCAGAAATATTTGACCTTGAAATTGCAGAAAATCCGAAATTGCACGAATTTCAAGGTCATTTATGCCGTGTGCCAACATTGGAAAGGTATAAAATTAGCTGGAAAATAATCCGTATGCATTGTAGAAACAAAATCAATTCATAGACTTATGGGTATTTGCTCCAATTTTTTTTAATGAGGCTCTAAACTTTGCAAAAAATCCTCAAAATTTCGTGCAATTTTGTGGCCTGAAACATGCCCAATGTAAGCGAAAATATTGCAGTAAAATTTTGAATATATATTTGTTTAACTAACTTTTATTGTTCCATAAATGTTTTGATAAAATTATAAAATATATGTATGATTTTTTTTGGATTTGTTTTCTTTAGATGAGCACTTAACTGCTGGATCTCATAAATTTACTAAGATTAGCAGCACATTATAGACAAAGTACGCTTTACGTATACTGGAAAACTTAAGGCATCTTCTTGCATATCTTTTGCTGCAGCAAATGAGACCCATAACTCTTAATACGTTTCTGATTTGAGAAGTGGTCAAATATTCAAATTTTTGAAAAAAATCTCTTCTATTTTTATCTATTTGTTCTCTCATTTCCTTCACTGCACTTTGGGGGAAGATTTTATACCGGGTTGCTGCCCTTTTATAAAGATGTTATAAATAAACAGTTTTTGTTTGAATGTAAAACGTGTATTTTTCTCTCTAGAAGTGCCCAGCCTGTTCCAAACACATTTTTCTGATGTACTGTTTTTAAGAGTTATAGTCTCATTTGCTGAAGCAAAAGATATGCAAGAAGATGCCTTAAGTTTTCCAGTATACGTAAAGCGTACTTTGTCTATAATGTCCTGCTAATCTTAGTAAATTTATGAGATCCAGCAGTTAAGTGCTCATCTACGGAAAACAAATCCAAAAAAAACATACATATATTTTTATAATTTTATCAAAACATTTATGGAACAATAAAAGTTAGTTAAAAATAATATACATACGAAATTTTATTACACTATTTTCGCATACAATGGGCATGTTTCAGGCCACAAAATTGTACGAAATTTTGAGGATTTTTTGCAAAGTTTAGAGCCTCATTAAATAAAATTAGAGCAACTACCCATAGGTATGTGAATTGATTTTATATCTGTAATACATAAGGATTATTTTCCAGCTAATTTTATAACTGGTTACTTTTGGCACAAGCAGTTAAGGAGCTCTAAACTTTGCAGAAAACACAAATTGAACGAAATTGTGAGTTTTTTTTCAAAGTTTAGAGCCTCATTAAATAAAATTGGAGCAAATACCCATAGGTCTTTGATGATTTTGTTTCTACAATGCATACGGATTATTTTCCATCTAATTTTATACCTTTCCAATGTTGGCAAACGGCATAAATGATTGAAATTCGTGCAATTTTGGATTTTCCGCAATTTCAAGGTCAAATATTTCTGCAACCAAAAGTGCCACTGCACATCACTTACTATTTTTGGGTACTTATCTTTAGTATGTATTCACTGGATCATATACACTTTTGGTTAACTGTTGACACAAGAAAATTTTGAAGATCAAAAGTTCAGAAAAAAAACATTTTTTCGAATGACTTTGAATGACCCTTGTGCCAAATGGCAACCATAAGTTTTTATGTGCTAACATTTACTATTGAACAAGTAGAACACGAAAAAATTTTCACTGTGATTTTTAACTCTTTACACAAAAAGTATTGCCATATGTAAGTTGGTTCGTTTTTCTTCAGAAAGCGGACGATCTTCAACTTTGACCCCCCAAAACTTTAATAAAAAAATTTTTTTGGCAAAAACAAAAATATATGTATCTAATAGTTTTACATAAAAAACATATTCTGCAAATTTCAGCAAAATAAAAAATGTCAACTATCCAAGCCTGCCCGACTCTTAAAAAAACTGGCTCTTAAATTAAAAAATCAGCAGCACGCAGCTATGGAAACCTTTCCTCGTTTTTTTGAGTTAATAACACAGATTGCTCCTAAATTTCTCCATCCAATTTATAACACTGCATAAAATAGACCAAAAAAATTCAGAATAACACAAAAAGGCTTACCTTGTTCATCCACCAGCCTCTTAATATGCGTGAAAGACTCCTCAGCCGCGCTCACCAGCCTCGCTTTTCTCTTCCTTACCCTCCTCTCATACTCATGCTCCTCATAGAACCTCTCATTGTGACTAGAGTCCCTCCTATGTAGCACATCACTATTGGCTCTGGAGCAGTTTATAGGCCCGTTGGCGTTATCGACGTCGTACATCTTGAAACCGCCTTTCCGCGATTTCGTCGGTATCGTCTCTAGGTACGGATTGTATATGCTGAAGTCCCGGTAATAGTACTCGAGCAACAAAGCTGCGGCTCGCTGGATGGATAGTTGACCGATCGTGTAGCAGCGACTTTCACCATCCGGCGATCGCACGATCTTGACGAAATACTGAGTGTTCAGTTGCCTGATTTCGACCAGTATGACGGCCAAGTAGTGGATGAAGAGAAGGGTGTCGACCAACGATACTGCGAATAGGACGATGCTGTGGTAATCGTCGTGTCGTTTTTCGACGATCCTAACTCCATAAAACAACCAGTACGCGAACGTGAACACAATCATCAGCGCCAAAACAATAGCCCGGTACACGAAAATCCTCGGCAGGGTCACTTTAGGTCTTCTAAAAAACAGCGCCCACGAACCGAACGCCAAAATCAGCAACTTAAACGACAGACTGATCAGCAATCCGTCGCATTCAGGTCCACATTTCTGCACCTTCCACCCCAAGGCATCCACTTTCGGAAGAATGATCATAACAATCGGAGAAGCAAAGGCACACAGCGCGAGAATCGTTGTAAACACAGTCCCGACCCACATGTGACAATAAAAAGAAAGCGATGTTTCATAGTCGATCCTGATCTTGGAAACGTCGTCAAGCGATTCGGACCGGTCGGAAGTCGCGCCGGTAATGGCGGTCGTATTGTCGCCCCAGTTGTCGTCTTGATTGAGAATTTGGACTTCTATGAATTCTTCCGTCCGGCTGTCGTTGCCGTTCACCTGTAAAATGGAACTAAATTAACACCAGAAAGACACAGACTTTGTGTTTACCTCTATATTGCCCCAAAACAGTCAAAATGACTGCATTGTGAAAGAATAACTAATGTGTAAAGAAATTTGTTTAAAATTAATTTTTGATATTTCTTAAACTATTTACAGTCATTATAGCAAGTTAATTAGTAAGTATTAACAATAAGCACCTGCAAAATAAAAATAAATTAGTACAAAGCGCAAGCTGTCCTCAAAACCAGTGGTAGAAGTTGAGGGGGAAAAAATGGGGGATGCTTATAAAGGTTGCAAGCAGGGATTGGAAAGTTACTTTAAAAAAGTAACTCTGTTACAGTTACAGATACTTAATAAAAAAAGTAACTCTGTTACCGTTACAGTTACTTAATATGAAAAGTAACACGTACAGTTACTTAGTACAAAAGTACGCACCCAGCTACTTTCGAAATGTCAAAAATCGGGAACAAAGCTAAAGCCAAATTTTAAAGAATACATTCATTAAGAAAGCATTTTCACATACTCTGATCTTAGCGCAAATCAGTGGACAGCTAGTTTGCTATTTCCCTCCCAAGAAAACTCAGATTCGGAATGCAAAATGTTGTCCCTTCTCGTCTTAATGGTATGGAATTTATAATAAGCATCAAAGCCTTGTGAAAGTAACGGAAAAGTAACTTAATTGATTTTCTTACTTCTTACGCTAGAAAGTAACTAGTACAGTTTTCTGAAAAATGTACAGCTCGGCGTTACCCGATCGGTGACCTAAAGTCAAGTAACTGTTACAAGTAACGCGTTACTCCGATCCCTGGTTGCAAGTAATCCCCAGCTCCCGAAAATTTGCTATTAATTAAGCAGCATGTCACATAGGTAACTAGATATTCTCAACATCAATGCAGTACAGTGTTAAAAGAGCAAAGGAAAAAAAGGAATTCCACCGCATTACATTTGTTTTATAGCTATTGTTCAGTCTTATTGACCAAGTCTTGTAGGGTAACTCAGCCATAGGTTGAAGTTCGCTCGTCCCTATGCCGGTCTTAAGCCCGGATAAATGAGGAAGGTTGAGCGAGGGGCTAATCCCCCCTCCTCGTAAAAAACCCTCGATTACAGAAACCCAATACCTAGAAAATGCATTTCTCATGGCCGATTGTGCGGAGACTTGTGAAATTCCGGAAGACGACTTACGGAACAGAAACGTGGAAATTAACTAAGCAACAAGAGAAAAGGGTAAATAGCTGGCAAAATAAATGCCTTAGAAAAATTTTAAAAATTTATTGGCCACAAACCATACCAAATGCAGAACTATTCAAAAAAACACAACTAGAACCAATAACTAACAACATCAAGAGAAGAAGATGGAGGTGGATCGGACATGTGCTGCGAATGCCGCAAACAAAGATCCCACCAGTGGCATTGCAATGGGCACCAGAGGGGAAAAGAAAAAGAGGGAGACCTAAACTAACATGGAGAAGGATGGTGGAAGAAGAGAGGAATCAGGCGGGGTGGACGTCATGGTCAGAAGCAAGAGCTACCGCAGCCGATCGGCGGAGTTGGCAAACTAGGTGTCGGGCCTTATGTGCCACTTGGCACGAAGAGGATAAGTAAGTAACTTGTAGGGTGGTGCAAACTATTTAGAGGAAATAAAAATTTTAACTTTTTAGGTTACAATGTAATAAAGCTCAATGTCTCTCTCTCTCTCTCTCTGGGTCAACAAAGAAAATTTCCTGCTGATAGCTCAAATGGACACATTTTAATCTTCACACCAAATGCAAGACATTTTGCAATACAAGTCCAAAAAACAAGACATTTTATATACCGGGTGGTTATAAAATAACGCTCGCTATTCGGAGAGGTCTGTAGCTTGAATGAATTATCCGAATGCAACAAGCATCGAGACACTTACTAATCAAGAAGGGGGGAAAAGAATGGAATCATAAAAAAAACCACTCTCGTCTCTTGACCAGGGTTCTAAATTACGAGGCATAATTGGCTGTGTTAAAGCTCCTAAAGGAGGCTAGAAATAAGCAGCCGGAATCGATTGCATTACATTAATGCAATAAAAGACAGCTTCTCGGTTTTGCCAATGTTTACAATATTGTGTTTGCATTGGCAGCGCCATCTCGGTGATTATTGTAACTATTTCTTTTTTAATGTCATGTAATCGATTCCGGCTGCCTATTTCTAGCCTCCTTTAGCAGCTTTAACACAGCCAATTACGCCTCGTAATTAAATTTAGAACCCTGGTGAAGAGACGAGAGTTTTTTTTTATGATTCCATTCTTTTCCCCCCTTCTTGATTAGTAACTGTCTCGAGGTTTGTTGCATTCAGATTATTCATTCAAGCTACAGACCTCTCCGAATAGGGAGCGTTATTTTATAACCACCCTGTATTTTAGGATGAATGAAATAGTCAGGATGAAACCTAAAAAGTAGTGCTGTACTGCAAAATGACAGTTGGTCACCGTAACATATCCAGGGTTGGGTTTTTCCCGTCCAAACACAAAAAATTTCCCATCCCAGTAGGAAAAACTGGTAAATACCGGGAAAAACTGGGAAATACCTTTTTTTCAGAAAAAAAACAAGAAAATATCATTCTTTCGTGGATAAACCTTATCTAGGAAAGACATAACTCAATAATTATTTACCCTATACAATATTGTAATGACTATTAACCACAGACAATATTCTAAGAATTATTTATGTTTATGCATATGGGAACGCTCAAAATAATAAAAACAGAGTATATACTATATATGATTATTTTATGTTACCATAGATGCAAAATAACTAAGAATATTTGTATATATTTAAAATATTAAGGCCATGATAAATATTTATTAAAATAAAAAATTTAAATTATTTTAATTAGTCCTATTAAAAACATTCAGTAAGTCGTTTCAAAATTGAGTTTTTCCCAGGAGGGTCACTAATTTTTCCCAGGACGGTAAATACCGGTTTTTACATGGCTTTACAGGGGTGGTAAAAACCATGCTAACCCTGAACATATCTGCATAAAACACACAGAACCAATATTGTGTCCTTAGCAAGTTTCATGGGACAAAAGATATCTTAGATTACATAAACATTGCATTTAACACATATTGTTCGACTTTTTCTACAGCCACTATCGAAGAATTTCAATAGCTTACTGCAAAGGAAGTTCAATTTTACCAAACTATCAGTGAAAAATGAAGCTTGACACTTGCCTATATAACAAATATTAAAACTGCTTCAAAATTGTCCACATAAATTTATAAAAGTATCTAATAGAGAATCAAGTGTTACACATTTTTTGAAGGACGAAACATTAAAAATTTTAAACTAAGTATTTCTGGCAGTGTTAAGAAAATTAAAAATAAAACACATTTAAGGTATTTAAAACTCTTTTTCAAATATCAGGAGCTAATGAGGACTTTAAAAGACATAAATTAGAATTAAAGGGCTTTCAAGGTCTTATAATATGTTTTGGTATATTTCTGTACAAACAATCAATAACATCATATCTTTCAAAACAGAAACCACCCGATCCACAACTAGTTAATGTGAAAACTGTTGTGAATGTTAAAAAAAACAAATTCACAAATCACAAGTTAGTTGGTTTGTCAGAATCTGTCACTCAGCCCGCTTCCACACAACATTTGTGTTCAACAAGAAAAAAGGTGCCAAACACAGTATTAATTCTATAATAACAAATTTTACATGCTAATTTGGCTTGTTTCATTCATTTTACTTTGAAAATTCAATTATTTATTATCCTTTGCAAAAATTAATTTATATTTTAATTTTAAAGAATAAATATGTTTTTTAAATATAACCAAAACATTAATACCTTCCAATTTTAAAGTTATAAACGTAGTGTGGAAGCTAAAAAACTCTAAAACACTCACCTTGCTAAGCGTCGAATTATGTGACCGGTCATTTTTACTCCGATGGAGGTGCCTCGGCCGGTTGCTGCGATGTCCCCCGCCGGTACTATGCGCCCGGCTCCGACGCGACCTTTGCGACTGCTCCGAATACGCGGATCGGACGGATTCGGTCTCCATGTTGTTGGTCTTACGTGGGAGATTGAGGCCCGCGTGGATGTCGCCGGTCCACAGAGACATGGTTTCAATGTGGGTCTGGGTCAAAGGTGGGGTATTTGGTGGGTTATGGATGCCTGTAAAGAATAAATTCTTGGTTTAGAAAATATTCACAGTAGTAGTCAATAAGTACAATAGAGCCTCAATTATCCGGAACTCTACGTTAAATGACCGCCTTAATACCAACATAAATAAAAATTCTCCAACAAAGTCGTTAGCCTGGTAGTTCACAAAAGAAACCCGTCTCAGAAATCTACAGTGGTTCTAAGGTGAGAAATCTACAGCAATACTAAAATCGGTAAACTTCCGTAATTCACAAATCAGATGGTTTCGGTCTCCATGTTATTGGTTTTACGAGGGAGATTGAGGCCCGCGTGGATGTCACCGGAATATTTACAGTAGTAGTCAATAAGTACCGTAGAACCTCGACTATCTGTCCCTCTTTTATCCGGAGCTTTCCGTTAACCGACCGTCCTAAGTCAACATAAAAAAAATTCTACAACTAGGTCATTCTCTACTCCGGGCCGTCGATTATGGATACTCGAGCCGTGATATCTTCAAAAAACCTGTTGGTGTTGATTATGGCAACTAGACATGTGAAACTATGTCGTCCACCAAAATACTTGAAAAATAATCTAGGCCCATCTGCCTATTTAATTTTGGAACAATCGGCATCGGCATAAAAGCCCCATCGGTCGATCCCCCTAATTAAATTCCGTAATAAAATAATATAAAATCCAAAATAATATAACAAAAACACTTGATTGATACAAAAAAAAAATTATTTACAAAGAATTATAATACGAAAATGTCATTGCTAATAAAACAAGGAATCAAACATTGATTAAAAAATCGAATATTGAATTCAATATTAAAAAATAAAAAAAATGCTTAGTGCATTTTATAAAAACCAAACCAACCTTACAGCGTTTCGAACAAATACTCACACAAAAAACCGGAATTTTAAAAATAAACCCATTTCACGCCGTTGTCCGTTTTTTCTACAAAAATGAAAACTATTTTTGCTAAAGTAATGTTCAAAGTTTCTTTTGTTTACTTTCCATGCAATCGAACATGTTGGTCAAATTTCTTAACTTTTCAAAATTTACAAACTTTCGGTACATTCATTATATATTGAGTCATGTCTACTACTAAAACACTATTTAAACTCCTCGGCGCAACAGCCGTAAGTGGGCCAAGGCCTGCCGTGCCCATTCCAGCTTTCGGGACCAAGGGCATGCCTACTACTAAATCTAGAAATAAAATCAAACAACTTCATTAGGCGTTGTCAAACTATAACCGCTTTATTGGAGATGAGGGGGCACAAAAAGTGTGAGCTTGAGAAGGAATCCCCCAACCAGACAGTGGTAGGCTGTGTCCTCACTACGACATCAAATGCCAAAAATGCCACAAAACTTGGCGACCGCCAACGGCGCCAAGCAATGCAATAGCATGTGGCCGACTCTGCCAAGTCGCCATGTTTTGTTGCATTTGATGTCGTAGTCAGGACACAGCCGTAAAATTACACTCGCAGCCAGAATGAAAGACTAGGATGTAAATATAAACTTAACAGCTAGCGACTAGGGTTTTACCAACAAAAGTATTCATTAAAAACATTAGAAAATTATACTACTTTAATGAACATTTTCATTCAAAAAATAAGAAGAGGAATATTTATGACATTTGGGCATTTTCGTTGCTTATGTAATATTAATTACCAAATCTGTACTGGTCATTACATCATAGCTTTCCAAAAAATGTACAATGTATAAAAATAGTCATTTAACAAACAAAAATAGTCATTTAAATCCGACAATGCACAAGTAATTCCAAGTTTCGGTATACAGCGACTTTTTATTACTTGCCAAACTTGTTGGCAAGAAAACATCGCATAGAGATGCGTAATTGGAACCGCAAGTCAAACAACTGTGTTACCAGATTGGAATTATTTATCGCATTTTCTTTGTCGCCAACGTTCCTAAAAGTCGCCGTATACCGAAACTAGGATATAACCCACAAGTAATTTATTTACCAGTTTACCCCAAATATGACTACCACAATTTAAATAACAGTTACAAAGTGATGTTTACTAATTATATATGACCACAAAGAGGAATTGTGACAGTACTACTTGCTAGAAACATTTAATTTAACTAAGATTTCAAGCTTCATATTACATTGAGCTTGATAAACATTTTTTTACTCCAATTAACAAGTTTCTTTTTTTAAAAAATCAGTCACAATTACCATATTCATAACCACACCTGAACTACTTAAAATCTAGCTTTATTTTGGTACAATTTGGACACATAAATACAATAAACTTATGACTCTGAACTATTTTAAGACAAAAATTAAAGTTATGATTCATAGGTTGTAATTACAAAAGCAAAAAATACCTATGACCTGGCTACCTATGACAGAAAACCCAAATCAATAAAAAAGTCATTAAGGTATAAACAACAAGGAACGGGGTTCGAAAATTGCAATTTAAACCGTCTAAATACCTACAATATGCACATTTATTTGATTGTTATCCAAATAAAAACTTTCCCTGTTTCTAGTTAATAAAAATTAATAATATTACGTAAGATAACTTATATTTAAAAATTATAGTGACACGACATTATAGCCTTAACACTGACACTAGTTCCAACAAAATGCAATAAAATAATTTACATTTGTTTGACCTATTTTATTTCGTATGTTAAAAAAATATATTTGACATTGAAAAAAGTTTAAATCAACTTACCAAAAGTAAACTTTCGGCGTTACTACGGCAACTGCTTTCATCTATTCGCGTCATCGTAGATTGACAAAATAAAAAAACGACTATCTGTCGCCGTTTTTGGAGACATGCAATCAAAAAGAAATCTTCATTGATCCTTTTTCGAAGTAAAAATGACAAATTCTAAAGATAAGTCAATATCTTTAGTCGGTTTCTTCAAAGCAACAACACGGTATTTCAAAACTGTCATGGCGTGGCCAAAGGTTATCCTCGGGCATTTTCATTAATTAGCACTTGTTGTGGTCGAATTATCTTAATTTGATTTGTTTAAAATGGAATTAATTAGTTCTTAGAATTGTTGAAATTGTATTTCCTTGGTTATGGGATGAAAATTATTTGTTTTAGTGAAAATAAATCTTTATTTACACTACGAGTCGATGATCCTTTCGAAACGTTGCAAAATGTAATTGACAAAATATCAAGGATATTGAACTTAAAATTATTTTGAAAGAATAAAATATAGCATCAAGACGGAATTTTTATAGTTTTATGGCTTATAATTTTACAAAAAGAGCTAAATATTGTGTTTAGTTTAAAATTGTTTTGAAGTCTACAAAAATATTTGTGTATTAACTTCACTGAAACCGCAACTAAAAAACTGGTTTTAGTGTTTACTTACTGGTTTGGCTTTAGTGACCTAGTGGTCAGCGTCTCGGTCTCTGGATGTCCTGCGATCGAGTCCGGTAACCACTGAAGACACTACCGAGTATATGCGGAGTACGTGCTCGTTAAATCTGTTGGGTCCGAAAGTCCTCTAAGTTCCCATACCAAATCAATACCTCTGGGGGTGACAAGCCAATTCTGGGGATCCTCTAGTTGGCCTCTGTCTCTAAAAATTAGATGGATCCACTTATGTGTGTGTTGTCTGTTGTGTCTGTCTTACTTGACGAAGGTTTATAAGCGGGTCTCTGACCAAGCACACAAACCTGAATATATATGTCTACCAACCAACCAACTTACTGGTTTGTTATTGTTTTTGTTTGCGGCAACGTCTCCGATTTCAGAAAAATATATTTCTTGTTTTTATTAATACTTTTTTGAACGAATTATATTGAGTAAAATGTTTAGAAAACCATACAAAGTGAAAACAAGCACTACCATCAAGGGCTCAGAAAGGTTTCTAAGATGCTAATTCATAATAATTTATTCTGGTGTATTTTTAAATTACTTTTTAGGCAACTTGGTTAAGTATACTGAATGATAAATCCTATTTTCTTTGCAAGGAAATAAGTTACGCTCAAAAATAATATCATCCGGATATTTATTCAGTGGCTAAATTCCTTTTAATATTCTTTAAATGTTTTCAGCATTGACCACATTACTTCTGTTAAATTTCTAAGTTGCACAAGTATAAATTTATTTTATTTTTGTAGCTGGAAATAAGGGCTTACTTTTTTTAACAAATTGGTCAACAAGAGTGTACTTATGTAATTTACAAAATCACTAGGTCTGAGGCCCAGTGGTATTCAGGTGTCGGCTCGTCACTTGACTGTGGTTCTAAAATACGACGCCCGTCGCCAATAGCCCTCGTGTAGCTCTAGTGCGACGATAATTCAAACTAAACTAAACTGAGGCCCAGTGGCTTAGTGGTAGTGCTTTGCATTGCCTCGCCACAGGTCCGGAGATCGAATCCCGGATTGGGCGAGGTTGACCCAACCTTTCATCCCTTGAGTGAGTCGATAAAATGGGTACCAACCATGCTTGGGAACTGAACAATGGGGGTTCCGCGTGAGGCTGACCACCTTACCGGGACATATGCCTAGCACCCCAGAGCCCTAGGTCACGAAAGCTGAAATGGGCACGGCAGCTTGAGATACATTTCGGTGGGCATGGGTTGTAATATTTTTTGGCAATACTACAGTCACTTTTAAATTCTTGTCATGTTGGACAGAAAAATGATTTTGTTTAACGCTTAAGGCCTTAAATTAACCTTACATATATTTACAAACCATGTAATTAAGGCGATAAGTATGCAGCTGAAAACATTGAAATACATAAAATACTATTTAACTAAAATCTGTGGTACGATACCCCATAGTGAGCCAAGGCCGCCTGTGCCCACTTTAGATCTCCATCCTTGGGCTCTGAGGTTGCTTGACATGATTGAACAAACAATGTTTAGTTCCCAAGCATTTTGGTCCTCATTTTAATGAGTATACATACAATTACTAAAAATAATAATTTTTCCAGGCGTCGTTTACGAAAATTGGTTAAGATCTCCTACCCCAACCTTACAAAATAGTCAATATCGTTTCGAACAAATTGTTTAGCTCCCAAGCATACTTGGTCCTCAGTTGATCAAGTATACATACAATTACTAAATATATTAATTTTTTATTTCAAGGTGTCGTTTTTAGAACCCCAGTTGAAATCTTCTATCCCATTTCACCAAATGATCAATGCCACGAAGAACAACCATTGTTTAGTTCCCATGTATACTTGGTCTGCCTTTTATTAAGTATACATTCAATAACTAAAAATTCTAATTTTTCTTTTCAAGGCATCATTTTCAAACCCCAGTTGAAATCTTTTACCCCATTTCACCAAATGGTCTATGTCATGCAGAACAACCATTGTTGAGTTCTAATATTGCATGGACAAACTTTTATTCAAAATCGACAAAACAAAATTTACAACTCACATATGTATATAGCATTACAGATTCTTTAAATCACTTCACCGAAATGGTTATTTCATATCAATTCAATTTTAATATTAAAAATAATCAGTATTTATCAACTGAAGTGAACAAATGAAAACAAAAGTAGAAAAAAATTCAAACACCTGTTCAAAACCAAACCAAAACTAGCTTTTGCTCTAATAAGTTCCCATCCTTACTTGGTCCTCATTTAATTGAGTATACAAACAATAACTATACATTCTATTTTTTTACAGACGGCGTCTTCGAACCCTGGTCGAAACCTCCTACCCCAACCTAACCCCCGATGACGTAAACAAACTGGTTCCAAACAAATCCGAGATGAACCAAGTCAAAGCGATGACTCACACCGGGTCAACGGCCATGCTGTATTACTCCGGCCAAAATCCGACATTTTTCACGATCGAAGATCGCTGCTACCCGACCTTATATACTTTGTGGCAGTATCCAAAGCTGTTGCCATTAGTAACCACCGGTAGACCCGTTTTGGACAAGATCACTAATGGAGCTGATTTGATGGCACCGGGGGTTATTGTCGATGAAAGGTTCGTCTCGGAGTTGGACGGTTTGGCCGTTGACAGTGTGTGTGCGGTTAGGATTTGGGGAAACAAGGCACCAGTCGCTGTTGGAGTTGCATTATTGTCCAAAGAAGACTTGTGTCAAGGTTTGTATTTTTTTAAACTATATTTTTCCAGATAATAGTTCAAAATTTGTGTACAATAAACACTATAACAGGTCAGGGTTCCGAACAAATCCGAGATGAACCAGGTCAAAGCCATGACCCACACCAGCACAACGTCTATCCTTTATTACTACGTCCAAAATACATTTTTTTACGATCCAAAGCTGTTACATTTAGTAACGACCGGTAGACCCATTTTGGACAAGATCACCAACGGAGCTGATTTGATGGCACCGGGGGTCATTATCGATGAGAGGTTCAGCTCGGAGTTGGACCGCTTGGCTGTTGACAGTGTGTGTGCGGTTAGAATTTGGGGCAACAAGGCACCAGTTGATGTTGGAGTTGCATTGCTGTCCAAAGAAGACTTGTGTCAAGGTTTATATTTTTTTTAAACTTTATTTTTCCTGATAAAAGTACAAAATTTTAGTACAATAGACACCAGCTTAAATGGAACCAAGGGTAACTTTTAAGTGAAAATCTGGTTGAACCAAGGATATTAAATAAGGTTTGAGTTTTCATTTGATTATGCATATCTACACTAATGATATACCTTATAAATAAATTCACAATACAGATATTGCATCCTTTTATTCAAAGTATTAAAGCATTTTACGATTTACTCATGAAAAAAATGCATGTGCAAAGAGTAGTTGCCTTTGAACTTTTTTTGGTTGTAAAAGTATTGCTGCAAAATGAAAAAAGCTACAAACTTCATATATGTTTCAGGAGATCCTGTCGGATGTCATTATAAGGTTTTTTAAAAAATCATGCATGTGCAAAGGGTATAACCATAGAACTTGAAATTACTTTCTAATAAATTGACCCCTAGTTGTTTTTTTATCTTTAAAGAGCATATATGAAGAGTACAGGATGGTAAGAACCCCTCCATCGACTGGGAATCTATTTGTGTCATGTCTGCTTAACGAAGATAGCGAGTCATCGCCTAAACTGGTGTGAAGAAAACAGATTTGCCTTGGTTATTATCACACGGTGCACAAGTTTACTATCTCTATGATCACCGACCCGGTAGCACAACGGTTAGGGAGCTAGCCTTTGGAGCTTAAGGGTTCAGGTTCAAATCCCGGTAAGGCATGGATGTTTGTGTTCGTCAATAAAAGCCGACCCGGTAGCACAACGGTTAGGGAGCTAGCCTTTGGAGCTTAAGGGTTCAGGTTCAAATCCCGGTAAGGCATGGATGTTTGTGTTCGTCAATAAAAGCCGACCCGGTAGCACAACGGTTAGGGAGCTAGCCTTTGGAGCTTAAGGGTTCAGGTTCAAATCCCGGTAAGGCATGGATGTTTGTGTTCGTCATAAAGCCGACCCGGTAGCACAACGGTTAGGGAGCTAGCCTTTGGAGCTTAAGGTTCAGGTTCAAATCCCGGTAAGGCATGGATGTTTGTGTTCGTCAATAAAAGCCGACCTGGTAGCCAAACGGTTAGGGAGCTAACCTTAGGAGCTTAAGGGTTCAGTTCAAATCCGGTAAGGCATGGATGTTGTGTTCGTCAATAAAAGCGACTGGTAGCACAAACGGTTAGGGAGCTAACCTTTGAAGCTTAAGGGTTCAGGTTCAAATCCCGGTAAGGCATGGATGTTTGTGTTTGTCAATAAAAGCCGACCTGGTAGCACAACGGTTAGGGAGCTAAACTTTGGAGCTTAAGGGTTCAGGTTCAATCCCGGTAAGGCATGGAGTTTGTTTCGTCAATAAAAGCCGACCTGGTATCACAAACGGTTAGGGAGCTAACCTTTGGAGCTTAAGGGTTCGAATCCCGGTAAAGGCATGGGTGTTTGCGTCCGTCAATAAATGTTATTTGTCTATGTGTTTGTGTCGTCTCTTTCTTTGTATGTCCCTTGTGCCTGTGTCATTTCTGGGGTTGAGTACAATAGACTTGAGGTTGCAGTGCTTGGCGAACTTGCCCTCCACCAAGAAAGTCATAAGTCATCTCTATGATCGAGGTTTACGCCAGATGCTTGAACTGCGAAAGAAGAACCACAGGAGAAACCCGTCGACCAGTCGATGAATGGGTGTTTCCTATGTATTCTTCATATATTTCACACTCAAAAAATCGGGGATTGGAGTAACGCGTTACTTGTTTTTTTTTTAGGTAAAGCCGTTAGATTTTTCAGAAAGTAACTGTAACTTAGTTACTTTTAGCGGTAACGAAGTAACGGGAAATTTCGTTAGCTAGCATGCGAAAGGTCCCAGGTTTGGGCATTGCCAAAATAACTGCCGGCCTATAAAGGCCCGTGCAGCCAAAAATGTCCGACGAAAAATACCCCGTGTATAGGGAGTGCACGTTAAATATCCTCCAAAGTCCCAACGCTGCGTACGATGTCGCCCTAAAGTTGCGTTGGGTGCGTACTCAGGTGTCGGCTCGTCACTTGACTGTGGTTCTAAAATACGACGCCCGTCGCCAATAGCCCTCTTGTAGCTCTAGTATGGCGATAATTCAAACTAAGCTAAACTAAAAAGTAATTGTAGAATCAGGGAATTTTTTATGAAAGTATCAGGGAAATATCCGGGAACTTTTTATTTAAGGATTTTGTTACCACCCTGTCTAGTGCGACGATAATTCATTCTACCTTAAAAAAAAAATTATATTTAAGACATAGGATTCAGCCTGTCCATTGGCGACTTAGTCCAGTTGAATTTGCGATCGTGAAATGTCGCCAAGGAACGGAACGGCCCTTATGTCTTAATTCTACTTAGGAGAATGCGAGTTTTTGCAACTATACCCTTTTTAACAGTTAAAAGAAATGATAATTTGGGGTCCTATTCGACTAGAGTCGCTTAATATCGACGCTTATACTCAGAGAAGGATCACGACGACAAATCTGTACTTTTGGTGGACGTGTGCTTCCTTTAATTTCAACACCCACAGGAATTTAGTTACGTTTATTCCTTTTTTTACATATGTCAAACCTTTAATTGCAGTTTTCATCGTAAATACAGATTTTGTTTTTAATAGCCAATAGCCCTCTTGTAGCTCTAGTGCGACGATAATTCAAACTAAACTAAACTAAAAAGAGTCCACACGGTTAGTGGAATAAAACTTAACAAACCCTTTTCCACTTACAGACGGCGTCAAGGGAAAAGCGGTGCAAATCGTCCACGCATACACCGACACTCTTTGGTCATCAGGAGACCAACAGAAGCTTCCCCTGGTACCTGATGACGTCATTGATGACAGTGAAGATGACAGCGCTGAACTCGTCGATGAACTTCAGGAAGTGAAAATATCCGAGGTGTCGGTGACAGATGTTACAGCGGAAGTTGAAATAGGAGGAGTTGAACCTGGCACTGTTGAGGATTTATCAACGGAACAAGGTAGGTTTATGGGCATATCGGCTATTTTATAATAATTTACTCGGCTAGGGTTCTAAATTAACGGTCGCTAGTCGCGAAACGCTACTAAATCTTACAAATACACGTAAAATGGTATCTTCCATTAGTAGTAAATACTTTATGAAAATAGTCAGTAAATGACTTACTGAACAATACGTCACTTTTGGTAAAAACACTAACAATCCTCTGGCCACGGATTATGACATCAGGCTTGGCTATCTTGGCTTGGTACCTGATGACGTCATCGGTGACAGTGATTAAGATAGCGCTGAACTCGTTGATGAACTTCGGACTGTGAAAATATCTGAGGTATTGATGGCAGATGTTACAGCGGAAGTTGAAATGGGAGGAGTTGAACCTGGCACTGTTGAGGTGCCAGGTTCACTTCCCACTAGCCTAGTGGTTAAGGCCTTGTTCTCGAAATCGGAAGGTCCTGCGATCGAGTCCCGATACCATTGGAGACCCACCAAGTATATGCGGAGTACGGGCTCGTTAAATCTGTGGGTCCGAAAGTCCTGTGGGCGGTCATGGCGCAGTTTCCCACGGGTACAGGTCCCTGGAGACTATTTCCCTCCCCTTCAGGGACATGTCTATGCGGAGGTGGCAATAGATGGCAGCATCTGTCAGCACGATGCCAAGACAGATTTCTGCCGTGTAGTCTCTACACGGGCATCTCTATTCAGGAACCACACCCATTTGCCTTAATCCTTGCCCGCTCCGCAGGAAGAGCTTGGGTTTCCCAAGTGGCATTAGTAACAACAACAACTATTGAGGACATAACAAGGTTTGTTGATGACTATCTGTTATTTTATAGTGATATTATTAATCTTGTCTAAAGATGTAAAAGGTATGTACCAAATTTGAAGTCTGTATCTCTTTTAGTTGGAGCTATAGAGTTTTAACAGGCATAATGACGATCTGACTCATTTTCAAGAACCACCTATACAGAATCAGCATCCTCCAAAACGAGTAGAAATCACAAGACCATTAGATTCACCTTGGGTTTAACTTATTTTTATTATATTTCTTGATGTAACTTGGCCATTACGCTTTTTTGTGAATGTGAAGTACTGGTCTTTTGGTACAGGTGGAATTTTACAATGGAATGTTTGAATAAGTTTTAACATTTTTATGTAAAATTCAGGAATTGGAAAGTTACTTTTAGAAATTTCAAATTATAAGAAATTTTTTTGAGGAATTGTGAAAGTAATCTGAAATTTAAATTTGTAGATGAGTGGCATGTCAATAGAACACACAATAAATTAATATAAATCAAACACAAAAGAATGCTGTCTGCATCTGACCTCCACGAACACAGGCATGTGATGTATCGGAAGAGTAAAAAAATGTATTTCGTTACGACTTAAAGTAACTAAGTTACATGAATTTTTTGAAAAATCTAACTGTGTTACCTAAAAAAAGTAACTGTTACAAGTTAGGCTTTGCTCCAATCTAATTATTTCTTCTTCAACAGAGGATCCCCAACCCACTCAAACCATCCCCCTAACTCCGGAATACACCATGGACGACATTCTCTACAACTCTTTCATGGCCGCCATAAAGACATCCGGAAAAAAGATATCCCTGCCCGTCCTAACTAGCACGTTCTACAGCTCGCATGTGCTCAGGTGTTGCCCCTCGCATCTGACCTTGGATGTGAAGAAGACGACCTTCAAAAAGCTTTCTGTGTTCCTGAAGAAGATGCAGAAGGAGGGGATGGTACAGATTAAAGAGCTAACTAAAGGTATTTGGGTGAATGAGGTTGTTTCTGATGATGTAACGCTCTTGTTTGCATTTTGGCTTTTCCTGTATTTTCATTAATTGTTTTGATTTCCCTCTCAAAATGGGCGTTTTTATTATTTCTGAAAAAGGTGCAGAAAGAAGGGATGCTGCAGACTAAAAAGCTAACTAAAGGTATTTGGGTGAATGAGGTTGTTTCTGATGATATAATGCTCCTTTTTTTATTTCTGCTTTTTATGTGTTTTCATTGGTTGTTTTGATTTTCCTCTCAAAGTGAGTGTTTTTATCATCTGCTGTTTCCTTTTTGAAGTTCTTTACGTGCAAATTGTTTTTAGTCCTTCTATATTAAACTTTATACGGTTTTAATTTAATAAAATTTCAAGTATGCAATGCCTTATTGAAACGTCGAGGTTGTTGGATAACTTATATGCATAGAAATTAAGTGAAATTGTGGGGCAGCAATTTAACGCGATTTACAAAGAGAGAAAATCTTTTTTTACTGAAAGAAAAGTTTGTACACAGCATTCGTTTCAGTAAGGTTAGAAAATATTGTATTGTTAAAAGCAAATGCAAGTCCAGAAGGACCATAAACTGAAAACAATACCGCTGAAACTGTTGCCAATCACAACATGAAACTTGCCCATTCCTTTCAATGAGCTTGTTTCACGTGGGATCTGGCAACAGCTATGCGGTCTTGTTTTCATTTTTCTCGAATTACTTTTTTTGATATTCGAAATTGAGTTATTGTTATTTTTTAAAATTACAATTTCTTGCTGTGCTGTTGGTTGTTTAATCATTTATCAAGGAAAACTTGCATTAAAAGAAGTTGGAATTTAAAAAAATAACAACTAAAATATTCTTAGAAAACTCAATTTGGAATACCAAGGCAAAAGTAATTTGAGAAAAATGAAAACAAGACCGCGGAGCTGTTGCCAGATCCCTGCCAGGCATGTTTCAGGTCTTTAATGGCAACAGAAATGCTGAAAATGAATTCTTTCTTGAACCTCAATTGGTGAATCAATGTCATGTGGGAATAGCTCACCAATCAGATTGAAGGGAACTATTTCCCTATTCAAATAAATAAACTAATAAGTTCTAGCCATCTCAGGTGTAGAAAGCATACATAGATATCATAGTTAAAGTATTAGATTGGCAGATCACAGGACCTCCAATGCTAACGACCGGATGCACATGGAGACCAGAATAAGAGGGCAAATAGGCCAGTGTTGCCACCACATTAAGGAGAAAAATACTACGAAAAATACCGTTTGATTCTAAAATTTCAAAAAAATACCATAAAAATACGTTTCACGTTTTTTTTAAAGTCACTGAAAAGATTCCAAAAAGCAGCTAGTATTTTTATGGTATTTGTTATTTTAGAATTAAACGGTATTTTTTCGTAATATTTTTCTCCTTAATGTGGTGGCAACACTGGCCCATTTGCCCTTTTATTCTGCTCTCCATGCGCGTCCCATCGTTAGCATTGGTGGTCACCTGATCTGCCAATCTAATACTTTAACTATGATATCTATGAAAGCATAGTTACCCTCATTTTTAAAATCGAAACTAAAATTGTTTATTTTTTAAAAAAAAACTCTATGGTGTTGGAAGTTGCATGTGCATCTTGTCCAATAAGGAAACACCAGGGTTAGGGAACAGAGCTTTAATTAACACAACATGGTAAAAGGTAACAAGGGACTAAACAAGTGCGTAGCGACAACAACGCTAGCAATATATAGTAACAGTTTTGTACGGTCACATTTCATAGTTCATATTCAGGCGGTCAGGTGGTTGTTGGCTGATTCCGATCTACGTCTACACAGACTTGTAATCACAAC
Source organism: Oedothorax gibbosus (assembly GCA_019343175.1). Lineage (NCBI taxonomy): Eukaryota > Metazoa > Arthropoda > Arachnida > Araneae > Linyphiidae > Oedothorax > Oedothorax gibbosus. Next base: position 41,953,778 of record CM033272.1, on the reverse strand, counting down.
ACTCCCTCACACCAGCTAGGAACCATAGCGCTCAGGAGGTCTTCTATTCCGCTTAGGCCGCGACAATATATTTGCCATTTGGTGATGGAGGTTGCGGCGTAACCTTTGACGATGAAGGCTGCGGCGTAGGATCTGTTGTAGCCTCTGCAGTCCCGGTGTCAGTAGGTATGTCGATAGAAAGAGGCTCAAGCAAAATTGGGTCCGAAGCAGTTGATGGCTCCACTTCTGAAGTTGACGGCAACGACGGTGAAGAAGGAACTGCTTGGTTCTTGAGCATTTGATCGACATGCCTTCGAACAACTTGACCAGAATCTGTGATGACTCTGTAGGACACTGGACCAGTTACGTCTGTTACTTTGGCGGGAACCCACGCAGGACCACGTGAGTAATTCTTGACAAGCACTGTATCATCAGGAGAAAACTTGCGAACAGTTCCTGTCTGCTTCAAGAATTCAGTTTCTTGCTTTTCACGAAGTTCACGAACAAGATCTGGATGGCATAGGTCAAGGCAGCTTCTTAGTCGCCGACCCATAAGCACTTTACTCGGACTCAGGTTAGTGACGGAAGATGGAGTAATGTGTTGGAAGAGTAGGTACTGTGCAAGTCGCTTCTTAAACGACCCTTGGACGATGCAACGCAGAGAGTCTTTAGCTGATTGAACTACTCTTTCGGCCTGACCATTGCCAGCGGCTCTACGAGGTGCTACGAGGACCTGACGAATTCCGTTACTTCGAAGAAAGGCCTGGTACTCCCTCGAATCGAACGGTGGACCATTGTCAGAGACGACAACGTCTGGGATTCCGTGAATGGCGAACAGTTCTCTCAGCACATCGATGGTGGAAGATGCTGTGGTAGTTGACATTTCTTTCACTTCCAACCACTTTGAATGTGAATCAACGAGCAGCAGGAATTTTCGACCTTGGAACGGTCCAGCAAAATCTATGTGAAGGCGGGACCACGGCGTTGTAGTATACTCCCATGGATGTACGGGTGCACGAGGAGGAGAATGCCTGGTCTCTTGACATAACCTGCAATTAGCCACATGATGTTGAATGTCTAAGTCAATATTTGGCCACCACACGTAGCAGCGTGCCAAACTTTTCATCCTCTCTATACCCGGATGAGCCAGATGTAGGGCTTCGAAAACTCTCGTACGTCCCGGACCAGGTATAACTACCCTATTTCCCCAAAGAATACATTTCTTATGTACAGAAAGTTCATTTCTTTTTGCATAAAACGAACGCAATTCCGGTTCCGCATTTCCCTCCGGCCAACCCTTAAGAACGAAATTTAAAACCCTAGACAACACGGGATCACGTGAAGTCATTGCAGCTACTTCAGCCGCGGACACCGGAGGGCTAGAAGATCCTCCACAAAAAGGACTTCTAATGGGTTAGGAACCGCGAGATCTGGGGCAGGTTGGGGCAGTCTACTCAGAGCATCAGCGTGACCAATTTTTTTACCTGATCTATGGACTAGCGTACTGTCATATGCATTTAAAAGGAGAGACCATCTCAGCATTCTAGGCGAGATAATTTCCGGAGTTGCCTTCCCTCTATTAAAAATCCCAAGCAACGGCTGGTGGTCAGTTACTATTGTAAAATGATGCCCGTATAGAAAATGGTGAAACTTTTTAACCCCGAAATTATTGCAAGTGCCTCCTTATCCAACTGTGCGTAATTCCTCTCAGTTGACGTGAGAGTCCGTGAATGAAATGCGACTGGTGCCTCCCGGCCATCAGGCAGGACGTGAGCCAAAACAGCACCGACTCCATATGGGGACGCATCACACGTCAACACGATAGGTAAAGAATCGTCAAACGGACTGAGGACACTTTCTGAGGATATCAATTGTTTTAGGGAGTTAAAAGCCTTTGTATGGTCGGATGACCAGTTCCACGGAGCATCATTATGTAATAGTCTATGCAATGGCTCAGCAATTGAAGCCTTATTTGGTAAGAAGCTGTGATAAAAGTTAACTAAACCCAGGAAAGCTTGCAACTGTTGCTTATTTTCAGGCTTAGGGGCTGCTCGAATTGCTTCAACTTTACCCTTAGATGGGTGAATCCCAGTTTTATCAACCCGGAACCCAAGGAACTCTACCTCTGGAACGCCAAACAAGCATTTTTCTTTTTTAGCCCTCAACCCTGCTTTCTTAAGACGCATTAAAAATTGTCGCAGACGCTCAGCCAGCTGAGCTGCTGATTCTGCCCTGATGAGTACATCATCAAAATAAGGCACAACGCCCTCCAAACCAGCGCAAAGATCTTCCATAAGATGCTGGAAAACCCCTGGAGCAACGTTTACCCCAAACTGAAGTCTTTTTACTCGAAAGGCCCCTTTGTGTGTGACAATGGTCTGAGCATCCGCAGACTCATCATCCACGGCCAATTGGAGGTAAGCCTGCGCAAGGTCTATTTTAGCGTAATAGCCTCCACCCCGCAGGTTTGAAAGCAGGTTATTTATTGCAGGGATTGGGTAAGGATACGCCTGCATTGCTTTATTGAGCGTGACTTTGTAATCGCCGCACAAACGAACTTGACCAGACGGTTTCAGCACGGGAACTACGGGCGTAGCCCATCTTGGGTTATCGATAGGCTCGATGACGCCCTCATTTAGCAAATCCTGAAGAGCCGTCTCTATATTAGGCTTTAATGCTAGCGGAACGTTCCTAGCTTTCATGCGTATCGGTGGACATTTTGGTCGATTGGCAGTTTTTATTGGATCACCTGTGTAGACACCGAGGCCTTCCGAAAAAACCTCTGGAAATTCGTCTAACACAGCCTGAATAGGATCCGAGATAGCATTAACTCCCGTAATAGCTACACCAAGCGGCAGGAACCATGATCCTCCGAGGATGCTGGTACAATCAGCTTTGGTCACTAGCAAATCCAAGTCTGCGGAAAAACCTTTAAACTTGACCGAAACCCTACATTTTCCCTTAAGTTTAATTTTGTTCCTTTGGAAATCCGTTAAGTGGACATCCGTATCCGTTCTTTGGAATTTTGGAACTTTCGGCTTAAAGAGCTTTTTGATTGTTTTGAACGACACAATCGAATAGTGGGATCCCGAATCTACTTCCATGCGCAATTTACGGCCCTCGATCTCAACTTCTGCGTATTGTTTGACGGAATCGCATTCACGCACAGAGTTGAGTGAGTACTCTTGGAAATAGCCTTCTTTACTGGTAGCATTGCCCAATTCTATCTCGTGCAATCGACTTTCCTGGATGGTTTCCTATCAGCCATTGACCTGCACACCTTCGCGATGTGGCCCTACCATTGCAGAGCCGGCTTGGGTTATCGATAGGCTCGATGACGCCCTCATTTAGCAAATCCTGAAGAGCCGTCTCTATATTAGGCTTTAATGCTAGCGGAACGTTCCTAGCTTTCATGCGTATCGGTGGACATTTTTGGTCGATTGGCAGTTTTATTGGATCACCTGTGTAGACACCGAGGCCTTCCGAAAAAACCTCTGGAAATTCGTCTAACACAGCCTGAATAGGATCCGAGATAGCATTAACTCCCGTAATAGCTACACCAAGCGGCAGGAACCATGATCCTCCGAGGATGCTGGTACAATCAGCATTGGTCACTAGCAAATCCAAGTCTGCGGAAAAACCTTTAAACTTGACCGAAACCCTACATTTTCCCTTAAGTTTAATTTTGTACCTTTGGAAATCCGTTAAGTGGACATCCGTATCCGTTCTTTGGAATTTTGGAACTTTCGGCTTAAAGAGCTTTTTGATTGTTTTGAACGACACAATCGAATAGTGGGATCCCGAATCTACTTCCATGCGCAATTTACGGCCCTCGATCTCAACTTCTGCGTATTGTTTGACGGAATCGCATTCACGCACAGAGTTGAGTGAGTACTCTTGGAAATAGCCTTCTTTACTGGTAGCATTGCCCAATTCTATCTCGTGCAATCGACTTTCCCTGGATGGTTTCCTATCAGCCATTGACCTGCACACCTTCGCGATGTGGCCCCTACCATTGCAGAGCCGGCACCTAGCATTCCTGAACCTGCATTTAGACCTATCATGAATTTCCCCACAACCATGGCATGTACTAGAGCCCGAACTCGATCCCTTCTGGAACCCGGACTTAACGAACTTATTCTTTTTCCCTTTCACGAAATCAACAGACTCAGCACCCGAGTGACTATGCATTTTACGAACCTGAGAAGTGGCTGTCTCATGAGCGAGAGCCCTGTTTACGGCGCTGTCAAGGGTTAAATCACTTTCAGAAAGCAGACGTTTCTGTACACCCTCATCTGACAACCCGCAAACAAGCTGATCTCGCAATCGCTCTGACAGCGTTGTACCGAAGTCACAATTCTCCGCTAAATGTCGGAGCTCAGTGACATAGTCATTAATGCCTTCACCCGGGCGCTGCATGCGCTTGTGAAACATAAAGCGGGAATAAATTACCGATGTTCTAGGGGAAAAGTGGTCCTTGAGTTTTGCTAACAATTCGTCAAAAGTTCGATCTGCAAAACCCGCGGGTGCAATTAAAGACTTCAGGATGCTAAGTGTTTTAGTGCCAAGGACTGAAATCAAAGTAGCACGCTTTCTTGCTGCCTCTGTGATGCTATTAGCTTCCATGAAAAACACTAGCTGCTCCTGGTATAGGTCCCATGCACCCGGGTTTGCAGTATCGAACTCGGACATGTGACCTACTACGCCAATAACACTCGTAGCCATGGTTTACAGCAAGGGGAAAATGTATGTTCAAAAAATGAATCTAGGAACCCGGGGAAATGCGGATTATGAAATAGCTTGAAAAACTTTAAAATTCAAACAAATTTACTTAAAAAAACAATACCGCCTGCGGTACAAGAACTTAAAAACACCTCTAATTCCCATACCTGGCCAAGGAGTACAAACCCTTTGCGAAGATTCGCTCCGTACATCTCGTCGCCAGTGTTGGAAGTTGCATGTGCATCTTGTCCAATAAGGAAACACCAGGGTTAGGGAACAGAGCTTTAATTAACACAACATGGTAAAAGGTAACAAGGGACTAAACAAGTGCGTAGCGACAACAACGCTAGCAATATATAGTAACAGTTTTGTACGGTCACAGTTCATAGTTCATATTCAGGCGGTCAGGTGGTTGTTGGCTGATTCCGATCTACGTCTACACAGACTTGTAATCACAACATATGGGACAACAAAAGGTGCCTTTAAGAGTTGAGAAAAATGACATTGATTTTATATGTTATGCTTTTTTTTTGTATAATATTTGCTCCCAATTTAACAAATTATTAACTATTTTCCCGTTCAAATAATGAATCTAACAAGTTCTATGTCTCACAGGTGTAGAAAGCATAATTGCCATCAACATCGAAAACGAAACCGCGAAATCGTTCAGGCTCGACCCCATTTTCAAACAACATTTGGCTGAAGAGAAAGAAAAGAAAGTAGAGGAAGTGCCGACGGCCAGCATCCAATCAAATTACAAGTTTCCGCAGGTCACTGACCTCCATGTGGTGTCTGCTCAGGTCAAAGGTCTTTTTGAGAAGTATAATTTTAGGTATTGTGTAGAAGTTATATATTTTGATGCAATTGATTGTTAATTTTATTAATATATAGGTTTTTTTTTGTATATTTAACTTCGTCCTTTTTGTTCCTGTGCAAATGATAAGTTTAGGTTTTGGCCTATATTTCGTGCTGTCGTGATATTTCTGGGTTGGAGTGTTCAGCAGCAATGTGCCAATAAGATTAAAACTATCTTCAATACACCAATTAAAACAGCATTGAGATTGATTTTAGCTTCCACACTATGTTTATAACGTAAAAAGTGGAAGGTATTATAATCGTTTAGTCCGTCTGTTCGTCACCCACTATCATAGCCCAAACTACAAATGCTACGGACAAGTGTGATACGTCAAAAAATTCAGTGCATCGAAATTGGAATACATTGACAATTTCAGAAAAGAATTCAAAGTACTTCAATTATTTAAAATACTGCAAAATTGAATGCTCATTTAAAAACCATAGGAATCCATTTTTATTAGAATTAAATCACCATTGCCATTCGCAACAATCGCTCGAGAAACTTTAATTCTTTTAGACAATAAATTAAAATAATTTTTTTGCAACATCGATCAGTTTGAAATGACGTCAAATATATTTCACTACGAGATTCTTTGTACGTTGATATAAAATGTTTTCATTCTATTTAAAAACGAGGAATATTACGTATTTATTCTTTGAAATATAAATTAATTTTTGCAAACGATAAGTAATAATTATTGAAATTTCGAAATAAAATAAATGAAACTAGCCAAATTTAGCATGTAAATGTTTAATATAGAATATCAATGCTGTGTTTGTCGCCTTTTTACCTGTTAAACACAACTGTTGTGTGGAAGCGGGTAAAGTGACAGATTATGTTACAAACCTACTTGTTTTCATAAAATAAATAAAAAATCTCCCAGAAATTCCCAGGCGCAATGCTACCCAACTATAAGATTTGTTTTCCCTTCAAGGAGTTGCTAAGGGTCATTGCTAGGGCCATGAAAAAGAAATTTCGAGATGTGGTACAGCTCTGTTTTAATTCAAACTGAAGTTGCTTTTATTAGTTATTTTACGTAGTGTATGCATTTAGTACTATGAAGTGTTGAGTATCTCTATGTATAAAATATGCAAAATAAGTGAATTATATCTGACAGATATAAAATTGTTTTCGATTCTATATTTTTCCTTTTCATTATTGCTAACTGCAGGAAAGGAGATTCCATACCAGGAACAACCGTTAAAGAGGTTTTGAAAAGATATGTAAAAGAAAACTCCCTTCAGAATGAAAATAACAAAAGGTATGCAAGGCAATAGTCTTTTTAATGTTCTTTAGCAACTATTATTTTTTATAGCAATTTAATAAAGAATGGTTGACAGGAAGTCAGTCTCGCTTCAACAATTCGCTATAGAGGGCTGGGGATCCCAGTTGGTAAGGCACTGCCTTGTATGCAAAAGTCAAAGGTTAACGTCTGAGCATTGCCAAAATAGGGTATTTGACTAAAAAAAATTTATTGGCTTAAAATATTCTTATGCCAAAAATATTAAACCCTTATTTATTCTTATTTCAAATACCCCATAAAAAGGGAGAAAAATGAATTTTAAAATTAGGACGAAAAATTACGCCCGAAAACGCTTTGTGGCTGTCACGTGGTATCTATGACGTCACTAGTAACTATAAACAAACTTTGAAATACCATTTTGGAATCTACTTTAAGAAAATCTGAACTATCCACTTCTGTAAAACCTCCTTCCGTTATCTATATAATTCTTATTTTAATAGTACTGAATTAGATTAAATCCAGTTTAATTGCAAGCAGAAAAACATCACACCGGTTTGTTTATAGATACTAGTGACGTCAGCCAAATTGACGTGTTTGTGATCACATGACGTACCGATGAAAAATAAGCCATTTTAAAATAATTTTTATGAGTTATTTAAAGATTTATTTTGCAAAAAATATATTCGTTTGTTATTTTTGGGTTCAAACTATAATTGGTTTAATATTGGAAGGTATTTTAGCGATACGGTCAAGTACCCTATTACTGCTGACTTATAAGCTGTCTGAGCAGCCAAAAATTCCAATGAATAATAATCCAATATCCCTTTGTAAAGGGAGTGCACATTAAATATACTTCAAAGTCCCGACTCTGTGTACGATGTTGCTCCTAAACGTTGGGTTGGGTGCCTACTCAGGTGTTGGCTTGTCACTTACAAAGCCCATCGCCAAATAACTCTTGTGAGCTCTAGTGTGTCAATAATTCAACTCAACATTTTGCTATTGGGTATCAAGGAAATTAAATCTTAAAATAAATCTTTCTACAGTCCCTGGACAAATTATTAGACACACTGTATTTTTTTAGTAATTTTATGTTTCTTAAGAGTTTTTATGCAATAATGGTATATTTAAACTACAATATTATTGATTTTTATTTAAAAGAATTGTTGTAGACTACATATTTGTATTTATTTAAAGATAATTATGATTAATTTATATTAATTATTTATTATAAGATTATTTATGTGTGGAATCTTCATCCTCAAATGCAGGAGACAGTACAGTCTTGCATTGATAGCTTGCCGCACAGAATTAAAGCTTTGATAGCGGCTAAAGGTGGCTCAACTAAATATTAACTTTTACTAACATTAATTTCACTTCTTTAAAACTTAATAAACTTATGTTTTTCTAAATTAATGCTGTTTTATTTATGTCAAATAAATTGGTAATTGATTGGAATATATAAAAATAAAAAACAAATCAATTTAAAATAATAAAACGGTACAATATCACCCGGTAATTAATATTTTACATGAAATCTTGCAGTGCGTCTAAAAATTTGTCCAGGGACTGTATTTACACTAGTTTGCTAAGAAACAACAAAATTATGAAGTAGTAGGCTTTACATTGTTCAAAAAGTCAGCAAAGTTTTATTTTAGTCTCTTAAGATACAAACAAAATTTCAGCTTGTTATTGTTACTTTTCATTATTTTGTATTAAATATAAGGTAATGGAACTATTGCCATGGTGTCCGAAATAGAGATTTTGTGTTGTCTGTCTGTATCCACTTTACAGCTCGAACTAAAAGAGCTATGTACTTCTAATTTGGTACACGTGTTCCTAGTACCTGTTGGACGTCATAATAAGGTTTTCAAGAAAATCATGCATACGCAAACAGTAGCTGCCATGAAACTTTTTAGGTTTTAAAGTTATTGAAATGATCTTTTTAGGATATATAATTACCTATAAATGTATCAATTTATTGAATAGTAATTAAAAGTCTTGTAGTATTACACACCCTAGTTTTAGCTTCCACACTACGTTTATAAAGTAAAAAGTGGAAGGTATTATAATTGTTCAGTCCGTCTGTCGGTCACCCACTTTCATAGCCCAAACTACAAATGTTACGGACAAGTGTGCTACGTCAAAAAATTCAGCGCATCAAAATTAGAATACATTGAAAATCTCAGAAAAGAATTAGAATTTGAAGTACTTTAATTATTTAAAAACTTCGAAATTGAATGCTCATTTATAAAAAGCATAAGAAGCCATTTTTATTAGAATTAAATAACCGTTTCCATTTGCAACAACCACTCGAGAAACTTTAATTCTTTTATATAAAAAAATAAAAGAAACTTATTTTTTCGCCATCAATCAGTTTGAAATGACGTCAAATATATTTCACTAAGAGATTCTTTGTTGATATGGAATATTTTGGTTCTATTTAAAATAGTGGAATATCACATATTTATTCTTTGAAATAAAATTAATTTTCGCAAACAACAATAATTTTTTAATAAATATTGAAGAAATAATTATTGAATTTTCGAAAGAAAATAAATGAAACTAGCCAAATTTATCGTGCAAATGTTTAGAATAGAATTAATATAGTGTTTGGCGACTTTTTTCCTGTTGAGCACCAATCTTGTGTGGAAGCGGTGTAAGTGACAGATTCTGTAACAAACCAACTTTTTTTCACTGTTTTTATAGGATAGTGACTCTTGACCCCACTTTGTCAGACTGCATTGCTAAAAAAGACTTCAAAGATCACATGACTTGGGAAGAACTGCAAGAAGCGTGAGTACATTTCTTAATTGTAGAAATTTATTATAAACTCTTCACTCGGAAAAAAATCCTACGCATATATTTTTATAGATAGATAGATTTTGCCAAAAATTATGCATTTAAAAGTATGTTTTCAAATACATTTGCTGAGGGGTACATCAATTCAATTTAGTAGAATTTGAGGTTTTGGGCTGTAAAAAATAAACATTTTTTGTGTATTATGAATAAACTCTACCTGTTTAGTACTGATTTTATAGTTTGATGGAACTTTTTAGCCTTTTTTAGTAATAATAAGGGTTTCTGAACAATAGAAAGTAGGTATTCTCGTATGTCCCAACACCCTTCCTACTTCTGTTTCAATTGCAGATTTTAACAATTTATTTTTTGTTATAGGTCTCTAATGTCAAACCTTTCTATTTTATATATTTTTTTTTCTATTTCACGTCTGTCTGTCATCTGTCCTTTACAAGACGGTCTGTTATAATTTCTCTTCTAAGCATCCGATTTAAAATATTATTGTTTTGTTCGACAGATATGATGTCAGAGGCCGAATTTTTATACTTTTTGTCCATCTGTCTTATTTTTTTCCCTCCCATCTATTCATTATAAGATTATCTGTTATAATTTGATTCTAACTGTTTTAAAAATTCTTTTTTTATAGAAAGGTATGACCATCAAAAACTTATATGTGTATTTTTTTGCATTTTGTCTGTCTGTCCGAATGTGTTTCCCATGTGTATTAGGGCTGTTTCACACAATTTTTGTTCCAACTTTCAAATTTTTAATTATTTTTTGTTTTGTTAGACAGGTGTGACATCAAAGATCTATCTTTTATGCTTCTATCTATCTCTCTGTACTATAAGAATTTATGTTTTAAAGCAAGAGAAAATTAGTTTTTTTTAAATTTTTGCAGAACTTCTTTTTATCATTTTAAGGATGTTAAAATATCCGTTTAATGTTTAAGGCACCTATATGTATATCTGAGGTATTTGTAGCATTTGTAGAATAGTGTATAAAATGCCACCGACCTAATCAAGTCCAATTCGAAATTATTTTATTTCCTACACTCGCATAGGAATTTTAACTCAAGTAGGCATTTTAGCCTACTTTCCTTTTTTTTTTAATTCACAAATGTTTTTTTAAAAATAGAAAGTAGTTATTATCTATCTTTTATGCTACTATATATTTTTGTACAGTAAGAATATCTTTGTGTATTAATGCAAAAGGAAATTAGGCTATTTTAATTCTTGCAGATTTTCTTTTTATCATTTAAAGGACCTTAAAATATCCTTTTATTTTTTAAGACACCTATATGTATATTTGAAACATTTGTTTCTTTTGCAATTTTTAAGACCCCCTAAGTGTATATATCTGCTGTATTTGTTTCTTATGTAGTTTTTAAGACACCCTACATGTAATCTGAATTGCTTTTTTTTAGTTGCATTAAGAACTACATGTATATTGTAATACAGATATTGTAATACTGTTTTATTATTAAATTCACACTAATACCTTCATTAATATATAAACATTTGTATTTAAGAGAAATTATATATACTACAACCAAAACAAAAAAGTTGAAAAACTGAACTTAAAAAAATGTCACACTTTTGGCCACCACTGTATATCTGTAGTATTTGTTTTCTTTGTAGTTTTTAAGACACCCTACATGTATATCTGTAGTATTTGTTTCCTTTGTAGTTGTTAAGACACCCTACATGTATATCTGAAATATTTGTTTCTTTTGTAGAATAGTGTGCAAAATGCCGCCGGCCTACCAAGTCCAATTTGAGGACAACCCCCCAGTAGTAAAGAAAGGAAAGTTAGAACCAATTACTGTGACTGTTGACACAAGGACGGGAAATAAAAAGGTAGTTATGTGCAGGGTTTGAAATTTAAGGTTGCTAGTCGCAAAATGCGACCAAATCTTTCAATTTTGGGACAGCAAAATAAATTTAGTAGCAGTAATCGTCAATACTAGCTTTTTTTGTGGTTTCCAACGATCTCGCCAAATGAATCTTGAAATCATCTTTACCGAGCCTAAATTTGAAAATTTTACTGTGATCATAAAATCTTAAAAATTCATTAATCCTAGAATCACACAACTCTAGCTATCTGTAAATTGCAAAACTTTGGCGAAATCCGTAAAATCCCCAAATCAAATCTAACCTAACCTGAAGCTGCATACGATGTCGCCCTTAAAAGCCCACTCAGAAGTCAGCTTGTCACTTGACTATGGTTCTAAATTACGATACCTGTTGTTGTACCCCCATCGTGTAGCTCTAATGCAGGATTAACCTTCTCTCAAGCAAATTAAAATTTGTTAATCGAATATTTAGAAAAGAACTTAAAAAGGGGTACGGACAGACAGAGGATTGAAATCTTCACTAAAAGACAGCACACTACTTTCCATTTTAGCTTCCACACTACGTTTATAACGTAAAAAGTGGAAGGTTTTATAATCGTTCAGTCCGTCTGTCTGTCTGTCACCCACTTTCACAGAAAGAACCACAAGTCCCACAGACAAGTGGAATACGTCATTTTGAAACAGGAAATCAGATTAGGCTACATTCCATATTTCATTAAAAAAATTTAATTAGAAGTTTATTTAACATTTAAATAACTAAAAATTTAATCTACATTGAAATAACATGCAAATTCCATTTTTATTCAATATTTTCACTGTTGCCATTTCGTTAAACGTAGGAGAAACTTTATTTAAAATAAAAATAAACACTTTTGAAAGAATATTTATTTATGTGATATAATTCAGTTTGTATTGTTGTAATATCACAATAGAGTTCTTTTGATGGTTCATTATATATGTATGAAAAAAGATGCATAAAGAATCCTAACTTTGCATAAAGAATATGCAAAGTTTCACTTTTATTTTTAACGCATCAATTTTATTAATTTATTTATCGAACTGTAAACTGGTGGCTACAAAAAGATATTTATTAAAAAAATATCATTATTATTCGAACTTCAAAAAAAAATTAGCAAACGAGAAAATAATTATTAAATCTGAAAAGAAAATTAAGGAAATTAGTTAATTTTGGAATTACAACTAGCTAAATGCGCTGTTTGGCGAATTTCTTTCTGTGGTGCATAAATAGTGTTTCCTGTTGAGCACAAATGTTGTGTGGAAGCGGTTTAAGTAACAGATTCTGTAACAAACAAACTTGTTATTTTTTTCAAATTCTTTCGATTTCAAATGTAATATTCATTCTAGGGTGACATTAATACACAACCTAGACACATATGGCATCAACCCGGACAAGGTAGCACATCATGCTCGTTTAATGTCATTTAAAAAGCATAAGAAGCCATTTTTATTCAAATTAAATCACCATTGCCATTCACAACAATAGCTTAAGGAACTTTTATTATTTCTTTCAAATAATAAATTAAAAGAAATTTATTTTTGCGACATAAATCAGTTTGAAATGACGTCAATTATATTTCACAAAGAGATTCTTTGATTGTATGTTGATATAAAATGTTTTTCTTTTACTTAAAAGCCAGAAATATTACATATTTATTCTTTGAAATATAAATTTATTTAGCAAACGATAAGAAATAATTATTGAATTTTCAAAAGAAAATAAATGAAACCAGCCAAATTTAGCGTGTCGATGTTTAATATAGAATTAATGCTGTGTTTGGTGCCTTTTTTCCTGTTGAACACAAATGTTGTGTGGAAGCGGGCTACGTGACAGATTCTGTTGCAAACATTTTTTTTCCTCTTAAACTCTTTCTAATGAGGTAGTTGCATGAATTTCAAATTCATTGGCAGACAATAGCCCTTTTAAAGACACGTCGAATGCTACTTTTCACACTAGTAAAAAAGTTATTAGTCAGTAATTGAGTTTTAAGTAGGGGATACGTCACTTCCGGTAAAAACACTTACAATCCTCTTGCAGTGCGTAATGACGTCAGGCTTGGCTTTTTTGTCCATTGGCGTGCAGTTTCTAACCAACTTCTGTGCGATACAGCTGTTGAAAATACAAAATGTGTTTTGAATGATCCCATATAGGAATAGGATTATTTAGAATAAGTGGTTTTTCTAAGTTCCAGTTATTCTCATCAGACTTGGTAGATCTCCTACGAAGATTTCGATTGATCCAACAATTGACTAGGTCTGAAGTGTCAACAGCGCGCTCTTGTACGATTTTAAATTCAACAACCAAGCAAGAAACAAGCTGTTCTAATTTATTATCAAAAGCTGGTTTAAGTGAGCAGTATGTTCTTTTAAATAGAACGTTTTGAAAAACGTTGCATGTTTATTTTAATTATGGACATGCTAACCGTAGCGCCATTTTTAGAAAAAATCGCCAAATGGTGTGTTGTTACGTCAGACGCCGTTTTCGATCACATGAGTTTCATGGAATTTTAATAGGCATATTTCGAGTAAAACTAATAATTTTGATGATTTTTAAGCTGATATTTAGAATCTGTAGCTTCTATTGTTCCAGAAAATGGTATAAGTACGTCATTTTGGGTAGGATGCAAGTTCCTCATTCAAATGTAAATATAATATTCATTCCAGGTGACGTTGGTACACAACTTAGACACATACGGTATCAACCCTGACAAAGTAGCGCATCACGTTCAAGTTGCAGTTGCAGCTAGCACTTCCATAACGCCCACGCAGAATGGTAAAGGGACGGTGGTGCTTATACAGGGAAACCAAGTGAAATACCTACAGAAGCTGTTTTTAGGTAAGAATGCTTGCAGGAAAAGCTTTTTAACCCTTTGAGGGATAAGCAAATTGGCTGAAGTTTCAGGTGACTGGTTTATAGGTTGGTATCCCTCAAAGGGTTAAATAATGAAAACTAAACTAGTTGCATAATAATTTTTTTATAATTGCGTGAAAAAAATACGATTTTTACACTATAATTTTAATATCAGACGCGTGTGAAAAGTTATACTTTTTAGAAACAGTGATAAAAAAATTACTTTTTTTCACCCAAAAGCAGTGAAAAAAAGTACTTTTTTCTCTCTTTTCATAAGATGCCAACATTTCAAGTAAAATTTCTATTTCATAATATTTGTAAAATCCAGAAAATTATTGATCTGCTTTATTTATAAATATTATGCGCGTGATTGTTATTTTTTTTAATTTTTGAATCAGTATCCATGTTCAAATGTTTGACTTTAAACTAAAAAATAAGTTTGCCTTTTGTAGTTCCAGAGATTTATCGATGCCGATCTTCTTTTCGTAAAAAAATTAGCACCTGAATTGTTTTTGAACCAATGAGATTTGATTTTTTTCACGTAATTATAAAAAATAGTGTATGAAACACGTGTGAAAAGTAAACTTTTTATAAAACACGCGTCATTATTTCACTCGCTTGTACCTCGCTCGTGAAATAAAATCCACTAGTTTTAAAAAGTGTTACTTTTCACACTTGTTGCATAAATAACTATTAAGCATCAGTTTCCTTTTGATCTGTTTCATCTAAATTGTGTTTACTCCAAAGTGTGCTCATAATGAGCATGCCCCAGGTTTGAGTGTCAACAGAAATTCTAAATGAAAATAAATTATTTTTCAAGCCATAATGGCAAATCAATGTCGTGTGAGAACCGAGCACCAATCAAAGGACAATCAGGAATAAAAGCTGGAAGGAAATATATCACCTGAAAAAATCCTATTAATTAACCATACTGATACTTTGATTCAAATTTATGAGTATAATCATAATGTGAAATAGATACAATGCGTTAATTTTTTCCTTTTAAAAAAATTAGTCCCTAAAAAAGTGTTATTTATCCTTGGAAAAAAAATAATTGCAGTCGAATCTTGTCAATGTGAACTTGCTTAGCATTATTAAACTTAAAAATAAGATCAACTGGAACTATTTCTTGTTACTTTTATTTTTTACTCGTTAATTGCATTTTTATACATTGTTTTTAACTGTTGTTTCTCTAAATAGAGCCTGACCAGATTTGTTTCCGAGAATAACTTTGTGACTATAAAATCATCATTAAATTTTCACAAATCATATTTTATTTGCGTTGTTTTTGTTTGAAAAACCATGAAATAAATAAACAAACTTTTTGCACATTTTTTATAGCTAGATCTAGTTGAATAGCAAACTAAACTGTACTGCAAAATGCAATACGTCTGGTCAACCTAGCTAGATAATTAGATAAATATTCGATATTTTATTATTAGTAGTAGTAGCAGCAGTAGTAAAAAAAAAGTATTATCTTTGAAATATTATAAGCATTTAGTAGTTAAATGACAAAATTTTTGTGGCAGTAAACTAGAAATTCTACTACGGTAAACTATTTTGGTGCTCTCTCTCCTTTCAAATTCACGTTTATAAGTTTTAACTGTAGTATAAATCGTGCTTTTGTTTCTCTACAACTTATTGAATATATAAATGTTTTTAAACTTATCAATTTATGCTCATAATATTTAAAAAAAACTGTTTAAGCGGAGAGCTCATTTAAAATTATTCTTCAAATTTCATGTTATCATGTGTATTTATCTTATAATATTTGTCCAGAAATTTTTAATTTTACTGTTTAAGCCGAGAGCTCATTTAAAATTATTCTTCAAATTTCATGTTATCATGTGTATTTATCTTATAATATTTGTCCAGAAAATTTTAATTTTACTGTTTAAGCCGAGAACTCACTTAAAATTATTCTTCAAATTACATGTTGTCATGTGTATTTATCTTATAATATTTTTCCAGCAATTTTTAATTTTACTGTTTAAGCCGAGAGCTCATTTAAAATTATTCTTCAAATTTCATGTTATCATGTGTATTTATCTTATAATATTTTTCCAGCAATTTTTAATTTTACTGTTTAAGCCGAGAGCTCATTTAAAATTATTCTTCAAATTTCATGTTATCATGTGTATTTATCTTATAATATTTGTCCAGAAATTTTTAATTTTACTGTTTAAGCCGAGAGCTCATTTAAAATTATTCTTCAAATTTCATGTTATCATGTGTATTTATCTTATATTTTTCTAGAAATTTTTAAAGTACCTAGGAAACACCTTCAAGGATTAGAAAATGTACCCAACAAAAAGAAATAAATGTTTTTGTATGGTTCATTTTGTAAAAAAATAATTATATTTGTTAATACAATTTCAATAAATTATTTAATGATTGTAAGTTTTTCTGAATTCAAAATGATTATCTCCATACAGCCAGTCCATATCTCCATACAGCCATTGCTCTGTAACTGAGGGATCTGTGTTTTTTGGCTAAACTTTTAAACCAGTTTTTATATAAATACTGGAAGATCCAGGGCTGGATTTACCAATAGGCCCGGGCCTAGGGGCGCAAAATTATTCCGCATTTTTTTTTTAGTCAGAAAATTTCCATGAAATGTTATAGACTACAATACATGTCTACATCTACATGCTCTCCACGAATAAAAGTCCCATTCGCCTTCCTCGTATAGGTGACGCTGGACGGGTGAATCTTTCGCTTGGATGTGGATTTGTATCTACAGCGCGTTATTTTATTTAATTTGTTATTTATTTTATTTAATTAATTTTACTTCACGATGAATTAGAATAAAATACAAATTATCTTCACAAAGACCTTTACGAGGTCAAATTTCTCCCCCCCTTTTACGATGGTGTAAAGAGGGGGGGGGGGCGACAAAAAACCACGGGCCTAGGGGCGCATAAAATCTAAATCCGGCCCTGGGAGGAACATTAATTTCTAGTTTATATTTTACTTACTTAAAGGGTAACAAGTGCAACAAAAGAAAAAAAATCCACTTTGATATTTTTGTATAATGAAACGAAATTTTATGTCTCATTATCAAACAGTAACCATTTTAAACCTAACTCTGTATAACAGTTAAACTTGTTAATATTGTAGGAAAAATGTTCTGATGTTTGGATACATTATTAAATCTAGACATTTGTGTGGAAAGTCGTAACTATATTTGTTAGGGTCCCTCTTAAC
Source organism: Oedothorax gibbosus (assembly GCA_019343175.1). Lineage (NCBI taxonomy): Eukaryota > Metazoa > Arthropoda > Arachnida > Araneae > Linyphiidae > Oedothorax > Oedothorax gibbosus. Next base: position 41,936,254 of record CM033272.1, on the reverse strand, counting down.
CTGACTCCTTTTAATCGAATCTTTGCTTTTATCAGCCACATTTTTTTTTAGCGTTAGAAGTTTTTTAAACATGCTAAAAGCAAACGTTTTTTTAGTATCGATTCCAATGTGATTCTTATAAAAAAAAGGCGTGGAACAATGGCAGTGAAAACTTCCAAACTTCTAGGTTTGAATAAAAATTTATTGGGTCTTTGAATGATATGTAACTTATAATCTAGCTTCAATGCTTTGAATAAGAGAGAAAGTAGTTTCCTATAGACAGAATGAGAAATTTTCTAACAGATGGACCACTGTTCAAAACACTTTTCGGAATCAGCACCCTTTAAAATATGCAGACACAACATTTTTTTAAAATTGCAATACTTGCATTACCTTACATTTTATATCAGGTAATCTATAATAATAAACAAGTAGGTTTGTTACAGAATCTGTCGCTTAAAGCGGCAAATCTTTAAATCCGGCCCTGCTGGTGGACGGAAAGTTTGTGGCGTTGTTCCTAAGATGAAGACAACTAATACAGGAACCAGTTCGAAACCACTCGTTTACAGCCTACCACGTTTTTAGGATTCTGAGTGTTTCCGAAATGGTTTCTTCATCTTCGACACTCTGAACAGCGACGCCGAACTTTCCGTCCACGCTCATGTTTGGGAGAGCTTCTATGGCCTTGTAATTTAAGTAGACCGTGTTTAAGCACAGAGTTTATTAGTATAGTTCGGCAAAAGTTGAGTTAACCTTTATTTTGAGCACAGATTTTAGTAAGTAGTTTTGCTGCATTTGAGTCAAGCAGCCTTTAGAATCATAAACAAAATTTCAAATTTCATGACAACAAAAACTAAAACTTAACTTAAAATTAAAAGTGTAAGAAAAAAAACAAGTTGGCTTGTTCTTGAAAAATCATTTGGTTGAAACAATGGTTAAAAAGTGATTTAACCAGCAAACCCTAACATCAACATTATTGACTATATTTGAAAAAAAAATTGAAACAAAAGTATAATCTCATGTAAATAGGCATCCGCAAATCTAAAACAAGTAGGTTTGTTACAGAATCTGTCACTTAAACCTCTTCCACACAACATTTGTGCTCAACAGGAAACAAAGCGTTTTATACACCTCAGAAAGAAATTCGCCAAACATAGCCTTTAGCTAGTTGTAATTAAACATTTAAACGATAAAATTAATTATTTTCATTAATCTTCTTTCTCAGATTTAATAATTGGCTTTATCGTTTGCTTAAAATTAGTGCAATTGATGCTTTAAAAATAAAAGAGAAACTTATTAAACTCAAGTTATTGTTGTGTATGGCAATGGTGATTTAATTTGAATAAAAATGGCTTCTTATGATTTTTAAATGACATTAAATTAGCATGATGTGCTACCTTGTCCGGGTTGATGCCATATGTGTCTAGGTTGTGTATTAATGTCACCCTAGAATGAATATTACATTTGAAATAGAAATAATTTGAAAAAAATAACAAGTTTGTTTGTTACAGAATCTGTTACTTAAACCGCTTCCACACAACATTTGTGCTCAACAGGAAACACTATTTATGCACCACAGAAAGAAATTCGCCAAACAGCGCATTTAGCTAGTTGTAATTCCAAAATTAACTAATTTCCTTAATTTTCTTTTCAGATTTAATAATTATTTTCTCGTTTGCTAATTTTTTTTTGAAGTTCGAATAATAATGATATATTTTTTTAATAAATATCTTTTTGTAGCCACCAGTTTACAGTTCGATAAATAAATTAATAAAATTGATGCGTTAAAAATAAAAGTGAAACTTTGCATATTCTTTATGCAAAGTTAGGATTCTTTATGCATCTTTTTTCATACATATATAATGAACCATCAAAAGAACTCTATTGTGATATTACAACAATACAAACTGAATTATATCACATAAATAAATATTCTTTCAAAAGTGTTTATTTTTATTTTAAATAAAGTTTCTCTTACGTTTAACGAAATGGCAACAGTGAAAATATTGAATAAAAATGGAATTTGCATGTTATTTCAATGTAGATTAAATTGTTAGTTATTTAAATTTTAAATAAAATTCTAATTAAAATTTTTTAATGAAATCTGGAATGTAGCCTAATCTGATTTTTTGCTTCAAAATGACGTATCCCACTTGTCTGTGGGACTTGTGGATGGCAACAGTGAAAATATGAATAAAAATGGAATTTGCATGTAATTTCAATGTAGATAAAAAATTTTAGTTATTTAAATTTTAAATAAACTTCTAATTAAAATTTTTTAATGAAATTTGGAATGTAGCCTAATCTGATTTTTTGATTTAAAACCACTTGTCTGTGGGACTTGTGGTTCTTTCTGTGAAAGTGGGTGACAGACAGACAGACGGACTGAACGATTATAAAACCTTCCACTTTTTACGTTATAAACTTAGTGTAAAAGCTAAAATGAAGTTTTGTATGTATGTGTGTGTCTTATAGATTCATAAACTAGACGTTTGTTTAACTCGTAACTTGGCAAAAATACGTAGTTCATACTTAGATTATGATTTTTGAACTTTCAGGTGTCAAAATGGTATATTTTTAGGGAAAATTCGAATTTTCTGAAAAAACTACACCACTTTGGCTCAAATCCGATCTTTTTTTACTTTCCTGATGCCATCGTCTGAAAAAATTAAATAAAACTTAACGAAAACATTTAAAATTGAAAATGTTTATTTTATTCTTTTGCCATTACCTTCAGAAACTAAATTAATTATTTGAAAAATAATTAAAATGTTTCAAGTGACGTAATTCCGCCAGTCTCCATTCCCAGATTTTATTGTGGGTTTATTTGATGATTTTTTCATTGGATTTTTCTGTTGACTGCATGTATGCATATTTAAGCAATAAATGTATAGTGAAGCTATTACTGAACTACGATGGTTAATAAAGGCCATCTCACTAGAGCTGCATATATTAGTGTTTTATGTCTTAATTTTTTCGCCAAATACATTGCCAGACTCGCCCAATTATTAACTAAAACTCGCCAAATGGGCAATTTCTTTTATAAATAATTTATAAGCTGGTCGGTTGTTCGAAGGTCATTGTGTTAGAGCTGTATAATGGGTGTGTTTGTAGCTATATCTATTTTCCCGCTAAATTATTTTCCAAAACGCGCCAAATGAGCTAAAAGGTTTTATATATTTATGAGGGAATTGTGATGACATTTATGAGTGCATTTTATAGCGTATTTTTCATTTTGGAATTTTAAGGCAATAAAACGGTATTTTATACTTTATAACGAGCGGGAACAATAACAAGTTGTTTATAATCATATAACAGGTTATATGGTACACATATTTGGAACGATTTGATATTTTTTAATCCGTGCGAAGAACGGGTATAAATTTGCTAGTTAATAATAAAAAACTAATTACTATGTACATATATAATGGAACACTGCCTTAAATGAAAGCAGGTTTTTCTTTAAACATTTTTAGGTCAAGGTTTTTTAAATCTACACATTAACCTTAACATCTGCAAGAACCAGATTTATTTCAGTGATTAACTTTTAGACTAAACGCTCTCTATTCGGAGAGGTCTGTAGCTTGAATGAATAATCCGAATGCAACAAACTTCGAGATAGTTATTACTAATCAAGAAGGGTGGAAAAGAATGGAATCATAAAAAAAAACCTCGTCTCTTGACCAGTGTTCGAAATTACGAGGCATAATTGGCTGTGTTAAAGCTCCTAAATGAGGCTAGAAATAGGCAGCCGGAATCGATTACTTTACATTAAAAAAAGAAATAGTTACAATAATCACCGACAGATGGCGCTGCCAATGCAAACACAATATTGAAAGCATATTGGCAAAACCAAGAAGCGGTTATTTCTTGCATTAATGTAATGTAATCGATGCCGGCTGCCTATTTCTAGCCTCCTTTAGGAGCTTTAACACAGCCAATTGCGCCTCGTAATTTAGAACCCTGGTCAAGAGACGAGGGTGTTTTTTTTATCCCATTCTTTTCCCCCCTTCTTGATTAGTAACTGTCTCGAAGTTTGTTGCATTCGGATTATTCATTCAAGCTACAGACCTCTCCGAATAGCGAGCGTTATTTCATAACCACCCTGTATTTTATTTATGTCGTTTTTGTTTGAAAAGCTGCAAAACAAATCAAACAGAGACTATTTGCACAATTGAAGAGCTTAGTGAAAGAACGTACTGAGTGGAAAAAAAAAGGTTAAAATGAGAAAATGAGCTTTAAAGTTTTTCGTTTGCACTTAGATACGTTAAAAACGGAACTTGCAAAAGGTAAAAAAATATATACTTAATAATATTCCCCCCTTTTCATAAACTTTAAGTTATTTTTGAAGAAGAGAATAACCTGTTCATCAACACAAAAATCACAATTTTTTTTAAAATGTCACTTAGCATGTTCTTCCAATTTAAGCCCTGGTTTGTAAGGACTGAAAACGCACGTCAAGGCTTGAAAAATCGGCCTGCTCGCCGATATCAGCGTCTTATCTTCGCTTTGGTGGTTTGTTAGAATTCACGTCTAGCGATGCGTTTGCATCTAACGCATGCGTAGTGAGCGAAGGCCACTGGTATATCTTTCGAATAGGTAGAAACATCGGCCATTTCGCACGTTTTGGACGCTCGAATCAAACCACGACTGATTCGAGATTTACGGACGCTGAGATCAACATTAGTTTTGGTGCCGCGGTCATGTGACAACTAGGGCCAATAAAAAAGCGGGAAATTTGGTCGCACAGCTCAGCGTCCGAATTTGTGTTCTTACAAACCAGGGCTTCACACCTTATGTGATACAACCGGGTCCAACTGTACTATTTGTATATACCCCACTATATAAGAGTTCACTTAAATGTGAAATAAAAGTTTAATAAAATATCAGAAGATACATTTAAAGTTCAAATGTTTATTATCTTTTGCACAAGAGTTCCGATTCAAAATATTTATTTTAAAAAGTACATGTGAGATTAAGAGTACATTCTAAAAGTGAAAATTGCACAAACATTTGGTTAAAAGTTTAAAAAGTATAAAAAAGAAAATGTATTTCTGTTTATAAAAATAGGGTATTTAAGGTCAGCTGAAATGATTACAACTGTTTCAACTACACTGTGACAATAATTACCCCAATTGATTAATTTAAACACTATAAGATCACTTTAAAAACACTATAAAATAACCTTATAAACACTTTGAATGTCTTATTTATAAATGCCATAAGTTTAATCCTCTAATTAAGTACCATTATTGAATTAATTTAATTCAAAAATCTGATAACTTTTACATTTTTGGAAATGCTTTTATATCTATATTTAAAAACCTAAAAAAAAACTTTATTTAAATTTCTAGGAAGGAAAGGAACAAAATCTAAAAGAAAACACATTTATTAGAATATTTTTTTAAAAAAAAGTTACCTTTTATAATTCTATATAGATAGATCCATCTTCCATATTTACAGCAAAAATCCCATAGTATCTTATCTGCATAATTATTTTGAAAACATCCTAAACCTGAGTATTTTATCATGTGTTTTTACCATAACCCAAGTATCAAGGCAGTACTGGATGACTGGATCTTGGTATATTCTCTTGCTGCTTATTTCGGTCTGTTTCGTGAGTTTCGACACAGTCAAAATACGACTCGTAATTTGACGTTCGTCAATTGACGAGTTGGGGTTTAGTCATGGAGTTAAGAAGAAACTGAAGATGCTGCCGAGCAAAAACCAATAAAATATCGGGTTTGCCAAGTGAAGCCATCAATCGCTCTGAAGTAAGCCCCAACAAACGCTCTCGGCGAGCTATTTGGCGCGATTATATAAAGCAGAGTTACAGCAGCGGCTTACTACAGGGTGAAGCAAATAAAAGCGGCCCCAACGTGGAGATAAGAATACGACAGAAATGTTGCCAAGTCAAAAACCAATACAAAAACAGGTTTGCTAACATGAAGCCATTGATCGCTTCAATATTAAGCCCAAACAAACGCTTGGCGACTTATTTGCCGGCAACTACGCTATGGTTTGAAAAGCTAGTTGAATTGAAATATAAACAAGGTTTGTAGAGCTGATCAAAAAAGTTCCCACTAGTGATTATTTCGGTTGTTATTTATCGTAAAGAATCGGACCTTTTTTGTTTTTGTTAATGCAAAACATTCTAAATTTATTACAAGACCCAGAATCTGGTGTTCTATTAATGTGATGCTAATCCAATCCAACCAATGAAAAAACAGGTTTGTCAAGTGAAACCATTGCACGCTTGAATAATCTTTTATTTCCACTTGAAAGCTTTCCGGCGGCTTCAAGAGTTTTTCTCGCCAAGCATTTCAACGTATTCCTATCTCTAGACCGGGGCCGGTTTTATTTGCCTCACCCTGTACACTGTACATCGACATGGCGATATCTGACTCTGTCTAATAAAAACTCTAATTACAACGCATTTTTCATACCTGTAAAGGGAATTACTGCCATGCAGGATCTCATGCTATACTCTACAACTGAGCCAACTGCTTTTTTTTTTTTAATTTTTAATCAACGCCTTTTAACCCTTTCAGTCCCAGTGATGCCATTTGGCATCATCATATTTCTGATCATAATTTTAAAAAAATTGGGCTGCCATCTGTTGTTGTTGTTGTCGTGTCCATGTTGTGTGCAAAAACTAGATGGATCCGAAGCTGTCGTAGACAGCTTTCGCTATTTCCTCTGCATCTTCGGAGAGAATTAAAATTTCTGGGTCTTCAAAGCCAATCCTGAAGAGCCTGGCTTGAATGGGCTGCCATCTATTGGGATTAATAAAAAATATTTTCTGATAGAAAAAAGTTTGAAGAATCGAATGATGTGCTTTTTGATATCATAAATGACTATAGACAATCAGAATTTTTTTTTTTCTAAAATGATGTTTTCAAATTGTCATTGGGACTGAAAGGGTTAAAGAACAAAATGATACGTTTAACATTGAACTAACGTTGAGTGGGCGGTTTGCTTTCTCTTATTTGGGTTGCTTGGCGATTTTCATACGACTCTACTTTTTTTTTTCTCGCCAAGCATCTCCATCTTCTTCTTAACTCTTTGGATTTAGCAGCACTTACATTCACTGAATTGGCTGTACTGACGTAGACAGAGCAGGGTTGGGTTTTTCCCGTCCAAAACTAATATTTCCCATCCCAGCGGGAAAAACTGGGAAATACCTATTTCTATCTGAGAAATACATTTCTTTGAGATATACCTTGTCTGGGAAATTCTTTTTAATTAATTAAAAAAAATTATAAAAGTAAACATCAGTTTTTCTTTTTTGTTTACATCCTAATCTTTGTATTCTGGCTGTCATTGCAATTGTGCCACTATATCTCTCTCTGGAGGGGGGGGGGGGGGTATCCCTTGTTAAGCTCAGCGCTTTTTAATCCCCTTTACCACAACTATAGCCGTTATAGTTTGCTAAAGCCTAGTAAAATTGTTTGATTTTATTTCCAGATTTAGCAGACATAACTCAATAATTATTTATCCTATACAATATTTTAATGAATATTTACCACAGACAATATTTTAATAATTATTTATGTTTATGCATTTAGCACACTTAAATAATATACAAAAGTATATGATTATTATATTACTATATTTGTAAAATAATTTATTTTTTAATTATTATTTTGTAAAATAAAAATCCGGCACAGCACAAAGCAATCTAATCAGACGTTGGTACTGTGAATCACGAACAGGTTTAGCGTGCACCAGTCCCATGTACACGAAAGATTTACATGCTTATAGTAGTGCCATACTAAAAATCACTAAATCAGCTGAAATTGCCGGCATACACAAGCCAGGGTAACTGAAAAGCCTTCGGAAAAGCGTTACTTGCAGGGATTCTGTCGGTAGGTAAGGTGGAAACCTCTTGCATTTCTGATTCCGTTGGAGACGAACCTCACCAGAAACGGCCCCGGAGTCGAATCTAGAAATGAAAAGTTTGGAAAAAAATCATAAAAGATCCTACACACTGTAATTTTTTACAGTGTGTAGGATCTTTTATGATTCGTTGGTTAAAGTTCGTTGGTTTTACAGAAAAAATGTCAGCTGGTGTGCTAAAAGATACGTCCGTATGATTTAAGGTAAAAAATATGTTTTTTTATACTATAATTTTAAATTTTTTTTAACAGATACATTAAAGAAAAAACAAAAATTTTACTTGCCTGTGTTACAAAAATAGTTGTGTAAAAAAGTTCCCACTGTGTCTAAAAAAAGATATCGCCATTTATGCTGGAAAAAACGCCAAATCTCCCCGTATTGTGCCAAAAAAGACAAAAACTGCAAAAAACATCGCCAATAATGCCGAAAATATTGATAATAATGTCAAATCAGCCGGAGTTGCGCCGAAACGACCGAAAATTCGAAAAACGTTTACAAAACATAGAAAAAGTGTCTCAAAATAACTTCTGAACAACTCACCTATTCGAATATACGGTGATGTTGCCTTAGGCTCCCTCACGGGTCTGTTGGCAGTCCCGGACGGCGCAACTCTGCCCGAACAGACTCGGATTCCGGCGAACAGGACGGGACGTAATCGTCGTGACACTCTGCGGCCACCGGCCCCGTGAAGCCAAAGGCTTTTTGCCAATAATGCTAAAAGCATCGCTAATACTGCCAAAAATGTCGCCAATGAAAAAAACATTGCTAATAATGCAAAAAAAGTTGCCAATAATACAAAAAAAGTTGCCAAAAATATCGCCAAATTTTCCCGAATCGCGCCAAATAGACCAAAAATTCTCCAAACGTTTAGAATTGTTTTTATAACAAAAATAATGTTTTGAACAACTCACCTGTTAGCACATACGGCGACGTCGAATTAGGCTCCCTCACCGGCCTATTGGCCGTTCCGGAGGGCGCTACCCTTCCCGAACAGACTCTGATTCCGGCGAACAGGACGTAATCGTCGTGACACTCTGCTGCCACGGGGCCCGTTAGGCCCCCTGCCCCAACGGCCCCGCTTGGAAGGGAACCTACTGCAAATGGGGCCACGATTCGGCCGTCCGCTGAGAGTTGATAGGTGACCGAACAGAACCCGGGCTCTTTTCTGAGGCAGATGAGGTAGTCGAGGTTGTTTGGGTACCTGGCGTGAAATACGAAGAGTATTAAATTTATTAAGGCTTTGAAGTGGTTTGTTGCCATAGATATCATAGTTAAAGTATTAGATTGGCAGGTCACGTGACCTCCAATGCTAACGACGGGACGCGCATGGAGGCCAAATAAGAGGGCAAAATGGCCAGTGTTGCTGCCACTTTAAGGAGAAAAATACTGCGAAAAAATACCATCTAATTCTAAAATTACAAAAAAATACTAGAAAAGGATTTAAAGTCTCTAAAAAGATTCCAAAATGCAGCTAGTATTTTTACGATATTTTTTTTTGTAATTTTAGAATTAGATGGTATTTTTTCGTAGTATTTTTCTCCTTAAAGTGGCAGCAACACTGGCCATTTTGCCCTCTTAAAAGGCCTCAATGCACGTCCCGTCGTTAGCATTGGAGGTCACGTGATCAGCTAATCTAATATTTTAACTATGATATCTATGTTTGTTGCCTAGAATCTTCATCAGGCGCATCTCAATCAGGCTAGAATCTCAATCAGGCGCACTGCATTTTGCAATACAGTTTAGTTGGTTTTTCAACTATCTAACCATAAAAATTGAACAAATAGTCTCCGTATTACTTTTTTTCATAGTTTTAAAAATAAAAACCATGTAAATAAAATATGATTTATGAAAATGTTATGGCTGTTTTCATAGTCGAATAGTTAATCAGTGAAACAAATCAGGCCATGCTATCTAGAACAAAATGGACAACACGGTCGCGTCATAATGTGAGCAAGAAAAGGTTTTTATTGGTACATGGAAATTTAACATGAGTAATTAGGCTAAAATGAAAAATATTCCATTTCTAATATGAAAAAAATCTCTCGTTTTTAACTTGATAAATACTAAATTTTAACAAAAAATGGGTAATTATTAATATCACATGCAGCCAACATGAATAGCTCAATGCCCACTGTTCTCAACTTGCAAACCATTGAGCTAGAAGAAACGTGGAGTGAGGTGTGTGATTCACTGAACAGGGCAGCAAACGAGCCGGTTCAATAACGAAACGCGGAGGAATACACGGCACTGCAGCAGAAACGAACCCGGGCAGAAAGCCTAGAAACTTGCCTATTTCGCTATTGGGTTCGTCTTCGCTGGTTCTTAGTTAGTGATCCACATGGTTATTTCTTTAAAAAGTTGGAATTTAAAGTTAAAAAAAGTTAATTTCTTTTGAACTAAAAATGTTAAAATACATTTAGGAGACCAAGTCAATATGATAGAGGGACGTCTCATACAAGCATTGCATACAAGTGTAGGGAAAGTAGTGCTTTTCTGCCTTGTTCGCTCAAAAGGGTGCGAGTGGGTTTTCGGCTCGCTGACACCTCACTCCAGTTTCCCTCTCTCAATGTTGCAAACATACATTCTATTCCGATGGCGAGAACGAGTTCCCGTCGCCTTTTCAACCGGTGGGAAGTTTCCGTTGGCGAATGGCGACAAAAACTGGTTGAGGGTTGGAATTATTTTTTTCCGATGCTATATGTGACGTCACAAACAGGGCATGGGGTAGAAACGCCCAGAATTGCCGAAGCGATAACTCTTCCGAGGAGCTCGTGGTAGATCCCCTGGTGTGAAATGCAATAGTGAAATGCAATAGTATTCACATTCTTAAGGATCTCTGTGTTAAATACAAAGTGCTGTTTAAAAATAAAGTGCTCTGTGTTAAATACAAAGGGAAAAAAAATATTTTTTAGACCGCATTTCGACTCCGGCTGCATTGAATATTTTTACAAACTGTTTTTTTATTTGGTAAATGTATTGACTGAATTGTTAATTCAAATTTAAAAAAAAAATTCATACGTATTACGTACCCTTGTCCTAGAATGCCTGCTTCGTCGTAGTTGAAACTCTTGAATGAGCCTCGGGTGCCCCTGTAGTACTGTAGGCAGTGAGGAGGCGCTGCGAAACAAAACACTGTGCATCAGTTTGTAAGTTAAAATTATGTGCCTATTAATTTCTTTAAAAATTCCATTATTACTTTTTATTTGAAACTAAAGTTAGGTATATAAGGAGGGACACTACATCTAGCACGCAGGAGGAGTTAGGATCAAAAATAAGTCTGCCCGTATCTCTTCTCTTTTGTCAAATTTATAGTAAGATGAAACTAGCAAAAGATTTTTTTTCCAGTCAAGTTCGTAGACAACCTTTCGGTTTGGTTTTTTTTTATTATAAAGGAAGTTCAAAACCAATTACAAATTAGAGTTTGTCGTGGCGACATCTGGTGTGGAAAATATAAATCATTATGTAGTTTTGATGCTGCCATTTAGTGGCAACATCTGATACTAAAAGTTGACCTTACCATAAAATTTGCTTTTTGCAACTATTCAAAATACTCAAATTAATATAATTAATATTACAACTATAATTTTTCTAAAAAGTATAGATTAAATAGTCAATAACATGTGCTTGAAGACAAAAAAAAACAGAAACATACGAATTTCAGTTTTCTGAACTCCGACTATCCGAATTTCAACTAATCCGACATTCCAACTAATGAAACTCCCAATTATCCGAAAGACGGAACATAATATTGTGATTAGCAGAATAGTGTTTTAAATTAGTGTGTTAAAAAGTTATCCTTTACAGCAGGATAACTTTTAAACTTTATATAAAGGATAACTTTTTATAAAAATGCTGATTACATGGGAAAGAAAAATTCTTAGAACTGTTTTTGGACCTGTCAAGGAAGGAGATCTTTGGAGAAGGAGATTTAATTTCGAAATTTCAAGACTATTTAAGGAAAAGGATATAATCAGTTATGTAAAGGCAAAAAGAATACATTGGCTGGGACACCTGGAAAGAATGGAGGAAGACAGAGGCACTAAGAAAATATTCAAGGGGCAGTGCCAGGGACAAAGGAAAAGAGGAAGACCAGCTAAGAGATGTTTTGATGAGGTGGAGAAAGACCTTAAGACTCTAAAAAGTCCGAAACTGTAAACAAAAGGCTAGAGACAGGAGGCTTTGGAGGAAAATTGTTAGTGAGGCCATAGTCCAACATGGACTGTAATGCCAAGGAGTAAGTAGTAAGTTAAAAAGTTATAGTTGTAATATTAATTATATTAATTTTAGTATTTTTAATAGTTGCAATAGCAAATTTTATGGTGTAAGGTCAACGTTTAGTAGCAGATGTTGTCAATAGATGGCAGCATCAAAACTTTATGATTTATATTTTCAACATCAGATGTCGCCACTACAAACTCTTTACTTATTGGAAATCTACTACGTAAACAATATTGTTAGCCAACCTGCATCTCTGCCTATGCACCCTACTTGGGTGACTTTGATGTTGAATCTTCGCCCGTAGATCCCGACCATGTTAACATGAAGACTGATAGCTCCGGAGTCTTCAACGTCGACGTAATCTAGAAAGAAAACAAATATTTACCCTTTACACTGTTTTTTGCAAGTAACTGTTCTTCAAAGTTAGCCCCTTAAGAGGGACTGTCAGTCCCATAGAGCTAATGCATTAGTTTTGAAATCCCAACTTCCGCAGAAGTATTGCTTTGCCATGTTAGCCCATTTTCACCAGGTAAGGGAATCATCACAACATCAATTTAAGACAAAATTGAAAAGAAAATAACATCCGGTTATTTAATTATTAATTGATAAAGTTTTAAAATATCCATCTGCTGGGGCATTTTACAACTTCAAAAGTATATAATTAAATAACTAGATAACATTTTCGTTTCAAATTTGTTTCATTTCGATGTTATGTTGGGCTACCCTACCTGGGGAAAAAGGGCTAACATGGCTAAGCAATACTTCTGCGGAAGTTGTGATTCCAAAACTAATGCATTAGCTCTATGGGACTGACAATCGATCTTAACCCTTTTTCGGAAAGATTTCGATACAGAAGTAAAGGACGCTTCGCGTTGACACTCGTCGGTTATTTTCCGATGTCAGATTTCAGATACTGTTCGAATACTCCTCTGTAATGAAATATTCTGTGATATTATTGAAAATGTATGGCAAAGTGGAATGAAAATATCCCTAATGCTATGGACAATATGTGTTGACATAATTTCCAGTAGCCGAGCAATACAGAAAACATTCGTGTTTAATAGATATTTTCTGTATTGCTGGACACATAAAATAAAAGAAAAGAATACGTCAAGCCATACAAGTACAGTCAAACCTCGATAACTCGACTTCCTATAAGTCGAATGATCCTGAACTTTTAATCAAGTCACGAATCATTTCTATACTTTTCTTTAAAAACTGTCTCAATAACTCGAACTGAGCATCTTTTAAGTCGAAGTAGATTTCCTCAGTAAAAAACTCAATCCAGTACAGACAACACCCTAACTGTGTTAAAAATTAGGTGACTTTGTGAATGCCAACAACCTTAAAATAATACAAACAAGAAACAACTTCTTTTTTCGAATGAGATTTACATGGTATGTATACTTATTAATATGTAATGAGGCCAAATTTTGTAAGTTTCTATAAACATTTCGAACCTATTCTTCTCTTGTTGTTTACATAGGCTATTAAAAACCTGAAATGCGTACAACTATAGTACTGTGGCAAATATCAAACGATTTCAAACATGGAAAACTGATACAGGGTGGCCCAGCGGGTAGCGTTTGAAACAAATGAAAAAATAAAAAACAAATAAAAGACATGAGAAGAATTTAATGACGTTTATTGAATGGACATATTGGGCAATTTATGATAAAGAGGTTCAAAGTGCCCGCCCTCTTTAACAAGGACAACAGTTAGGCGGTTTTCGAATACAAAAATACTCCATTCTCCTTACCCATACCTTCCTCCTTCCTCCATACTCCTTTTGTTTGACTAATTCTTTTTGTGGGAAGCTTTTTTTAGCTTTTGTGAGAAGTTCCACAAAAAGAATTGGCCAAACAAAAGGAGTATGGAGGAGAGGTATGGGTAAGGAGTATGGAGTATGGTTGGATTCGAGAACCGCCTAACTGCTGTCCTTGTTAAAGATGGCGGGCACTTCGAACCTCTTTATCATAAATTGCCCAATATGTCCATTCAACAAACGTCATTAAATTCTTCTCATGTCTCTTATTTGTTTTTATTTTTTCATTTGTTTCAAACACTACCCGCTGGGCCACCCTGTATTAAGTGCCTGTAAAGAGGAATGGGAGGTAACTTTTATAACTCGAACTTCGGATAAGTCGAATATTTTTGGAGGTCTCCCTGGGACTTCGAGTTATAGAGTATTGACTGTATACGAACCCTTGTTGACGACATAGGAGATAGACACACTGACCACACTACACAATCGCTGCCACGGAAGGACTTTGAATGTATTAAATTTTCTTTTCGTAATCAAACAGAAGAATCTGTTTTCAAGAGGTGTAATCAAAGAGTTCTATAGTAGGGTAGAGGGCCGTAGTGAGCCTAGTGGTCAGCGTCTCGGGATCGGAAGGTCCTGCGATCGAGTCCCGGTACCACTGAAGACCTACCGAGTATATGCGGAGTACGTGCTCTTTAAATCTGTTGGGTCCGAAAGTCCTCTAAGTTCCCATACCAAATCAATACCTCTGGGGGTGACAAGCCAATTCTGGGGATCCTCTAGTTGGCCTCTGTCTCTAAAAATTAGATGGATCCACTTATGTGTGTGTGTTGTCTGTTGTGTCTGTCTTACTTGACGAAGGTTTATAAGCGGGTCGCTGACCAAGCACACAAACCTGAATATATATGTCTAACAACCAACTATAGTAGGGTAGAGGAACGACTCGTACTGAGCTGCCATCGGCAGCCACGGCTCACTACGGAGCGTGAATAGAGTGGCAAAAGAGCTAGTTTCGGTTTAGAGGCCAATTGGAATCGAAGCTATTTAGGGGTTTTTTGACTATATTTTAACTGGCTTACGAATTTTACCAAATGCAGCAGTTGATTTAAAATTTTGATACTGAGAAAGGAAGTACACCCAGGGCAAGGCGAGAATCGAACCCTCACCCGTTACAGCGCGCGAACTGCTAGACCACTCGGCCATCGGGCCCCACATGCCACCCTATATTTTCTGCGTGTTGGTCCATGGTGCTGTTGCCAGGTTCAGTCTTTACCCTACTATAGAACTCTTTAGGTACAATATGTGTTAGTGGTTGCAGATGTTATCTGTTTACCGGCTAACGAGATATAATTTTACAGAAATCTGCAGTATTTTAAGAAAACGGAAATTTTCTGTAGGAAAATAGGTTGTTGCCAGGTTCAGTCTCTACCCTACTATAGAACTCTTTGGGTACAATCTGTGTTAGTGGTTGCAGATGTTATCTGTTTACCGGCTAACTGAGATATAATTTTACAGAAATCTGCAGTATTTTAGGAAAACGGAAATTTTCAGTAGAAAAAAATAACAAAAATATTATGCTTTTTTTAACTGACTTTTTTTACAGTGTAGACGTGCCATTGCACCTTATGAAAAATGCATGTGTTTGCAGCGTTTTTTTAACTACATACACTGTAAATTTTCAAAGAAATAAAAAAGTTAGGTAGTTCTGATACAGATAACGGCATAAAACGCTCCCAACAAAAACCTCTCTTTAAAAGACAGCCAAGTTCTTTAAAAAAAAGTGGAATCTGAAAAAGGTGTATGTTTAGGTATTGATAAGCTATATTCGTTTTTTAATTGTATATAAATATAAATTAGAACGTTTTTCATAAGCTGACAAGCAAAACCATGCTTTACAAAGGATGAAAATAATTTTCAAAATTAATCCCAAGAAATTTGTACACACAAACGTAGAGATTATCAATTCCAAAACGTACCAAAACATTCAGAACCAATACGTAAACAATTACTAACACATTTTATACAGGATAAATTTTAAGCTGCGTTGAAATCGAATTTTAAAAACTTAAAAGTTAACGTTTTAATTCTGTAAGAAAGATATTAATGCGATGGGCTTGTTTCAACACTTTGCCACAAAAACAAAACAACCAATGGCATCGCAGTTCGGATAGCGTGACCTTTTTAAAAAAAACCAATGAGCTGTTTCGACACCTCAAAGAAACTGCCAAAGAAAACCAAGCAACCAATGAAATCGCAGTTTAGAGAGACTGACGTCAGAGGAAATATTCCCATTCTCAAGTGTATTTTTTAATGAGTTACGTAAGAATCTACTGCAGATGTTCAGAACTGAAGGTTTTTGTGGCCACTCATTACTCCATAGAAATAGCCAGGGCCGGATTTCTAAATATGCTAAGTAGGCTGTAGCCTAGAGCGGTGAATTTTTTGGGAAGGCAAATTTTACGACCCATTAAAACCGCATTCGGCATAAAAAAATTATTATAAAGATACGAATATTTTTAAGAAAAGAAACACAAATAATTTACATTAATGCGTAAACCGTAAACGTATATATAGTACTAATATTTCGTAGCAAACATGGTCGCTGCGAGGGCAAGTGCCCCCCCCTCCTCCCGGATTTCGAAGTTGAAAGAAAAATAGCAGAACAGTTTAAAAAAAATTCACCTATACCGCTTTCGATTTAGTGTGTAAAGGTACATAGATGATTCTAATATGTGTATCTATTTTAAACAGCACATGCCACCCTATTTTGCAGCTAACCCGCTACCTTTCCCCGAATTGGGAGAATATTGTGACTAGGGCGGCAAATCGTAGCCTACAGGAGGCAAATCTTTAAATCCGGCCCTGGAAATAGCATTATCGAATATCCTTACTTTGAAACGCAAAAAACAATGGTGCTACCGTTAGACTGTTATAGTCCATCCTCGTATTTATTATGCTAGTCTCGAAAACAATTTTCTCCCATAGGTAGGGCCGCAGTGAGCGTAGTGTTCCACCCTACTGTCGGGTTTGCGATCGAGTTCGGTACCCTGAAAGACCTACGAAAGCGATTTAGTGTTTAAATGCGTGGCCCCGACTCCCCCAAGTTCCCTACAAAATCAATACCTTGGGGGGACAAGAAATTCTTTTCGAGTGGCCTCGCTCTAAAATTAGATGACAGGTATGTGAAAGTGTCCTCACTTGAAAATTTATACTGCTAAGCCATGAAAATAGTCTACCAACTTCCTCCATAGGTAAACATTGGGGAGTTATAGTTAAACTCATAGTTTCCTTGCACAGAAGCCACGGAGCATCAGATGAAAGCGCACATCAGATGAAGAGGAAATTTCAACCGTTTTATTTTTTCTTGATCTGATTGCTCCGCGCGTTTTATAGCTCCGCCCGTGGTCGTGCTTCTGTGCAAGGAAACTATGAGTTTAACTATATCCAATCTCTCCATAGGTAAACATTGGGGGAGTTATAGTCTGGCTGCCACAACTTAGCATCCCAAATATTTTGATTGTGGAACAGTCCACTTCGAAAAAAGGTAAGGAAGGTTTTGGTTTTGGGCAAGAGTTACTATGTTTGGCGATGCATTGCTTTTATGGGCGCATATTTCTTTACGGTTTAGAAACAGATTATCAATTGAAGGGTAGATCGAACTTGCATCGGGTTCACTCTTATATCGATTATTGATCAAGTTAAGATTACAAAGAAATACACGCATAATCGCTAACCCGCTACCAGCAATCAACAACAATCCTCTATCGCCGATAGCTGATGTGTAGTTCTAGTGTGATACATTATTTACAATCGAACTCGACCAACAATCCCCTCTTCTCGCCAAACGCCTTGAGCTGGCAACCCTGCCTCATTCGGCTTAAAACCTTAATTCAAAGTGGAATCTTCCACATTCAAAATATTTGGGATGCCAAGTTGTGGTAGCCAGACTATAGTTCCGTTTTCGGAAATGCATGTCCACTTAAGAGGGACTGTCAGTCCCATAGAGATAATGCATTAGTTTTGAAATCACAATTTTTGCAAAAGAATTATTTGACCATGTTATCCCATTTTCACCAGGTATGGGAATCATCATAACATCAATTTAAAACAAAATTGAACAGAAAATAATATCCGGTTATTTAATTATTAATTGATAAAGTTTTAAAATAGTGTCGCCATCTGCTGTAATTTTTGGCATTTTAAAACTTCAAAAATATATAATTAAAGAACTAGATAACATTTTTGTTTCAAAATTTTTTTCATTTTGATTTTATGTTGATTCTCATATCTGGAAAAAAAGGGCTAACATGGAAAAGCTATTCTTCTGCGGAAGTTGTGATTAGAAAACTAATGCATTAGCTCTATGGGACTGACAATCCCTCTTAAGAACCAGAACTACTTCTGTTCAATCTCTCAGATACTGCCATTGACCGAACTCACAGTGCTGCCCGTCGTTGAGGCCGCATATTTTCGGTATGAGGTTATTCTCGTTCTGCCCCGTCACCACCAGCATGTCCTGGGAGCAGTTTCCTTCCACAGGTCGAGCCAGGTCAAAGGTCAAAAAGTCCAGCCGGATCTGACAAATAGCCTCCGACTTTTTAGATACTCGGACCTTGCAAGTTCCCTCGTCCTCGTAAGGGGCCGGGAATCCAGGGCTGCGAAAGTAGGAGACGACCTCGGCCGTTGATGACCCGCATTGAAGGTCGACTGCAATAAAAACTTTTATTACTACAAAAAGTAAATTTGTTACAGAATCTGTCACTTAAACCGCTTCCACGCAGTATTTGTGCTCAACAAAAAACGCACTATTTATACACCTCTGAAAAAAAAATTCGCCCAAACAGGGCCTTCAGCATTTTCTAATTCAAACTTTTAAACGTCAAAATTAACTATTTTCATTAATCTTCTTTCGCAAATTAATAATTATTCATTATCGTTTGCTGAATATTTGTTTGAAATTCGAAAAATAATGATGCAACTTTTTGTAATAAAAATCTTTTTTGTAATAAAAATCTTTTAGTTGCCACAATTTCCCATATTGATTAACTTTCTTTCGAAAAAGAGAATAATAATTAGTAAAATAGATGCTTTAAAAATAAAAGCGAACTTTCGCTTATTTTTTTTATTCAAAGTAAGAATTCTCTATGCATCCTTCCTCATACATATATAATGAACCATCAAAAGAACTCTATTGTGATATTACAAAAATTTAAACTTAATTATATCTCATAAATAAATATTCTTTCAAAAGTTTTATTTTCATTTTAAATAAAGTTTCTCGTACGTTTGACGAAAAAATCGAAGTATAAAAAAAGAAAGTAGCTTAAAGTACTGTAGTTACAAAGCCTTAGTATTTTTAATTAGCTCGAAATATGAAAATATCGTCCGGAGTTATTAGCCTCTTAAGTTTCATTTCAACGTTACGAGAATGCCAAGTTATTTCCTCAAACTAATCATAACTCTTTTAGTTCTATAACATTTTTTATTTGGTTTGCTGTGAATTGTAGACTATTGGTAAGATTATTTTTCCATATAATAAAACGAAAAAGTGCAATTTTGCCGATTTCAAGGTAGTGGACCCCCTTAAGGGGACACTGTACCACTTTCAATTTTTTTTTTTTAATTTTGACATATTCACTATAAAATTGATTTTTTATTAGTTCAATCTATATTTAAAAACAATACATGACTAAATAAATTAAAACTTAATTTAATTTTTTAAGTAATTTTAAATTTTTTTTTAATTTGTTTGAACTTTTTTAAAATGCTAAGGCTTTTTTAAATACAAATATTTTAACCCACATTTTTTTCTCATGTACTTTAAACTGTTTTAAATAAGAAGTGGTATCCAAATTTGATTTATCTTTAGTATTTATTTTATAAAAAAAAATATTTATCTAGAAAATCCCAAATTTTTTTTAGCATATTTGAACATTTTCAACTTTAGTATTTTTTTATAAAAAAAATATTACTTTTGAAAACAATTTTAATACCAATTCTTAATGTCAACATATTTGACAGACTGCATACAAAATTTCTTAGACTTTTATAAATAATTAAAAAAGCCTTAGCGTTTTGAAAAACTTGTCATGAAGGAAAAATGAACACCGAGAAAAACACATTTAAAGTTTTCATTTGTTTGCATTTTTATCCTACTTTTCCGCATAAAAAGTGAAAAACTTTTTTTTAAATATAGCTACACTTTTAAAATTTGGCAGACTTATTTAGAAGATTTCAAACTTTAATTTTAGCAAATAAAAAAAAATTCGCACTTTTTGCCGATTTCAAGGTAGTGGACCCCCTCAAAGTGAACTGTACATCCATCTACAAAATCAAAACCAGAGGGAGGGAAAAAAAAGATAATTCTACATTGTTGTGCTAATACATCCAATTGTTTTTATGTTTTCTTTGTTAGAATTACTTTTCATTCTTTACTGCATTATTATATTATATAGAAAAGAAAACATATTCGCTATCTTACAACAATACCAATCTAATCGAAACAATTAAATTTAACTTTAAAACAGTCACAAGCTCAATAAACCTCAACCTAGTAGCATAAAAAAAAATAGTTGTTCCTATCCTCCAAAAAAATATACAATTTCCCGTACATTTTACGACCCATATTTATCTTGGATTTTATAATAATATAGTCAAGCAATATAATGGCTAAAGTATTAAGATGGATTCGAAAGCAATGGTAAGTAAAATAACTTTTACAAAAGCGTTTTGTGGTAAAAAAAATAAATATTTGAAATGGTACATTATTTACCGTTTACATTGTAGAAAGCTAGGTAGCTTAGCGTATGACTTATGACTTTGGAGGGGGGCTCTGTGTGAGCCAAGCACCGCGACCAGGGGTCTATTGTACCATCCCCAAGAAATAAATCCCTCGTTCTTATAAGAAGAGCCCCGTTGCCGAAGCAAAATTCAGCAAGGATCTGATAGGAATATCCTGGAGTTCCCAGGGCTCGAGTAGGTGATGCCCCAGATGCTCAAATCTGTGAGCTGCGAAATTCTCGCATTCACAGAGAATGTGGGTGACCGATTCGTCCTTGTCCTTACAGCCTCGACAAGTGGGATCGTTGAGGACCTTCATAATGGTAAGGTGCCTTTTAAGGGTGCAGTGGCCAATAAGTAGACCTACAGCCCTGCGTACAGCTTAGCGTATACAATAGGTTGATAAATCTCGTATAGGGGAGAGTGGGGGCTAATGGGACAAGGGGCAAAATTGTTTTACAAATATTTCTACCCTACAACATTGTAACACAGTTAGACTTCACATTTTAACAACCAAAGATTAGCCATTAAAAGCATTTGGTGAAGTGGAGAGAGGAATTGTTGTTTTGGAGAATTCAAAGTAAGTTAGAAGTGTAATAAGCATTTCCAAAAATTCGCTTTATGTAGTAATAACGATTTCTTTGCTGTTTTCGATATCTTTGGTTGTTAGTCAGTGATGCACACAGAATTAAAAAACAACTGATATTAATTCGAATTTAAGCTTGTTTATATAAAAAGTTTGCCCAGCAATAAAGAAATAGCTATTAGAAATTTAAATACAAAAAAATAATTATTTACATTTTTTTCTAATGCGCATCGTTCATTTAAAATATATAGATTTGAATATATTAATAATTTCTCTCTTTCAATCTTTCTTATTTAACCACTTGTTTAACTGAAAAAAATGGTCGGTTTGCTGTTTTCTTTAGTTATCTAAACTGCTACTATGTTAAACTGCTACACTGTTAAAAATTGTGTGCTTGGTTTCACCATTATATTGGTTCCTAATAGCTGCAACGGCTGAATGGTGAAACGTTCCACCATATTTTGGTATTCGGTTGAACCATTTCTCAGGTTTTTGTTTCCAAATCCATAAAAATGGTTCAACCAAACACCGAAAAAAAGGTGAAACATTTCACCACTCAGCCATTGCAGCTAATAGAAACCAATATCATGGTGAAACCAACCAATATCATGGTGAAACCAAGCACAAAATTTTTAACAGTGTGCTTATGTTTACCAAATTAGTTTACAAATTTTTAAAATACACATTTTTATCCTGTGCATCCAGCTGTTCCAAATTAAGTTGTTCAGACATAAAACAACAACAACAACAAAAATATTAGAAACTAATGCCATTAAATATTTGAAATAATAATTTACAATAAATTTTATTACATTTGTAAATACGAAATTTACAAACCTTCATTTTTTTTGTCAAATTCCTTCATTAATTATGTTTCCTTATAGCGCTAAAATTTGTTCCTGTTTGAAGAGTGGAGAAGCCGATCATGAAGTAAGTTCTTATTCGCATTTGATAAGTTGTACAGTCCTGCACAAAAGTTTAGACACAGAAGCAATTCATGAAAATATCGATAGTATTCATTAATTCCCACTAAATTCTTTTTAATATATATTGTTAAACTCGTAAGAAAAAAGGGTAACAAAAAGAAATTCAGAAAAAATTAAATAAAATTGTCTAATATCAACAAGTCGAAATTTCGTAAAATTGCCATGCCTCAAAAGTATAGACACAAATGTAATGTTTATGCAAATTCTTGAGCAGAAGTGACTGTGTTATCAAAGGGGAGTGTCTCAAAGCTGCTATAAAGGGATTGGAATATTTTTTACTGCTTATAATGATGCCCAAGTCAAAGCAATTTTCATTTGCTGAGATTATAAGAATTTGGAAATTAAAAAGCCGAGGTAAATCAGTTTCTGATATTTCACTTGAACTGAACCGATACAAAAGATGTATTTATATAGTTTTAGGCACGTGGCGATGTATACCAGGCAAAAGCAAGGTCTGGAAGAACCAGGGCGACCAGCAAACGAGATGAAAGGTAAATTAGGAAACTTGCTTCAAACAGACATTGCTCTGCAAACCAGATTAAAACTAAAATTGCCAACAAGGTTTCCCGAGAAACTATACGTAGAAGAATTGTGGCATGTGGATTTAAAACAAAATCTAAACTTAAACGTAAGCCGCGGTTGCAGTCTCATCACAAAGACGCAAGACTAAATGGGCTCAGAAGCACACGTCATATTGGGATAAATGGCTAAAGGTAATCATCAAAAAAATCTTTAGTGATGAAAAAGAAAATGGAACCTGGATGGCTCCGACAGGTTTTCTTACTACTGGCATGATCTTCGTAAAGGTCCTGAGACTTAGTTTAACCGAAGTCAAGGCGGATGGTCAGTGATGGTTTGGGGAGGATTTTCTGTAAACGACCAGACTTCCTCAGCGTTTACAAAGGGAAAGCAAAACTCTGAAAAATACCAGGAAACCCTCGAGAGTAATTTGCAAATGTTGGGGGAGTTTTTATGTGGGCCTAACTGGAAATTTCAACAAGACAACGCCTCTATCCACACATCCAGCTCAACGAAAGATTGGTTTCGAGCCAAAAAAATCACGGTTCTCGATTGGCTTACATATGACCCCAACTATTATTCTATAGAAATTGCATGGGGAATTCTTACAAAAGTTGTATATGCCAATGGAAAGCAGTATGCCAAAGTTTCTAAACTTAAAGAAGCTATTGAAGCAGCGTGGTACGATATCAAGCCTGCAACCCTGAAAAAGCTTTGTGCTTTCAATGAAAAAACGTGTTTTGGAATTGATAAAAAACGAGGAAGCTTTATCAACTATTAAAACTTTTCATGTGTTTCCAAAAATTAAAAACATTTATTTGTGCCTAAACTTATGTGCAACGGATTTTTGTCATTTTTTCTATAATTGCGGCTACTTCGCCATATATTTCTTTTTTCATTTTCTAAATTTATATTTTTGAATATAGATGTGCATATATTTAAGTGTAATAAATAATAATTCTCCTCTTTAAATACTAATTTGTAAAACATCATATTTGTGTTGTGTCTAAACTTTTGTGCAGGACTGTATAGTACTTGTTTTAAATATTATATATAGTAAACTACATATATTTTTTTTTAGTTTTGAGACAAAATATACAATATAAATAAATTAGTTTCCAAAGAAGTATGTCTCCAAGAGGTTAAATGACATTGATTAATCACTTAGTTATCGTTTTTTTTCTTTTTCTTTCGAAATTTAGATTTTAGTAAAAATTAAAAAATAATCATTTTATACACAGTTTTTAATGAGTTGGTAGTTTTAAGAGTTCTCTCTAGTATTGAGTAATTTGTGTGCGTAATTAAAAATATAAAAAAGGAAAAATGGGCATTAAACATCGTAAACTGCAAATAATTATTGAGTTTTGAGCAAGATACACTAAAGAGCCAAAATAACTGGTATAAGCATACATCTGCGAATAAAGGTGTATAAAACCAATCGGAAGTTCGCCGCTTTGTTCAGCAGCGTCTATGTGCTGCTATCATGACAGGTTATGAAAATTGAAGGGATTCTGAAAGTATCGGGGGTTAAGAAAGGGAATTCCATATCCATGCATCTCCGAGGTGAAGATGAATTTTGGATTTTCACTTACGACAATTTCACGAGTGTACCATGAATATCAATAATCCAGTAAAACATCAAAACTACGACACAGCTGCGGCCTAAAAAAGATCAAACAAAAACGGATCACGACTCTTGGTAATCGTTTTTTCTTTCTTTCAAAATTTAAATTAAACTTAAGAACTAATTTACCCAAAAGAAAACGAGTTTCAAGTCTCTTATAGTATTGCCTAATTTGTACGAAATTAAAGTAAGGTAAAGGAAAAAAAAATAATTTCGCTTGAAATAATTTCATGATTCTCAAGTGAATGATGAAATATCATATGATGATGCTTAATGTAGAAATACTGGCTTTATGTGGGATTGTTGTTAAATTTTAAGGAAAGTCCCCGATATATTCTAGCTGAATTACTAGTAAAAATTGGGCGAATTTCCCACTTCCTGAATATTTTTTACAGTGTAGTGGTCATTTGTTACTTAATTTTTTTTCCCGACAGGATACGGATGATAACGACTTTTGGGATGATATTGTTGCCCAACAAGAAAACGTTGTTCCAGAAGCAAAGACTGAAGAACAACCTGTTGAGGAAGAGAAAATTGCCATGAAAGCTGATTGGGAATCCAAGAACAAGTCGTTTGAGGAAGATACAGATACCGATGTAGTTCTTGAAGAAGGAAAAGAGCAAGAAAGCGTCGAAGTGGTGGCTCAAACAATAGAAAACACGTCAGTATCAGTGGACGAACCAATCATATCTGATCCCCAAGAATCAGTTTTTCTGGAGGAAGTCAACGATTCTGAGTCTGACAATGAACCCTGCATATCTTCGTCTGACTCTGAGACAACAAGTGAGGATGGTGAATTTGATGCCCTAGACATTTTTGAAGATGACACTTCCCTCCACTCAAATAAATTTCAGTTGGTGAAAAAGGTGGACTTGGATACAGAAGAAAAATGTTTCACCATATTTTCGTATTCGTTTGAATTACCTTTTTTCAGGTTTTTCTTTCCTTAAAATTTTTAAATGTGTATAGCTAACAATATAATTTTTTTTTAAATATTAGCTTATAATAGTTTTTTATTATCGTTTTTTACAACTTAAAAACAAACTGGGTTTTACACATTTGCAAACCCGCCGGTATGTATTTACTTGTATTGAAATCACCCTTCAAAAGAAACTGTCAATCCTATAGAGCTAATGCATTAGTTTTGAAATCACAACTTTTCAAAAGAATTGTTTTGCCATATTATTCCATTTTCACCAGGTATTGGAATCATCATAACATCAATTTAAAACAAAATTTGAAAGAAAATAACATCCGGTTATCTAATTATTAATTGATAAAGTTTTAAAATAGTGTCGCCATCTGCTGTATGTTTTTGGCATTTTAAAACTTCAAAAATATGTAATTAATCCTTTAAGCCCCAATGACCATTTGGTAGTATCATTTTAGAAAAAAAATTCTGATCCTCTATAGCCATTTATGATATGAAAAATCAAATCATTCGATTTGTCAAACTTTTTTCTAGAATTTTTTTTTTTTTTATTAATCCCAATAGAGCCCAGTCCAATTATTTTTTTTAATTATTTTTCTAATTAGGATTTTACCATGTATGCAATTCTTAACTTACCATGTTCAAAATTATTTACATATGTTATGTTATTATTGCTTAAATTTCCATATCTGTGATAAAATTCACATGATGTAGTGCAAGTCACGAATTGAATGTAGGGTAAGTCAAGCACAAAAAGGTTAATAAATTATTTCCTATGCTTTTTCAATACTTCTTTGCAATTAAATTATTTAGCTTTAAACCTTATACTTAAAATAAACACTGGTAGAATGCTGATTTACTGCACTATGAAGAAGAAATTAGAGTTTATAATGATAGCCAAAAATCGACTTCCTTTCATGTAGTGTAATTCACATCAGAATATTTTTTATTATTTTTTAGCAAAATATTAAATTAAAAAAGTTCTTACTGATTGCTAAAAATACTATGTGTTCAGGGGTAAACTAACATACAATATTTTTTGGAATAAATAGAAAATAATTTTGAACTATGCAAACGATATTTGTTAAATCGTCTAATGTAGTGTAAGTCACGCTTGGAATTGCCCATTAGCTCTATGGAACCATTGAGCTAGAAAGAAAACTGGAGTGAGGTGTGTGATTCACTGAACAAGGCAGCAAACGAGCCGGTCCAATAACGAAACGCGGATGCAGCAGAAACGAACCGGGCAGAAAACCTAGAAACTTGCCTATTTCGCTATTGGGTTCGTCTTCGCTGGTTCTTAGTTAGGGATCCACATGGTTATTTCTTAAAAAAAAGTTGGAATTTAAAGTTAATTTCTGTGGAACTAAAAATGTTAAAATAAATTTAGGATCCCAAGTCAATATGATAGAGGGGTCTCATACAAGCATTGCATACAAGTGTAGGGAAAATAGTCCTTTTCTGCCCGGTTCGCTAAAAAGGGTGTAAGTGGGTTTCCAGCTCGCTGACACTTCACTCCAGTTTCCCTTCTAGATCAAAGGCTCTATGGGACTGACAATCACGCTTTAATTTTCGATTCTTACAGGACATGGAAACAGTTAGCTCGTCGTCAACATCTAATGAATCATCCTCTGAATCCTCTGTTGCAACGGACAGCGAAATAGATGCCATGAATCCTCAAATGCCTAAGAAGACTCACGTCTCCATATTTCTTGAAGAATTTTGGGATGACTAATTTCACAGTTTATGCAGGAAAGTTTCATATATTTATTTTTTTAGGCTTTGTGCTCTCTGTATATATACTATTTTATATTTTTTCAAGTTTTTAAACTCCTACTTATGTGTGTGGAAAGTTTAAACGTATCCCATCATTAGAAATCGACAAAAAAAAAATGGCTGATGTGGGAGTATTAGTTAATACGCCTGAATTTATCCTCCGTCCTAAAAAATGAGGGAAAAAAAGAAGTGGCTTTTGAGTGAGTATAAGTGGCTTAATTTTAATTTAAAAGATATGCCACATGGATAGGATATCGTCCAAAAAAATGGTTTTTGAATGCACGTTAGTGGTTTTCTTTGAATTGAAAGATATACCACTCTTAGGATATCGTCCAAACTAAAAAAAATGGTAGTTTCTGTGATCAAATAAAAATATATGTCACAAAAACAAAAAAATAGAAATAAAAAGAAAATGGCTTGTGAGTGAACATATACTTGCTAGATTTTTTAAAAAAAGATATACCGCATTATATTGTCGTCAAACGAAAGAAAAGGTTAAAAAAAAGTAGATCGAAAACGAAAGAAAGGGAAATGAAAGGAAATAAAAGTTATTTTCACCGTTTCGGCACATTATTGATGCATCTAAATATGATGTCATTTGATTGGACATCCACTTTTGCATGAGTGCAGACCCAAAAAGAATCCATAAGTCGCCGGGCTGAGATACAAAAAGTGATCAAAAGAGATCAACTTAATATTTCAATTGAAATTAATAAATGCTCGTCGGCAGGCGTCAGTACAAAAAAAGGAACTTAGGAATGCTCTTCGGAGCTTCAAAAAGCTCGAGCTTCTCGTCTGAAGAGACAAATTTGAGAAGCATATTTTGTGCAGTTTTTTATGGATTTACTTCATTGAAATGTTCTTTAATAGAATGTAGAGTGTTCAATGAAGCTTTACGTAAGTCCTCCGATCTCCGAGTATTACTTTTATTGGGTCTGTTGGTTGGACGTGAGTTGTTCCAGAAAGGACAATAAAAAAAGGGGAAGAAATTAAAAGAAAGGAAGACAATTTTGCTTGATTGTAGACCCAAAAAGAATCCATAAGTCGCCGGGCTGAGATACAAAAAGTGATCAAAAGAGATCAACTTAATATTTCAATTGAAATTAATAAATGCTCGTCGGCAGGCGTCAGTTCAAAAAGGAACTTAGGAATGCTCTTCGGAGCTTCGAGCTTCTCGTCTAAAGAGACTAGAAAACTAGAAACTAGACTCTAGAAAAAAAAAACGAATATAAGGAGGAAAGATATGGACGATATTCTGTTGGTTTATATTAATAATACAAAGACAAAAAATGCGATATCGGACGATTGAATGTTACACGTTAAAAAGATGCTCAGCCAAAAATAAAGCCATTAAAAATAAAACGTGTAAAATAAAAAGAATAAAAGGAAAATAACAATAAAAAAGTTTAAAGTATACAGAGAGCATAAAAATAAAGTTTTTCCAAGCAATGTATGATATATATGATTTCCACTGTGCAATGTGTAACTTAGAAAATATCAATCCTTTATACGAAATAGTAACTTTCTGGCGAATGAATAAATATCTTTATAGCCTATTGAGTATTTTGTCTAATTTTTTAAATAGAAATCAAACAGGGAAATTGTTTAAGATTGTTAAGATCGTTCCCTATCGGCCGTCCGCGGACTCGCATTGGTCGGACAGATCTAGGAATCGAAACTAGCAGTCCTTATACATTCCATATGATAGATATGCTGTTTTAGTCACAGAAAGAAACATGATGGCGGCTCCCATGCTGCTCCTTTTCCAATCGCTAATAGTAGATTCAGCCCACTTTGATGAGCAAATATAATTTTATGCCAAACATGAGTTAAAAGTTCTCGATATGACTGCCCGAAAATAGATTATGAGAGCAACCGTACATTCAACATCGCAAGGTCCATATTAAGATAAAAATTGAAGATCGAGTTATGTTGAGGATAGAATGAGTGTCCATGTGATATGCGCTTAACTCTATTAGAAATGCAACAATGTTAACAATTCTGAAAAAGAGTGAATTTAATTACACATGCATCAGACTCCTTCCTGCGGACACCGTCCCATAGGTGACCGCCCCCCCCCCCTTCTAGTTCGACGCAGTTTGACGTGTCGTAGCACGTTCCGTGTAAAGATATATTCATTTGATACGGTGAGGTTACGAATGTAACATTTTAATCGAAAACTCATCCTATATGTCCGCTCGTCCGAACATCTATCGTTCACCGAAGCCAATGAGTTTACGACTTCATTGATACGATTTTTCTGAACTCGTTCAACCTGCGGTACGAGTTTATTCTAATTTGTTGAGTGAAATTTTGTGTACAAGAAAATAAAAGTTATTTTGTGAATTTACTTACACATGCAGCAGACCCCTTCCTGCGGACACCTTCCCATGGGTGTCCCTCCCAGTTCGACGCAGTCGGACGTGTCGTAGCACGTCCCCTGTCGGCCGTCCGCTGACTCGCATCTGTCGGAGGGATCTGGAAACCGTGGGTCCCCGCCCGTCGGACGACGGTTACTGCTGAAGTAGTACGTGGCTGCTACTACGGGCTGGGACAGCAACGCTAAAAAGAAAACAGAGTTTTTTTGTATTGTTTCTTATTTAACTTGATCAAAAGGTCAAGTTTAGATCAACTCCAAAAGACCACACAAAAGCTCACATAAAGTCTCGGACCAGCGCGCGGTTTTTAAATTATCACTCTTCTCCAAATGCAAACCACTGAGCTCAATACACAGTGGAGTGCTTATAACTTTCCTTCCCGTGGAAGAATACAGTGGTGGTCAGAATTATAAGGACAACGGAAAAATCGCTAGATCTTTTCGACAAATCACGGTTGAATTATGCAAATTTTACGTATGTTAGCCAATAATAAACTAAGCATTTTAAATAAGATTTTTTGCAAATATACACAAAATTCAAAATAATAAAATACGTTACAAATTTTAACATACAGCGAAATCGGACAAAATTATAAGGACAATTGCATTTTTGTAAGTCTAAACTCTAAAGCATAAATTTACATAAAACTAGCAAAGTTTCTGCTTTGTACACGTCATTCGATGGTGTTATAAAGATTTTGCGAGTGTTTGAAAACTTAATTACACTTATCTTCAACCATGCCACTAGGTACGAAGCTTTCAGTGTTTGAAAGAAGAAAATTAATCGCTTATAAAAATTCTGGACTTATTGGGACGTGAAATAGCATTGAAATTGAATAGATCAAAGACTGAAATAAATAATTTTTTGAAAACTCCTGGAAATTATGGAAAACGAAAACACCCAGGTAGGCCATCTTCAGTGTCTTCGAGAGATAAAAGACGAATTATAAGTAGAGCTTGCTCCAAAACGCAAACATCGCCAAAAATAAAGCGTGGACTGGATTTGAACTATAGTGCTCGAACCGTTCGCCGTGTTTTACAAAATGCCAAACAGGTTTGATACGAAAAACTGAAGTCACGACCCCCTCTTACAAAAACCCAAACGAGACTGAGGATGGAGTTTGCTAAAAAGTACATTTCTATGGGTGACAAATGGAATGATGTTGTCTTTTCTGATAAAAAGAAGTTTAATCTAGATGGACCTGATGGGCCTAAGTATTTTTGGTATGATCTTCGCAAAAAAAAGAAATATTTTCAAAGCGTTCATATGGTGGCGGCTCAGTAATGGTCTGGGCAGGTTACGCAGCCTCTGGAACTACAGAAATAGTATTTCTTCAAGGGAAAATGAACTCAAATAGTTATGTTGATATGCTGGGTGACAATCTTTTGCCAGAAGCACCGTTGATAACCAGTGGTGACTATTTATTCCAGCAGGACAATGCATCAATAAATGTGTCCGCAGCTGCAAAATCATGGTTTGACGCAAATTCTGTAAAACTGTTGACTGATTGGCTGGCTAAAAGTCCCGATCTAAACCCAATCGAGAATTTGTGGGGTATTTTGGCGCATGAAGTTTACAAAAATGGCATTCAGTACCATAACAAACGAGAACTGATGTCATCAATTGAAAAAGCATGGAAAAATATCCCTGTGAGCACCCTAAAGAAACTAACGAGCTCTATGATGTCAAGATTAATTAAAGTAATTGAAAATAAGGGTGAACTTATTAATTATTAATTGTTGTGACTTGAAAATTTTAAATGTCCTTATAATTTCGTCCAGTTTCGCTGTATGATAAAATTTATAACGTATTTTATAATTATGAATTTTATGTATATTTGCAAAAAATCTTATTTAAAATGCTTAGTTTACTATTGGCTAACATACATAAAATTTGCATAATTCAACCGTGATTTGTCGAAAAGATCTAGCGATTTTTCCGTTGTCCTTATAATTCTGACCACCACTGTACAAAAAATTCCGCAAGAGGTCAAAAACACACAGAATATACAATGCGCAAATTAGGTACCCTACTCTCACGGGGTGCTTTGATGTCTGCAGCAAAGCGAGTGTAATGCGGTTTACACTCTTAAAACGAGCGGTTTTAACTCAGTCTGAGTTAATTTCCACTCCTTTCCGTGCCGAAAATGCACTTCTCCTATAGGAGTGAATTTCACTCTTTTTCGGAGTGGGTAAAATAAATAAAAGAAAACAATCTGCGTCCTACACTCTTAAAACGAGCGGTTTTAACTCAGTCTGAGTTAATTTCCACTCCTTTCCGGTGCCGAAAATGCACTTATCCTATAGGAGTGAATTTCACTCTTTTGTTTTAAGAGTGTAGGAACGGATGAAAACTCAAAGTCTACACAGTAGAAAGCAGACTGAGTTTTCATTCGTTCCTAAATCGCAATATACACTCGTTTTGCTGAAGAGGTCAAAACAGCCTGTGAGAGTTGGTACACTCTTAAAACAAAAGAGTGAAATTCACTCCTATAGGAGAAGTGCATTTTCGGCACCGGAAAGGAGTGGAAATTAACTCAGACTGAGTTAAAACCGCTCGTTTCAAGAGTGTAGAACGCAGATTGTTTCTTTTATTTCTTTTACCCACTCCGAAAAAGAGTGAAATTCACTCCTATAGGAGAAGTGCATTTTCGGCACGGAAAGGAGTGGAAATTAACTCAGACTGAGTTAAAACCGCTCGTTTGTTTTAAGAGTGTACATACCTATTATACTCATTGTATTTGTATATTTTGCGTGGTTTTGACCTCTTGCTCAACTTTTTGTTTTCTTCCACGGGAAGGGAAGCTACTACAAGATAGTATAGGAAGTCTTCACTCCATGTTGTATTGAGCTCATTGATCAAAACAGGAGAGAAGGAGTTAGAAGATGGGAAATTTGGTGGGTATTATAATTGTAATTGAGGCACACAGGGTGCACTTTATGTCCCTGATTCAATGTGAGTGTGCGAGTACTATGTCTGGTGATGGTAGCTGCAATGTCATGTCTCCCTTAAGGGGGAATGGGCGCACTGGACCACGGGTCTCCAAACTCAAGTGGCCTCAGTGTTAATCCAATGGCGAAAAAACTATTTTCTCTGCCACATTTCTCCGGCTGTAAGGGATATTTTTACAAACGGTTTTTTTAAATAATAAATGTAGATAACTTACAGGTCTCTATCTTCCCACTTTTTGAAAGTGCTCCGAATATTTTGTGTAAAATTAATTATAGAAAATGTAAAAAAAAATATTTGACCCAATTTCAAAAAGTGGGAAGGTCGGGAGCTGTAAGTCAGCTACATTTATCACATAAAAAATCCGCTTGTAAAAATATTCAATACAGCCGGAGAAATGTGGCAGAGAAAATATTTTTTTCTCCATAGGATTAACATTGGTGCACTTTGCTTTGGAGAGCCCCGGTCCAGCGCGCCCATTCCCCCTTAAATTCCAGGACAGTCCCAAGATGTTTTTGTTCATGCCAGTCATGAGTTGGTGGGAGCCTCCATATATTGCTGTTATAGGCTCTGACCCGATATTTCACTATTACTTAGTATGTATTATCACTTACTTTTATCATGTTTGTTTCAGTAATTTTTTGTCCTGATCTTAATTTTGTCGGTTTACAACTACAGACCCTACTCTGTGAAAAAATCTGTTAATTTTGCAGAAAAATACTGTTGATTTTTCAGAAAAATACTGTTGATTTCTTTATACATTTTGTTGCTTTTGTCGGCTGTTGCTGAAGTCGCACTGGCTGGCACAACAACGCTAAAAGCAAAGAACAGTTTTTGGTTTGTTATAGTTTATCTTTGGTCCAGCTCCTTATTGCGTTAACTTAGAACTATAGACCCTAGATAGCTACAAGCACGAAAAGGTATTTGAATAAAAAAAAATTATTGGCTTAAAATATTCTTATGCCAAAAATATTAGACCCGTATTTTTTCCTTTTTCAAATACCCCATAAAAACGGAGAAAAATAAATTTTAAAATCAGGACGAAAAATGACGCCCGAAAACGCTTTGTGACTGTCACGTGGTATCTGTGACGACACTAGTAACTATAAACAAACTTTGAAACACCATTTTGGAATCTGCTTTAAGCAAATCTGAACTATCCGCTTCTGTAAAACCTTCTTCCATTATCTATATAATTCTTATTTTAAGCGTAAATTAGATTTAATCCAGTTAAACTGCAAGCAAAAAACATCACACCGGTTTGTTCATATATACTAGTGACGTCAGCCAAATCGACGTGTTTGTGATCACGTGACGTACCGATGAAAAATAAGCCATTTAAAAATGATTTTTATGAATTATTTAAGGATTTATTTGGAAAAAAATATGTACGTTTGTTATTTGTGGGTTCAAACTACAATTAATTTAATATTGGAAGGTATTTTAGCGATATAGTCAAGTACCCTATTATGCGAGAAAATTTAAGTAAGTAGTTACACGAAACTTACTGAAAAAAAATCTGATTTAATGATTTTGTTTGAGTCATTGATGAAAACAAAATCATGTTTTTTTCATCAATGAAAGTGAAGATGAAAATGAGAGCTGAAAATATTGTTCTTATAAAAACTATTGAATTGAATCAGTAAAATTTTAAAATAAAAAAAAATATCTCACACATGGGTGCCATCTGCATGGCGTCTCCAGATTCCTCGTGGTTGAACTGCTTCTTCGCGAGCTGGTTGATTGGCTTCGATTGGCTCAGAGATCTCCCAAACCACACGCAATCCATTAGCAACCATAGCAGCACAAGTAGAAACTAGAAAACAAATACTGTACGTAAGATAACGCGCTACCTTGTCACCGTTTCTTACTATAGTTACAGATTCGCGCCGTGATCCGATCGTAAGTTAGGCTAAGATGCGTTCCTCGAAAGTAAGAACGTAATTACTCAACGACAAGAGTAAAGGAACGTCAATCGCTTGTTTTAGCCGTTTTACTAGCCATCTTAGATTTAAAATAGCAATAAAGTCTTAGCTATTTAGAACTGGATCGAGGTGACGAGGTCTGATAGAGGAGACCCAACGGAATAGCGAAATGTACCTAAACCGACGACTTTGAAGCTTCCATATCTATACTCGTCTGGCATCAGAACATTCGTGAATGAGATTTTCCTATTCGAAATGATTATAGGATGACTGAGTAAGTGATTCGAACCCCCGCCCCGAAGAACTCTATAGCCTGAAACAACGGCCGACAGGAAGCCTCTTTTGCGAATTTACCGGCAAAATACGTCACGTTCAGGCCGTAATAACTATTGGCAAGAAGAGTCTCGGAAAAGCAAGGTCCTGACGATCGAGTCCGTACGGTTACCGATAATCGTGTTAGAACCTCGTCAATCTTTGTACGAAAAGTCTCTAGTTCCATCAATACAATCTGGGGTGACAGGGAACCTGGAGATCTTAGGACTTGCTTTGTTAAAATTAGTGGACCACAGTGTGTGGTTGATGTGTAAAGACTTAACTTCAGATTATAACGGTCTACTACCAACGCGAAAATAGTTACAAAAATCACCTCAGGCCGTAGTCACGCTAGTAAAGGGGGCTGGGATCGGGGTATGAGTCCAGCGACGGATCGTACATGGATACGAGGTATAGCGGACGGTCGTTAATTGTGTCGATCTCTAATCATACAATCAACTTGAGTGACAGCCATCTGGATCTTAGTCTATGTTCAAAATAATCACTTATGTTGTGTCTTGTGTCTTTATGACGAAGGTTTAAACTGTAGTTGTCAAGCAAAAATCGATTTTCCACAAAACAATGTTTTAGAAAAAGATGGGGGGGTTTTTTTTTTTATAAGCAAACCGATTTTTGAAAGAGAGGGGAGGTATATCATTGAACTTACGGACGATTTGACTCTTCTAATTTTACGACATTTCAACGGTTTCACTAAACAAGTTTAAAAAAAATTGGAAACTTACTTGACCAATTAGGTAGGAACACTTTGACGAAACAGAATAGGACCAATATTATACAGTTCGGCATTTAGTCTCCTTTTTTAAGACACGACGGCTGTTTGCCTTGGCAACGGAATTCATAACACGCTAAAATTGCGGATTGACTTACTTGTAAGCGCGCTACTTGAACGTAACTTCTAAGACCCAGGGTAACGCCGTTCATTTTTCAGAAGCCACTGTTATGAAGAATTAGTAGCTAGTTACGAGTAACGGAAATAAATACATGTTGGTATTTCCGACGGATGGTGTAAGCGTTATTTAACCTCTTAAGTAACACGTTATTTTTTTGGTAACCGGATTGAATTAATTTTACAAAAGTAATTAATTATAATTTCAGCATTTTTGTTTTAGCGGTAATTACATTACGAAAAATTGGTAGATGTAAATTTTTTTTTACTTGAAATTTAAGATGCTGTTATTTATCATACTCTAAGAGAGGGCACGTTCACACCTATTTCTTGGATTGAACCAGGATTGAAATTAAATAAAAAAATTATTAATTATAATTTCAGCATTTTGTTTGTGCTTATGTTTCGTTAATTATCATTTTCTTTGAAAAATGGTAAGATGGCTAAATTTCAATTTTTCTTATAACTTGAAATTTCAAAAAGTAACTGTGATTCGTTACTTTTTTAAAAAGTAACTGTAACGTGTTACTTTTCATTTTAAGTAATTGTAACGGTAACATAGTTACTTTTTTATTAAGTAACTGTAACTGTAACAGAGTTACTTTTTAAAACTAATTTTCCAATCCCTGGTATATTCCTATGAATAAATTATTTAATCAAGATAAATTTAACATTTTTTTCTTTCCAAATTAATTTTTT
Organism: Oedothorax gibbosus; assembly: GCA_019343175.1. Taxonomy (NCBI): domain Eukaryota; kingdom Metazoa; phylum Arthropoda; class Arachnida; order Araneae; family Linyphiidae; genus Oedothorax; species Oedothorax gibbosus. The sequence goes on along the minus strand of CM033272.1, from coordinate 41,900,021 downwards.
TTAAATATAAAAATATGCATTTTTTTTCAAATTTCAGAAACAAAGGGAAATATTAAAATTAACTTTTTCTTTAAGGGGGGGGGTGCAACAACGTGACGTAATTTTAGAGGGAGGGGTTTGATCAAACGTGACGCAGCGTGACATAGGGGGAGGGAGGGGTCAAAAAAGTCACAAATTTGCGTGACGTAATTTATGTACGTCCCCTAACGAAGTGATGAAAAATTTCGTTACTTTTCCGTTACTTCTCCCACCACGTCGCTTTTCAAAGATATTTTGGGCACATTTCGGCTTTTTTGGAAAAAATTTCATTAGTTAAAATTTAACTTTTAAAAAAAGTTGAATTTTCATTCGAAACTTTTTCTGATTGTCTTTATTTCTTTAAACTTGGTTTTCCTTGAAAAACGGTAATTACATTGGTGGTTAATGGTGGTTAAATTTCCATTTTTCAGTCTCACAGTTTTCAACTTGAAATTTCTAAAAGTAACTGAAATTATAGTTACTTTTCGTGTTAAGTAACTCTAACTAGATGCTTTTCATATTAAGTAACTGAAAATGTAACAGAGATACTTTTTAAAAGTAACTTTCCTACCCCTGGTTTTACGTATAAGTTTTAAGGGGAATGTTAAGGGGGAATTGGGCACGCTGGACTGCGGGTCTCCAAACTCAAGTGCCTCAGTGTTAATCCAATGGGAAAAAAACTATTTTCTCAGTCACATTTCTCCGGCTGTATTGAATATTTTTACAAACGTTTTTTTTTTAAATGATAAATGTAGATAACTAACAGGTCTCTATTTTCCCACTTTTTGAAATGGTTTCGAATATTTTGTGTAAAATTATTTATTGAAATTTAAAAAAAAATATTCGAACCCATTTCAGAAAGTGGGAAGGTCGGGACCTGTAAGTCAGCTACATTTATCACATAAAAAAAATTCCGCTTGTAAATATATTCAATACAGCCGGAGAAATGTGGCAGAGAAAATAGTCTTTTCTCCATAGGATTAACACTGATGCACTTTACTTTGGAGACCCCCGGTCCAGCGCGCCAATTCCCCCTTAAGGGAAACTCGGTCTCCAAACCGAAGTCTTCTCTGCATGTTAAGTACAATGGGGAAAAAATAATTTCTAAGCCAAATTACTCAGGCTATATTGAATATTTTTACAAGAAGTTTTTATGTATGATAAATGTAGCTGACTTATACAGGGCTTGATTGATCCACTCTTAGCTTCCACACTGTCTATCTGTCCGTCACCCATTTTCATAGTCCAAACTACAAATGTTACGGACAAGTGTGATACGTCAAAAAATTCAGCGCATCGAAATTAGAATACATTGAAAATTTCAGAAAAGAATTCGAATTCGAAGTACTTCCATTATGTAAAAGACTGCAAAATGTAATGCTCATTTAAAAAGCATAGGAAGCCATTTTTATTAGAATTAAATCACCATTGCCATTCGCAACAATCGCTCGAGAAACTTTAATTCCTTTAGACAATAAATTAAAATAAATTTATTTTTGCGACATCGATCCGTTTGAAATGATGTCAAATATATTTCACTCTATTTAAAAGCGAGGAATATGACATATTTATTCTTTGAAATATAAATTAATTTTTGCAAGCGATAAGTAATAATTATTGAATTTTCGAAATAAAATAAAAGAAACTAGTCAAATTTAGCATGCAAATGTTTAATATAGAATTAATGCTGTGTTTGGTGCTTTTTACCTGTTAAACACAACTGTTGCGGGTTAAGTGACTGTTACCAATTTACTTGTTGTGTTTTCTACACGTTTTGGAGGGAGCTGATTTTAAAAAAGTAGTCTTTGAACATTGGGGTACGCCTATTAGTCTGAAACCACTAGACACTTTGAATTAAAGGACTTCGGATTTGGTACACGAGTTCCTCGTACCTGTCGGAGGACACCATGAATGTTTAGGGGGAAAGCGCAAAGGGTAATTGCCATAGAACATGTTTGGCTTTAATGGTATTGTTGTTCAGCGAAGATATACACTCTTAAAACAAAAGAGTGAAATTCACTCCTATAGGAGAAGTGCATTTTCGGCACCGGAAAGGAGTGGAATTAACTCAGACTGAGTTAAAACCGCTCGTTTTAAGAGTGTAGGACGCAGATTGTTTTCTTTTATTTCTTTTACCCACTCCGAAAAAGAGTGAAATTCACTCCTATAAGAGAAGTGCATTTTCGGCACGGAAAGGAGTGGAAATTAACTCAGACTGAGTTAAAACCGCTCGTTTGTTTTAAGAGTGTAGACACTTTGAATTAAAAGACTTCGGATTTGGTACACGAGTTCCTCGTACCTGTCGGAGTTGAATGTTTAGGGGAAAGCGCAAAGGGTAATTGCCATAGAACATTTGGCTTTAAAGGTATTGTTGTTCAGCGAAGATATACAGTAGAATCCAGGTTATCCAAAAGTCGGCTTAACCGAAAGGCTCCGGAATGTTTTTTGGATAAAATATGAAATGTACGCATAAACGCTTAGATAAAGAAATACACACAAAATAAATGCGTACTTACACTCTTAAAACAAACGAGCGGTTTTAACTCAGTCTGAGTTAATTTCCACTCCTTTCCGTGCCGAAAATGCACTTCTCCTATAGGAGTGAATTTCACTCTTTTTCGGAGTGGGTAAAAGAAATAAAAGAAAACAATCTGCGTCCTACACTCTTAAAACGAGCGGTTTTAACTCAGTCTGAGTTAATTTCCACTCCTTTCCGGTGCCGAAAATGCACTTCTCCTATAGGAGTGGATTTCACTCTTTTGTTTTAAGAGTGTACTAAATTGGATTTATTTCTCAAAATATACAGTAATTTTTTTGGCTGCTCAATTTGGTTCGTTTTCAAGCAGCTCTGCCCCGCCATTTTTTAAACAAGAGAACGTCTGAAGGTATAGTGACTTCACCTTGCGCTTTTATGTATAATATCTACGGGCCTGATTCTAAGATTTTTGTAGCTTCCGTATGCGAAATGCTGCACGTTAGACTCGGGCTCATCCACTGCCTACTCAACTACTAAGGCCAAAGAAGCTCTTTGGAAGACGACATAGTTCCGAGTGACGTTGCTCCGAAGATGAAATTAACCTGTCTCGAAACCTGTTCGGAACCACTCGTTCACGGCTGACCACATTTTTAGGGTTCCGAATGCGTCCGAACTAGTTTCTCAATCTTCGGCACTCGGAACAGTGACGTCAAAAATTCTGTCTACGCTCATGTTTGGGAAAGCTTCTCTGGCCTTGTTATTGAAGTTGGCCGTGGCTCATCTTCATTATCGGGTTCGTTTTCGTCCCGGATTACTGATCGTTTTTCTAGGCGTGAGGTGGACGATTCCCGATTATCCGAAAATTCCTATGGAATCTCGATTAACCGAAAGTTCTCCGGTCCCGTACCTTTAGGATAAACGGGACTCTACTATACATACTTTAAATTAGCTCGAACTACAAATGCTACAATAGCTCAAACTATACAATTGATACGGACAAGTGTGATACGTCAAAAAATTCAGCGCATCGAAATTATAATACATTGAAAATTTCAGAAAAAAATTCGAATTTGAAGTACTTGTGTATTTAAAAAACTGCAAAATTGAATGCTCATTTAAAAAGCATAGAAAGCTATTTTTATTAGAATTAAATCACCATCGCCATTCGCAACAACCGCTCGAGAAACTTTAAATCTTTTCGACATTAAATTAAAATAAATTTATTTTTGCGACATCGATCCGTTTGAAATGACGTCAAATAAATTTCACTACGAGATTCTTTGTATGTTGATATGAAATATTTTCTTTGTATTTAAAAGCGAGAAATATTACATATTTATTCTTTGAAATATAAATTAATTTTTGCAAAAGATAAGTAATAATTATTGAATTTTCGAAATAAAATAAATGAAACTAGCCAAATTGTTTTTATCCAACATTTAAAAATCTTATTTGTTTGTTTTAAGGCACCTATCTATAAAATACAAAAACTTACCTTTCCAAATACACGTGTTCCATTGATTTTCAAACACATTTTCTAACAAAAAAAAATAACAGTCACTATTAACTATCACCACATGTAATCCAAACGGATAACCAACAGAAAAATAATAGTTTTACCACAGATTTATAAAAATTGTAAGTGCTTTGGCTTCAGTAACTATACTCCGCAGTGTTGTGTAACTCTTTGACGTTCTGTTAGTAAATTGACGATTTCAAAGTTATGTTGGTTGGATATATATGTGTGTGCGTGAATTTTGCATGGATGTCTATGCATCGGATGACGCAGGCAAATGTCAAAACTGTCAATATTTTTACTCGGACTTTTTTTTTTCGTTGTCGGCAGCGGAGTTGCCAGTTGGCGATTGTGATCGCCTATTTGGTGCCTGTCAGAAAACGTTGTAAGTCGATGGCATTTTTTTTAAACTTTAAATTACCTACAGTCCCTGGACAAATTATTAGACGCATTGCAAGATTTCATGTAAAATATTAATTACCGGGTGATATTATACCGATTTATTATTTTAAATTGATTTATTTTTTATTTTTATATTTTCCAATCATTTACCTATTTATTTGACATAAATAAAACAGCATTCATTTAGAAAAGCAAAAGTTTATTAAGTTTTAAAGAAAAGTGAAATTAATGTTAGTAAAAGTCAATATTTAGTTGAGCCACCTTTAGCCGCAATCAAAGCTTTAATTCTGCGCTGCATGCTATCAATGCAAGACTGTACTGTCTCCTGCATTTGAGGATGATTATTCCACACATAAATAATCTTATAATAAATAATTAATATAAATTAATCGTAATCATAATTATCTTAAAATAAATACAAATATTTAGTCTACAACAATTCTTTTAAGTAACTGAAAAGCGAAATGAGAATTCAATTTTACTGCATCGAACGTCATATTAAACTTTTCTAGAAAATCACGTATAAGCAAATGGTAGGTGCCATACAACTTTTTATGTTTTAAACTTATTTAAATTACCTTATATGGTATACAATTACCTTTAAATTAAAAAAAAGTCTATATATTGATGCCCCCAAACTCCACAGTGGGCCAAATGGTTTTGAAGGGAAAAAATTACTTTTTATAATTGCGTGAAAAAAATCCGACTTTTACACTGTAATTTTAATATCAGACGCGTGCGAAAAGTTATACTTTTTAGAAACAGTGATAAAAAATTACTTTTTTTCACCCAAAAGCAGTGAAAAAGAGTATTTTTTTCACTCTTTTTATAAGATGCCAACATTTCAAGTAAAACTTACGTGAAAAAAATCAAATTTCATTGGTTCAAAAATAATTCACGTGCTAATTTTTTTACGTAAAGAAGATTAGCTGCGATAAATCTCTGGACAAAAGGCAAACTTATGTTTTAGTTTAAAGTAAAACATTTGAACATGGATACTGATACGAATTTTGAGCTTCCAGAAGAGATAAAAATAGCAGCTAATGATGTTACTTCAAATATGCTTCCGGAAAAATCAAGAAAAGTTTACGAAAAGGTGTATGAAAAGTTTCTATATTTCTATCTCTTCTAGAGGCTCAAAATTCGTATCAGTATCCATGTTCAAATGTTAGGCTTTAAACTAAAAATAGGTTTGCCTTTTGTAGTTCCAGAGATTTATCGATGCCGATCTTCTTTACGTAAAAAAATTAGCACGTGAATTATTTTTGAACCAATGAGATTTGATTTTTTTCACCTAATTATAAAAAATAGTGTATGAAACACGTGTGAAAAGTAAACTTTTTAAAACACGTGTCATTATTTCACTCGTTCGTACCTCGCTCGTGAAATAAAATCCACTAGTTTTAAAAAGCGTTACTTTTCACACTTGTTGCATAAATAACTATTTTTTACTGCTTCCAAACAATATCACTTTCGCAAGCGTCTGAAATTAAAATTAGGATGTGAAATCGGAATTTGTCATGTAATGGTGTTGTTTCAGGTCATGAATGGCAACAGCTTCAAGTTGACTTGTTTTCATTCTTTTTTTTGTCCGGAATTACTTTTGCTTAGGTATTCGAAAATGAGATTTCTAAGAATATTTTACTTATTAAATTTTTAAATGTCAACTTCTTACTGTGCTGTTGGTTTTTCAAATCATGTGTTAAAGAAGGCTTGCATTAGAAATAAAAGTTTCTTTTCATCTATATCGGTCAGTGAAACCGAAGTAACCAATGAAATCGCAGTATACATAAAAATTTAAGTTTTAAATTATTATTAAAATTTGAAAGTTTTTTTAGTTTAGTTTGAATTATCGTCGCACTAGAGCTGCACGAGGGCTATTGGCGACTGCCGTCATATTTTAGTACCACAATCAAGTGACGAGCCGACACCTGAGTAGGCACCCAACGCAACCGTTAAAGGCGACATCGTATGCAGCGTTAGGACTTTGAAGGATATTTAACGTGCACTCCCGCCACATTCGTCGGACAATTAGGCTGCACGGGCCGTTTATGGGTCGGCAGATATTTTGGCGATGCCCAGACCCGAACCTGGGACCTTTCGCATGCTAGGCGGATGCCTAACCGACTGGGCTCCCCAGCCCAAAATGAAAACAAGAGCGTTACATTATCCGAAACATGCCCATTATAATGAAAATATTATTTTGATCGCCAGTCCGGCGACATTTGGCAACCAAACCGATCAAATTCAGCAACCCTTCAATAGCGGCTGCGGTCCCTTCTCTCCGTCGGACCTTTGTCCCGACTTCCGGCCCTGTCGGACCTGGGGTCAAACAACCGCGACTCTATTGTCAAAAACATTCGATTACGACTCGAGTTCGGAGAATAGGAATGAATGTTATACGTGGTCGATATTGGGGTGTTTGTTAATTTCCCGGAGTATAGGTGCTTGATTGGATAAAGCTGTATTTGAATATTTTTTATATAGGGGTTGGGGAGCCCAGTCGGTTAGGGGCTCGCCTAGCATGCGAAAGGTCCCAGGTTCGGGTCCGGGCATCGCTAAAATAACTGCCGACCTATAAACGGCCCGTGCAACCAAAAAGTCCGACGAATAAGTCGGTTAGGCACTCGCCTAGCATGCGAAAGGTCCAAGTTCGGTCCGGGCATCGCCAAAATAACTGCCGACCATATAAACGGCCCGTGCAGCCAAAAATGTTCGACGAATAATACCCCGTGTAGCGGGAGTGCACTTAAATATCCTTCAAAGTCCAAACGCTGCGTACGATGTCCCCCTTAAAGGTTGCGTTGGGTGCCTACTCAGGTGTCGGCTCGTCACTTGACTGTGGTTCTAAAATACGACGCCCGTCGCCAATAGCCTTCGTGTAGCACTAGTACGACGAAAATTCAAACTAAACTAAACTTGGTAGCTAATAATTTAATCGTTTTTGGCTGTCTATTTCCAGCTTCCTTTATTAGTTTTAACACAGCCAATAACGCCTCGTAATTTAGAACCCTGGCCAAGGGACGAGGTCGATACCTGAACAGGGCACCCAAATGGACTTCAGCGTCATCGTACGCTAACGCCATCGAGACTTAGGACTCCACAGATTTAACGAGCACGTTGAGGTTGAGGTTGATACATATATATTCCGGCTTGTGTGCTTGATCAGAGACCCGCTTATAAACCTTCGTCAAGTAAGACAGACACAGGAAGAATTTTTCACTGTCACAGAGAGAGAAATTACACCCAGGGCGAAGGCGGGAATCGAACCCGCACCCGGTACAGTGCGCAGACTGTTAGCGGAGGCAGCTATCTTAACCACTCGGCCACCCGGGCCCCTCGAGCACGTATATCACAGTGTACTCGGGCACCCCGGTGACTGTTTAGAAGTATTTTTCCTCGATCACGAATCCGTATTTTCTTTGGCTAGTTTTTAGTTTTAGTTTGAATTTCGTCGCACTAGAGCTACACGAGGGCTATTGGCTACGGGCGTCGTATTTTAGAACCACAGTCAAGTGACGAGCCGACACCTGAGTAGGCACACAACGCAGCCGTTAAGGGCGACATCGTACGCAGCGTTAGGACTTTGAAGGATGTTTAACGTGCACTCCATCCACACAGGGTATTATCCGTCGGACATTTTTGGTTGCACGGGCCGTTTATAGGTCGGCAATTATTTTGGCGATGCCCGGACCCGAACCTGGGACCTTCCGTATGCTAGGCGAATGCCTAAGCGACTGGGCTCCCCAGCCCCTTTTCTTTGACTACGATAGGGGCAGAACCAAGAACCTTCTCGGTGAGAGACTCGGACACTGGGCTTAGTTTGGTTTAATATACATTGACACCAGAACTACACGAAGGCTATCGGTATGTTTCACGTCAAGAATGGCAACAATTCCAGCGGTATTTTTTTCATTCTTAGTCCTTCTGAGAATTAATCTTTGTGCTTTATAACCAACCTGAAGAACAAGACACATCAGCAATAATCACGGCAGCTTGATAAAAAATTTCCAGCAAAAAACTTTAAAATTATAGATTTAAAAAGAATTATTGTACACTGTTACCAAAGAGTTCTATAGTAGGGTAGAGACTGAACCTGGCAACAGCACCATGGACCAACACGGAGACAATATAGGGTGGCATGTGGGGTCCGATGGCCGAGAGGTTTGGATCGCAGGTCATAACGCTAGCAGTCCGCGCGCTGAAACGGGTGCGGGTTCGATTTCCGCCTTTGCCTTGGGTGTACTTCCTTTCTCAGTATCAAAATTATAAATTAACTAGCACTTTTGCCACTCTATTCGGGCTCCGTAGTGAGCCATGGCTGACGATGGCAGCTCAGTACGAGTCGTTCCTCTACCCTACTATAGAACTCTTTGTTATAAACCTTCGTCAAGTAAGACAGACACAGACAGAATTTGTACTGACGCAGAGAGAGAAAATACACCAAGGGCGAAGGCGGGAATCGAACCCACACCCGGTACAGTGTGCAGACTGTTATGGGCTCAGTCAAACCCACTAGGCCAACCGGGCCCCTGGGCGCATCCAATCACTGACAGTGAAGCAAACGTTCACACCGGTACCACAAAATTATGTTTACATCATATATTAAATTTACAGCAACTGATGATGGCAGCCCTTTTTCTTTTTTAATTTACCATCACACCTTGTCACTGGACCAGGGTTCTAAATTACGAGGCGAAGTTAGCTGTGTTAAAGCTCCATGGAGGCTAGAAATAGACAGCCGGAAAATCCTACAACCTAACCTACCGACTGGGCAGCTGAATGTTCAAGAACCTAACCAGGCAGTCAGATTTTTGGTTTAGTTTGAAATATCGTCGCACTAGAGCTACATGAGGGCTATTGGCAACGGGAGTCGCAATTTAGAACCACAGTCAAGTGACGCTCCGTCTACGCGGGGTATTATTCGTCTGACATTTTTTGGCTGCGTGGGCCGTTTATAGCCAGGCAGTCAGAGAGACCCGGATTCCAATCGCCCAGTCGGTTAGGCATTTGCGTAGCGTGCGAAAGGTCCCAGGTTCGGGTCCGGGCATCGCCAAAATAACTGTGCCCGTTAAATATCCTTCAAAGTCCCAACGCTGCGTACGATGTCGCCCTTACGGTTGCTTGGATGCCTACTCAGGATGTCGACTGTGGTTCTAAAATACGACGCCCGTCGCCAATAGCCTCTCGTGTAGCTCTAGTGCGACGATAATTCAAACTAAACTAAACTAAACCCGGATTCGAATCCGTTAAGTTCTTAACTCTGTAAAGTTAACCTATGATTTCCACAGATCAACTTTTATGCGAGTTCCAGCTATTTCAAACCGAAACAACTGCACGTTTTGTTCATGATGGTTTGGGGAAGGGGATATTTTTATAGGGTTTAAACAGCAATAAATCGAATGTTATGAATGGAATATTTACCGTTTTGTTGGCCCGACGCAAGATTTATTGGATCAAGGGTACGTTTTGGAAAATACGGAAAAAGAGTTGAACTGACCCACATATTCTCATCGTTCCAGAGGTACACATACAGTAGAACTCCAATTATCTGAAAGTTGTGAATTTCGATTGTGTGTTGGTCCAAGACCTTATAACATATCGAAGACAAGTTAGCGATGTTGTTGGTAGACATATATATTCAGGTTTGTGTGCTTGGTCAGAGACCCGCTTATAAACCTTCTCAAGTAAGACAGACACAAACAGACAACACACACACATAAGTGGATCCATCTAATTTTTAGAGACAGAGGCCAACTAGAGGATCCCAGAATTGGCTTGTCACCCCAGAGGTATTGATTTGGTATGGGAACTTGGAGGACTTTCGGACCCAACAGATTTAACGAGCACGTACTCCGCATATACTCGAAAACCATCATCAGTTACCGGGATCGAACCGAACCCGATCCAAAGACTAGACGACCACTGCGACCCTCGGCCCTTTTGAAGTAATAGGACTATTCACTTCTAATTTAATCGTTTCCGGCGCCAATTTCTAGCCTCCTTTAAGAGCTTTAACGACAGCCAATCCGACCTCTAATTTAGAACCGTGGTCAAGTGACGATGTTGACACCTGAGTGGCACCCAACTAGACTTCGGGTACATTGTACGCTAATGCCGCCTTTGGACTTCAGACTCCATTGATTAACGAGCTATCTGTCCAGTGTAACTCGGGGAACCCGTAATTAAGACCATTACAGACATCTAACAGGACGACAGTAGTAAATAAGCCAACAAAGTTATTTGCGACATACAATAACACTGGGGGGGGGGGGGGGGGGGGGGGGGGGGGGAGCTATTCACATTCGTAATTTAATCGTTTCCGGCTGCAATTTCTAGCCTCCTTTTAAGAGCTTTAACGCAGCCAATTACGACTCGTAATTGAGAACCGTGGTCAAGTGACGATGTTGACACCTGAGTTGGCACCCAACTAGACTTCGGGTAACATTGTACGCTAATGCCGCCTTTGGGACTTCAGACTCCATTGATTTAACGAGCTCGTCTGTCTCAGTGTAAATCGGGGAACCCCGTAATTAAGTCGATTTTACATGACATCCAACAGAGACGAACAGTAGTAAATAAGCCAAACAAAAGTTTATTTGCGACATACTATAAAAGTTTATCTGTCGCATATAAACTTTAGTGAAACTAAGATTTTAAATTTTAACATAAGTTGAATCGAAAAAAACTATTACACAAAGCTATAACTCAAATTGCCAAACAGCATCTTACAATTTGGATTTGGTTGGGTTGATAACGACTGAAACTAAAACTACATTATATCACAAACCAACAATACATTGCGTAATTAACTAAAATATACCTTTTCTCCGATCAACTCCATTTATCCGAATTGCTTCGGATAATTGGAGTTCTACTGGTTGGTTAGTGGACATATATTTTCAGGCTTGTGTGCTTGGTCACAAAGACCCGCTTATAAACCATCGTCAAGAAGGACGGACACGACATACACACACATATAAGACAGATGCTGCCGTCTATCGCCACCTCCACAATTTAGACATGTCCCTGAAAGGGAGGGAAATTGTCTCCAGGGACCTGTACCCGTGAGAAACTGCGCAATGACCGCCCACAGGACTTTCGGACCCAACAGATTTAACGAGCACGTACTCCGCATATACTCGACAAACACAGACATTCATATATGCCTTACCGGGATTCGAACCCGAACCCAGAGGCTCCAAAGGCTAGCTCCCTAACTGTTGCGCCGCCGGATCGGCAGTTCTACTGTACTACATTTAATATTATTAATTGATTTACGGTTCAGGCAGTCTATTTCTGGCCTCCAGGGAGCTTTACCACAGCCAAATTGCCACTCTTAATTTAGAACAATGGTCAAGTGACGAGGTCAACACAGACAGAATTTTTACTGACACAGAGGGAGAAGGTACACCCAGTGAGAAGCGGGAAACGAGCCCGCACCCGGTTCATTGCGCAGACTGTTAGAGTAATGGGCTGCGATCAAACCCACTAGGCCACCCGGGCCCCCGTGTGCGTTGTTTACGAGTCAATTCTTAAAATTAATTGAATTGTTTCGGGTGACGTAATTTCTTCCAGCTTTCATTTCGTCATTTTCTGCAATCAGAGCTCCGATTGGTGCTCTGTTCCTAGGTGGCATGGATTCACCAATCGTGTTCGAGAAGGACTTCAGATTTCATTCAGCATTTTTACGTTGCCACTCAAAACAGGCCCATTCTGAATTTTCGAAAACATTTATACAATGTTAATTTTTAAACCCTTAGATAACTCTAAATCGTCACTTATAACCCAAAGCAAGTAAAATTTAATTAAAACATACCAAAAACGGACACCAAAACACATAATTTATGTTAATTTAGATTTGCGCAGTAGAATACTTTTAGTTGTTCCCCACATTTGAATCTTTATCACACTGCCATGGCGATGAAATATCTGAATACGGCAACCCTGAACTTTCTCATCCAATAAGATCGCTGAACAGTTTGGCCGTTGGCGATGGAAAATCAAAAAACCTCTGTTGAAGTTTATTTTCTTTTTGAACTAGTTAAACTCGACTGCGATATACTTCGGTGAAAATAAAGTTGATTTTATTCTTGGTAAGTTTTTATATTTTATTTTAATCTTTGTGTCGATTGTTATAAGTTTTTTATATTTATAATCTTTTCATACGTATGTTATTAGCTAGTTTTAGTCTTTTCTTTGGATATTTACGTAGTTCTATGTTCGACTTCGAATCTGGATTGGAACAAAGGATTGAATCAATAACAACCAAAGAACTCTATTGTTTTGTTCATTGTAAAGATTTTTGATTTATGTATAAGTATCTAAGTATTTCTGCCATTTATGATGCATTAAAACTAATAAAAAATTTCTTTTAATTTTTAAAAAATTATAAAGTTTAAGAGTGTTGAATTTTAGCTTCTTAAAGCAAATTGCTCTGCTTCATTATTTTGACCAACGATTACTAATGATTACAAAAGGCAAATAAACTTGTGTATTCTAATTATAAACTGCAATCAAAAACTATTTCTTTGATTGGAATTTTAAAGTCAATGCCTGGTTTATTCTTTTATTTGTAAAACTAGCATTAAATAATTTTAGTCGTTTTTT